>BNCP01000045.1:0-600000 GCA_019650235.1 Volvox reticuliferus
GACTGGGGGAGGAGTGGACGGCTGGGAGGAGTGGACGGCTGGGGAGGAGTGGACGGACTGGGGGAGCAGATCTGGGGAGCACGGGGAGGGGCTCGGGGAGAAAGGGGAATAAATAAAAAACACATAGAGTGTGTGTATGTATTCAAAATGCGAAAGGGCCAAAACGCACGGGCTGGTGGGAGCCATTCGTAGCCCCAGACCGCGCTTCCTCCTTTCCAGCACCAGCACCAGCACCGTTTTCGTCGTACATTCGCCTTCTCCCCTTTTCCTCTACACGCACCGTCCCTATCCTCATGCGAATAATCACCGCAGCCGTTCTGTACGGTTTTATGTGTATTACTCCTCCTCGCCCCCGGCCTGCATCACGGTTTCCCCGGGCGGCCCCCCGTGCAGCTCTCAAGCCCCGGGAGTACGGCGATTTGGGGGTTGCTACACGGGTGGATGGCGCAGAACTCCTGGAGAAGGCGCTCGCGGAGGGCCGTACAGGCAGCGATGACGATGAAGTGGACGTGGGTTGGAGCAGCGACGACGAGGACGAGGAGGAGGAGGAGGAGGAGGATGTGGGCAGCGAGGGCAAGGGGGGTGCGGGAGAGGACTCCGATCTGGAGTCCTTATCAGGTAAGTGCGAATGTGTGTATCTATCTCCATGTGTGTATGGCTTCATGTGTTCATGTGTTAATGAGTTACCTGTCTATCTATCTGTCTATCTATCTGTCTATCTATCTGTCTATCTATCTATTTATCTGTCTGTCTATCTATCTGTCTGTCTATCTATCTGTCTGTCTGTCTGTCTGTCTGTCTATATCCCGCAGGTGATGACGAGGGAGAGGACGACAGCGGCAGTGGCGAGTGGGAGGAGGTCTCCCACCTAGACGAGGAGGAAGAGGAAGAGGGAGGTGGGTGCCGCAGACAGCCCCCGGTTGTGGCCCCCGCTGTCGTCCGGTCAGTCCCGCGTTGCGTTCCCTTCCATATGTGAACCGCTTCCTCTGGTCCTACCCGCCGGCCTCCCCCCGTCACCATTCGCCGTGGCCCTTCTGTCCTTCTCCCAATTTGCCTCGTTTGTCTGTCTGTGCGTCCCGTCTTGTCGTAGGCTCTTCCAGAGCCGCAGTCCGAGTCGCCCGCGACGAGCATATCGGTCCCAACGAGAAGACGAAGACGAAGGCCGCGGTTCCGACACGCCTGGGTAATAAGGCCCATATGGAAGACAGCGACACGATGAAAGACGGCGGCGGCGCCCGTACGGTTCACGCGGCCAAGAAGAGAAAGAGCGAGGACGTGAGTGAGGAGGAGGAGGACGAGGACGAGGACGACGAGGAGGAGGGCGAGGAGGAGGGCGAGGAGGAGGGCGAGGAGGAGGAGGGAGAGGACGAGGAGGAGGAGGAGGAAGAGGAGGAGGAGGAGGATACAAAGGCCGGCAGGGGAAGAGGGCGACAGGCCGGGGTGGCGCAGCGGCGGAAGGGTGCGGCGGCCGACCCCAACTCGCTGGCATCGTTGAAGCGGCAGTTAGCGGAGGCGCAGGCAGCAGCGGCGGAGAAGAAGAAGAAGCGGCGGCAGAGCGACGGCGGCAGTGAGGAGCCGCCGCCGGATGACAGCGACGGCGACGTAGGGGACGAGGAAAACCGTCCGTCGGTGACTCCAGGGGTGCCCATCGAGGCGGAACGCATTCTGACACAAGAGGTGTGTTGGGCCGCGGGGCAGAGAGACAGCCAGGGGGGTGGGTGGGTGGAGGGCCGGGGGCCGTGAAGGGGGCCCGGGACGGGAGGGCGGGGTCCGCAGACACGACTCCCGTCTTTTTGAATGGTGGTGGTTTGGAGAAGGATGTGGGACTTTGGGTGACCTGGGTGTAGTGGAAACGGGAGCAGGAAGCCGAAGACCCGGAGCTTTGGGCTTCCGGAGCTTTGGGCTTACGGTCCTGCGGCGGCGCCTGCGGCTGGGGCGGGGGCGGGACTGGGGGCGGGGGCGGGGGCGGCTGTTGCTGTAGAGCCATTCTTCTTGGTGGCATGATGGCCGATGGGAGGGGTCGGGTCGGGTCGGGCAGAGGGGGATGTCCGTACCAGAATCTGCCACCCCTTTACCAGAATCAGTTTTCTTACGGATCTCAGTTCCATCGCATTCTCCATTTCTATTTCCCGCTTTCCGTTAACCAAATGCCGTTTTCCGTTTTCTCGTACACCCTTATTCCTGCCCCTCACTTGCACTGCTGAGCCCCGTGCCTCTCTCTTCTTCCCTGTTTCGGATTTCGTGCGCCCGCGCTGCGCTATCGCTTTCTTGCAGGACTTCGAACGCATCAAGAAGTTGAAGCAGAAGGCGATGGTGGAGGCGGCGCTGGCCAAGCACGGCCTGGCTTCCGGCGCATCGAAGGCCAAGAGGGCGCGCATTCTAGAGGCGGCGGAGGAAGAGGCGGCCGAGGCGATAGCCCTGAAGGAGCGACTGGCCGCCATCGGGGAATCCAAAGTGCATGCGGAGGACCTTGTCGGTGGGTTTGTCGGGAGTTGGAAGTTGCATGGCACGGTGTATCGGCAGTCCCTGGATCCATGACATCGCACGGGGCTTGACCCCACCTTCCCCACCTTCCTGGCAAACGAGCATGCCTTCGTGTAACCATGGCATCAATACGCGGAAGGAGCCCCATCACGGTTGACTTAAGATAAAGAGGACTGTGACGCTGTTCCGTAGGCAAAAAGCTGCTCCTGTCGTCCTGTTGTATTTCCTGTTTATGCTTTCCAGGACGCCATAAGGCCCGCAAGGACAAGGCGGCGCGCTTGGCTAGCGTCTTGGAGGGGCGGGAGGGGCGGGAGAAGTTTGGTGCCCGGAGCGGCCTGAAGAAGAAGAAGACGGCGGGTCTCAGTGAAAGAGAAAAGCAGCGCAGGAAGGCAATGCCAATGGCAGCGCGTGTGGCGCAGATTCGTCGCCGCAACGCCGCGGCGCGGGGGCGGGGGCGGGGTAAGAATTTTAAGGGTCACGTGCGCAGCTGATCTTGGTCTGGTCTTGACCTGGTCTGGTGATTGGCGGGGACCCTCCGGCATCAGCGGATTTGTGTGGGAATAGTGTGGAGATGCGGACGGTGAGGTCCTTCTAGATTGGTGTCCGTGATAGGTATCTATCTGCTTATATTGGGAGAGCTGCCGAGCGCCATAATCGGCGTCCGTTAATGACTGTACGGTTAATGACCGTACATGGTGAGTACGGTGCAGTGTTTCAAGCGAAGCTGGCTGTGGAAGTGGGATGGCGATCGAGGCCATGTCTGTGGGCGTCTTGAGATAGGGAGTAGGTATAGGTTGTTCTCCTGTCTAGGATGCAGAGGGTTGCAGATCCCAATTTAAGTCCTGTAAATGCTCCCAAGCCGGAGAACGGTAACGTCGCTTGCCATCGCCTTGATTGATTGTGAACTTTTTTTACTATTTCTTCGTTACATAATATGATTTTTTCTTTAACACGTTTGGCCTTGCGGACTATACCCCGTCGGCGATGAGCGGAAAGACGGATACCGTAGGCAGACTCTTAGATCTATACCAGTTCAGTGAACTCTTTTTGATCTAATTATTTGAACAATGGCAGAGGAGCTGGCGGCTCCTTGCATTTGTACTTCAGCAAAGTCAGCTTGACAGTGCTGGGAGTTCTTTGCGTTTTTGGGTTTTTGTATTATGTTTCGGTTTTTTGTGTGGTGCGTCTTGCTAAAATCTGGTTTGTGGATGCGATTGGGCAGATGGCCCTTGACAACAGCCGGTCCTGCGCAGATTGTTCCATGGCTTAGCTATTCCGTTCCCGGCATCACCAACATGGGGGTATTGACAGTTACGACCTTTCTATCTCTGTACTGTTACATGTTCTGCGTCCTGCTGGACGCCGGCAGGTGCGTTCTCGACAGTTAGTAAGCCATCAAATTAGCACGTTTCAAAAGCGGCCTGCCACACTCCTACGCTCGAAACGCGCGTCTTTCATCGCAGACCACCGACAGACTACCAGCCTGATCCTGAGGTCTCCAGTATTCTGGAGGTCAAACGGAAGGTAGGCACGACCGTGTTGCCATTCCATCCCGTAATGGACTCCTCTCAAATCCAAAAGAGGACTCCTGCAGAACGGGCTCCTGCGGCTGAAGATGGCCTGGCAACTGCCCAACAGTGCCAGGCGCTGGCTGGAACTGTTGCGAGCCCCCTGGTCGGGTCCCCTTATCTTTCCGATCGTATTGTGGTTGTTGTTGTACGTTGGATGAGACTGGGGCCCTTTTTCACATCTGCGTGCGGCAGGACGGTGCGCCGCGGTACTGCCAGAAGTGCCAGCAGTTCAAGCCGCCTAGGAGCCACCACTGCCGCAAATGCCAGCGATGCGTACTGCGCATGGTAGGAGAGTGGGAGTCTGGGATTGGGGTTTGGGTTTGGGTTGGGGCTAACGGCTCGGCGCTGGGGATCGGGATCGGAAACGTTTGAACGGGCAGTTCACGGCGCGGCTCACGTTGACAGTTCTCTGCTGCGGGTGTCAGGGAGGCTCCCAGCTGACCTGGCTGGCTGCTGACCTTGCTGGTTAGTCTGCCCGAAAGAGCAGCGTCAGAAGTGACTGCAGGAGTTGGGTTTTGGTTGAACAGCGTTAGGCTCTGATATCATTGTCCGTCTGCCCATCTATCTGCCTGTCTGTCAGTCAGTCTGCTTGTCTGGTTGTCCGTCTGTCTGTTCACTCTTTCTGCCCCACTGCCCCACTGGCCCCCTACTCGTGCCCCCACCGCTGCCCCCTTCCTCAGGACCACCACTGCCCTTGGACGAACAACTGCATCGGGCACGCAAACTACCGGGCTTTCTTCCTTTTCCTGATATGTACGTGATGTACAGCGACCAGCAGCCAGTGACTAGTGACCACCCGTCTGGGCAGTCTGTGCTGCTGTGGGTGCTGCTGCGGGTGGGGCTAGATATTGGGGTCATGGACGCGTTTACTCGGGCTGGCTAACTGACTGCCCAGCTGGCCTGATAGACCGGTCTTTTTCATATGCTGATATCAGCCATCAAGCGAGGTCTGTGGGGGTCCCTCTGCACTCCGCCGCCACTCTCCCCAACATTGACATGGCCCGATGCTGTGCAGCCCTTCCGCCTATTGGACGCATGTGGGGGAGGGGGGAATGCACACGGACGGTCTCTCTAGTGAGCATCTGGGTACTCATCACATCTCACCCCAGTCCACCCCTCAACCTCCCCCACCACCTCCACCCGCATCCATACCCCCGCGTCCGCACCGACACATCCATATCCCCACCCCCCTACCTTCTCCTCGCAGATGTGAACGCCGCTCTGATCCACGTCTTGGGGCTGTTGACCTCCCACACATTGCACGTTCTGCAGACGAGTCATCTGCAGCGGGTGCTGCGGACGGGGCCGCAGGGCAAGCCGGTGGAGCTGGCGGCGGGGTGGATCGGGTCCTTGTGGCTCTGGGCAGTGCTGCAGGTAGCGCAGAGGGAAGGGGGTCTGGGTAATGGTTCGTTTGAAGGAAACGCCCACCGGGAGGAGGGGGAGGGTGGGACGGGGACAAGGAAAGGGAAGGGGGGAAAAGGGGGGGACGGGGCCTTGGAACGAAAGGCCGGCATTCTGCATCGAATGGATGGGACTAGCGTGATGGCCCAGTAGGGAGGGGCCACATGGGCGGTGGCGACCCATTAGGGGCCAAGTGGGCGGAGCTTTCTTACCGATAGGAAACGGAGTAGTGGCAGTATGGACGCCTTGGTCTCGGAAAGGGTTGTGGCTCTATGGGCGAGGGAGATAGCGGAGGGTCGAGGATAGGGTGCAAAGTCGGCTTGTTGGACACATGGTGGTATGCAGGGCTAGGGGTGGGGGCATGGGGCTGGGGGCTGGGGGTCTTTCGTCATGACGGCTTCACGTGCATGAGCCCAGTTATTGACGTGGCCCCCCCACTCCTGCCCCACAACACCTCACCCCTTCATAACCCCACCTTCACTCCCCAAGATGGTCGCCTTCGCAATAGCGCTGCCGCTCACCATCGGGTTGTTGCTGCTGTTCGCGTGGCACGTGCAGCTGGTCATGATCAACAAGACCACCATTGAGTACCAGGAGGTGGGGGATTGGGGCCGTCGAGGACCGGCGGGATGTGAGAGCTCCCCTACCGTCCCTCCGTACTCCATCCCAACTAACACCACCCGTGTGTCCCGCTCCGGTCTTTTACCCATATTTATTTATTTTTAATATTTGCTGCCGCTTTTAATTAGCTGGTTTAGTAATCGTATAAATAAGTATCTTTTAGTTATTATGTCGTACAATATTTCCCATCGTAATGAGTGTTAATCATGTAAGAGGCCCCTGGGAATTTTCAACGTTTCGCTGACAAATGCACTGACTGGTTTGCAAAACTTAAAGTGCATTTTAAAAATGCATTATTCCATGTTTGTGCAAATTTATAGATATGTTTTGCTATCTACAACGTTTTCTGTCCCATACCAACCCAGGTGAGCAGCTCCAGGCTCACCATTCCCATGGCCTCCTTCCGCCTTCCCTCTCTTCTCCCTACCTTGCCCTATGCCCGACTCTTCCCCATGCGTATTCCCCGCCGACACCCCGACCCATTCCCCGTCTCATGCACACTCATACACACACACACATACCCCAGGGTGTCACGGCCAGCATCAACGCCGCCGCCACCGGCGCTCCCTTGCCCGACCTGCGGCGGCATCCGTACGACCTGGGACTTTACGCCAACCTCATAACCATCTTCGGACCTAATCCTGCAGCCTGGGTACTTCCCCCGTGTTTCCCCACTGCCGGCGGCACATCCTTTCCCACTGAATGGGACATGCTCAGCGCTGCGGATGCGGAGGAACACGAGGCACGGCTGCTCGGGATAACACCGTAAGGGGGCGCTGGAGCGCTCTTCTTCACCCCGGGGCAGGCGGGAAAAGGGGGGGAGGTCGCTGCTTGCAAGGGGAGCTCAGGGGGGAGCTCAGGGAGATGAAGAAGAGATCTGACCCCGCCTGGTGGGGAGAGGGACCCGGTGAAGTAGGGCCTGACGAGAATTGAAGTTTTGGTGGAAGGTCGCGGTGCAGTGCGGAATGGCTCCAGGAGGGGAGAGGAGTCTCAGCGCTTTCGCGTGTTTCTTCCACCTTACCCACCTTTTGTAAAATGAGTCCGGGGCTGTGGGGCGCGGCCACATGGCTTGGATTGCTCGTATAGATGAATGGATGGACGATGTGTGCGAGTGTGTCTGTTTGCGTGTGTGTGTTTGTCTGTGTGTCTGTTTGCGTGTGTGTGTTTGCCTGTGTGTGTGTGTGTGTGTGTGTGCGCGCGGCAGGGATGAGTGAGTGAGTGATGGTAGGGGTGGGTCGGTGCGTGCGTGGATGAGTACGTACACAATCGCTTCAAGACAGAGTGATATTATCGGGGTGCAAGTACTCTGGGGGCAGGACTGCTGAAGCGAAGGATGAGGATGAGGATTGACGTGTCGCGGGTACGGTCAGTCTTTTTTGACGCGGGAGGAGCTGTGCATGTGCACACCGTCGTGTATGCTTTTGCGCACGGTGGGCGGTGGACTGTCAGAATGGTCCTCTCACTCACACGAACAGTCGTACATTGGAACATTGCACAATGGCAGGATACGGCGGTATACGATAATATTGATTCCGTCTGTCTGTCTGTCTGTCTGTGATGGGTGAGGCAGGTGGTGCTGTGCTGGAGGGTACTTGAAAACTGCCGTACGGAAGGCGCGAGTAGTGGATATAAGACCAATGCGGTCAACAGGCAGGGGATAAGGGGCAGTGCTACCATACTCGGAAGGCTCCCGGCCCGAGCGCTGCTTCGAATAATTTCGAGATTTATAATTACATTAAATGGCCAATGAAATAATACTGAAAGGAATAATCCGGAGTTGTCCGTTGTACGTTTTCCCAACTGTCGGCTGCCTCTACCTACCTTCGTCCAATACGGTGTTGTACCTTCCATCCTCCAGAACCCAACTTATACGCAAACAGTACCTTAAAATTTCTTAAATTACTCAAAAGACTGTGACACATCAATCATTCCGACTCGCGTGGAAGCCGACGCCACGTCAAGACACTCTGAAGGTATGAGACAAATGAGACAGTTATTATTTGATCTGCAATGTAGAGATCTCAATGATTGAGCTTGCTGATGTTTCCTATGCGGGATGGAGCCCCCGCCCATCTGATTGGGGATAGATGCCAGGTTAGCAGGAAGATAAAGGCCTATCAAATTGGGTATTTATCTGCTACCTCCTTTAGGCTAGCAATCCAAGAGACCGGCTAGGAACGCTGTTGAGGACACCAGACGCAGATCTGTCCTCTCGATCGTTGCTCCTGCCTGTTTCCCTAAAATTGTTGCAGGCGAAAATGTTGAGTGCTGCGGTAATTTTTGCACCAGGAGCTTGTGCGCAGACCTTGTTCAATAACCTATACAACTACTGTGTTGCCGACAACGCTACACAGGGCGGTGCGTACACCTATGTCACGTATAAGATGATGAAATTATCGATGAAGACATTATTTCAATTTACTTTGGATAGCCGAACTAGCTACACATCGTGTATGGCTTCACGTCATTGCTTGCTGCCTCGCTGCTGATCATGATGAACCTGCTGGCCTTACTTCTTTGCTAATCTATCATCACCTATCCATAGCTAACGTTCCTTCATTGCGTGCATGGAATCCACTCCTAGCTGCATACATCACAACCTTCCTGCTGCGCTCACTTGCTCGCTTACATCAAAAATAATAACCCAGGTTCATGCACGCCTAATAAGCGCCTGCATGCCCTTGCTTATTTGCTGCACACAGAGAGTCAGTCTACACGCCAGGCGTCCCCAACTACTGCGGTTGCGAATGATGAGACGTCAGCTGACACTGAGCCACACTTCTGGAAGGAAATCTGGATATCCATATTTACTGCGGTGCGGTCCTGCTGCTGCTGCTGTGGTCCGTGTTGCTGCTGTTGTTGTCCGTGCTCCTGCTGCTGTTTTGTCAGGCACTTTGTGCCTGACAATATACAGATAGTTCCTATGGATGCTACTCCTGCTGCAGCGCGCGCGTGAGCGCGCACGTATGCTTGTCCAGATCTTTTGCTTGAACGAACACCTCAACGCAACACAAATAATGAGTGGCGGGTAATAACAACAACAGTGTTTAGATGCAATGTGTAGCACCATGATACCACAGCTTCATCATGATGCTTGTTCTGCATGCCTTATTGGCCCATGCGTATTTGCTCGTTACCACAGCCACATACACCACATACATATGCGCTCACGTGTATGTACGTATGTGTGTGTGTGTGTGTGTGGAAATTTTTTTGCTTAACTCCATTCGTGCAGCGGGTGGTTGCTTGTTGTGTTAGTTTCTCCCTGCTCACGAGGCTTTTAATCCCCGCTTAGGTAGGATCCTGAGCTAGCACGGCATTCCGCCGGAGTGTATGTCGAACGGGGTTTTTATTATTGGTACACCTGCCTGTCTGCCTGTTAATTGGCTTAATTGAATAATTCTTCGTTCCTCGAATGTGTATGTATGTTGGTGTGTGTCGTATATACATATGTATGGTTGTCGTGGTAGGTGATTGGTGAGGGAATGGATTCACGGATAGGACGTAGGACGAGTTCAGGATGAAGTGCGCGGCGGAGTTAGTTACATGCTGAAGGCATATATATATATATATATATATATATATATATATATATATGCATGTGCGTGTGCCCCTTCGGAAGGAAATCTATCCAGGATCAGGGGATGATGGACTCACCCGCACATGTGCGTGGCTTGTATAGCGCCGCTGCGCCTCACGTTTAGTTGTATGTATGCAGCCATTGTTACAGCAGGTGGTGGTCGATGCATGGCTACTACTTATTGCATCCCTTCGTAAGTCCCGTGGTGCTGTTCGTTTGCCCGATAGTTCAGAGTTAGTTGGATGTGTGAATGGGTGGACGGCGGCGCTGCGATTTCCCGACATGGGGTAGATCGATTTGGGGTTACCGGTGCTTACGTGATCTACACCATACATACATGCATGCATGCATGCGGCGGTGGAGGTGCAGCAGCAGAATGTCTGCACAAGTAGCCGCTTGGTTCGCTCATCCATGCGGTTCCGATGAAGCAACAATGAACAAACTAATAACTCGCTAATTGTGGGCTTCAACAAGGTTGCATTGAACTTTATTTGCTTCACAGTTAGTCTTCTGGCACTGAAATTTTATTATTATCATTTTAAATACATCGATTGATGTTTTTTGGGTGGAAGAGGACTGCCTGGCAGAAAGCCAGAGCAAACGTGCAGGTATCCTGTGGCCATGGGCGCGCGGCTCTATTTTATCACAGGCGTGCATAGATCAACAACGGGTTCACGCACACAAAGCTTCCACTTTGCCGCTTCCGGTTCTTTTGCGTGGGCCTTCACCCGTGATTTTTTGCTTGTAAAAAATAATAAATAATTTATGCATATATTTTAGAGTTTGAGTTAGACATGGGGACCCCATGTAAACGTACCATGTTACCAAATAAAGAACAGAGTACAGCGAAATGAACCTTGCTTGATCATAAGCTCCTGACGATCATCAATTTGAACAACAAATATAACTATTTAACAGAACCTGCCTACTTTTCCCCAGCCATCCACACAAACGCACAGATGGACGCATACATGGTAGGTAGGTATCAGGTAGGGTTATATTATTTTAGCACGCATGCAGTCGCCATCTGTGTGGGTAGCATGCAGAGGCATGTGACAAAAGAACTCAACTTATATTTTTTACACATTTTTTACCCATTATACATTTTTGCACTTCCTCGTGTAGCCGTGCTGTCACCAGTGGTGAGCTGATTGTGCATGGTGCTGTGCCATCAGCACACGGCATTGAGCACGATCATGATCGCGATGTACCGCTGGAGGTCGTTGCGATGCACTGCGCTGCAATATGAACCAGCCGTTAGTCAAAGAAAGAACGTGTCCTCCGTCTTCAGATAAGGTGGAGATTCGCCGTACAAAGAAGCTATTGTTTGCCCTCATCGTGTCCAATCTTCTTCATACAATATTGGGGGCTCGCGCCGTGGCTTGTACGCACCGACCCCAACACAACCCCCAAAACCCACACACACAGTGACCCACATCGACCTAGGGTGAGATGCTCACTTGCAATTTAGGCGGCTCGAGCTTCCGAACCTCGAAAGCTTCTCACCTGTACCTTCCTAGACAAGATACGGAGACGGCGCACGCAAAGAAAGGAAAATCGTTTAAAAAACATTTAGAAACCCGCTATGTTATAACATACCTGCTGGAAGCCCGTGCAGTTGTCATAAGCCGCTGCCGCTTTACCACCTGCAGTTTTCTTCGCACCCGCAGAACTGCCCCTCGGGCCCGGGCCCCCGACCTCTCCACGCGTTTTCGTCCGATCCTCCTCTCGGGATCAAGCGGGAACAAGCAACACCATACTGCAACTGAACGCCCGGTCCAAGTCTCTTCATTTTCCTCACCGCCCGGACCTCACCTTTTGTGTGTACGTAGGAAGAGCTGTAACTGAGCAGCGAACAATCACACTCCTCTCTCTCTCCTCTCTCTCTCTCTCCCCTCTCTCCTCTCTCTCTCTCTCTCCTCTCCGCTCTCTCTCTCTCCTCTCCTCCTCTCTCTCTCTCGCGCTCTCTCTCTCTCTCTCTCTCTCTCGCTCTCTCTCCTCTCTCTCTCTCTCAGATGCACACGCGTCTGATACACACATGAAAACAATCCATACACACGCACGTGCTCTCACATACACATACTCATTGACCACATCTCAACATACTCTGTTTCCACTCGTGACTTTTCAATCGATAAAGAGATCACAATATGTCACACCCTATGGGCAAGAAAAAACTGACATTCCGCGGTTGCTAACCGAAACCCCGATAACAGTCCAAACGACAACGGACGCAAACTGCGCCCCCCTCCAGCCAACCCCAAGTCCATCACCACCACCACCACCCCACTCACCACTTGACAACCTTCCTCCCATTCTTCACCATCACCCCTTTCTCCCACCACCACCACCACCCCACTTCACCCCCCCCACACTATCACCGTCACTAACGACAACAGCGCTGGACCCTCTGAATCCGAACCAAATCCAAATCCTGAACCCTACCTCATTACCTGGGCGCAAATCCGTACATGCAACCCCGGATCCATCTCCCACAAACACACCACCCACGTCCGCACACCGCCTCACTGATGGCCATCCCACCACCCCGTTGTCGCGGTGGCCGGCGCTGTGGCCCTTCAACACACGATGGGTACGGCAAAAGGGGCTCAAGCTCTCAATGCTCTTCTGCTCTCTTCCGCTCCGCAGCGGTGCTGCGTCATTGTAATTATCCTCCTCATCACCCCCCTTCGCAGCGGCTCCTGTTTTGGCACCTTCTTCACAGCTGCTGCGCCGTACTGCCGCAAGCGTATCATTGCGACCCGGTGATTACGGACCTGGACTGTTGGTCGTGATCCCGACCCATCACGGACACACGGCACGATGCTGAGATCTCCGTACCTCCATCCTCACCTCACCTCACCTCACCTCACCCTATCAGTGCCGCCGCCGGTCTCGAGCACAACCAACCGGCCCCCTTCCGTCACGACGGCCACCCGCACGACAGCCTCCGTGCCACCGGCACCACTTCGTAATCCGTACGGGAACCTATACACATCCACGCCACACAGTGCCGCCCCGCCCGCCTCCTGCCCCTCCCACGCTGGGTATAACCCATCCGGCTCTGGGCCACCAGACCGCACCGCCTCCGTGCCGCCCGCCATCAGCCCCACGTCCCACAACCGCACCGCCCCTGACTCGTCCCCAACCACCGCCGCCCGGGAGTCCGCAGTACAGCACCTCACTGGCGCGCCGCACGCCGTCGCGGCTAGCCGCTGCACGCCGCCACCGCTGCCACGGCCATCGCTGCCGTTGCGAACGTCATACAGCGTCAGTGCGCCGTCGGCCGTCGCCGCCAGCACCATGATTGACGCCGCCGCCGCCGATGAGCCCGGTGTAATTAGCGCCAGGCCGCCGACGTAATCGTCCGCTACCTGGGCCTGCCACACGCAGGAGCAGCTCGGGCGGTTACGTCCCGGCGCCCGGGTGTCCCACAGCGCCACGACGCCCTCCTCAGTGCCAGTGGCCAACAGCGGGCCGACCCATGGGTCAGTGGCCAGAGCCCAGACGCCGCTTTCAAAGTCGCGCAGCTCGGCGGTGGGAAGGCTGAGGCCGGTGGTCCAGGGAGCCCGGCCCTCCGAAAGACTGTGGCGCATATGAGGAAGGTGCGAAACGGCGCAGCGAACAAGTGTGCATGACGTTGCTGACGTGGGCTTTGTGACGTGGCAATGAAGGGTTGTTATCAAATAGCATGTGATCTCTCAAGCATCTCTACACACGTTCAATGCGAATGTGACCAAAGTGATTGAATGAATGCGCGCAACTACATCGTGCATATCATGCACAATTTAAGTAGCCGACACTACATATGAGATAAGGCTGTCAGAGTCATCTAAGAAAGATATCTTTCTGGTTAATGCTGACTAATGATGGTTAATAACTGAAGCCGTTTAAAAACAAACTGAAGCTGTACGGCAGCTGCCTTGCCTCCAAATTTTCACGGAGCAATCCCAGGACGCAGTGACGAGTGCCAACGATGACGACAATGATGTCGAAGCAGCAGCGCCGCTGCCGTTGCCGTTGCTGCCGCCGCCGCCGCCGCCGCCGCCCGACGCCATGAGCTGCACGCAACCACACTGCATCATCGTGTGCATCAAAAGAACCCATCACCCGTCCCGCATCAGGCGAATAGGCGTACACCTTCCGGTTATGCGACCCGGCCAACATCAGCCGCTGATGCCGCTGCGCCGCGGAGGCGGAAAAGGGCAGCAGGGCCAGCGACAGCAGCTCGCCGTCGAGCTGCGCCGACCGCACGACAGTCAGGCTGGTGGTGGCGGCGCTAGCGGCGTCCATATGTGCTGCCGCCGGCGCCGCCATTGATGCCGTGGCGCCAGTGGTGGTGGCGGTGGCGGTGGGTTCTGCGACGACGCGGATACCGGATTGACCAGCGCAGTACAGGTAGCCGTTACGGCCGGACACGATGGCGGCGAGTGGCCCACGGGTCAGTTGTGACCACCCACTGCACGGAAGTGTGTCGTACAGAGCGCGCCCCAACCCCAGTCCGCAGCGGCACCACTGACACTACCACTGCCGCCACTGTCGCCGCTACCGGCGTCGCCGTCGCCACGGACTTCACCGTTATTGCCGCCTCCGCCGCCGGCGTGCATCGCCGCCGCCGCATTCGTCGTTGCCGCCGCCACGTCCGTAGCTTCTTCTGTAGCAGCGAATGACGGGGTACGTGAGGCGGACTCCTGATTAGGATCTCCGGAAGGCTGCGCTGCGCCGCCGCCGCCACTGCCGCGGCCACTGCCGCGGCCCGCGACGCCGGGAACGTCACTGGACCTAGCTGACACGGCAGCGGCGGTACTGCCTCCACCGCCGCCGCCGCCAGCATGATGGTGGAATGCACCCGTCAGTGATGACAGAAATGCGCTGGCGGCGCCGGCGACGGCTGCGGGAGCCGATGCCACGGCCGCTAATCCCGACATTGCGCCAGCCCCGGCGGTGGCGGCGGTGCCTGGTACGGCCGCGCTTCCAACATGCTGCTGCTGTTGTTCCTGCTGCTGCTGCTGCTGCTGCTGTTGCTGCTGCTGCTGGTAGCGGCCCAGCTTGAGGAAGCTCGAGATCATCAAGGAGGCGGCCGCGGCTGCGGTGCCCGGCACGGCCGCCTCCGGCCGCGTTAGCTGCGCCGGCGGTGATGGCTGCGGGGACGTTGCAGCCGTTGACGTGGACGCTGCAGCGGCACCCTCACTGCTGTCGAAATTTTCCGTCGTTGTCAACGACGTGCCGTACTCCGGTGCCGCCGCCGCCATGATCGTCGACAGCAAAGCCAGTGCCAGATCTCGATTACCCGCATCGCCCTCGCCGCCGTAACCAGTGCCGCCACCGCCGCCGGCAGGGCCCGCCGCCGCAGCCCCCGTGGCTGCCGCCGCAGCCGCAGCCGGTGCGGCGGCGTCGTTGCGGTCTTCGGGAAATACGGTGGCGGGGTCCGGCGGCGGCGGGCAGACGAGACGCGGCGGATGCGGAGTCGTAAAGAGCTGTTTGGGCGTCTGACCGAACTGTGGGGTGCGTCCGTCAGCATGTCCGCCGGAATATCGGCGAGGCGAAAAGAGGGGGGGAGGGGGCGGGGGGGAGAGGAGGGGGGAATGTCAAAACACCACATCGTCGTCGTCATCGTTGGAACTCAATTTATGGGTATGGGGTTCAATGGTTGATACCCACAATGTAAAACATAAGGCTTATTAGTCCTTATGTGTGTGTGTCCGTGCGTGTATGTGTATGTGTGTATGTTAAATCCTCGTAGGCGACCCTTAATGGATCATATGACAATGCTCTTTCACTCCCCCACTCCTGAAAAACATGATCTGACGTGTACCTGACGTGCAATCACACACACATACACACACATGCGCACACATTCACACACATGCGCACACATACACACACATACACACACATACACACACATACCTCGTTTATTTGCGTTTCCAGCGCCTTGAGCTCGAGGGGGGACGACACAGTCGCCACATCTACCGCACCCTCGTACGTCAGGTAGTAGAACACGTTATCGGCGGCCTCTGCGGGCGATGATGGAATCAACACAACGCGGGAGAGCGGTACGGTGTCGTACTCTTAGGGTTTATTTGGTTGTGTAATATGATGGAATTGGGTGGGGTCGCCTGATGGGGCGCTATGAGTACGAGGGACACCTAACAAAACTCGAGATCGGGCTTCGATAAGCAGCCGCTGACTACACAACTTCTTTCTTTCTTATTTCTGGACGGGGGCCGGCCGGGAAGGCGGGAGGGGGAGGTAAGGAGACGGTGCGAGGGACCTTGAGCGAAAAAAAGACACGACCCCAACCTACGGCGTTGCATGCTGCGCGCCGCAACCCCACCTGCCGCCGGCCCTCGCTGCTTGTACCCGAAAATTAAATCGATCCAGTTATGGAGCTGCTGGCTCACGACGGGGCTCTCCAGCGCGGCGCGGTTTTTGGCAAGAAAGTCCCATGGGTCAGTGGCCCAGGGGGGCAGCTCCACGTCATCCACCGGCCTAACGAGGCCATGGGTCAGCGGGAGAGGGGCAACTTTGGACCTTTTAGTGCAACCGAGACAGAAGTACACCACGGGAGTGTGCGGGTTACGGCGCCCCCCTCCATTTCCCCCGTTTCCTCCCCTCCTTTCCCCTCTCCACCCCTCTCCTTCCCTCTCCTCCCCTCTTCATCCCTCTCCTCCCCTCTCCTGCCCTCTCCCTCCCCCGCATCACCTGCCGCTTTGTCGTACCCCCAACGGCAATCTGCGGTGGTTGACCAGGAAGTCCCACCCGGGCATAAAGAACTCGGGGATGAGCTCCTTCACGTCTGTGGTGCTGTGGAGGACGCCCTCCCAGGCCTCCTGCGAGTGGGGAGGGGAAAAGGGGGCAAGGGAAGGGAGAATGAATGCGGAAAGATGGGGGTGGGGGCAGGAGAGAAGGCGAAGTACGGGGTGGCAGGAGATCAGACGAGGTGGCATGAGGTGTAGGGAGAACATGTGTGTAGTGTGTATGAGCAGAATACACAACGGGAGAGAGAGAGAGACAGCATCTGAACATCTGAACTTCGCGAGTAATTCCCAAAACATACCGTGAGCTGATGATAGGACTGCGTGCGTGTGTGTATTTCGTGTTAGAAAGAAAGCGCCCCGGGGCCCCCTGCCGTACGAATTACTCCCTTCTCATTTCCCTGAAGGAGGTAACTACATTTAACCGTACTATGACGTACCTGTACGGAAGCAAACAAGCGATCGGGCGCGTCGAAGCGGCCATTCTGGAGTCGCAACATGTGGCTTGGTGCCGCTCGCACGAGCCAATACATGACGTACCTGTACGGTCATGCATGTACGAGCAGGGGGTACTGAAGTCACAAGCCAGATATTTTCCCCCTGTTCTCAGAAACTCATAAAACCCAACTAAAATCATCATAATCACAATCTTCTGTCATAACCACAACTGTTAACGCCGGAACCAACAGTTAACAGCCCCACGGCATCGTACCCGGGCGTGGAGTAGTGTGTGCCGTACAGGAAGGGCGGTACGGAACCCTCAAAAGAGTCGTGGGGCATATCTCGGAATCTCTGTCGGAGCTCCTCCAGCCGAGTTGCGTTCAGTGCCCCACCGGCTTGCTCAGGTCCCTGACATAATAGGAGGGGACGGGAGCGATGTGTTGTATCTCTGTTATATCCGCCTACATACAGCAAAGGCTCAATCGATCGATTGATCGATCGAAAGATGCCAGACAACTGACCATCTTGAATAGTACCTGTAGATATCCTAATCAGGATACGACACGATGAGGCGATGGCGCGAGTGTGCAATTCAGCAATACGACATGATGCCGGGCCGTGTGCAGACGGACGGACAGATAGACAGACAGGCAGATGAACAAAACACACGCAGACAGACGGACAAACAGGTGGGCAGGTAGAAACCGGGATCTGGAGCGAGCGGCGAGACGACCAAAGATTTCGAGCGGCTCGAGTCAGGCAGGCGGCTCACTTGCTCCTGCTGTTTACCGTTACCTGAAGTTGTTGGAGTCGTTGAGATCCAAAGTGGCCGACACGTAGTTTCGGAGCACCCAAGGGAACACAGGCCACTGCGCAAGGTCGTTAAAACTGCGACCTGAAGGAGGTTGATGTTTGGGAGTTGACAGCCGGTAGTTGGTGGTTGAGAAGGTTTGGATCCATAAGGGGCAACTGTTGGGGTCGGGTGGTTTCAACGAACATCCTAACCGAAATGGATTCCGGAAGCCAGGTTGTTGGACGACAGCGTACACGGTGGTGGTTGAGAGATGCTAACGGTACGGCGATTGTTCCCCTCTTTTCCCCTCCCCTTCCCGACCCTGGACGAAGGCAGCCGCCGACATCCCATACCCAACTCCTAACCAATATTATAACGGTGGCGGTGGTTAGTAGTTTGTGCTTCTCATCAGTACGACATCAGTACCAGGTCTTGATGTGATTGCCTCTTCCCCGCCTTCCTAATCATCTCTCCATCATCTCTTGTCTCCTCCCTTCCCCATCCATGTCGCCCCTCCCTCTCCCCTCCGCCCCCATGCCCCCCTCACCTCTGCTTCACCACACCCCCTCCCCGTACACGAACCACCTTTCCGTACACGAACCCCAGGTCACACACAGCGACCCACCCGCCGCGAAGTTCAGGTACAGCAGGTAGTCGAAATTCGTCAGCGACCCCCGCTGCCAGGCCGCTGTCACTTTCCGCAGCCAGGGCCCCGCAGCCTCTAACAAAAGCCCGTGCGCCGCCAGGGGATCCGTGACGCCGTTGCTGCCGGCGCCTGTTGATGCTACTGCTGCGCCTGCGGCTGCTGTGGCTGTGGCTGTAGCAGCTACCTGAGATGACTGTTGCTGTGGCGGCGGCGGCGGCAGGGGGTTGCCTGATGCCTGGGGACACAGCGGCCGAGCTCAGGCTGGATGGTGAGGAGGTGACGGGCGGCCTCGCGGTCGGTTTCGGAGCTGAAATTTGGTCGTGTTGGTGCGAAAAAGGGGGAAGGGGGAGGGGACAGGTGTGTGTGACGTGTCACGAGTGGGTGAATGGCGGAAAGGGTGGTTGGGTAGTTGGGTGGTTGTTTGGGTGATTTCCTGGGCAAAGGGCCAGAAGGAGGACTCCGGAAATTAATTAATTAATTAATTTTTACAATAAAAATGTACATATATTATTCATACATTAAAAATGTTCTTATATGCATATAGAGAGATATTCACCCCCTGAGGGAGTTGCCCAGACAATAAGGCCCACCAACACCGCCCGAGTGAGGTGCGATGCGGTGGGGTGCTTGTGCGGGTGGGGATGAGAGAGGTGCCTCCATCCGCTCATCGAAAAGAGAGATGCCTCAAAGCCGTAGCCTGGGTTTTGGTCGGGAAACAGGCTCGGCCCTGCCGTACCGGAAGGCGAAGAAGGCGCTGGGTGCATCCCACATCGGGCCCACCACCAGCAGCTGGTGAAGCTGCTGGCGGGCATTCGGACGGGGAGACCGACCCATGGTACTGCCGGTGCTGCCACCGCCACCTGCGGCAGCTGAGGCAGTGGTGGTGGTGGCTCCGGGGTGGATGAAGAACAGCTCCAGACCCACGGGTCGCAAGCTGCTCCGTCGTCGCGCCACGGCGGCGATGGCGGCGAGTGGGTGGCTCTTTACGGGGCTATCGCCTGCTGGAACAGATGTGTGTATGTGTGTGTATGTGTGTAAGTTTGTGAGTGGGGGTGAGGGAGGTGTATGCCTTTATTGGGGGGTGGCCGGAAATACACGCTGTGAATGAGAGAAACCACCAACCACCAACATCACTGTCGTTTCTGGTACTTCCCAAATAGGCAATACCTGGATCAACGGTGAGGGAGGAGGGGGAGGGTCACCCACCCGCAATGTTGTGTAGCGGCTGGAAGTACACTCTGGCGGGAGTGATGGCCAGGTGGCCGTGCTCCCGCACCAGCGGGGTCAGCGCCACCACGGGGCCGCTCCAGACCACCCGTTCGCCGAAGTCGAGGAGGCGACTCAGATCGAAGGTCACGCTGTCCATGCGCTGACGGGACAGATCCTTTGGGGGTGCGGCGGTGACAAGACGACGACGGAGGCGGCGGCGGCGGTGGCGGCGGCGTGCCCGCGGGGACAGGATCAGGGCGGTGGGTTTGGCGGCGGGAGCGGGGTGGCGAGGGGGGAGTGGCGGCGGGGTCGGCGACGGCAGCGACGGGAGAGGTCGCGGCGAAGTCGGCAGGAAGTAAGGGGAAGCGAGAACGGCCCTGAAATCCCCCCCTCCCTATTCCCCTTGTCGTCACAGTCCCTACGTTGACTCCTTCAACGGGCCCCCTCTACGGGGCCTGTCGCGTGTGGGGTTTTGCCTCCTGTAAGGGTTCTCCTAGCACCCTTCTACCCCCCGGATTTCCCCCGGACCTCATCTTCCTTAGTCCCGGAACGCGAAGCACTTTCAGGTTACCCCCTTCCCTCCCACCATACACACATATAGACACACATATAGACACACATATAGACACACATATAGACACACATATAGACACACATGGAGATACTCGCACCTCCAGCGCCGCGCTTCTCTGCTCTCTCGGTCGCCTGTTGATCTCCAGTAGCACCGCTGCCTGAGTCAGAAGCGGCTGTAGCGGGCTGTAGCACGGCCCGAACGCCCAGCGGTATTCGGGAGGCTCAGATGAATGATCCTTACCGCTACTGCCGCTGCTACTGCTGCCACTGCCAACACTGCCGCCGGCGGCGGTAGCGGGTGTGGGCGCACGCAGGAAGGTGTACGGCACCTCCTCCATATTTGCCCTCATGAGCACCACCTCCCGTGCCTCCAGCAGCATACTGGGACCGTTGGAGGAGGCGGAGGAAGTTGCCGCCGTACTTGAACGTTGTACTGCGCCATGAAATAATGGCGATGATGGTACTGGTGACGATGGCGATGCTGACGATGGTGATTGTGAGGTGATGTTAGCGCCGCTCTGTGCCGCCACTGCGGCCACGGGGGGCCCGCTGGTCAGAGATTTTACCGCTGCCAAGGGAATCCTACAGGGAGGGTAAAGGCGCAAAAGGGGGACAGGAGGGTGTGTGCCTCTGGGGAATGTGAATGCGAATGCATGGAATCAGGGGAATTAGGAAGCTGGGGTGGGGAGCTGGGCAGGGGAGAAAAAGGTGAAAATACACACACACACGCACACACACGCACATACACGTGACAACTGCAGCAGGAGCAGTAACAGTAGCAGCTGAAGGCCTCATAGCTTCTGTGACGTTATGCGTGTGCCAAAACCTAAACCAAAGAAAGAAGTTTGCGAGAGATGCGGGAGGTCGTTAGAGGCGACAGGTGGAGAGGGGAAGGGAAAAACGGAGAGGGTTGACGTATAGGAGTGGGGTGTGGGTTGGGGGGACGGGATGAGGGGAAGGGAAGTTGGACGGGGCGGGCCATGAGCGATACACCTCTACACAATATATACACAATATCATGCCGTACCTCTTCACTTCTCACGCCGCCCAACAGCCTCTAACAGCCCGTCATTAACTTTACCTGACGATTGGTATTCTGACATCGTCCGGTTCGAAGAACAGGGAGCGAGTGCACAGCCGCACTCGGCCTCCGACCAGCGGCGCGCGCTGCCAGTTACCAGCGACTCGGTCCACGGGCCAGGCAGCTGTCACCACCCAGTCCTGCGCGGGTAAAATACAGAACAAAGATCAACATAAGTATGTGAACGTGAATATCAATGCATTCATATCTACGATGTCAACATCCCTGACGTCATCATCGTCATTATTAATTGTTATTAATAATTAATAATTCATAATAATTATTAATGACTATAATAATAATTATTATTATGATTATTACTTTCAAGGACATCAACAAGACACAGTTAACAACAGGGGATGAAGATGGCATACACAAGAGGGGAAGAGGGGAAGAGGGGAAGAGGGGAAGAGGGGAAGAGGGGAAGAGGGGAAGAGGGGGAAGTGATAGATGGCAGGGGAGGTACACGATTCATAAGGGGTACGGAAGGCGGAGGGAAGGCGGAGGGAACTGAACGGATCTGGAGCTTCCGCCACCAGGTGAGGGTGTTTTGGAGGTGTGTGAGGACATTCGCACCCGTACATACACGTACACGTACACGCTAAATACATATACAGATACACCGACCTGTACGTATTCCTCCTCCTCGTCCAGCAGCAACAGAGAGAACCGCCGTACCCTGGCGGCACGTGCGCCGTACATGGACGTTCTTCTGCCACTGCCCCTGAATGCACCCTAAGGGGCACCTCTTAAGGGGAACCTCTCTACCTCCCTCCGTTCCCAGGCCGCAGCGGCTATAGCCCTGACGGCCAATACCACAAGCTACAGCCACAAGACCACAAGAAATAGAGTCTGCAGTAGCTACAGCCCCGGCGGCCACGGCGGCACGAAGGCCTGGAACTGGGGCCCTATGCGGGGCTTGCGTGGTTCCGCGCGGCCCTGGATTTTGGAGATGCTGAGCCGAAGGGCCTTATTCCCGCGGTGCAGGGGATCTGGGTCAGGGCTGTCGTACTCGGAATCGGATCTGGATTCGTCGGAATCGACTCTGGGACACCGGGCAGCTGTGAAACCCTCCAGGGATGGCTTTGGAAGGTGACCCAGATCACAACCCAGATTTAAAGGGTGCCTGTTCGGCAGCTGTCGCTGCGGCAGCTTGCCGCTGCTAGCGGCTGAGGTGGATTGCGGATGCTGTGAAGCTGTAGTGGCTGGAAAGGGGGATGCTGGCGCTGGAGGCACTGCGGACGGCGCACCTGAGACTGCAAGTTTGGGTGCGAAGCTGACGCCACAAGGCAGCTCCTGGTACGTCCAAGCCTCGTTGTCAGGATGTTCGAAGAGAAGGTTGCGCTTGTAGGCGTGGGTGAAGCGCGCTTTTGGAGGAAGCTGAGAGACGCTCTGCTGGATGGCGAGGTCGGAACGGGCAAGGCCAACCTGCTGCTGTGGGGCCGCGAGCGAGCTGTTTGATAACAGCGGACTAGCTTGCCCGTTAGTTGCGGATTCAAGTTCTTGAAGTTTTTCGTTCATGTAATGAAGTATAACTCTTCAGTCCTGTGAGGATTTCGCACAAGCTTCCTGCAGGGCCAAGACGATGAACTAACAAAAAAGGTTCTTAAAGAAATGGAAGATCTTTTCGCAGATGAATAATCTTACTGCGATATGTGTCTGGATCTATCAAGGGGTCACCATGCTGGAAGGGCAACTGGCAACTGCCAAGCCGTACTTAGCACTGAGCACACCAGCTCAAGATTCTATCCGGAGATAATTTTATCTCTCTCGTGAAGCCGCACGATTTTCATTCCTTAGGTTTTCCCTTTTGCCCATTTGTGCGCTAAAACACCCATGACACCCATGGCGTTGCGCCGGCTACTGGATGACGATGACGACATGGACTTCAAGGAGCTGCTTCTTAAGCATATTGCGCCAGGCCTGGGCTGCATCATTGCATTCCTTATGTGCGTGCGGAATTATCCGGCACATTACCTGCTTGCAACACGTGTCGTGACACGTCCCCGACTGCCGGAACGGTGATCACACAAGCCTAATGCGATTCACATTTTTGTAGGTTTGTGAGCCCTCTCAAGGCTGTGCTGCAAGTCCGCGCAAGCAAGCACCTTGGCGTGAGTGAAACCTGCCTTGCGTGACACAGACTTCTGTTATTCTACCTGATTATCCTTATCCATCATCATCTTGCTATGTATCTCAGAATATATATTATTGCGATGCTTTTAAAATTACTTTGTGCCGTTTAGAAGTCCTCCTATCGTGCGTCCGAGCTGCATCCTGCAAACATTCCGTCATGACTCCAAGTGTTTGGGACCCCATATCCGAAACGTCATATCCGTTTCTCATCCTCGGCAACGATGATATGCTTGATACCAAGAATGCAACAGACGCAGGCTGCACGAAAGCGCACCGGCCTCCGCCTGATCGAACCAAACCACTGAACGCTTTTTTCGCAGCATCATGCATGCGGATCCATGGGAGGCCACCACGCGTCTGTGTACCTCAGCCCTAAGCCATTCCCCTCGCTTTCTCCGTTAACAAGTTTATACGTACTTAAAAATTCTTAAACTATAAACTCACACACGCGCTAAACGCTGCCGGACGCAATCAGGACTTAAACCCGCTGCCACTGGTGGCCATTATCGCCAACTGCGCCGCCTGGCTGCTGTACGGCTGTATCAACGAAGATCCGTACGTCATCTTGGCTAACGAACCTGGCCTACTTCTTGGCGTCTTTATGGCTATCTCGTGTTACGGCTTTGCAGATTTGAAGGTCAGAACTTTGAAGTGGGTTTAGAGGGAGGGGGAAGGGCGCGGAGGGATCCAACCTCTGCTGACAAGTCTTTAGAAGCAGGGGAAGGAGGGAGGGGGGGCGAGGGGAGGGCAGAGGAGAGGGGGAAGGCAATGAAAAGAACCCCGTCACCATCTTTGTTATATCCATGTTTGTATCCATTATATTTCTTAACACATACACATACACATACACATACACAAACGAACTGGCGGAGGGGTCTTCATCAAAATAGGCATCCGCTTCTAAACCAGCGTACCACTGGCGTAAATCGTCACTGTGCTCATTGGGATTTTCGTCTAATGCCCATCCCCCAATCCATCACCCCAGCTAAACGGCCTCTGCGCTCTCTCCGTCCGGCTCGCGCTTTTGCTCCATCCCCACCGTCCTCATCCATCCATCCATCCGTACATCTGCACAATACGCACACACGCGAGCCCTCCCCCTGCTGCTGCTGCTGCTGCTGCACCTACTGCTGTGGCCCCTCCCTCAGGCCCGCGACCTGATGCTGAAGGCCTTTCTGTTCTTTGCCGTACTGATCAGCGGCGCAGGAATCATCATCTCGCTGTTTATTGAGAAGGACTCCACAGCGTCATTGATCTCGTGAGTCAGGCGGACAGGGAGGGACAGGGAGGGAGGGACAGGGAGGGAGGGACAGGGAGGGAGGGACAGGGAGGGAGGGAGGGAGGGAGGGAGGGAGGGAGGGAGGGACAGGGAGGGAGGGAGGGAGGGAGGGAGGGACAGGGAGGGAGGGAGGGAGGGAGGGACAGGGAGGGAGGGAGGGGCAGGGAGGGAGGGAGGGGCAGGGAGGGAGGGAGGGAGGGGCAGGCAGGGAGGGAGGGAGGGGCAGGGAGGGAGGGAGGGACAGGCAGGGAGGGAGGGAGGGACAGGCAGGGAGGGACAGGCAGGGAGGGACAAGCAGGGAGGGACAGGCAGGGAGGGAAGAAAGGAGAGATAAGGCGAGTAGAAGCCGTGGAAGGGGGGGAATGGAAGAGGGGAAGGACGTAGAGAGGAGGTTGAGAGAAGAAGCAGGAGAGGGAGAGAGGGTAGGGTGAATAGGAGGGGCGATAAAAGGATTGGGAGTCTGTGTGTGTATGTGTATGTGTGTATGTATGTGTATGTGTGTGCGTGTGTGCGTGCGTGACAGAAGGCGAATGTGTTCGTGTGTGGGGCTGTGCGTTTCGAGAGGCGCTGTGTGGCCCCCCGGGAGGAGAACCGGGTATTGGGTTGCTGTACATTTGCACCTTCATTCCCGCTCTCCCCCGTTTTGCCCCTCCCCCCCCTTCCCGCGCCTCTCCCCCCTCTCGCCCTCAGGGGATATACGGCTGTGTTCGTGTTGCTGTGTTACTACGGGGCACCGCTGTCCACCATTGCGGAGGTGCTGCGCTCGCGTTCCTCAGCATCGCTGTACTGGCCCATCAGCATCATGAACACGGTCAACGGTCTGCTCTGGGTCGCGTACGGCACGGTACGCACGCACTCGGGATCCAAGACCAAGGGACCCACGGGTCACAGGACCTTGTGGGACACTGTGAGCGCCTGCCTGCTGAACCATTTCGTAATATAGTTATATGTATATGGCCATGTAAGCGAATTCATATATTAAATAACATAACGTATTTATTTTCAATGTTTGGTTATTAAATTTATATATTTATTTTTCAGTTATTGTATTTTTATCCTGGGTTTATCCTGCGCCTCCTTTCCCTTCCCCCTGGAGCACCACAGGCCGTACACGACATGTTCATTGCCGTACCAAATGCCGTCGGCGCCACATTTGGTCTCATCCAGATCGCCCTCATCCAATGCTACCCTTCAAAAAAGTAGGTGGTGTGGCTTGACATGCTGGCCCTGCTCTGTACGGCATTTAAGTGCACACCGGCGCCCTCTGTATGTCTGGGTTCTGGGGTCACGGATGGAGGGTATGCATGATTATAGGTACGGTAGGTACGGGAAAAAGCCGTGAAGTGTCGTACATGGGGATTTTCGAGTCGTGCAAGACATGAGAACAGAGAGGAAAACACGGCGAAGCACGGCGAGGTGCCAAATGGAGTGAGGTAATCCTGAGCTAGTATTAAGTAACTTCCCAAAATTTTAATAAAGAATAATATTTTATAAATATAAAGAAATTTTAATTGTATTAGAGTTAAATAGTATAGCTGGAAATAGTTAAGGCCGTAAAGCCCGAAAAGGGGGGGGGAGAACATGGAACTGTTACAAAGGTCCACGAGGGAGGTGGGCCACGGGGTGTAGTAAGTGGTTCGCATATAGTGAGTTTGAGGGACGGTTATCGGTCGGGCGTGACAGTCGGTTTGGGCCTCATCCGACATTGCTGCCGTTTCGGTGTCAGGGGGCTCAAGTGGTCCAGACATGATATGCCGACATGATGCCCCTGCCGCCGCCCCACTGGCCCCACTGCTGTTGCGCAGGGTGGCGGCCAGCGGCGGCGACGACGATGTCGAACCGCTGATCCCGGACAGCAAACATGTGGCATGAGCGGCTTAAGGCAGGAGCCGTACGGCATGCATGCCAAAAAAGCAAGAACGTATTTTTTGGTTTCGGATGTTGTTTGTTTCTCCAACAAGTTCAAGTTCAAAATGTTTGTGCAGTCTGCATGCATGCAACGCGCGTACGGGATGTACGGCACATACGGAGCGCGGTTTTCCCATGCCATACGGGTCATGTACGTTGTACTTCATCTTTGGGGCTCTTGATATGCCTGGCTGGCAGCTTCATCTTTTAACTGGATGCTGCCAACTCAAAAGCTCCGAGCTAAGAAGAAGAGAGTAATAGAAAAAATAGTTTTTAAAATGCTTCAAATATATAATAATTAAAACTTTAAAAACCGATTTGGAAAAAGATGTAAAAAAACATTTTAAGCTGCAGATCTGCAAGCGCGATTTTAGAGTCCCGAATGTGCCTCGTCTTGAGTAGGTATGACGCCGACTTGTGGGTTCGTCTCCTGAACTTTTGGGGGGGGATTTGGGGGGGGTTCGACACATCAGTGATGGTTGATGGATGACGTCATCATCCATCACCGGCAAGTCGGATTTGATGTTCGCCTTTGCTTGCAACCCTCCGGAAAGCGGAGAGGGCCAACTCCATGCCGCCCGAACAATACTGCGGCTCTCCTTCGCTGTGCCATAGGCCCGTAGCAGTATCCCGTAGTAAGTAATCGTACATGTTGGATAAATTGGGATCCAGGCCTATCGGAAATCCTTCTTTTTCATTATGCCGTACGCACATGCGCATGTAAATTTAATTTATGTGTCGGTATATGGTTGTTGAGAGGAAGCGACACCAGGTGCCGATCTGTGGCAGCGTTCACCTTTTTAGTACGTCATCTTATTTCGTGGTTTTACATAAAGGCTTATTGACTTGGTGTGGAGTACGGTAGTCGTACGGTAGGTACGGCATGCAGGGAAGCGTGTACATTTAGGCCGTACTTATATGTAGCTGTAGGCCTTCAATACCGAACAGTTTTGCCCATCAACACTGTCCGCGATCACGTGCGATTTTCTGTTTGAGCTCGTTGGTTGGTACGGGTAACCGACAATATCGTACGACAGACCTAATCAAGAATCAAATCATAACCTGTTGTGGGTTATCAGAGCAACATAACTCACATTCCCCCGTGTAACTTGGGGCTGCCGTGCGGGCTGCGCCCTGTTGCACCAAACTGTAGCGGCTGCAGTATTGTCATACAATGCCGTACAGATAACAGGAAAGATTATTAGCCACGGACACCATTTAACATAAATGTGCAGTGTCCGTGGAAGCCTTCCAGGTGTTCCGGTTTTATTCTGTAAGTATAATGACAGCTCTTTAAAATTTACATCGTATCGATCATCGATTTATGAAATGGCGGCTTCGCTTTCTATGTCGGGATAAGTACGCACTCACGCGCACGAACCACCACACGCAGGGGCACAGCAGTGGCCAACAGCAGCGATGGAGCGTATGAGCCCCTGCAGAGCGGCGGCGCGGCGTGAAGTGAATGCAGGGCCGTGGTGGCGTGGTGCTGAGCGTAACTGCCGAATGGCGACTGGCCCCCTGGCGACCGCCAGCCACTCGCCATTCATCCGGATGGCTTGGATATGTCTGTGCCTGCGGATTACCATGCGACACAAAAGAGTGTGTGTGTGTGTGTGTGTGTGTGTGTATGTGTGTGTGGTGATGTGGTTATGAGTGTACGGAGGTATCAAAGGCACACATTTTCCAATATTGTCTGAATCGAAGCATATATAATGTCAACATATGTACACACATACAGACACACACATATATATGTTTTATCAGACGATGTCGTACAATGCCAAAACGATATACCTTGGCTCCGTCGATGCCGTCAGTCATGGCTGTTACCGACACACGGATCTTCCCCTGGACCTGACCGCTAGATGGATGCATGTGGCCGGGTACCCGCCGCATGGAGGAAGGGGGAAGGGAAGGGTCGGAACTCGGAAGAGCGCATCTCGATAGGGCGGGTCGGGCTTAAAAGGGCCTTACCATCGGGATACGTGAGGATTGAGGTGGTGATGTGCAAAACACACACGATGCAACACAATCCCCGGCGCCCGTACAGCGCACGAAAGCAATTGCACCTAGTGTGTATGAAGTACGGAGTTCTGTCAAATGACGGGGGTCGGGGCAGCACACGAAAAACGGTTAAGCAAAAGACTGTGAAGTGGGGCCCGATGAAATGGTGACGGTGGCTTATGAGTTAGCGCCGGATGTTCCGTGAAAGTCAAGGCAAGCCGAACTAAGCAAGGATAGGAGAAGGAACGGGGAGGGAAGGGAAGGAAAGACAAGGGAGGGGAAGGGAAGGGGAGGGAAGGGAAGGGAGAGGAAGGGAAGGGAGAGGAAGGGAAGGGAAAGGAAGGGAAGGGAGAGGAAGGGAAGGGAGGGGGAAGGTACAAAGAGGTGTAGGACGTGCTGATACGTGGGCGTGAAGTGACATCAATCTGCCTATCCAGCAGTGGTGGTAGTAGGCAGCACCGTACGGAAGCGCATTCGTTCGGGAATTTCCCCTCCCCTCGTGGAGAGGGGAAAAAGGAGAACGGCGGTGGCTGCACATGGGCCATGCCGTCTGTAGCCAAACTTCTCAACAATGTCTCGAACCCCGTCAACCCCCGTCTAGGCACCTGCTGCTAGTGCCAGTGCTGTGTTCTCTTCCCTTCCCTACTCGTTCAGGCATTATTGTGTACGGCAAGTGATGCCATCGGAGTGGGCGTTGACATTGGGTTATACCCACCCTCAGGGGGGTGATTTTGTAACAAGGTGGTAGTGATGATTGCGATTTTAGGGTTGGTGATAAAAAGAACTTCATTTTGGTCTCCAAATATCACATAAGCACATACACACACACACCTAAGCATATACACACGTACACATACACACACACACACACACTGTCTCGCGCTCTGTTTTGGGTCAAATGGAGGAACGGTTTAGAAGCTTTGGACGGAGGCAGACGCTGTGACGCAATGTCTGCAGCAGGTTGCTCAGAAAGAGCTCGTAAGGCCCTGTACAAGCCAGGACGCTCAAAGGACCGCGAGAACGAGTAGTAAAAGGGAAAATGATAGCCACAAAAAGATTGCGAAAAAGAAAACCGGTGAAAGAAAACGTGCTGCAGGACAAGGTTAAGTCCTGCCAACATGCGACACGCGTCTTTAACGGATGCTATGAATAAGCCGAGCAAGGCGTAAGTGATCCTGCATTCACATAATCTGAAGTAGGATTTGTTGAACTTATAACCTAAGTTGATTGTACGGATACATATATATATATATATATATATATATATATAGAGAGAGAGAGAGAGAGAGAGAGAGAGAGAGGATCAGGAATCGCTCTTGGTGGAGTGTCTGGTGATGAAGGAGGGAAATGCGAGGGGGCTGGGTGGCGCCGCTACGGTGATGGATCATGGCAATGGTAGCCGTGCTTGTTTTGTGGGCAGGAAGAACGGCAGCATCAGGTCCAGCGAAGCAGCAACAACGTATGTATCAACACCCGAACACCGTCCGCTTCCTTTCCTTTCTTTGGAGCCATCATGCGAAAAGGCAGGCCGACTTTCTTTCGTGTCTGTCAGGCGCAGTCAAAGGGACTCCCCCCACTACTTTTGCTCGCTCGCCCGCTGCCGGGCTGCCCCCTCTGTTTGGGATTGGCGTGCTCCTTGCTGCCAGCTTTACTTCACTTCATCCGAGCCGACATCCAAGGGGGCATCCCCTGCTGAGGATTCCCTTCCGGCCTCATCCTGAACTTGGCATACACACAAACACAATCAGTTTTGCGAAAATATGTTTATTACTCGGGGTTTATATATATATATATATATATATATGTATTTTGGGGGGGGGGGGGTGTTACACTGTGGGCGACTCGCCCTGCAAGACGAGCTCCGGGGGTCCTATAACATGGGTATATATATATATATATATATATATATATATATATATATATATATATATATACATATACATACCTATTGGATTTTAGAGTTCCTGTTAAGGTTCATCCACTGGGGTTACATAGGTGGGGCACATAGTGCCAAAAGCTAAGTGCAGAGTGACAAGCAACATCCCTGGCAACATCCCAAGCAACAACAACACGACGTACGATATGTACTATCCAGTTACCCGCGCATGCTTGGAGCTCACTGCTGGCGGGCGGTCATGCTCCTCAAAGAAAGAGACTCATCACATCTGTGACTCAAACAGTAGTAAGTATTCCAGAGCAGATCATCAAAACTCATCATAAGAGCACGAGTTGCCTAAAGAAGACATCTCTAGTAGTACTCTCCGCCCGCCCATTCGCATTCTTTTCATCATCCTCTTCGGCCAGATCTACCCCTTTCTCCGAAAACAGAGGGGAAAATCTCGATCGCGAGCAAAATATGTGATTATTGCCACACCCGAGGAAAGGCAGCGAACGAGGGGCAGAGAAGGGCAGTTGCTGATTGATTTATCCGGCGGCACTGCGTGTACTCCCACTCAAGATACGAAACACATACACACATGCGCGCACGAACACGCACAAATTAACACACAGCACACATGCACATACACGTACGCGTCACTCGCCTCAGCAAGGCCTCAGCAGCCTTCACCTCTTCACTTGAGGATCCGCCCGTCTGGGCTCTGCTTTCCAATGCCGGAAGCTCGCGGAAGGCGGACCCCTTCAGCTGGGTGAGGCGGCGGACTCGCCGGGCGGGGGGAGGCCGGTTCTAAAGAATGCAAACAATGTCCGATTAAGATTATGCCATCTCCGCCGCACACGCTCTCCTATGATGCCGTCGGCCAACCCAGCCAGCCAGCCACGTCGTCGTCGCCATCCGGCGCTCCCTGCTATCCTTGGGGCCTTCGTGGTGCAGACAAAACGCCACCGCGTGCACATCGCTGTTGACATTGCCGTTGACTGCGGTGACAACATCCAAACTGCCGGGGTGCCGGTCGAGCCGCCTTTTTTCTCATTTTTCCGATCCTTCCCTCTCCCGCACTTCCCACTATGACACTACACATCCTTCACCCAATTGTGCACAGAGCACGCTGACGGCAGAGCAGCGCAGCTCTTTTACCTTCTAACCTTGCAACGGCCGCAGTCCCGCTGCCCTCTCGCTCCACAGCTCCCACCTGATATGCTCTTATGCTCTGATCCTCCTCACCCCTCACCACTTCTCTCATGTTTCCTTCCTCCCCTCCTGGATCTAAGAAAACAGCGCAGCGCAGCGTCCCTCAGCATCTTGCAAGCAATCGCAAGCTAAGAAAGCGGTCGTTGTTCATCGCAGCAGCACATCAATAATCACTCCAGTTTAAAGCCGCTACTCCTCTATTTCCACCTTCCCATGGCTACGTAGACAGAGTCCCTAAAATTTCCGCTCCTCCAGACCGGCTGGTTATCGTTATAACCAAAGGAACTGTGGAAACAGAATCCGCATGTGGATATCCGTACTAGCAAATCCTTACCAGGAATATTCCCCCCATCTCCCGCCAGCCAGCATCGCAGCTCTCGATGCCATTCTATGGCCATGAACTACTTATTTTTAAGCCGTACATACACACATACACATACACGCACGTACACGCACACGCACTCATACAGACACGCATCCCGCCAATATACGTCGCGTACCCGCCGTTGATGCACGAGAAGAGATCAACAGTCGGTAAATTTAAATCGTCACCTATTGATGAAAGAAGACTTATAGACCGGCTAACGACATGTCCTTTCCCACAATTGACACATCACTATATCAGATGCATAACATCGATATCGAAATCCCTGGTCCGCTTGCACTCACCTCCACATCCACCACGCGAACCCGAACCCCAAGTCACACCCCTTCTCGCCACCGCCAGCGCATACCTCAATCCGTGTGGCCATTTAGAAACCTCTGGAGCTTGCCTTCCCTGGAGCTTGCAGCCAAATGTTTTTGACGGCACCACCATATTGCCATACAGCATAGCAGTGCAGCGCACGCGGCGTGAAGTTCCTCACAAGTCACAAGTCGCACGTTCCCCAGCAGAGACCGGCACGACCACGACCACGACCACGACTCTTGACGGCGAGAAATCGTACAGGTGAAAACAACTTGGGGCTTCAGGAGTTTCCAGAACTCCAGAACCTCTAAAACCCCAGAAACCCACATCCCCGAATGGAAACAACACCACGATAATCGTAACCAGGCCTCCTCCGCACACATGTGGTTGACCTGACGTTTTACGATGCCAATCTTTATTTTACCTGCCGCGAGAGGCCCGCTCAAAAAAATACGCCTGCTCGAAGTCCTTCTCTTCGCCCACATACTCGTGCTTGCCAGTGAAGACGGGCCTGAACAGGCATGGATGTTAAGGGGTCCGGTTATAAATTTATCAAATGAAACTAACAAGCAAATCCAAAATCAAATTCGGGGGACCACTGCGAATATAATTCGGGGGGGGGGAGAGGAATAGAGCAGATACGAGCTGTAAGGAGGTGCTGCAAACGATAACGATCGGTGCTTTGTTCTTCATTCGTCAAAAACTCGGAAACGAAAAATAATCACGTTTCAAGCAGTAGCAGAAGCAGTTGCACACCAGTCAGCAACATAGCTGCAACACACGGACCCTTTCACTGACTTGAAGTTATAGATCAGCATGTCGTCCTCCTCCAGAATGTTCTTGGCCTTGTGCAGATTGCGCCGCGCCTCCGCCACAAAGAAGTTGGCCACCTCTTGACTCATGCGGATCTGCGAGACCCCCCGGGCGTGTTCGTGTTCGTGCGTCATTGCGTATGTCTGCGTGTGTCGGGGTGTGCGTGGGGTCCTCCCACCACGTCTTCTTTACCCGCACGCTGTCGAATGAAATTTCAATTAATTGTCGCTCTGTTTGTCTGTCTGTGTGGAGATGCCCTTCCCGCCCTTTCAGCCTCCCATACCCCATCCCGGCCGCCACCCAAATGCCCCAGCCCCAGATTCCGCCGCCTCCCTCACCGCGTCCGTAGAGTGCGGGATGCGCAGGTGGGGGGTCCACTCGAAGGCGTTCTTCTCCGGGTGCCACTGCGTGGCGGTGAAAGGGTAGTTGCGGCCCTCCAACGTGCTAATGTAGGCGGAGCCGCTCTTGTCCAGGCTCAGAGACACGACACGGAAAAAGCGACCAAGCGCCGGGTTCTCTAAGAACGCCGCCATGGCCAAACCTTGCAGCACGTTGGACATAGGAGAGCAGCACACCGGGAAATGAATAATTAATTAAATAAAAATGATAATGATAAACAAGTAAATAATTAAATAGATAATTAATGATAAAAATGAATTAATGAATTAAAGGGGTCCCGTAGCGGATATGCCTCCTTAATCAATGCGATGAGACGTAGAGCCAGCGACCTCTTGTGTTTGTGTTTGTTTGTTGTTATATGTTAAGATAGTTTAATCGCTGGTCACCTTTTGCAATCCCAGGAATCCTTCTTTGCAACGGTCAACGTGTTCACATATTCATCGAAGACGAGCCACACATACACATACACACACATTACACACGCATGCGCATTCACACACACATACATAAATTCCATAAAAGTTCTCTCCACAGAAAGTCTTGCTCCTATCCCCCAAATTCACCGTTCATGTGGTTCTCCATTGCGATGGGTTTGTTCTGGAGGTCCGCCACCACGTCCGGCGGCAGCGATCGCAGCAGGTGAGACGCCGCCGCCTCGTCCGTGTACAGCAACGGTGCGGGAGCATCCTCCGCATCGAAGGTACCGAGGATGGTGTAGTTGGAGGACAAGATGACGGCCAGGGTCTCCATGCCCAAACAGGTGCCGTGAACCTGCAGAAAGAAAGAAGGGGGTCAGAAGGGGCGAGGTGACGGGGGTCAGGGGTACAAGAGGAAGGCGAATATACGACAAAACCTGGTGCCACTGGTGCTGTGGCGGGACTAAGAAGGACGAGCTGTGAAGGTCGGCGGGAGGACGGGAGGGGACGGCGAGGAAGGGAGGAGCAAACGTAAGCATACTCCACAACACACTACTAGCAGCTCCACTGTACAGCGCTGTGAAAACATAGCTCCTCTCCTACCTCTCCAAAATAACGAGACAAGCCCTAATATAATAATAATAATAACCTGAAAAAGATTATGTAGAACTTGACAATATTTTGTTGGACGTCAAAAACAAGCCTCACGCATCAAGCTGTTCGGGTCATCTGTGCATCAGTGCACTGCACTTGCCGCGAAGGCAAGTCCTACGCCGTACCGGGTAGTAGTCCCCGTTGTCATTCGCCTTCAGCGCCAGTTCCACCAGGTGGCGGGCGGAGTCGTAAAACCGGTGACCGGGGGCCAGAGTGGCGCCGCCGCCCGGCAGCAGGAGCCCGTTAGTTACTGCGAACCTGGCACACGGCAGTGGCACGCAACAATGTGGCTGCGGAGTTGGTGGTGATGGTGATGTGATCGAATTTGCAGCATTTAAACAAAAGAAAAAAATCGTATATTTTATACATATTTTTCAAAATCTAAGGGTGAAGACGAACTCAACTTGCACCTCTGCATCATCTTCACATCAGTCATTTTATCGTCCTCCTCATCATACTCTCCTCCTCCCCCTCGTTCCCCCCTCGTCACACACACACACACGGCAAAGGTTTCGGCTCCTACTTCTCACCCATGGTCCCCCTTCCCCGCCCCGCCTCTCACCACCCCCCACCTGCGCTCTATGTCCTCAATGTCCATATCGTAGAAGATGGGCACCACACGCGCACCAGCAGACTCGAGCCACTTGACGTACGATGCTGCGATGTACGACTGACCATCAGGAGCCGGATCGCCAGGCTGGGAAGCATCACAGAAGCAAAAATAAATAATTAATAAATGAAAAATAAATAAAATAAATAAATAACACAGCAACACGATCGACGGAAGGTGTCCGTTATGTCAGGAAGTGAGAAGCTATTGGACGTCAACCGGACTTAGGAGGAGGACTCGAATGATGGCGAACCAAGAAGATTACTATTATTATGGATTCAAAGCTCCTTCCTTTCCCCCCCCCCCTTTCTGCAGGATGAGGGAGGAGGCAATGAGGAAAGAGAGAGTGTGTGTATGCGTTTCTTTTTCGTTGACCATTAATGTAAACAAACCAGAGACGGCTTCACCATATAACGCCATATCAGCACACACACACACACACACACACACACACCTCTACTCGCTTCACGTCACATCACCTGACCTGGGACAAAATACCGATGATGGGTCTTAGGTTGGCGTCGTTGACGGGTCTCACCGGACGCTCGAGGGAGGCATCGGCCGCGGCGATATGGGCTTCAAATTTCGCCGATGTCCTGCATGCACGAAAGGACCGCGTGGCAGGAAGCAGCCAAATCCGCGCGGGTAATGGTATTGTGTGATGGAATGGTCAGTGTATCCTGATGACACCCAAAAGTGGAAACGAGGGCCTATGGGGAAGTATTTGTAAAGTAATGGGGGATCGTTGCGATATGAGAAAGAGAATATCTGTAATTTCCTAGGTTTTGCCGAAATGCCTATGTGGGTCTGTACTTCTCAGACCTTAGGTGGCCATGTAAGACGCTGGCTGGAGTTTTTTGCTCTAGAAGAAACAAACAAATTAGCTGTGGTGGCGAGAGGTCCTTGTTGTTCCGGGAAGCGGCCTGAGACCGCCGAAGGCAGAGCAACGCGATGGTGCACGGCTCAAGGACAGGAAATGCGAGCTCGAGTAAAGACCGATCATAAACCAATCCCGTGAATTGAGCTTACGGGAGACGAGAAAGGAAATGAACAATGAATGTGCCCTGGAAGCGGGGTGCTGGCACTTAGGGACAGAGAGCTTGAAAAGGGCCGTTTGGAACGACCACCGTGCGACAGACGTGACATGCATGACAAGCAATGCCACTGATGACGAGTGTCGGGTCTTCACCTATCCTGCTAGAGGAGAATCGTCTAGTAGATTGCGGGCTGCTAGGCCATGTGGCCTGCGGGTGCCAGACAGCGAATTGCTGCGAAAATGGCGTAATCGGATTACCCCTCAGCCATATTGCCATACCTGATACCATAAGCAACGGTCGGAAGCAACAGGAGCGCGACAACAACCGTTAACACCTTTGCCACCCGCATAACCATTTTGAAGCTGACGTGTCGCTATCTAGCTCCAACAACGCCAATCTAAAAGCAGCTCAATTGATAAGACTATACACTAGGTTTGTTACAAAGTGCTGTCATGCAAGAAGTTGAGCTCTTCAAACGGATTTATAAGTTGGTAGCAAGCCCTGTGCCGGTGAATGAGTGATCACAATTTGGCATACTATTTGGCCCAACAGAAAAACAGAACCTCGAATGTGCTGAAGGCGAGAACTCCTGGCACGAAAGGGGCGGCGGGATGCTTTGGAATCGGTACGGATATACGGCAGGTTCTTGGGCAGGATTTCCACTCTAAATGCCTGTCAGCATACAATTCCGATACTTTATTCGCTATCTACAGGTCTGTTGTAGGCTTGAGGAAAGAACTAATCGTTGTTCGAATTCTAGTTCCTTTGGGAAGTATAAACTGTTTTTCTCTTCGGTCATTATTTAACTGTTCATCAGCATGGGCAAGCCAGTAGCCAAGGTGCGCTCATTATATGCTTCTTGGTCTTGTGTAGTGGTTCGCGGTGGCTGTGGGTTCCGTTACGGGATTGTGTTGAATCTGAACAAGCAGGCGTCAGGAAAGGAACTCAAGGCCAAACAAGCTGCTGTTAAGCTTGAGAAGAAGAAGGTGATTGGTTCTCGGCCGCCTGTGTGATATAAGTGTGCTCTATGTCGTTAGGGCTGGCGGCTGTGACCATGACGGCGGCCGCCCCTCCCAACTTCTTATCACCTGTAGGTGCCTGAACCGTCCGATTCATCGGATGACGATGATTCCGACGATTCTGATGATTCCGACGAGGCTCCTGTGCCAGTGAAGAAGGGCGTTGCTCCTGCGAAGGTGTGCGACGGTCGGCATCTATGAACATTCCGCAATTCAGTTGCTAGCATTTTTTACATGAAGATGTTGGCTGGGTTCGACATTAGCGGTACGGTGTGGACACATTCCGTTGCCAGCCTAACGTTACGAGAGTTGCGGTCTGAGGATTCGTCTTCTTTTTTGCCATTTTACATCGCCCCTGTCCTTATCTTACTACTCGGAATTGATATTAACTTGCGGAGAAAGCATCACTTAGCAGTTCGTTGATTGTCGAGACCATTTTACTAGCCGTGACTGTATTTGCTGACCTCAGCCCCCAGCAAAGAAGGTTGAGGATTCCGATGACGATAGTGACGATGACGACGACAGCGACAGTGAGGACGAGCCGCCCAAGAAGGCGGCGGCGCTGCCCGCTAAGCCAAAGGTGCGCAGCCTGGAACTCTAAAACCCACATTCCTTTCTTCATCTTCCTACATGTGTCACACTCCAAAAGGCTCGCTGCGCTTATTAGCTCGAAAGGATTGCCCGTCGTCTTTCAGTCCCAACGTCCTCTTCGGTATCGATACCTAGAGGCTCCCTGTTTCTCCTGGGGCGACAAAATATCCATCGATTTGGGGGGGGCGGCGCATCTTGACCAGACTACTAGCTGTGGGTGCTTGCCAATGCGCAAGGGGTTGTAATCCCCTGCAAGCGGAAAACCTTACTAGTCCGCCGCATGGTCAGGCTAGAGTCCCGCATCCGTTGGTCGCTGCCTGCGACCCTTAACCCATAAGTCGTTGCTGACTCAAACAGCTTTTACTTTGCTACCATCCAGTTCACACTTTCATCTTCAAATTCTTCAGCTATTTGAACGCTCGTCCTGCCTCGGCTGCCGTAAACACCTCACTTCAGGCTGCCGCAAGTGATGATAGCGATGATGACGATGATGAGGACAGTGACAGCGATGATGATGAGCCACCAGCGAAGAAGGGCAAGCCGGCCCCGGCGGCAAAGGCTCCCGCTCCAGCTGCCAAGAAGCCCGCTGCTAAGAAGGTGAGCTTAATAAGATAGCAACCGCCGTAACCGGAACTGGGATGGGTGAAGAGGGAGTTGTACTGTGGTCGTGCCGCATAGGTCAGAGTGTGCACTGACACCATGGATCCCCTCACCCCAATATTAATGTCAGACAAGGGAGTGTGTCGTGGGTAGGGTGGGTATGGAGTAGTGAACGCGGCATATTTGGATTGCAATCGGCTTTAGCGGGATTGGCAATGTTGTATGTGTGGGCTGTAGCGAGGTTTAATACCACTTCAACAAGTTGTGTTAAAAGGAAAGTGCCCGCTGGCCCCTTTTTGGCCGTACAAATTACTTGATTCTCATTTCCCTGAAGATGGTATATCTGCGTGCGTCGCTTACTCTTAACAAGCGGTCTTGTTGATACGAATCCAGCAGTTACGACATCAGCAACACCCAGAATGCCCTCGTGGTCAATGCATCTGAATTATAAATTTCGTTGAAAATTGACAGATGTTTTGCATAGCAATCATTTCGCAAACAGTGGTTGGTGTAAATAGTATTGTTGGCGACAGTCTTCATAGTCATTCCGTTGGTCTTGACAGTGCAACGAACGGATTGATCAACAATGCTGAGGTGTCGTCTTGGAGGACACTGTGGCGGTATTATGGTGGATTTGGTATAGGCATTCATAAAGCATATTGCACGTGTGTTTCTCACATCCTGGCGATGGTGATGCAATAGCGTTCGGGTCTGGGGTTGGAGTCCTCAAGATGGGGACGTGCTGTTTTAGAGCTGGGTGGTCAATGAGCTGGGTGTTCTCTTCAGCCTTCCGGTGCTGCTGGGCAGCTGCACCGAGTATGAAACCCGCCTCGCACCGTTGCTTCTGGCTACTTGCAGGAGTCGGACAGTGACGACGATGATAGCGAGGACGACGATGATGACAGTGATGAGGAGCCTGCTCCGAAGAAGGGCAAGGCTGCCGCCGCACCTGCTCCTGCGAAGAAGGCGCCAGCCAAGAAGGTAAGCTGTGGCTTGGTCGTGACGTGATGTCAGGTGTTCTGTCGCTATACTAGTTGCTTAGTAATGATATCCGACTGGAGGAGAAGTATCCGCAGCTGACAAAGATGAATCCAGTGTTTGTTGATTAAATATGAATGTATGTTATGAAGTTGCATCGCAATCGTATTGGTTTCGCAATGTACTGCTGAGGAGATTTTGGCGAAATCGGAGTGAACCGAGCAGATTGAGCACCATTGCAGCCACTATCACCACCAGTCTTTGAAGCACCTTTGGGAAAAGTCGTTTGATGTTATTGCACTTCTGACAGGTTTTGAATCGATTGCACATCTCCCCCTCGCTCTTCTTCGTTATCAGTATTGAGTTTATTTCATGCACGATCAAACAAAGGCCATGCGATCATCCTTCTCCCCTCCTCTCCCCTCCGCCAACTCGCAATCGCATTATGCAGGAGTCTTCCGATGAGGAGGACTCGGATGATGGTGAGCACTTAAATATGCTGTCGAATGACTTTATGTAGATGCCATTTGTAGTTATTAGCCTGCGGGGGGGCTTACCTCTAGGGAAGGTCGCGATGTTCGTTGGATCTCACGTCCCAACTGTGCCTATTCCATCGTCATAAAATGTCATGCAGATGACAGCGATGATGATGATGATGACGACGAGGACGGTGATGCCAAGATGACGGAGGCCAAGAAGGCCGCCCCGGCCCCAGCTGCCAAGCGCAAGCAGGATGATGATGACGAGGACGACGAGGATGACAGTGACGAGGAGGATGAAGAGGAAGAGAAGGAAGAGGAAAAGGAGGAGCCAACTCCAAAGCCCGTAGCCAAGAAGCAGCGCCTGGATCTGGCTGGCAATGCTGCCGCGACCAATGGCCACTCTGGCGAGAGCGCCCGGGTGTTCGTGGGTAACCTGAGCTGGGGTGCCACGGAGGATCACCTGCGGAGCCACTTTAAGGACTGCGGCAAGGTATGCAGATGCCGCAGGGTCTCCTATGCTTTGTGTGTGGGCGAACTTCCAATTATAGCCATGAATGAACCATAATTTTAGGGGTCATGTGAGCAACCCTCATTTAAGATTCTCGAGCGGATGTCAAGCGACTCTCGAGCGGCTAAATGTTAACTCTAGCTCTGGGTGCCTTGCGTACTGATTTCGTGTGAAACGGAAAGGTGAATACCCTCCGTTGTTTATCTATCTGCACCATGTAGCACGGTCACATTATATCACTTCCAATAAGACCCGTATTCTTTCCGCCCGGTTTAAACCACATACTGCAGATTGTGAATGTTCGGATGGGTGTCGACCCCACCACGGGCCGCTCCAGGGGTTTTGCGCACGTAGAGTTCGCTGATGCCGCCCAGGCGCAGAAGGCTGTTTCTAAGGCAGGCACTGAGATTGAGGGGCGAGCCATCAAGGTGGAGATCACACAGCCTCGGAATCAGAGGTAAGTGTCCTCATAAATGAATATAGGGCGTGTCGTGTTGGCACATGCTTTGTCTTTAATTTTTTGAATGCCAACACTGCAATAGCTTGTACGACTTGTCGTCGTCTAATTTTTTAAACTTATGACTTTCCAACACACACAGTTGACGTTATGTGCACGCGTTTTCCTCTGTTGACTCCTCCAATATTGGCAGCTTTGGCAGTGGCGGCGGCGGCGGCGGCGGGGGGGCCAACGCGGGCGACATTGACGGCACCACGATTTTCGTTAAGGGCTTCGATGTCAATTATGGCTCAGAGGACGACATTCGCGCGGCTCTGGAGGAAACGTTTGGTGGTTGCGGCACGATTAAGAGCATCCGCATGCCAAGCGACCGCGAGGCAGGCACCTTGAAGGGCTTCGCGTACATTGAGTTTGATTCAACGGAGGCGAAGGTTGGTAGGGATGGGGCTTCTTCAGCGCGGCGCATGATCCAGCGTGACCTATATTGACTAACATGTTTGTCGCTAAAATATTTTTTACCCATTGCTGTAGTATGATGATCCAACACGTTAAGACTGATAATCCATCTTCCGTTGACCTCTAGTGCTTGTGTGAAAAAGGTTTCGCTGAATTTTGGCTATGCGCAACGGATATGCAGAATGCTGCTGGTGAGCTGGACGGTTCGGAGGCGGTTGGTGGCTACCTTAAGGTCGACGTCAACGTGATCCGGCGCGATAACAGCGGCGGCGGCCGTGGTGGCCGGGGCGGCGGCCGTGGTGGCTTTGGTGGGCGCGACGGTGGCCGGGGCTTTGGTGGACGCGATGGTGGTCGGGGCGGCCGTGGTGGCTTCGGTGGGCGCGATGGCGGCCGGGGCCGGGGGAGAGGGCGCGACGGCGGCCGCGGTGGTGGTCGGGGTGGTGGCCGGGGCGGCGGCATGAGGATTGACGCAGGCGGTGGTAGTGGCAAGAAGATGTCCTTCGATGATTGAACGTTGCAGGACAAGACGTAACTAGTCGGGGGCTCCCGATAATACACATGATCGTAGGCTTGCCCTTTCAACGGCATATGCGGGAACCCCCTCCTGCCTTGTGGCGCAAGACGAGATCTCCCCGTCGTTCGTCACTGTTGCTCGTTTAGTACGAGGCTACTGTCAGGGGGCTGATGTGGCCACCCGAGCGGTCAGCGGTTCTATCTGCCTTTCTCCGTCTTTGTTTCAAAGGGTTGACCTTGTTTGGTTCAGTTGGGCAGCTTTTTGAGGGGACGCTGCTTTTCGAGCATGCAAGCGGTGGGCCTCTTTACCGAAAATAAGGGGTATTCAACTGATGGTCTTTCTTTCCATGAGCTTTTTTTAGCATGTTTGGCGTTTTGTTTGTATAAGGAGATGGCCGTCCATCTAAAACGATGTCTGTCTTGATCCTTCTGCTTGGACACTTGTTGCGTTTTTAGGTTTGTCGTGCATACGGCGACCTTTGGAGATGTCGGCCCAAGTTTGTGTAATTCTGAGTATGGCTGATGTCCGCCCGTTCTGTACTGTCATCATCGTTAAGGCAGGTCGTGCGGTGATGCGTGCGATGGTATGTGGCAGGTAACTTGGCTTCGATTGCCCAGCATTTGCCCCAATTCAAGGATTGGAGCGAATCTTGTTATCATGATAGAAGATTATCACGTTCCTCACGGGAGGGAATGTAACAGTATAATGCTGGTCATGATACATTTTGCGTGCTAATTTTTACTCCTAGAAAAAAACAGTTAACATGTTACATAGAAACAGAAACTTACAAAACAGGTAACATAACATGACAGGAATAACGAATTCACAAAATCGTTATAAAACAACTCTTTTTCAAAATGAACCTCTTGTGAGTGAGACACATCTGCCTGAAGGATTGGAATTAAACTGATGGAATCTATGCAACCACCAATATATAAACACGAAAATTGGTGAGGAAACAAATTATTAAGAGATACGTTGCCAAAGCAATTTTGCCGCAACTCTTCAACTGGACCCGATTTTTTCCTAAGCCATGATATGCAACGCCAAGGCTTTCAATATGAGAGGTGGAAAGGATGGCCCCTGGTATTCGGAAGTTGCCATATCGCGCCAGATGCGACAGCAGAAAAACCGTTTTCCCTCCACACGCGACACGTGGACCTTTCCAGCCGGCATACAAACGCCAGCGTCTTCAGCTTTGACCTCACCCACTACCTGTGCCTCTCGTCGCCAACTTGACAAGCGTCGCACTGCAGGAGCGGATTGCGTGGGATTGCGGACGCAATTGCGCCTGCAGCGCCTAAACAAGTGATGTGCCCTCTTATCGCTCAGTCCCACTATCTCTATCCCACTTTCTCTTCCTCTGCCATGCCCTTAAAAGCCACACGCAAATACGTACATGTCGTTCCGCAGGTTTGCCAAAGGTTTGGCGTCAATAGCGCGCCCGAATTAAAAACGAATACAGCTTCTTCTATCTACTTTCCTCATGAAGAGATGCCACAAAAAATGTCTCAATGGGCAAAAACATCTCCTCACAATTTTCGCCTTCATTAACACCTTCTCAACAACCTTTCAACTCGAAACGGTTGCGCGCGCGCCAAAGTATTCGGGGCAGAGAATGGCGGGATGGATCAGCCGCATTCATATCCTCTCCTCCTCGGATTGCGGCATGGAAGGCAGCGGATCAGAAACCAGAAATTGAGACCACCGCCGGCGGAGTGAAGGAAACACAGCAGCTCGCTTGCTCGTTGTGGGGTCGCCGCTAAAATATAATGCAAGGTGCAATGGTATAGAATCCAAAAACTGGCGACTTGTTATAATAATAGCAACGAACGACCCCTGCAACCGCCCGTCGGTTGATGTGTACCTGCCACATCACTGCAACATCAGACAACGCAACGGCGATCAGTAATGACCTGTCTTCCTTCCTATCCATCCTCCAAGCGCCTCAAAAGATGAAAGTCGCATGCAGTTGATTTCGATTTCACATCACTGAATATAAAACATGAAAACATCTGTCCCTCACATTTGTTTCTGTGTTGTCCTCTCATTCCGTGTTATCGAAGAGAGTTGTTGTTGCTGCTGCTGCTGCACCTGCTGCTCTATTGTTGAGGTTGCAGCTCATGGATTTCGGCCTGCAGCGCCGCCGCCGCCGCCTGGCGCACTGTTTCCCGCAGCTCCGCGGCCCCGTCGCATCCTGCCGTATCCCGCCACACCACCGTCAGATCTGCGCGCGAGATGGCTGCCGCCGGCTGGTGTAGCAACGGCCCATCCAACCACACCACCCGCACCTCCCCTGGTGGCACGCTGCACGCGGCTGCCAGAGTCCGGATCGCCGCAGCGCGCCTGCCCGGGGGCGATTCCACGCACGTAAGCAGCACCGGCACCAGCGGGCAGCCCGCTTCCGCGGCACGGTTTCGGAGCGCCTCCATGTCGCGTCCCCGCAGGACACGGAGCGGGTCACGGCAGCTTGCTGCCACCACGACCACTCCCCACTCATTGCCTAAGCGCTGACAGCTGGAGTCCTTGCCGCTGCCGCTGCAGACGCTGTGTACGAGGAGTCCTGGCGCTGCCGAGCCGTTGCCGCAGGCGACAGCGGGGCGATCTATCTGCAACGAATCTGCACCTGTGCCCGACTGAGGGCTGCGACCGACGTTGGCGGAATGTCCGCGGCGGAGGACCTGAGAGCGGTGAGGAATTGGACGAACGATACTGCTGTCAGTTCAAAGGGAGGGGCTTCTTTGCCACCTTGCGGTCCATCTACAGACCCACAGACCCACAAGCACGACATATGCAAGCGCTGGACCCCAGATCCGAAAAACCAGCAGCGGCTCATCACCAAATCGTGGCTCTGCATCGCCACATGTATCATACCCGCTCAGTTTGTATTACCCCTTGGCGGCGTGACCCATTTCTTCAATGCAGATCCTTCAACCCGTGTGCTTCACGTATAACCATCGTCTGGTTCATGATTTATCGTTTCACCCTCACCTGCAGGCCCCAGCCGGGCAGACGGCCCAACATGCCCACCAGGGCCACGGGTCGCAGCAACGCACCCACCACACCGCCCAGCAGCGCCCGCCAGCCAATATTCCGTTGAAGCACCTGCCGCCTGAGGCCCTTCTCCATTCGACGGACCGCAACAAAAGGCGCTACACCCACCAGATCAGGACAGCCATCCCAGGCGGGCATGAATCCCAGCGTCACCGCTGCGGCGGCGGCGCTGTCGAATGCGGCGCGGGCAACTCCGGCGGCGGCCCACGGGTCGATGCCAACAGGCGCAACAGCAGTGGCGGCAGCGGTGGAAGTTTCAGCTGCGGGGATTGTCGCGGTGGCGGCGGTAGCGGCGGCGACAGGCTCCATCCCTGTGGACGGCCCCAGGCAGCGGCCCTTCCAAAGATAAGCCGCGGGCACAGGCCGCGGCGCCGGAGCCGCCGCCGCAGGCGGTGTGCCAGCCCGGCGTGGCCGAAGCGGCAAGATGTGCCGCCCGGCCGCGGCAGCGCCGGCGCGGCCGGGGCTCCAGAACTGGCTGGCTGGCTCCACCATAACGTTACAGAGCTCTAAACCGTCGGATAGGACTGCGGGGGGCAGCTGTAGCGCTGCTCGCCCCGACCCCGCCCGCAAGCTGCCCAGTACCTGAGCCAGTGATACGCCGCCGCGGACAGGCTGCCCGCTGCTGCCGCCTGCGGAGGCAGTGGCAGCGGCGGTGTCCGCAACGGCCGCCGCTACATGACGCTGCGAACCGCCCAGTGGCAGAAACCAACCAACGGAACGCCGCCGCACCTCCGTCGAGGCAACGGGTGCAGGAGGCTGGGGGGCTAAGGGTGTCGCCTTTGCAGTAGCTGAGGATGTAGCCGTGACAGTAGCTGCAGTGGTATCAGCGGCAGCAGTGGGCGCCAATCCGGTGCCTGCTACGACCGCCGCCACTAAACCAGAATGTCCTTCCGGTGATGCTGCAGCTAAAGAGGCTGCGCCAACGGCAGTCCCGCCATTGGTGGCGATAGGAGCTGACGGCAGGTGCCCACCCCGCGGCAGAGGCCAGGAAAACCATCGACCTGTTGACGTGAGTAGCGGTTGCCGAGCCGGTGCCGCCGCCGCCGCCGCCGCTACCCCGCTATCTCCGGCAGGTGAGGGCACTCCAGGCCACCAAAGTACCCAGCGGTGACCCATGGGATGTACCGCGCCGCCGGCGGTGGCCCGGCCGCCGCCGCCCCCGCTACGCGTTTGCAGGCTGCGCACACCAGGCTGTCTGGTGGCGGATGGAGCACCAAAACGAAGGATCCAGCGGGGAACAGCCGCCGCTGCCGCTGTTCCACGTGGCACTGCTACAGCTGTCGTATTGGCAACTGCAGCCTCGGCGGGTACCGACGTGGCTTCCACCACCGTCGTCGGCGACGATGATGATGTTGTGGTACGAGATCGCGCTGGGCCAGAACGCGGTGCAAGAACGGACACTGGCAGTCCTGAGATGGCGGCACGCAACACGTGGGAGGACGTGCTGCCCGCCGCCGCCTCTACTCCTGCCCCTGTTGACGGTGTTATCGCCTTCCCTGCTGACAGCCCTTGCTGCTGCGGTTGCTGCTGCTGTTGCTGCAGAGGCGGCCCACTGACGACGCCAGGCCCGGAAGATGTCGCAACAGCCATGGCCACCACCGCCGCGGATGCTGCCGCGGCAACAACGACTGCTGCCTCACTTCCCGTGAACGCCGTTGCCGCCGCCGCGGCGGCCGCAACAACAGCAGCCACCGTCACGGCGGCATTTGCAAACACCGATGCGCCACCATCAGAGCTAAACGCCGCTACTGTGCTCGCGACGACAGCTGCCGCGCCTACTGCCGCGGCCGCACCGGTGACGCCGGCTGCGGACGCCGCCGCTGCACCCACCGCCGCTGCCGCCAGGCTCTGTCGAATTCCCCAGCGCAGCTTCCCGAGCCGCAAACGAAACCGAGGTACACCGGCTTGCGCTGCGAAATGAACCCACCATGATGGCAGAATCCCACCGGGTTGTCCACCCGCGTGGACGAACCGGTCCCTTGCCGGCGGTGTCACCACGGCCCCTGCCGCTTTGGCAGTCGACGTCGAAACCAGCCGGACAGACGAAACCCCCGCGGCCGTGCGGCTTCTGGTACTGCTACTGCTACTGCTATTGAAGAAGGTCCATGGTGCAGGATGAGATCGCTGCGAAATCGACGACGGCGCTGCAGCAGCGGAATCGTCCATCCGAACCACCGATGCTGTCGTTGGTTGCCGCCAAGCTGATGCTACCTGTGGTGCATTTTGGGCAGTGGTTGCTACAGTTGCCGCTGCGAACCTTGCACTGGCGGTAGCAGTTGTAGCACCAGCGGTAGCAGCAACGGCCCGAGATGGCCCTCTAGGCTGCCACCGCACCGCCGCCAGCGCCCACGCCACCGGCGGTGGCACCCACGCTGCCAAGCCGGTGGCCGGGACCCCAGCTGCGGCGCCGGCGGCGCCGCTGCGCCCGTCTATACTTGCCGCCGCCAGCACTGCTGGTGCCGAAAGCACCGCCTGGACTAGCGATGCAGCATACGGCGACGTACCGATGATCGCTACACGGGGCCGCTGCACAATAGCCGGCACGTCCGACAGCGCATGGAAATCACTCCGCACGGAGACCATGAGACGTGCCGGCAACGTGCCGTCCAGCAATCCCCGAGCCACAGATTGTGGCAGCGTCACGCGCAACATTAACCGGCTAGGCATTGCGTCAACCGCGTGGGTTCCCACGGCAGCCGCGATGGCGGCAGCGGCGTCGCCGCCACCAAGGAAGCTGTCGGCGGCCGTGGGCCGGAATAACGTGGCGTCGCCGCATTCACCCTCATCCGTAAGCCGTCCACCCACGGATCCTCTGCCGCTGGCTCCCTTAGCGTTTGTTACCACGGTGGCGTTACTGGTTGGCCGCTGGTTCGGTTGGAAGCGGAGCCGCCGCCAGGGACCGATGCGACCACCAACAAATCCGTCCGTCATCCCGGCAAGGCCAGTATCGCTCCTGTCAGCGGCAGCTAGCGTTAATATAGACGCGGCGGAGGCGGATGCTGCCTTCGCAATACCGCTGCCGCCTCCAGCCACGAAGGCCTGACCCTGGGCCTGACCATGGGTCCGGCCGGGAAAAACTTGGCATCGACCCATCAAGCTACGGGCGAGGTGATGGAGGGTGTTGCGGAAGAGGGAGACGGGGTGTAGCGGGGGCGGATTGGCCTCATCGCTGTACGGCTGAGCGTACAGAACTTGTACGACCTCACATGGCACTTCCGTTGCCGGGAAGCTTCCGGCCGACGAGGCGGCGGCAACCGTGGGTGCATGGGGCTTTGTGGATTGAGATCGCGACAGCGGTGATGACGCTGGAAATGGGGACGGCAGCGGCGCCGGCGACGACAACGGCAAGGAAGATGGAATCGCGTTATCCACACCAGCTTGCTTATGGCCCCGAACTCCACAAGGGCGGTCCGTTAACCCAGCCGCTACAGCACCGACATTGCTACAGCCAATGCCGTCTGAAGTAACGATGCTGCTACTGCCGCCACGCGATGTCGCCGCCGCCAACGGCGGCCAACGTGTCAGGCCCCAACCACCCAGGAGCGCCGCCTTTCCATCTCCCACGGCCGCCGCTGCCTTGTCGACATCAGAATCCGGAGCTCCAGGGGATGCCGCACCCGCCGCTGCCGCTGCCGCCGCCGCGGCAGCGGCAGCAACAGCAGCTGGGGTATTAACAACAGCAGAATTGGCGACCGTGCTAGCGTCAACGCCATTGTAAACTAACGTCACGGAGACTTTACGGCAGTACTGTAAGTTGTGGCCTTCCAGTTCCAGATCCAGCCGTACAAGCTCGTCAGAAAGTCCTACGGAAACGCCGCCGGCGCTGCTGACACCGGACCTGTAGGCCCCGCTGCCGCCGGCACCGCCCCTGCGTATCCATCCAAAGAAATGACCCAGAACCGCTGGTGCCATGACGGATGGGGCCCGTGACGTTAGGGAGCGTGGCGTCGGGGAGCTGGGCTGCAGCGGCGGCGGGAGCATGCCGCCGCCGCCGCCGCCGCCGCTGCTACCGAGGGAACGATTCCCCGTCCCTGAGTCGTGTTCAGTTTCCAGCTGACCAGCATCGGTTGTTGATTTGACGTGAGCTCTCTTAAGTTCCGCCTGCCGCGCTGTTGCTGATGCCGCAGACGCCGAAGCTATGGGGGCCGCCGGCATCACCCCGCGCAAGACGGCCCGCTGTACGGAGATACGCGGCAATAGGCTGTCGCTCAGCTGTACGGTGCCATACGGCGATGCGCTGACGCCGCTTGCGGCGGTCGTGGTGGGTGCCGCGGCCGCGGTCGCAATCGTCCCTGCGCTCGTGTGCAGCAGCATCAGCCCGTCCCTGCCGTCTTTTCCCTCTTCCTCCTGCAGCTGCTGCTGCGATGTCAGCGCACTAGGTGGCGCTAGGGCCCCTCCGCCCCTTCGCTCAAAGGCCTCTGGCTCCTCGGCAGCCCGCACCAAGCGCGACATGAGTTCCGCGTGGCGCTGCCTGCAATGGGCCGTTCCGAATGCGCAGCACCGGTCGGGATTGACTCTCTAATGAGCTAGCTAATATCACCACCACATCCCATCGTGGATGCGAGAACACCCGGCAACTAACAAAGACGCAACAGACAACCAGATAACCGACGAGATAACCGTTTCTCAACTTTGAATTCCCTCCCTTCACCTGTAGGCCACCATCCGATGAAAGGAAAAGAAGCCGCGAGCGCCCTCCGGAGGCTGCGAGCCGCCCGATGTGGATCCACCCGACGTCCCCAAACCTGACACCGCTGCTGTGACCTGCTGCTGCTGCTGCTGCTGAGCGGGTTGTTGCTGTTGTTGTTGTTGCTGCTGTCCCCCCATTGGCGGCCGCGTTTGCAACCTCTCAAGCTCCTCCGGGGAAAGAGCGCCATCTGCCGTCACGAACCACTGCCCACCAAAGGTATGGTAGCGGGACACCTGCACACACAACTCTCATTTTTGTATTATACGCTACACATGTGGCAGCGCATGTTTGTGTGTGTATGTATGTTCATGTGTGTGTGTGTGTGTGTGCATGTGACAGAGAGAGAGAGTGTGTGACAGAGAGAGGGTTTGTGTTGGTGTTGGAAAGGAGGGTGGTGAGGATGCGAGCAAACGGACTCAGCGGGACACACGCGCAGCCTGGTGATCCCCCGTGTCGGAAAATATGTGTTGCGGCGCTACGTTCACCAGCATTATTCTGCACAAAGCCAGCAAGCCAGTAGCAGAGCAAGACACAGCATGCAAAGTATACACACGCAAAGTATGTCGCTTATTGCGGCATATCGTACCGGCAGCAGCGCCTTCGGCAGCGGGATGTGCGCCTTCTTGGCCAACTGCCGCAGTCGCCGCAGGACTCGTTTCCGCCCCAGCGCCAGCCGCAAGCCCCAGCTTCCGCCAGCATTACCGTACAGCGCCTTTCGCTGTGCTTCCGCCAAGTCCATCGGCGGCTGGCCGGACAGCGCCACGCCAGCCGCCGCAGCCGCCTCCAGCTCATCAGGGCCCGGCGCCAGAATCTCCTCCATCGCTATCGCCACCCCTGTGTGGTCGTCGTCAAGGCTCTCTGACAACCTCAACTTAATACTACCGCTAGCAGAGCCCGCTTGCGATGACCCTGACGTCGCTGGCCCTGACGCAGCGCTCCAACCTGCAGGTGAGCCGCCCGCCTGATACGCGTCTGCCGACGGCTGAGACGGAGTTGGCGGCGACGGTAGCCGCATGTGCGGGGATAAGTAGCCCGTCAGGCTGCTTCCACCGCCTTCGCCTTCGCCTTCGCCATCAAAGCTGGTGGTGCTGCTGGCGCACCCAATAGTACCGTAGGAAGGACTTACGAGCGAGGATAAGACCTTCCGTGCCTCCGATTGTGCGTCACCGAAGCTGCTGTTGCTGTAACGGAGAAAGCTGCTGCTACTGCCGACGCTGCCAGTGCTGCTACTGTCAATTGTTTCCTCGCTGATGCAACTGGAAGCGCTTACAATGCTCGAAGCGGACGAGACGCGCAGCAGACCCTCCCCGACTTGTGCCTCCGGCGGCGACTGTAAGTGTCGGACACGAGCTGTAGTAGTACCTGCACGCCCCGTCGCCAGCCCCTTCAAAGCAACTTCATCCAGGCGTGGGTCACCAGCATGCGCAGATGCTGGTGCCGATTCCAAAGGCCGCGAGGGTGATCCTACTAGCCCCCCTTGCTCCTCCTCCTCCTCCTCTTCCGTCGCCGCCGCCTCAGCCATCGACGTTGAAGCACTTCCGCTGCGGGTGCCAGCGCTGGTACCACCACAGCTTCCCGCCCCTCCCTTCGCCCTACGGCGCCTTTCCGTGCGTGCACTGCTGCTGCTCCGGGCGCCACCACTACTCATCCGTCCGCCGCTGCGCCAACCAACACTGCCGCCAGCGTTTGCACGGCCTCCGCCACCTCCGCTGCTATTGCGGCTGCCGCCAGCTGTGCTTTGCGTGGTTCTCGCCTGGGAAAAGCTGATGAGGCGCACCAGCTGATCCTCGGGAAGGTAGTACGTAGAGAAGTGGTTCGCCCAGCCAGCGTTCTCGACCAACTCTGCCAGTGCCGCGTTGCCGACGGCCGGTGTAGCAAAGGCGATGCAGCGGACGCGGGGCCGGGGCCAATCTGGCAGCTCCCGCAGCAGGCGAAGCGTGCAGAGCTTGGCGACGGCGCCTGCGCGTGAGGATTAGCTCACCTTAAGTGTACAAAATGCGATGGAAAAACTAATAACTCAAACTCAAACCGGGAGTCCTTCGGAGGACTTCGTGATCGAGGAATGCGGCCGGGCAAGGGCAAGGGCAAGGGCGTGACGAGATGGGGAGATTGGGAGATATGGGAAGAGTGATGTGCTGTTAGGGATGCGAGGCGAGGTGGAAAGAAAGGACGTGTAATAAGAGAAAATGAATTTGGAAAAACAGCAGTGGAACGAATTTTAGGGTTTTACTTAAAATGTTCGGAGCACTCCTGGGAGGCAGGCTAAGGATCGGTGGAGCGCTGGACCAACAGGTAGTGGCAGGGTGTAGCGATTTGGGTAGGGTTAGTCCTCTCTCGCGCACCTCCCAGTGAGTGTCCACATAGCACCAAGCGCAGTCCCCTGCTGACTGCCAGCTCGTAAAGCTGCTCCACGTGAATCGCTCGAGCGCGCTCCAAGAAGCCGCGATGCGCCGCGGGAATGGACTGTGGTAGAGATTGGTTGGGGAGATTGGTGAGGGCAGGAGGAGTTATTCGTGTTCTTTGGAAAACCGCCACCGCGAGCGAACGTGTAGAGATGCAAATGTGGAGTCAAGTGTTAAGGTGGAGGGACGGGATGTCAAGAACTGAGCTAGTATAAGCTAACCTAACCAAGGCGATTAAGGCGAGCTTGTGGCAATGAGGAGGCACGTCCAGGCGCAGGCATGAGGTCTGGGGCTGAGGTCCTAGCTAAGGCACATGTTTATCGCTTTAATGCGCACGTTCAGATGTGTTCAAAGTTGCTACGCGGGAATCCAGGCGCAGTCGCACCTGCCGGTCGGCTGCCAGGCGAGCAGACTCTGCCCAGATGGGCGTGTACAGCAGGTTGGCATCGGCGAGGATGTCCTGGAACTGCTTTGTGCCCATAAAGGCCACATACATGGACGTAGGAGAGGTCGCGATGAGGTAGTGTTGGGGAATGCCAGCGAGACTCAGCTGAACCGCTTGGAGCTGCACCCACCCGGGTGGGAAACCGGAAACAATCTCCGAGACCTTTGCCGCCACACCTTCCTCGTCTAGCTCCAGCTTCTTGTATACACATTCGCTCAATATAAGAGATGCTATTAGGTCTTGGAGTTCTCCAGCACCCTCCAAGCGCAAAAGTTTACAAGCTTGGCTTAGAGGACCGTTCGAGACGTCAATTGTTTCTGCAAGACTATCTCCAACGCCCGCATGACTGCCAGAAATTCCGGTAGTTTGGATCGCTGTCAAAACATTTCCATAAGGCCGTATATTAGTCCGGAAACGCCGACCTCGCCGTTGAGTAGCTGTCCGAGCAAAATTGTGGCGCCGATACACCAATAAAACTCCTGGCCGGCCCCCTGAAGGGTCAGCTGCTCCACCGTCTCTTGGGTTCAGCTGAAGTCCTGGCTGCCACGAGTGCGGAGCTCGCAGCGATGCCATCGCGACTACACGATCAACGACGGGCGCACGACGTGAATAATACTGCTTACATGTCTGGTAATTGCAGGTCGCATGGCGACCAGACGCTATGACATGAATTTTGGTTCACGTGGTTTTCGCGGCATCTGGCGCAGGAATATGTGCCGTGCCGCCGTAGGGCTGCTAGTATCTGTATAGTTTTAACCTTGTAAGTAACTCCAAATATTACTTAATTCACTCTTAAGTTCTATATATTCTTTACAAGCTGTCGCCGAGCGTTGCGAGGGGATTAAGGGCGGTCCCAGCTAAAGCGCGGCTTGGAATTCGCGGTTGCATTTTATCACTTGTTTCCTCACACGTCATCGGATTAGCCCTTTGGCGATTTTACACACGTTCCAATCAATCCATTTGTCAAAATTATAGGATGGCCATTTCTGGGGACTTCAGGAACCCCTGTAAAACGGCGAGGGCTTGGGGGGCAACAACCAGACCAGGGTCCCTCTACAGGTTTCAAGACCGGTTTAAGCAGTCCCTTTTTAAGCATCCATTTGCCTCATTGGATAGTCAGTGTCATGCGCACATGGTAAAACACAGGAAGACGGCATCAATAATTTAAGTCCCGTGGAGGATTAACCTCGATTAACCCTTACCAACCTTAACCCACCATAAGTAAACTTGCGTCCGGCACTTACAGTCCGCCCGCTCCATACACACAACCGCAGCCCAACGCCCCATCCACAACTCTTCCCACGCACTCCGACCTTGTTGTAGAGTCGTCAACTCCTAATGCGCTTGCAGTATCTCCTTACTTTTCTACCAATACCTACATTGTCTATTAACGTTTAAAGGATTAGGGACCGTGTTGTGTATGGCAGCGACAACTGTGACCAACTGTGACTGCTCCGAAAACCCTGGACGTGTATCATGTTTGGCTTCGCAAATCCCCCAGCCCGCTTCCTCCCCTTCCACACGCATAGAACCGGTAGCGCTTGGCTAATCATGTGTCATCGAATGGCCACACAAATAACACGAACAGGACCTCCACGAGAGAACCGCTGTCTTAGGTCATTTTTAAGGATGAAGGCAAGGGGCACAAGTCTGATATTACGTGATAACCTGGTGGTAAGACGAGGTAAGACATCCTGTCGGGTTGGATGGGACCCAGGGATGGGAACTGGCGCGGGCCACCTTATGTGCTTCCTCGGAACAATTTCCTAGCTAGTAATCTCACATGCATCGGATTCACATGTACGGAAGCATCTGAACGGCATTTACCCTCATGCATCACGGGCTCTTTTATTTAAGTACACCATGCCAGGTTGCATAGGCAGCCAACCGTTACCCAATAGCTTCGACTAATTAGCGATTAGTGATGATCTACATGCTGGAGTAATAATTACATTAGTAAGTGACGTTGTGGAGCTTTAAGAGTGATTGTGAAGGTGGGAAAAGACATCAACACCAAATCACCTACGCTCAGGAAAGGGCGTGCTTGCGGAATAGAAAGTCTGAGGGACGGGGTAAGCAGCTCAGGATGCGAAACATTAAGGGAGGACTCTCTTGGATTAATGCTTAAATACAAATGTGACGACAATAGCAATAATAATAATAATACGATATTAAAATTTTCTAATGCAGTTTGAATAAGGAGGAAGAGCGCAGGGTTGACCCTCGAAGGGCCAGGCAGGTTCACGGGTCCCCTGAGATCCAAATGCGGAGATGGTAAATGTAATACAACTGCGCGACACACTGGGTTCTCCAGGCACCCCAGGGTGACCTGAGCACCTAATATGACAGGACGAGGTGTGGAGACGGGGGAAAGCAATGGTGAGGAGGGAAACATCCCCCACCGCTTACCACAATCACCATAATCATCCCCTGCCATGGCATGCACCCGATTCCTTGTTAAAATCCCCCACGTCCTCTGAAGCAAATAATGATATATTGCATGGCGACGGATTTTTGGTCACGAAGTTTGAGCAGATCAGGAGTGTCGGAGGTCATGGCAACGGCACTCCCAGGTTGAAGATGAGCATCAGGGTGAAAACCACGTGGGTTATCGCCGCCGTCCCACACCCCTCTAATAACGTATGGGCGTACACATATATAAATACATACGTACACACAACTATATCGTGCTTGTCACAGCACAGGCATCCTGTGACGTATGCCCAAGCCTGAGCTTTTCGAGCCCCAAAGGAAGACTGTAACTAGGGTTTCCATTCCGACCTGCACGTACAGCCACACAGCCTCACACACCGCACAACAACCTAAGGTAAACGTTTGTGACTCTCCCATTCAACATACATCAATATGCGTAATCCTACCATATGCTAGGGATAAATGATATTTAACTTATCCATTCAAACACTAAAATGACTAGGTATAAGAAGAAACTCTAAGGCGGCAATTCTATAGTATTGCCCGTTGGGCATTGACTTCGAATGTTCAGTCCTGAAGGGCTCCATTTGGCACTGTACAAGGTACCAAGGCACATCATCGCCACCGCAACCGCCAGCACCGGCGCCAACATCAGCGTCAAATACACACGCCCACCCTGCTGCCCGGTGCTCCGTCACAACACACTCTTACCCACATGAACACAGACAGACAGACAGACAGACACAGACACACATCCGCACACCCAGCAGGGGAGTAGGATGGAAGTTCGGAAGGAACAGCGGAGACATCAGAGACGCCAGAGAAAATCAAACCCGCGATCGGGCCCTGGCCAAGGCACTACATTATAGCTTCAGTCTGAATCTGATCGGCGGCTACGACACACCTACTTCATCACCACCAGCACCACTGCCGCACGGCTGCAAATACCACTGTGCCTCGCCCCATATCGCCGTGTGCTAAAACGCAATGCAGACGTGTCCCTGCCACATATATATGTATGTGTACGTGCACACACACACACACACAGGAACACAGAAAAAACATGGCTGCCTAAGGGGCTGAATTTAAATCCAATCCTCACAAACAATCGACGCAACTGAGGGACGCCCGTTTACACAAAAGCTAATCAACCAGACATAAGCAAAAAGAACAGGATCAAAGATGAAAAGGGTAATTTGGGGGCCATGGCCGCTGCTTGTATCTTTAGCCGCCGGGCGCTTTGATAGCCCAGCCGCCGCCGCCGCCGCCGCCGCCGCCGCCGCAGCAGCCACATCCCGGCACCTGCCATACCACTGAAAGCCCTTTTGTGAGTAGCTATTTATAACTACCAATTGATCCGAAAAGTTTTGGCCCTGAAACGGTTTCCGGCGCGGCCTCACCTTAAGATCCCAGCGTTGGCCTCAGCCAGGGGCCAGCCCCTAGCTTAAACGGCCAGGCTGCGATCCGGGCAAGCTTTACTCGCCTGTAAAGTACCAAAACCACCAGTGATTCAAAAAGGGGACCAAAGACTTTGAGGCTGTTTTAATAAAGAAAAAGGCTAAGAAGGGCAATCACATAGTCAAAATGGATTTCAATCTGCTTTCAATTTCATGCCATGTAAGAAAAACGTAAAAATGTCCGGTCCGGTCCGCCCTGCCTGGTCTGGAAGTTATTCCTGGTTCATTCGCGGCGCACCAAAGACATATGCCGCAAGCGCAGATTGCACTCCGAAGCAAATGCACTGCCTCCCCAAATGCCTAAGCAATAGCACGCAATGCTGGCAGCTACCCTTCCCCGTTTCCCCCTTTCCCGGTTCCCATACGCCGGCTTTCCCCAACCATTCACCACCACGACAGGCCCGTATTCGCCATCTCCATCGTCAAGCCGTCCCTCACTGGTTATGCAACCAGGTCCGTGGTCTTTCCTCCAACTCCCAACCGGCAATTGGTCGGCCGAACAGCGCAACTCAGACCCACATGCTCTGAAACCACATGCTGCTTCAAGCCCCCCTCGAGCGACCCACTCTTGATTCCTGGGAAGAGCCAGTCACTATCCCTTTCCGCAAAATCACACGTGTCAAAAGTTGTCATCGCCGCGGAAGCTCTTCTTCTTCGTCGCCTGAACGCACAGTGCCCGAGCGGCCGCCAGCCTGGTAGGAGGGCCCAAGCCGGGCAAATGCGAATTGGGTGCAGGTGACTGGGCGGTATCCGCGTGGTGTGCATCGGAACGCTGCACTTGGCTGGGGCGCCGGAAGAGCTCCATAGCTTTGGGAGGCTGGCCCCGCGCCCCAGCCAGTGCGGGCAGCGACGGCAGCTTATCTTCCATCAGCGCTCCCCCCTGCGTCGCCACCCCTGCACACTCGCCGCGGCCCCGTGACTGCTCGCCTGTTCGGGGAATGCCGTAAGATTGCTGCCGCATCTCATGCGGATGTAGGCGGGTCGCCTGGCCCAGAGCCGGCAGGTGCTTCCACTCCGCTTGCGGACCCACGGGTCCAGGCTCAGAGATGGATAGCTTCCTGGATAGGTTGGTCCCTAGTGACCGGGACCGCGGGTGCAACGCCGTCGGACTGTCGTTGCTGCCATGCCGACTAATGCCGTTACCAAGCACACCGCCGCCGCCACGCTCCCGTTCCATTGACTGTCGCACAGGGCTGCCTCCAAAGGCACCAAAATGCGATGTGCCATTGCCGCCGCCTGCCCCCCCACCAGGCCCCCCAGCCGCTGCCCCTGGCGTGCGTGGCGCCCGCGCGGCTTTAAGATGCTGATCCATCACCGGCTTAACTGCATCCGCACGTCCAAGTAGTGGCGCTAGCACTGACCCTGGCACCGGTCGCCCCCGAGACACACCCATTGGCGGCGGCTTATCCTTCTTTGCTGCCCAGGCCCGAAGATCCATCTCTGCCAGATGACCTAAGTTGATATCCCCGGGAGCGCCGCCACTGGAAGCGGCCGGTTGCCGTGCAAGCCGCGTCGATGAGTTGGCATGTGAATTTGCCCGTTCAATTAAGGTCTCCAAGTCCTCGGACGGGAGGTCATCCAAATTTGCAGAGGAAGTCTCGCTGAGCGTCCGCCGCAGCTCGGGATCCTCGACGGACTTGACGGAGATTGCCCGGGCCGCACGTCGTGCGGCCGCCGCCGCCGCGGCCACGGATATGGCAGCTGGCGACCCTGGGACACTTGTGGTTGATGTCTCCTCCTGCCCATTTGGATCCACGGACGTGTGCGATGGAACGCGGCTGAGACCCAGGGAAAACGTGTCATCTTCGTCCTCTGCTGCCATCGATACAGCGGCAGTATTGTCGGCATTAGCAACTGCAGGTTCTGTAGCGTCGGCTGACGCTATCACCTTCATCCCCAGTGCTGTATTTGCAGCTGGTGTTGAATCCTTCAAGTCCCCGGCGTCATCTTTCAAGAGCGCATCAATGTCATCGTTAATATCATCATCAGCGACATCATCATCAGTGGCGCCTCTGCCGCCGGCAACGGCACCGATGACGGCGCCTCCGCCGCCCGCTGCCTCCGCCTCTGTTACAGGCAACTGCGGATCTGCGCCCGCTGCGTACTGCTCCACAAGGCCCTGCCAGCGTTGGGGCTGCCCCTGGAGCCTCGTGAGCAAGATGGAGAGGCAGGCCGCCGCAGTCTGCGGGGTGCCGTCATTGCTGGATGTTGTGGCGAGGGCCGCCAACGAGCTCTTCAATCGGTCGGCAGGCAGAAATGCATCAGTGCTGCTGCCGGCATCCTCCCCCCAGGCCGCGTCGAGAGCCGTACGACTTATGGACGGCTCGCTGCTGCCGACGAGGATGCTTCCGAGAATTTCCTGGTATTTTATTATAACGAGAGAAGTTTATAAGAGTTCCTTGAAGAGTTCATAAGAAGTTACAGGAGTTGCTGGGAGCTTATGGGGGCTGTAGGATAATGCTACTTCACGAGGTGTATGTGAGGATACATCCAGGTATTAGCCTAGGGCAGCACACGTTATCGAAATATTGTGCCGCACGGAAAGCAGCTACTTGTACCATATAAATGCCGCCTGGTGTCGGGCCCTTCCCGCAGTGCATAACAAAGGGGCAAGGACAGAGTCAGCAAACTCGACCGCATACACTGAACCACCCCCTGTTTTCAGAAAGTCTGCTAACAGGCATCGTTAACAGCGATGGGTACATAAGTGCCCGTGGGAGGGTTCCTGTGGAACCAGGAATCAGGTCCGCTGTTCATCATCATCCCCGTCACTTGTAATCAGCCTCCCATCTGGGTCCCGCTGTGCCTCTTGGCCTTGGTTGACGCGTTGATGGCGCAGATGCTGCCGCTATCGCCAGCATATGAAGGGAAGCACGCGCGAAGGCGCCGCTGCACAGAAACCCCAATCAGCGCGGCCCGGTAAACGTACCTGAACTAGAGCGTGCGTCGCAGCGTAATAATGTGCTTTGGCGGCCAATCCGTCAGGGGCGAGCCATGTTCCCCACGCGTCCAGCTGAAGAGACATGGAAGCATCGCTAAGATCCACCTGTAAAAAAATCAAGGTCAAGCATTGGCTCTAACACAGTCCAGGTTTAGGAGTACGCGGACTCTAAACCCTCTTTTAAGCAGCACCAGGGATACAAGCCCGTTACCCCACCTGGAAATTTTCCTGTGGAATCTCGTCATTTCCATCCGTGCTGTGGAGGCAGAAAGTCAAGGTTAACCGGGGTTCAGCCGAGGTACCAACAAATGTACTTGTCACACTTGTGAGTAAAGGAATCATCTCAGGATGTAACCGGGAGTGGAGGTTGATGATTTGGTTAGTTATTCATGTGCTTTGCTCACCTGCTCCATTCGACGCCGGCTGAGCTGTTGTTCGCCTGCAGCGCATTCCTCAGGCAGTTACACATTCCAAGAGCCGGTCCATTATGTACGCCCTGCAGCTGCTCGAGACGCCTAAGTACCACAGGCTCCAGTTGCGATTGGAGGAGAAACATCGTTGCCGAGGCCTACTGGCCAGCTTGTTAGTGTTACCCTGTTACGCCTACGAACGTCGATTCACTTCAGACGCAGACCTGCACGCCGAAAATTGAGTTCAGCGGTTTCAATAAAACCTCTTGGATATGGCGTAACGTGGCGATAATGAAGTATGGACAAGCGAACAGTCAACTGCAGGTGAACTTCACTATCCTTATATACCTTATTGCCTACCCTGGAAGCCAAGCATGTAACCAGTAAATATTTTCAAACGCAAAAATTCAGGTTGGACGCGATTAGCTCGTTAAAAAGTGGCGCCCTGCAGTTCCTGCCAAGGCCTCATATCTTCCCGTCAAGAAAGTCCTTAGCAAGATTGCGCATTTATACTGCTGAGATAAAGGGCGCTGGTAAAGCCTGCGCTTTGCAAGCTGGTAAGCAAATTCGAAAAGTCCTGACCTATCCTGCCCTAGCTTCCCGATTTGCGACTAGTCACAAATTGGATATAATAGTACCGTTGCATGCATTAGATATGTCGAAATGTAGCGCCCAACCAAGGAAACCGCAAGGCATCACTCGGCATCAAAATTGTACGGATGCCGTAAATGGAACGACGCAGCATCAGTTTCCCAGTTGCTCCGTCTAAATGTTTTATAGTCTCGATGGTCAGGTGCTGTTCGCATGCTGAGAACATTGTGCTATCTAAAACTACTCATTTCGCTCAATCAAACTTGTCGGCTTTTTGTATGCACGTTAGAATACACATCCCAAACACCTAGCATCTGTGTCTTAGTGAAGCAAATTACGGTGGAGAAATTCGGAGGGGGCATTTCCTGCACAGCCCAGGATGGTGTTCTACTTCTATCCGCGCGGCCACAAGCAAAACACAGAGGATTTCTTGATTTACATGGGTAAAGATAAGGTATTATGTCTCGTTATAGCCTTTGATCTTCCTGGGATATGCGCTCTACCCGCCGCCGTAGTCTGAAGCAGACATGGCACCCTTCCTTTCATTACGGCGTTACCACAGTACGAAAATGAAGACCTTATCGCGCACGGACTACCGTGCGACCTTTGGTAAGCATCTATGCCTGACTCGACCATGGGCCTGAACGCGGGCGAGGTGGGGTGCTACCCTGGACAGATAAGGGAGCTACGCATCCCTGCCCGGCCACTTGGCGGCACCAATCCTCCTTGATTTCGTGTCGGGTTTCCTCCCTCCTATCCTCCTATCTCAACAACGCATATGCTGCTCTTGGGCACATATACATACATGAACAATGCTGCGCAAGTCATTAAACGACACGCTGAAGTGGGCGGTTCACCTGCCCAATACCAACCCCAGTCATGTTTAGCGTCAAGCAGTCCTAGTCGTTGAGGGTTGGAGATTTCCTTGCTGTCTGTTCTCTTTGCACCACCTCTTCCACACCGCCCGCCAGCACTCCATGGCCCGCAGTAGTGGATTGTCCCTTACATTCGTTTGATGCTGCGGACGTCGCGCCGCCCTACTGTGTTTCTGTTCAGGTTCCATGTAGACGACATGTCGTCCGCTCACGTGTACTTGCGACTTCCGGAAGGCTGTGACATTAAAGAGATTCCCCAGGACACCCTCGACGACTGCGCACAGCTCGTCAAGCAGAATTCCATTCAAGGTCTGTGGGAGAAACCCGCTCAAGAGATTCGTCAACTCAGAGAATAGGTTCTTATCAACAGCTTATTTATTTATTTATTTATTTATTCATCCGAATTGTTTTTGCGGTTTCTGGGTTTTGAATATGAATTAGGGTTAATTTTTTGCCTTTTCAAACAATAATTGGACATTACAATTTTTGATGGGCTGGCATTAGGGGACGGAGAGGGGGGTGCACTCCACGCATCCCTTGTCCCTTTGAAGGCAAAGGGATGTGACTGTGTGGATCACTGGGTCGCAAAATGGGGCATCGCGACATCGCGGCATCGCGCATCACGCGAGACGTCTTCTCGGGCTTCGTACCCACGGTGTGCCCCACAGTTTGCCTGACGCGCCGGCTTTTGACCCACTTGCCAATTTCCATCCCGCCCTTCCAGCATCTGTTCCTCCCGACCCGCCCCATTACACCGCCTCCCACCTTCCCTGCCACACATTCCTTCCAGGCTGCAAGACGAATAACGTCACAATCGTTTACACGCCGTGGAGTAATTTGAAGAAGACGGCGGGCATGGACGTGGGACAGGTGGGGGATGCGGAAGGGGAATGTTGGCGTTTCCAATTACGCAGATCAGGATTCGGCGTCTTCTTGCATAGAGTATGTGACCTTCCTGGCAGCTGTATTTTGCCGGAAGGGGCCTACCACGTCATGCGTAATTTGAGGGGAAAACCCCTGCCGTTGAAACACTATGTCCTTACCCTGCCATGATGCAAATGGACCCCCCATTGAACCCCTAAATCATTGTCGGCCGCGCGTACAGCTGCACCCCGCTTGTGCAGTGTTAGCGTAAGCTAGGCTTCTCTTCATGATATAATTAACTAAACCCAACTCAGCCCCCTCCCTGGATAACTGGCTCTGCCCGCCCTGTTTCCCCGCCCAGGTCGGTTTTCATGACTCGTCGTTAGTGTACAAGGTGAAGGTAGATCGGAAGAACAATGAAATCATCAACCGGCTAGAGAAGACGCGACAAGAGCGGTACCCGGACCTGGCTGCGGAAAAGGAACAATACATGTCGCAGGTGCGATGTGCGGCAGGGGTTACCTTGCCTGTTAAATCCCTTCGCTCCAGGGTATGCCCAAATCTGGCGTTAACACGCCGTTGCAACAGGGCCCTATGCCCCTCCCCTTATATTTCCATCCCCGTAATGAAGGTTCTCCCATCTTCCATGTTTATTTGGATATAGTTGCATTCGTACCTTATACCAAATAAGGCCTCTAAGTTTAAGAAGTGCTGACTACAGCAAACATGGGAGGTGGTTGCACGTTGCAGCCACCATAACTAGATCCGAGACCACATCTGTGTATGGCCGGGATCTGAATTGGACAAGGAGAGTCCTCCGAGTCCTCCGGAAGGCTATCCTCCATGTAGGATAAATATATACGATAAATAGAAAGAGGATTAATAGAAAGAGGATTAATAGAAAGAGGATTAATGGAAAGAGGATAAATTATTCTGCACGTGAAATGGAGCAAAATTCGCGTGCTATGCATCCGGTGCTGAGAGCAGGTGCGGCAGGCGCGGCGTGCAGATGAGCGAGCCACCCGGGCATTGGAGAAGGCCGCAAAGGAGGAGCGCAAGAAGCAGGAGGACCTAAAGAGCTACAAACACATTATGAAGGTGCGTGCATGCATGGGCTTGACTGCTGATGCTGATGCTGATGCGAACTGCTACTAGCAGTCGCGACCTACTGCGAGCGCGTCGGGTGAGCTGCAAAGAGCTACTGCTTAAAGGGATTGAAAGGAAAGCGGACGCGGAAAGGGCCTTCCCCGCATGGGTTGATCTTGTGACCGGCTATTCTCCATCTTCGGCTTCGCTGTCTTTCAACACGTTGTGGCCCTCATTCTCGAATCAGCTATTATAACTCCCGTAAAGCAAACCTGCAAGTGAGTTCCTCCTCAAAAGGCAACGGTCGAGTGGTCAAACGGTCGAACGATACGGTGCCAGTGCATTCATCGCGACATCATCATCCGACCCATCCGACCCACCCATCCTGTTGGAAAAAATAGCGAAGCGTATCGGTACAAGAACAATCCATGCGGAAGGCCATGCGGAAGAGATATGTACAGACGTAAAAAAATATATAACCAAGAGCAGGCGTGTGCAATGGAGGAAGCTTAGCTTATTATAACGAGGAACCCTTTTCGGCCGGCTCAAATTCATCAACTCATCGCGCCCCAACTCATCGCGTTGTGTCGTGTCGCCGACGAAATTCTCGCTCTGCTGACTGGGGGACCTCTACGGATCGCTCTTACGTCCTGCATTCCGCGCTGGGGACGGGGTTGGCGCAGGACGAATTTATGGTCAGCAACAAGGACCTGCATGAGAAGTACAAGTCCGTGGAGGAGCTTGAAGAGGACTTCATGTAACCCTCTTGGCATGGGGTCGGGAATCGAGGCGCTGTGCCGCTGTGGCGAGCATACCTGCCAGAGTGTGTCAGCCCACCTCGAGCACCAAGGCAGAAACGGGCGCTGTGGCGGGCATACCTGCCTCCTAGATGTTGAGCCTCTGTGTGTGCATGTGCTGCCCAATCCAAGTTTACCCACAGAAGTGGCACTAGTACCGGTACCAGTACCAGTACCATCATCCCGGTTCCGTTTTCATTCCGAATGTAATAGATCCATTATTAATATTATTATCCCTTGTCATGCATTATCTCTTGTCAGAGTTGCTAGAAAGAAATATAGTCGGGGATGAGGTGCAGTTGGCTTGGGTCGGGCTGGGGAAGGGTGAGGTGGGGTAGGGGTGGGGGGATGGCTCTGGAGGCGTTTGTCCCCGACCTGATCAGTACATAATTGCCAGCCAAAGTGTTGTGGCTCCCGGCGAAGCAGGCCACCAGTGTCCCACCATCACAAACCACCGCCAAAATCACCGCCACCGTCACCACCACCACCGCTATCGCCAAAATCACATATCACAACCACCTCTGCCACCACCACCACCCCAGCCACAAACCACAACAACCGCGACAACAACCGCCACCGTCACCGTCAATACCGCTTTGTTTTTTTCCTGATTGAGTGGTACACCCTCTTTTTTCCCTGCCAAATACCTTACACAATAGCATGATCATTTCCCCCTCCTCGGACGAGGGGGCCACTGGGTCTTGGGAGCCGCTCCTGTTCCCTGGGATTTGGCTTTTGGAGAGGCTTGGCTTTCTGTGGGCATAGCCCTGGCGGTGCTAGATCGGCCGTGCCTTTTGTGACAGTGTGAACGGTATGGCATGCGGCAGGCAGGGGTATTGAACGAAGCGATGTTGTTACATAGCACAGCTGGTTTATTATTGATGGGGCGGAGCGGTGGTGGCGGCAGTCGTTTTTGTGATTCAGGAACCCGTACACGGTGGGTCTGCATCTGCTGTTCGATGGAACGCAAGGAAGCCAGGGTCACATGCATGTGCAGGTTTCGATTATACCTTTGAACAGCCCCGTTGGGTACATATCACTTAGGCAACGGCAGAGGTTCCAACATTCGATTCTGTTGGATTCAATTAAATTTTTAGATTTCGGATTCCGATTGTATTCAATTCTAGCTGGTGTTATCGGAGGAGGAAGGCTCGTTATCGAGGCGGGAGGAAGCATGGCCCCATGCTCAAGGCTTTTCGATGTAGCGAAGTAGCTCGGTATGAGGCAGCTGAGGCATGAATCCACAACTGCTTTCTGGCCCTTATTGTTGCTGAAGTGTTGATGGGCGCCTCTGGTTACAACTAGCAGGGTAGACGACATGCAGATGGGTGTCCACCGTAGTGACTTCGTGACGTGGGGCGGGGCAAGTGCCAGCCGGTACCAGCCATGTATGATGAGGGGGGGGGAGAAGACGAACATAGAAACGCTGGTGGTGGTTGCTGACCGACAAAGCAAGGACTAACCGTCAAAAGGGGGGGATAGGAGGGGATATCGGGGCAGCAAGCGGATCAGGGCGGATCTTACTGGATGGTGGCAATCCTGGAAACGAAGAGGGAAAGGTGGGCCTATCCCAGCGACCCAGCCAGGGTAAGGTTTAAGAGTCTGATTTAAACAGGGAGGTACATGTTTGACAGCAATTTCTGCACTACACAACAGTGTAATGTGTTCACCATTCTCTACCCAATGACCCGAAGAAGTAACTCGAGCCCTGCCTACATGGTAACAACTGCAGCTCGTGTATCACCGGATAGCAGTCTTGGCCAATGTGGGCCAATTATAATGTCCAGAGCCCCATATAGCGTCTCACCCGCCTCGTGCAAACCAACAATTGCATGTATGGGTAGTGCTGACACCCGCAATGGCGGTCACGGCTGAGTTTCATGATGAGTATGATGAGATGCCGGGCCAGGACCGCATATCGCTCACTGATCTTTTGCTGCCGCTGCCCCCATTTGTACTGTCATCTCCCACGCACGGCGGCAGCACCGTCAACCCTATTGTCCCGGTCGCCCGCATCCATTACTGCTCCCCCGTGCGGCCATAACAGCATCGTAAACCCTATCACCGCCACCGCATCCAAACCTATGGCCATTGCCGCTGAGGCGCCTATCAACCCCGCTACAACCAGTTTCCGATTGTGGACCCGGATTCGTCTTAGGTGATAGTTTTAAGGAGATAAGATTTTAATCGAATTCCGATGTGAGTCGTTCTGCTTACACGGCGGGTGGTGGAGTGGAAACGAGAAACTTAGGGACACGGGAATACACCCACAGGCACAATTAACTTGATATATCATTTATCTGCACTATGGAACCTGTCTGTCCATTTGGTAAATATACAGCATAAGCACTTTTATGATTACATTTCTGATTGTGTCGGTTTCTGCCGTTCATGCACGTACAATGACGTACCCTGACGTAAAATCCCAAGTATGCCAACTGCATCCGACGAAGAAGTTAACATCTGAATTGCCGTTTGAAATCATATTTCCACCATTCTTGAGTTCCCTCGAATCGAGCTGAAAGCTTTGTGTGCCGGTGCCGCTGACGGTTTATAGGTCATTTCCATAAAATGCAGTTGACTAAGCAACTTCAAGTGTCAACAGGCAGTTACCAGAGCTCGCACGGAAATTTTCTGTCTCGGCTTATCCCCATTTCCGATTCAAGACGAGGGACACCGTCGGCGCAGCAGCGGCTGCTGACGCGCCTAGCGTCCTACAAAGTGGACCACAATGCAAAAGATGATGCCTATAACAGGTAAAATATCTCTCCCAGTTGTATAGCAAGGGTCTTCACTGGGTCAGCTTTCGTCATCGGGTTGGGCATGGTCCTGCACGAGGCGAAAGTCACACTGCGGATCCGAATAATACTTAAATCCTGTAATGTTTTACACCAGCCATTGGCGTCTCCGACATTCCATTTAGAACTGAAAGTTGTCGCTGGCGGGCTGTTGGCGGTGTTTTCGCCTGATAGGAAAGCCCGACGGCCGACGATCGATTCGGACAGTGCGACTCCAGCTATTGCAACGAGGCAACAATGGGTCCGAGAGTTTCAAGGCATGGTGACCGGACAAGTTTTTCCATTAAACTGGTTTCGGTGCCGCCAGCCAACAAATAAATCTTTCCAGGAAACGCAACAGCATGCCTTTATCTTCTGGAAGCTACCCCCTCCTTCCACACCATACCATCCCTTCTCCCATCGTCTGCTTATGCCTGAATCTACTTTTGATTAACAGATCGGCAAACCTCCCGGACGCCCACTTCCAGTACGCGAATCCCTTTCTCCCCGTCTTCGTGCTTTTCTCTTTCCTTATATAGCCTCTTTGTTCCTGTACCAGCGACCGCGCGTCCCTACATATCACACCCCGCTCTTTCATGTTTTTTTCATGACTATCATCATCGTTGTTTTCCAACTCAGACTTAAATCCAAATCCAAATCCAACATTCCTGGTTTCCAGAAACATGCAACGACAGATGGGTTGGAGTCATCTAAATCCCTACGAGTACCATTTCGACCGGGGGCTGTACTACCACGAAATCGTACCAAACCTGATCTGCGGTACACAGCCCCGAAATCCAACGGACGTGGATATTTTGGCGGAGACGGAGGGGGTGACCCACATCCTGAACCTTCAGCAAGACAAGGACATGCATTATTGGGGGGTTAAGCTCGAGGACATTCGCCGGGCTTGTGCACGGCACTCGATCAATCACATCCGGCGACCGGTGAGTGGGGGGTGGGAGTGTTTCGCTTTGGGGATGAGAGGGTTGTTGGGAAGGGGGATGATAACTGAGTGGGGTACTCTAATGGGCGGATGACGTTGGACGACGGGTGAATGGCGGGGAGGGGGGCGCCCAGGAGAGTAAGGAGGGCCTCTTTCCTTCCTCTTTCTCTTTTTAAATTTATTTCCTTTCTTTATTCCGGTTCTACATTCCAGTTCTTTTCTTTGTTATGCTTTTCTTTCTGGGATATATATATGTGTGTTTATTTGTCTCCAGATTAATAAATAAATAATATAAATTTATTTATTTATTTATTTATTTATTTATATATAGAGAGATGTGCGTGTGTGTGTGGCGAAGTGAGGAATATAGACGAGGGCAGCGTGCGGCGGGGGCGTTCTTCCCTGGATGGATCAGGTCTTCCGCTCTCTTCCATCCACCTACCATCGCGCCCTCCGCCTCTGTTGCCCTGTTGCGTCAAGGCGGCGTTTCGCCGTCCCTACACTGTCCCTACACTGTCCCACTCCGCACGGCGCCACTCTGCACTGCCCGGCCCCCGCCTAGGCCCTGCGGCGTGACACACACAGCACAACAACGGTGTAGGGACGGCGAAACGCCGTCTTGACGCAAGCACGCAAGCACAACACGATGCACCCAACACGATGCACCCGCCCGCCCGAATACCAATACACAGGCACGCGACTTTGACCCGCACAGCCTCCGGCGCACCATCCCCGGGGCTGTGCATTCACTAGCGCAGGCGCTTAACGGTGACGGCAGGTAAGGGGGAAGACCGACGGAACGGACTCAGGATCCAGGACAGAACAGGAAAAAACAGGACAGGTGGCAAAATGACGTAAGGAACTGCCGTACCAACTATACGTAACAGATAGCGGCGGGCATCCCATTCCACTGAGTCCGGAGCTGGAGGTTGATGCCAAAACGGGTGTGTGTCGTGGTCGTGATTTTTGTGTGTGTGTGAATATGTGTCTGTACGGATATGGATCAAGATCTGTACCACTTGCATAACAGGTAATTTTTACACAGTCAGCAAGTCACGCTTTTTTCGCTTGCCTCCGGGATACAGGGTGTACGTCCACTGTACGGCAGGACTGGGTCGCGCCCCGGCGGTGTGCATAGCCTATCTGTACTGGTGAGATTCTCACTTTTTTTAATGTACTGACATAGATATGTGTTTTCCCCTGTGATCCGATTTTCATTTACATGCCGGTGGTGAAATGTATTCCACTGACAACCAACAAATAGTGAATCTACGATATATTTCTAGTAAACCCGCCGTACATGTTTGCGTCGTACTTTCCTGGCCGCGTACAATTTTTTGCCGTGCTGTCCTTCCACACTTTGTTGAGAATTCATAATACGTCAAATTTAAAACGCAGGTTCACAAACATGCAACTTGACGAGGCCTACACGTTCCTCACCAACATAAGGCCCTGCGGACCCAAACGTGACGCCATCCGCGGCGCGACGTACGACGTCCTGGCGTGCAGCGGTTGCTGTGCGGCGAATACCGGTGCAACTAACAACGGTGGTCACCACAATAGTGGTCATAACAATGCCAACGGCGCGGACTTTCACGCCTTCGACTCGTTGTCCGCTGAGGCCTTCGCCACTTTGTCAGACGACGATCGTTTTGCGCTGCAGTACCGCGTGCTCAAGGGCCTGTGCTAGTGAGAGGGCGACCCATGTCAGTGGGAGAGACCCACGGGTCAGTGGACGGCGCGCGCCGGCAGTGTCCCGTGACCCATGGGTCGCCTATTTTTCCTACCCCTTCTACGGTTTCGGTCCAGGGCTTGCGGGAGGGAGGGAGGAGGGGAACTGGACAGAGGCCATGATGGTGGCGGTTTGGTGCGGAAATGGAGGAGGAATAGGAGGCGAAGGATGACTAGGAGGGAAAGGATGGCTCTCTTGCTCTCCGTGGCAGCTCCGTGGCAGCTGGCTGGTACTGATTTCCCGCCATGTCTGAGGAGCGAGTAGAAGAAAGGTTGGCGGCAGCTGGGAGAGCGGGCGTTGCATTTTGAGGGAGAGTTGGTTGCAGGAGCACCGGAGAGCCGTGGAGAAGGAGACGTACAACGTGTGCAAAATTCCTCAAACGTTTGACAGCAGTGGAAACAGTAGCAATAGCAGTAGCAGCAGCGTCGGCGTCGGCGTCGGCGGTTGGGTCTGCGGACTAACACGGACGTCAATCCGGACTTCTCCCCGTTGGCCTGATGTCGTATTTTTTCCTGCATACCATGTACGATATCGCATACACACGCACGCACACTGTCGCGTACGGCAACCTTTGGGAAGAGGCCAGTGTGACCAGGCGTGCGGGGAGATGGCGGCTCAGAGGAGCATTCCAGGACGTTGGCGGGCGTACGACGGGACACGACCCACGTGTCAATTCAAACGATAACCCATTGAATTTTTTACGATGAGAGGCGGTTCCAGTCGTGGGGGCATTCTTACTGATTGTTCATATCATTGATTTACGGATTGCTTAGTCGTTTTTTCGTTAGTGTTTTGCCGTAAGCCGGACGGCGCTGCAGGACGGGGGGAAGAGGACATTCAGAGGCCCGACCAAAGGCCACAATGGCCTTATAGGAGCCCCTGATAGAGTTGAGATGATGTGACCCATGGGTCGCGCTGTGCCGGGCGGGAAGGTGAGAATGCTAAAAGGGGGAGGGAGGGACGACCTGAGCCACCAAGATTGAGCCCGCAGTGCGCCGAGGTGTAGTCTCCTTAGCCGCGCAGCTGCTGCGGAAGGTGCAGAACATACACCAGAGTATGCATCATGTACGGCCAGAGACCTCACTGTTGGTTTTTGGGGTTCACAGATAACACGGGGCAGCGAGGTCAGATTGTTGGATCGGAGAAGACGCTGATAAAAGAAGACACGATGCTTTGCTTTCAGTTGATTCAGTTATCTGCTTAAGAGTCTGGGCATGATAGGTCTGAGGGTACCGGGGGCACTCAGGAAAACGGAGGCCAGTCGAGTCCAAATCTTCGCTCGTGCCGAAGCACGCGATGTGTGTGTGTGTGTTTTGAGGGGTAAACAGAGGCAGAGGATATGGGTATCAGTGTATTATTGCTGTACGATTGTACTGCAATGTTTGTGTGTGTGTGTGTTTTCACATTTGTGTTCACTAAATTGAAGGATGAATGATATAATGCATGAACTGTGCAGGGGCTGTTTGTGTCATGTTTGTGAGTCGACGAGCTTTTTTCAAATCAACTGGACGGCCTGGGAATGGGCAGAAAGGGGGAGAAGGGAGGGAGGGAGGAAAGGGGGGAGAGATGTAGTGGGGACGATCTTGTTGCGGGGAGGGCTTTCCAACCGACGAATGAACTGAAAGGGGGGGCCCAGGAAAGAGGGTGGGTTCTTACCTTCATGTTTTTCCTGAAAAGAATGTTTCTGCCTGGCTGGTACGGCGTGCCTCATGTGCCAAATGTTTCTGCCTGGCTGGTACGGCGTGCCTCATACTGCTGGTGGTGGTGGTGGTGAATTTTGAAAGGGCTTGGATCTGCAAACCCGTGCTGTCCGAGAAATTTCAGACCTGTCTGTCCAGGTGTCCTTTGTCCATCTACGGCTTGGATTATAATTAGATACTCGCTGGTGTGCCCCTGCGAAGCATTAGAATATTTAACTGCTGTGCGTATCGGAGGATCTATATAAAAAAAGCCCTACTGCGCATTTGAAGAGAAGCAACGAAAAGTTTCCAATCGGACGGATCTGGATCTGGATCTGGATCCATCTGGAGTTCTGAACCCATCAGAAACATTCTGGTGTACGGATACGTCCTGAAATGCATGAAGATATGGAGCAACAAAAAAGATCGCCACTTTCGGAAACTTAAAACTATTTTAGCGGCGGGAAATGGGGGGGTTGGGGTTTTAGCCGAGGAGAAGTCGGACGTGCGGAAAGTCAGTGTGCGCCATTTGAACCCTATAGTGGAACACTGGGCCTTATGTTGTCACTCTTTCCCTCCTCGGCACATTACCTTCATTACATTTCTTGCATGGGTATTTATTTACCCTGGGGTGGGCACCTTGGCCACAGCTGACCTGACTGCCCATTGCTGTGGAGGTGGTGGTGGTGGTGGAGATGGTGATGGCCCTGGCTGTACGCGAAGTGGTGAGGCTTCCCTTGCCCTCGCGCCGTCGCTGCCGCAGCCTCCGCCACAGACATCCTGACTGCTCGTCCCGACCTGTACTCTGCCGTAGAACTGCTCCAGAACCCAATTCATTAAAAAGTGTGCCTGATTTGTCGGGCATGTATGAGGACGGGGTGGGGGATGGAGGGCCAGGTTTAGGGCCGGGTCAGAGATGGCCGAAGAGGTGTGTGTCTGTACGAGGGAGCCCGAGGTGTGTTTGGGCAACACAGGAGGGCGGGGGTATGATTTCCAAATTCCCGGCCAAGTCCTCATAAATAACATATGCGTATCTTATAAGGGTTGCTTAATATTTTAATAAGGTGGTTGGGTTCTGGATTCCATCTCCATTGTACAGGAGCCGCGAGCCTTAGTGAAGGGGCTAAGGAGGCTGTGCAGCTCAAATCCCATGCGCTTGCCCTGCTCTTAGTGCTGGAGTGTACCCCCCTCCCAAATTTCATGTCCAATACAGCACCAGTTTATATGTCTCCTTTATTGCCGTCAGGGTTCGCGTTTCCCAATACCGTGCATGCCCAATTGGAAGTACGGCATTCAGATCCATCTGGCCCGAAAATTTTGATTCAAATTCCGTATTCCATACTGCGCACGCCTACATCCAAAAGCTCGTTATTAACATTTACGTCCATTTACGGATGTATTTCGTCCAGATATCATATGATGTACAAAGTGATTTTGAAAAGAGCGCGTGAAAGTCTGGGTGCGATGGTATATGAAACCGTTTGGTCGAACCGGAATCTGTATGCGTGAGTGCTCCACAGGTTTGGACACGGAACATAACACGGCGTGACGCAAGAGCACTTGATGTGCGTTGAATGGGCGGATTTCTGCCTAACATCTTTCCTTCATCTTCCTGTGGAATGCTTCGAAGGCAGACATATCGAACAAATTATAATTATTATTTTAAATACGGTTCAAGGAAGAGCAAGATAATAGCCCCGTACGGAAGCGTACTTGAGGTTAAGGGGAGCTGAGTCACCAAGTCGGCGTCTCCGAAAACAAAATTATATGTGTATCCGATCTGCCGGTGTCAATCATCTACCCTCTCCTCAAAACCAAAAACCCCAAAGCTTGAACTTTCACCGCAACCTATACGATTTCGTTACCATCATTTGCGACAAGTAGTAAATATTTTAACGTTTGGGGCTCGCTTTCCATGCTCTTAAATCAAAACTGAGGTAAACTTTATCTGCCAGATACCAACCCAAAGCACAACTATATTCTAAGTCAGCCTGCCGCCATCCCAAGGAAGCCCAAGAAAACCTAACTTCAAGTTACTTCAAATCGCGCGCACAGATAGTCAATAAGTCAGGAGTCAGAGGCGTGTCACAGAACGCCCTATCCCTATTACTGCTATACCCTGTCCGCCTACAACACGTTACACCCGGCTAACAGGTGGTATATTCCTTCCTCTCCCCGGACCCCCTCCATCCCAACTTTCCGCAAAAAAGAATTGAAGCCACTCTGCGGTTTGCACAGGGCTCACAGGGTGGGCGGGGCTCCCTGTTGGCAAGCTCGCCCTCACGGACGCCGCCGCGCCGCTGGGCCATGCCCACGGTTCGGCCTGGCAGATAAGGTACACGAAAGGAGGACCGATACTCCGCACCTGATTATGACCGCTTGGCCGTCGCTCCTCCTTAGTCACCCGCCCCCGTCCCACCACATCCCGTCCTACAACACAAACGAAAAAAACTGGCGGCGATGCCATACAGGCCTTACGGTGCCGACGTATGGACGCGGCCTTAGGCCACAATAATATAGCAGTCCTAAAATCGTTTCACAAATATCAACCCGTGCTTCAAAACCATATCGCTAGAGCCATTCATAACTTAGCAAATTACGTGCGACGTGTGTCAACCTTCAAATGCCCGCTCTGATCTCCGACCTTCTGCTGCAGCCATAAGAAGGCATACCGATCTAAGCGTTCAATCAAGCTAAGTTCAGGCGGGGCGGCGGCGGCGGCAGAGCACCAGGGTGATCGGCAGCGTGCCGAAGGCCCAGCGGTGCCGAGGAGCACCGAAGTCCTAAGATGAACGCACGGAGGATTACCCGTTCTCTTTGTACGCTTTGTAGCACTCACACAGATATATTAAGATATATATTTTGGGGTCAAGACAGCTGGCCTCAGAGCACATAGCAACGGACATCCCGCCATCCGTGTCTTCTTACATACCGACGCGGGCAGAGGAGCCGAACTTGTATCAAACGCCCGTCAATATATACACACAGGTGGCAGCGTTGCCGCCCCGCGGTAGCGACCATCACCTTAGCAACAGTGCCAACAGTACCAGCAGCGGTGACTCTGCCGACTACTCCATTACACATAGCCTTTCCCAGAATCGAGATGCATCCAGATGTGCGATGTGGCATGCTTACTGAAACCGGACAAAAAGGAGACCAAGCGCATAGAAAAGATAAGTCATCTGAAAAGCGCAGCGGTGCCTAGCTACCATCCGCCTTAATCTGCAAAGCAAAATAGAAACTGCAAGTAAACTTCAGCGCAGCGCAGGTCATCGTCAAGGTCACCAAAATCAAGGTCACCATAATATGCAGCATTCAGTCCTCCGTCGCACGTTACAACAGAGCCGCACACACATGCATATGTAGCTGCTGGTGTTCAAACCTCGAACTTTCTTGGCACGGAGATATGCATATAATTGTTCAGAAATGTAAAGCATCTTCAAATAACGCAAAAGAAGTCATTATCCCTCGGAATCATACGGAAAGCATGAAACTAGAAAGTTTCACCCAGCATCGTGCATGCATGTCAAGTTGCCAACGCGACGATGATAACGATGATGACATGACGATGATAATGATGATGACGACGACGACGACGACGATGGCGGAAAGTCCTTCGAGTCCTCTCCCGTTTAGAGAGGTCAGGATATCCGTAACTTTCCGCCAAGCAAGATTGCTAACCAAAAGAACATCACTGTAATTTCCAGAAGAGAAACGGCGGGAGATGCAGATGGATTCATTAACCAACTCGCCAGCCAACTTTCAGACAAACGAAAACCTGCAAAACCCCGAATCATGTGACGTTCCGAGGGCATATCTCCATTGCTTGGCCCTCCGTCGAAAGAGGATCCGCATGGCACCCCAAATTGGATTCACTTCTACAAATTCAAACTTCACGACAGCCCTGCCTGTACGCCCTCTCTCCGTGATCCTCAGCTCGCACTATAGGCTAAAATATTACAACATCGACTGTATTGTTACTGTGCGCGATAATGAACGCAACATAAAAGACGCGCAATCCAAACCAAAACGTGAAGCAAATCCAAAGATAATCCAAAGCTACATGCATTTCACAGATAATGTTATGCTTTCCAGCATCGCAAACGTTTCAGCCCTTTCCTTGGTGTCTCCTCGTGCGCGAGGGCTTTTGGAACCATTCGGGAAATTTGTCACAAAATCCTTGCTGTGCGTTTCATTCTCTCTCGCTTCCCGTTGCGACTCCAGTACCTTCCTGCACCTTGTACCCGCTCCCAAACTCGCCACTCCGCCCAACCGCCAATTTCCCTTCGCGCATTGCACCCTGAACCATGCCATACTACCACCCACCGAAGCACACTCATCATCCCTGCTCCCGCAAACCAGCTCGCAGCAGCGAAATTTCACACGTTTACAACCTACTGGCATCCGCAGCCTTCTGGCCAACCCCTTTTTCTCCTTCCCTCCTTCCCCCTCCTCCTTCCTCCTCCCCTTCCGCCCCCTAATATGCCCTCATCATAGGCACGTCCAAGGTTAGCCACATGAATACATTTCGCACTGTCTTCTTAATTCATCTTGTGCGGGAAGCATTTCCGCATTATACGACCCTCAACAACTCCCAGCCCCTTCATCGCCATGCACCTAAGCTATGCATCGACCAAGCTGGCCGGACCCATGTCTCCAAAAGTAAGAATCCGCGGAACTGCGTCCGCGTCCTAAAATGTAAGCAACCATAGACACAACCCCGACGGCGATGGAGCCAGGCGAATGAGCTCGGAGGATGGCGGCAGTGGCGCGGCAGCTGCAGCCGCCGGAGTGTTCGCGGCGGGACTGGCAGCCGATGGCGGCGGCGCTGCCAGCATGACGACACCAGCTGTAAATTTACGGCTAGCCGCCAGCAACAGGACTTTCTGCTCCGCCAAGGCCATCGCTACTGTTTCGGCCGCAGGCACAACAGCAGTAATAATGGGTGCTGGATTGACCGTCGTTGCCACTCGAGCCGCACAAGCTAAGCCAATGCTGGAAATTTGTCCGCATGCGGCGCCTTGACTCGGCCAGGCCGAAGTGCGAAACGCTGCTGAAGAAACCAAGGCGTCGCCGTCAGGCGAGGATTCGAGCCCCGGCGCCGGCGTAAGTTTTTTGTCGGGCACGAGACCGAGACCAACCCTGAAAGCTACTTCTCCCAGCGGTGGCGGCTGCGACGCGTCGCCCGACGCAGACCCGGACTGCACACTGATTCGCGTCTGGCCTGTTTTGGCTGCAACGGCGCTGCCATGGTCTTGTCCACACCGCCGACTCCAAGAGCGCGCGCGTGAGGCCCCTGACGCGGCTGCCGGAGGGGTTGCTGCCGCCGCCGTCACCGCTGACGTGATGGTCGACCCGTGGGTCCATGGATGTTGCGATGCATTGATGACATGGCTCGCAGCTCGGCGACCTCCATTCGCACTCTCTGCAACACAGTTGCCCTTGCTGATACTGCACGCAGTGTCCCCGCTGTCGCCGCTGTCAATGCTGTCGCGTCGTCGAATATGGCTGTCGTGCGTGACCCATGGGTCAGTGTCGTAAACGCTACTCTCACACGCCGCGTATCCACTGTTCACGTCGACAACTCCACCAACCTTGCCGCTACTGCCTTCATATTGGCCGCCATTGCTGCTGCTACTGTCGCTGCAGCTGCCGATGGGGGCTTCGGAGCTTAGGTCGGTAACGGTGGTTGAGGTCGTAGACGTCGCCAGCGAACTAGGAACGGAAAAACCTGTAATGACGCGCAGCGGCACGCCATAAGCCCCTTGTGAGGGCGCATCGCTGCTATCTGCTCGCTTAAGCGCCCGCGTACGCAATGTCTGCGCTTGCTCCTGCTGATGTTCTTGATGCTGATGGAGCGCAACAATCGGCAAATGGTAAGATTGCGTCGGTCGCCGGGATTTTAAGGGTGAGCCAATGTCGGCCGCTCCCTCAGCCTTGCGCTTGCTTAGGCCATGAGGCTCGTCTAGGCTGCCGCCTGGGTCCTCGTCGGCTGCGACTCCTGCGCCGTCACCCACCTCTACGCCGGTAGCTGAAAGACCAGCGGCGCTGACCCCCGCCGCAGCCTCCGCCGCAGCTGTAACCCCTTTGGAAGGGGCTGTGACGGGGCTGGCACAGAGCGGTGAAGCAGCAACAGCAGGATAGAGACCGTCTTCGGCGATGTTTAGAGCCACCGGTTGGAAAGCAGGCTGGGTGTGGCATGTATGCAGGAGTACGGGATGAAGGGCTGCGCTTGGAGGTGGGTAGACATCATCTGTGAAGTGCTCGGGAAGCCAGTTGGCGAAAAGCGCGCGTCGGCTGCGCCAAGGCGGCACGTCATGGCCCTTTTTGCAGGCTTCGCGTTCCAATGCGTCAGACATAACACTAACTATGGCTGTAATCGACGCCATTGTACCGACGAACAATTGCGGCAGCGCGGCAACGCACGCGGCATACGTCCCACCCGGTAGCCCATTATAATAGAAGCAATGTCGAAATTCTAGGTCAACGACGATAGCGGCACCTGCAGGCCATGAGGACAAGGCAATCGGCGGCGCAGTGCGAGGTCGCGACGTAGATACGGCCTCGCAACGACTGGTGGAAAATTTTACAATTGGTTCAGAATTATCAAAACGTGAATCAAATGCATGACTCTTTCCCAGCTGAGACATTACAGTGCTATGTTCAGTGGTAGGGTTCCGATGTGCCCAGGGAGGCGATACTTAGTTGACAGAAGCAGATTACCTGCTAGTGCGCGCTTACCTCCAACCTGCGTCTGCACAAGGAGATATTGATGCCTCAAGCTATGCAAGCCGTGAGGCAAACTGGTCCGAACCGTCACGAATAGATGCTTTCCTGCCAACACGCGTCCTAGTTCTAGCGCCGATCTGTAAACCACATTATCACAGCAATCGTGAACGATTTCCCGGATGCGATTCAAAGCAATGTGTTCGGTGAGTGTCAGGTACACCCCCTGACGCGTCGGGCGTCCTGATAACGGCGTCGCATCCATCGGGAAAGAAACCGCCAAAATCCAACACTAACTTAACAATCGTAATCATTGAGACGCTAAAGATTGATTGGGTGCCATTCAATTACGGCAGATGTGAGGCCAAAAGGTAACAGCAAACTGTCACGTGGAACTAAAGTTTGCAGGCGTGCAGGCCCTGCACGTAGCCAGGTCTGGACAATTGATTAATTCACATATCAACCCCAAAGCGTGTTTTTGTTGAGTGATTTGTAATGGTTAAGCTCTTTAAAAACCCTAAGTTGTGCTCACGTTCCTTATCATAAACGGCGACATTATGCATGTGCGATGACCGGCTCTGACTTGCCCCTAAGAAATAATTTCCACGATATAATGCGGTCCTGCATATCAGAGTATCATTCGTTGTTTTAAGATCTGCGATGACGTATGGCACGATTTCCTAGGAATGCGCGTACATGTCTATCCATTACAGGAGATACTAAGGCATCTTTTAGAATTCTTTTGTGGCTTCTTTTGTTGGAACGGCTGCGCGACGGCAGAGAGAGCATTTGCATTACCCATCTGCCGCGACGTTGACGCGTTATTGGATCATGGTGATTTTCATTATACAGATTAAATTTAGTCTAATCGAATTGTTGTGGTAATCGCTTAGGTTATGCGCGAACCTGACGACATCCATCTTAACCCAAAGGATGAGCTGGTGCGCGTCAAGGGCCTCCTCCTCAGGGGATGGGTCTAAAACATGAATTCAACTGCATGTGATTGGGTTAATAACGTCCGCAAAGCCCGAACGCTGCGCTTGGACGTCGGATTTCTATATTGACCAGGTCACGCCATCGCAGCTGGGCAGCTGGGCTCTGCGCCGCGATGGAAATCAATTATCTAGGTGCTCTGCTTGGGCAGCAGATACGAAGCTACGCTGGTCTGTGCTCAAAGTCCTAATTGGTGAGGCCCCCATACAGAAGGATAGAGATGCCTGTCCAGCATGCACGAAGACAATGCCATATATTTCAACGCGATGCGCTGGCGGGAGATCACTTTTGAGTAAACCCCTCAATAATGAAGGCAAATTATCATTTTGAAGGCACAGGCAAGCCGAAGACTCTCAGGAAGGGTTATCCACGCGGTGGCAACGCGGTGGTGGTAAACTGTCTTCCAGACATCGATTCCGCATCCGCGATCAAGAGACCTGAGGATACGCCAATGTGCTACAAATTAGCTTTTATGCTGCTCAACGCCAGTCAACACCTGTTAAACGCCACCTCATCTAAACGTGGGAGTTCCTCCCGCCTGAATGGTTGGAGCAGATTAGAGAGTCTTCAGGTGTGAGGGAGACACATTGCTGTGGTCGGCAATGCGTGGAGTGGAGTCTTGACGCATACTGAAGTTGGCTTCACAGGGATACGACTTGTCGGCCAAAGTGTTATGCACCCATTGGACGCACCCTGAGAAAGGACCTAGCGAGTATTTGAAAAATAAGACAGAAATCGCCGCACTGTCAAGCGATTAGATGTCTCAGCCTTCGGCCCACGAGCGAGAAACACAAAAAAATCGATCACAAGAGAACCTCGCGGACGTTTAGGAGCTGTGTATCGGACGACTACGTGACCTAGAGTGGATGTTACCGATGTTGAGTTGATGCAAGGGACGAAGTACGAAGCTTCGCCATAACCCTCCATAATAACGGTGATTAGAATATTTCCATGATTCCATTTGAGAGGTATCTAATGCTAAGATATTGCCTGCCCTTTTGTGTCAACGTCATTATCTTTTGGGTCGCTTTTTGGCGCAAACGGAGAGAACATGCCGTCGCACAAAAAGATCTCAAAATGCCTCGGAAGTCAGAACCCTAACCAGACAACGACAGACTCAAATAGCAATCCTGCGGGATGGAAAATTTATTTCACCTTAAAAATCTTATTTCTGGCCTCTGATTTCACGTTTGAGATTGGGCCTTGTTGCCGACTATCGAGACTTCGCAGTTGTGGGCGCAAGGTTATGCAGGGTTATGCAGGGTTATGCCCAGGTCATCGTTAAGCTCCATGAGACGACAAAGCGACTGTCAACGAGACTACTTGATGGGCCATTGTTGAATTCCATGGCTCATCATTGCATCCCGAGAAGGACGGCACAGGGCAAGCAGTTATGGTTGGCCACGCCTGCTACGCTCGGCCCTTCTCGTTCACGGCTTTCTACTAGTCCCTCTTGGTATGATAAAAAAGGATGCGGCGAAAGATTATTCGATAAGTCTATACTTAACGGTTTTTAATTACTGGCACCTTAATCAACATCCTGGACTGGCAGGAACCCTAATCACAGAATGCGATACTATCACACCATCCTTCGTGCGCTCGTAGTACGAAGTGATATTTTTTATATGTTCAGGCTGACAAGACAAACGAGCACATTGGGCTTCCAAAGTAGTTCGTCAGGGTGTATTCAGAAAATGCTAGGTGAGAGATCCCACATGGTTCTTTGCAGGGACATCTCAGTACGTGTGGATATGATGCCTGAGCACATGTTAACGGTGTTGATTGTGCGCAAAGGAACGGGCTTCCAGCTCTGGTGATATCTTTTGCGACAATACTATGTTTTCCATCCATTAGATAGATAGGAATTCATTTGCTACCATTTTTACGACAATCATAAATTCAAGGAGAGATAAGCCAGACAACAAATGTACCGATCCCCCTTGAACCTATGCCGAATTCGCTTTCAAATTTTACGTGAGTAATTGCTTTGTATGAAGCAATGGCACTAAATGTTTTATATAATTTTACCGGAAATCAGCTCAAGTTTGAAGATTGTGACCGGATTGTACGTCATTCTAAGCGGTCTTGCAATGATTCATCACCCCGTCGTCCAATATCCGAAATACATGCAACTTTTAACTTCAAAATATTGGATGTCTACAACTATGGAATAAGTAGTTTATTCGGAACTGTCGTTTTTATTAGTCCCGGTCCCGATCTACAGCTCAAAAGAAAGAGTACTGAAAAATGGCACCTGTAAGCATATATGTCTGAAATGAGGCCTCCCTGTTTCGGTCCGAACTTGACACCTGCAATCCATGTGCCATCGCCCATTTGCGCAGCCACGAGGGCCGCTTCGGAGATATTACACTCCGTATGAGGTATCTTGATCAATCGACTTGGTTTGTGCATGCTGTTTTCTATCAGTCCCTCAAGCCCCCGTCTCGCGCCACAGGTGGCGATGCACAACACTCCAGATGACCTGTGGGTATCCTTTCTTGGCGGCGTGTACAACATAACGGACCTCGTGGAGGTGCGTTGTGCAATATTTAGGCTCACCTTGCTTCGGCCTGGAGACCGCTGCTACCCAAAACCCATTTCCGTGTAGCTTGTGTACTTACTGCGGGAGCAGGTCTGCCTGTCGGTTATTTCGGGCAACCCAAACCTATTCACAACCAGGGGCTTTAACTTTTGCTCGATGCCAGGCAATCCACTGCAACTGATGCTCATATTATCGGTTCTTGAGTCGGCAGAGCAGCGTTTCCATGGAGCTATTATGTAACCGGGTCCCCTCGAGGCGAAGCCGTGCCACTGTCGGAAACTAGCCCAAACACGAAAAGAACGTTGACCAGAATCTGAACGTTATAAGATGCGAGTGCAAGTCCAGTTTCAAGATGGAGAATCTGCCGCTTCTCGCATACATGCATAGGGACATCTTGCTTGCCCAGGCTTTTAATCGTTCCCCAACCGTATTCCCCGCCTCCCTTCTTGTCCTAACCTACCTCCGTGATGCCTTTTCAGTTCTTCGTTGTTATGGCCACGTGTGTTTTATTCCTACATCCATCTAAACTCCTCCAGGATCACCAAGGAACCCTGGCGGCACCCCTTATAGCGGCGGCGGGGAAAGACATATCCCACTGGTGTGTGCCATACGTCGGGACGGGCAGGGCAGGGCAGGGCAGGGCAATGCAGGGCAGGGCAGCGCAAGGCAGGGCAGGGCAGGGCAGGGCGGGACCAGGCCGTAAGCTAGTCCATATATAGGTTTTGGTGCGGGTGCAGGACATGGGGGCGGGTACAAGTGGGTTCGGGAAGAGAACACGATCCTCGCGCATCCTAGCGCATATACCCTGGCAGATATGCCATCGTGAATATGCCATTGCGCAAAACGGCCTGTGCGTTTGTACGTTGTTTTTTCTCCGATGGAATCGAATTACGGAAGGGCCCAGGGGCCCAGGTGGGGTGGAGGGGCAAAGGTGGGGAAGGCAGATACATGCGGGACTTCCGGACACGGGGTTGTTAGAAAATTGAAAGAAAGCTGGTGGGGCAGCTGGCTGGTCGCAGCATCAGCAGCAGCAGCGGCAGCGGCAAATTGCAGCGGCAACCTGATGCAGCCGGGACTGCTCCTACAACAGTGATGAAGTGAAGCAGCCAGAGAATCCAGCCCTGGAAATGGCAGACTCAGTTCTAAGGACCCGCTCACCGGTTGCAGCCACCCGGTAACGTTCTCTGCATAAGCGGGAGGGTACCGGGTGCAGCCACAATTGAAAGTGATGGGATGGGCCTGGTGGTGGGAGTGGCAGCTGCAATGGCCTGGGCTGCACCGGTAGTGGCAGCGGTTCAGATCACCAACCGTCCGCAGCCGGAGATCACCAGCATGTAAGGTATCTTCTGTACGTACAAGTAGCATCCGCAGACATAGGTCAGTAGCAGAGGTGGAAGAGGTGAACCGCCGTGGCGGCAATGGTGATGGTGATGGTGGTGGCGCCTCGCAGAATCGATCCCAGCGCTGGGTTGCCCCGGCCACGCCTTCCAGGCTTGTCAAGCCCCGAGGCCTCCCGTGGTACATTCCCGAGAGCCAGGGCGCTGGGCCCTCGGTTACTGCAGTTCCTTTCTTAGGCCATAAGGTTCGGGTGCGAATTACTGAGGCCCAGCGGTGGAAGCGGTAGGTCCTGAGTGCCGCATCGAACGGCCGGAATCTGGCAGGGGCCGCAGCGGCAGCGGCAGCAGCAGCAGCAGCAGGAGGAACAGCAGTGTCACCAGCGGTAATGAAGGTAGCGGTAGCGGTAGCGGTAATGAAGGTAGCGGTAATGAAGGTAGCGGTAGCGGTAGCGGTAATGAAGGTAGCGGCAATGAAGGTAGCGGTAGCGGTAGCGGTAATGAAGGTAGCGGTGGTGTCACAAGAGCTTCTGCGGATTAGGGACAGCTGGTAGCCACGGACTACGGGCCCAACATTTTGTTGGGCGAAAAGAAAGGGGAACGGGGAGCTTTCTCTGCAGTCTGCAGCCGAGCCACGCAACGTTGCAATGGTCTCATTATGTTGGCAATTATGATGGTGCGGGTGGTGGTGGTGGTGGTGATTGTGGTGATGGTGGTGATCGTTGTGGTGGTGGTCGTTGTGGTGGTGGTGGTGGTGGTGGTGATAGTGGTGGTGGTGATAGTGGTGGTGGTGGTGATGAAATCTTACATCTCAAATAGGGAAGATGACGGCCAGCAAGGCCTCAGCATCCCCGCCTGTGGACGTAGATCTTCTTTGTGGTGGTGACGATAGCGGGGTGGAGAGCTCTGCTGCGTGCTGCGCGCTGCAGCTACTATCTACGCGCAGTATGGGGGAAGGGGGATCTCTTCATTGGTCACAAACAGCATGCTAATTTGGGGTCAACCGGCCAGTCTGCAGGTCATTGAGGACAGCCCTGGAAGGCCAGCCTAACACAGTCGTGCAATCCCTCTCCAGTAAGGGTCGTCATTCCCCTTACGTGTTAATAATCGGATGGACGGACGCACCGACGGACAGACCGGCGCCGGCGGGCCACCGACCTGATCGGTCGGCTGGCGAGGCAGCAAAGCGAAGCAACATGGACGGACGGAAACCCCCAAATCCCGCGCTGCATTCCACGTCAGCGGCAGGTTGCACGTGCAACCCTAAGTGGCCTCCTTCACGGTCGTGGTCGGTCACGGTCGGTGTTGACAAATCCTCCCGTCACAATTTCCTCCAACCTTGCGACCGAAACCCACATCACGAACCCACAGCCCTGGGCCCCCCTACCCAGCCCCGCCGTCCACGGCCTTACCCGCCCCTTACCCGCCGTGACCCTCGCCCCTTCCCTTCTCGCCGCCCAGGTTTGACCCAAGCACGGGGGACCCAAAGCGCCACGTGTGCCCCGTTACTCATTTGGAGCGGTACTACACGCCGATGGTGGGTGCTGGGTGGTGCAAACATGAAATGCAAGCACGACGTGCGGATGGTTTGTCAGAGGTTGGATGGCGGCAGGGGAGTTTGAATTCGACCTGAAATAGGTTCGGATGGATGGTTGCTGGGATTTGGGAATTGGATGCGAACATTTCTTTGATGCTTACAACTTGGGGATTCATTTTAAAATTTATATATCGAATTGTTATATCTCAATTAAAAGTGTCGTACAAGCACACGTACACGTACACATACACATACACGTACATGTGCATAGAAACACACATTTAGGTATTCCGGTATTTTCTATTATATAAACATAAATATAATACGACTATGACCAGTGCCAGTATATTGTGGCCATATTATTGCGTCACGGCCGACATTAAACCAAGCTGAAGCCCTAAGACGAACGCACGCGCGGAAACTTCCTGATGACGTGATGGACCGTCGCTTCAGCGAGTATCTATTTTTTTCGCACATACACATACACATACACATACACATACACATACACATACACATACACACACATCTCCTCTTGACCCACCCCGCAGGGCCGATTCATCCACGTGCCCCCGCCCGAGCCCATGTCCAACTGGGACACGGCCTTTGGGCAGCCTTGGTGGAAGAACGCCAAGCGATACCAGGTAGGGGAAGATGAGGGGGGGGGCCCAGGGGGAAATACGAAGGTGCCGGGATTAGGTACGAGCGTACGTGGTACGAATGAGACAGCAGGCGAAGGGTCGGAAAGGCAGTAAGCGGAACGGACATCGCTGGGAATGGTTGTAGATATGATTCTGGTTATGACGATGACAAGAGCTCGCAAGAGCTCATAAGGCCCAGATGAGCCAAATGGCTAAAAAGCGACCGGGACATCATGGAAGATAAGTGGGGGCGGAGGACGAACACAACGCTAAACCATCAACAAACAGAACGTCCAACCAACCATTGGTTGGACACACACAGGAGGAAGATTATTTGGATAGTGCTGCCGTGCTGCCGTAGAAGCGGGAAACACACGAAAAGGGGGGGAGGAAATGGCTCGGGGGCGGACCTGTTGAAATCAGCAAAGCCCCCAGCCACCAGCCACCAGCGGCATGCGACGCGTTATTTTAAAATTGCTCCTTTCCAAGCTCCACGTTTTTGTTCCTTCGGTCTGTGTGTGTGTGTGTGTGTGTGCGTGTCTGTCTCTGTGTCTGTCTGCGTTGTTGTGCACAGATCGGCTACTTGTCAGCCCGCACCCGCGTGGTTCGGATCCGGAACGTGCTGACGGATCAGGAGGACCAGATTGAGGTGCCATGTGAGGAAAAGTTGGTGGAAATCAGGTGAGGTGTCGTTCAGAACGAATGCCCAGGCCCCCGCTTCAACCCACTTATGAAGAAAGCGATCCAGAGCCGGGGAAGCCACAATAGGGGTAGTAGCAACCGAACGCTCTCCTGAAGAGCAGGGGGAGAGATTCAAGGGCTACAAAACCTGAGCTGGTGTTGGGTGGCAGGGCGAATATTTGTCTCCATTGCTGATGGCCGTTACAAACGGCAGAGATTGAATCTTGAATGCGATCCCCAAACCCTGCTGTCGACCCTGTTGCCGTCGTACCTCAGCTCACCCCACTGCTTACCCAATGCCCAACCCACTCTATTTGGGTTTTATTTGGGTGTTTTTGCCCACCCCACCCCGCTGCTGCCCACCCCACTCCGAACAATACTTCTCACTCTCCCCACTGGCCACACCACTGTGCGCACACCACCGCCCAATACGCAATGCGCAATGTGCAATGCGCACAGGGAGCGCTACCTCGATCTAAACGCGCACGCCAGGAGCTACACGTGGAAGGCCCTTATTCAAGATAACGGCACAGGAGCCCACGTGTTCAAGGTAGGGTGCGATGTTGGGGGGAGGGGGGCCGAGAGGAGGAGACCCTTTTAAAAAAGACGGTTGAGAAGGTTGAGTGGAAGGTGGAGCCACATGGCCCCTTGGGTGTAGGATGGGTCGATGAAAGGGCTTGCTAACTGGCAGCGGGGCACGATGAGTCATCACTGTACTACGAAAAAGCACACACACACATACGCTTTCACACATGCAACCTGCTGGTCCACGTTTTCTTTGTATCGTATTAAAAAATCTTCCCTGTTGCTTCGTACTGTCCCGTGCGCTCTTCTCTCTCGTGGGAACAATATGTATATATATACACATATATATGTTATTATGTGGTGTTTATTTAACAAATTATAATTCCACACATATATTGAGAAGTCGGTTACTGGGCTAATGTATGATGAGGGGGCGTCCCTCTTGCTAGCAGCAGCAGGGAGAAGCAGGCAGGGTTTCTTACAGGCCTCTATATGCCACCACCTATACCCACACCCTCCAACACTGGCATATGCGTATCCAAATGGGGATAAGCTCTAAACTCTACGTTTAGATAATTCTCCATTCTCCATCCTCACTGGCTCGCTATGCTGGCACCCACCAGGAACTGGACCTCAACTTGACGCTCGAGGAGAACGGCGTCCCGGACGAGGGCCCCACGTTCGAGGACCACCACGTACCCGGCGACTACTACATCCCCGTGCTTCACGTATACTGGAACGATGACCTCACCGTGGCCTGATGATGTGATGGTGATGGCGTGGCCTTGGTGTCGTGCGTTTGTCTGCTCATTCACAGGGTGGGGTCATCCTGCCTCCTGCCTCATAACTCCTTCGTGTATTTGGGGCCTTGCATCCGTCCGCTCCGTCGGACGGTTTCATATTCAGGTCGTACGAGAAACTGGGATGAATAGGGACGCATGGGGGCCTGCATCGCGACGGGACGGGAAGGAAAAGGGAGGAGGAAGCGGGGAAGGAAGGCGAAAGACGAACCCAGGGCGGATGCCGCTTCGTGCGTGGCGGCGGGAGGCAAGGCGTATAGAGGATGGTACGGATGGCAACAACCTGGAGTCAGGGGCAGGGGCAGGGGCAGGGGCAGGTGGTGGCAGGCAGGGGCAGGTGGAAGGCATACTAGCCATGCATAGAGGAATACTAGGTAGGATGGGGTATGGCGCATGGAGGGTCGATGTGCCTGGATGGAGTACGTATGGCGTATACGTATGACGTATGCGTATGGATTAAAGGCACAGCTAACATAAGGCCCTCTAATCAGATCAGCTATCCTGAACATACACGAGCAACTCCCCGCATCTACGAAGCCCCGCGAACGCGCAAGTATAGGCTCGTTCGTGCGTGATTTCTCCACTCAGCCCCCCCCCGCACACACACATACACACATCAGATGGAGCTCTGCCAATCAACCACGGTGGCCGCTTTCATTGGAAAGGCTTCAAGGATGCTTCGTCTTTTGTTTCCTGCGTGCTTGGCTGGGACGGGTTTACGCACGTGTGATTGTGTGTGTGATTGTGTGTGTATACGTGCAAGGAGAATGTGTCCCCTGCAAGCCCAGAAAGAATACTATATACGGGCTCCATAATCCCTCACGCTCCAAAATGCTGCTCGACATGATACATGGCACGCACAGTTCGGCTTGGCTTGGCTCAGCTCGGCATGCATGGCACGCGGAACGCCCTTGTACGTCAGGGAGTTTCTGCTGCCAACTTGTGTCCATCTTTGCAATGTACATATAGGGTTGGATAACATGCATGAACCAAGGGAGAAGGTGGTATGCACATAGTGTATGTGCGGCTCTCTACATTATGCAGCCCTCACTTATGCAGCCCTCACTTATGCAGTCACGCTCGTTATATATTAGCTGGCAGCGGGTCGCAATCCTGACATAGAGCCAGCCCGGGTCCCCACGACACGCACGTACGGATTCATGTGCAGAATTTTGCTGCAGTATATCCTCATATACCGGGACTTAAGGTAATAGCTCCATCCTACCGCTTTGAAACCCCCGGGACACTTTGTCCGTCAGTCCGGCAGTCCGCACCACTGTAATAACATATACAGGGTGCGAATGGATTGCGCGTACGTGATGATGCTGGGGCGTGAATCCCTCAATTAGATTTATTTTCATTCGCTACAAAAGTAAACTGCCATTATTACTTACAACAGGGGAAATAACAACGTGGTTATTATCTCAGAGACCCTGAGATAGAATTACGCCGTGAGCTGATAACACATTATATATTATGAATGACGATTACAAGGTAGGAGTGGCACCATACCAGCAGCTCTCCGGCATCATATTCATCACAAGCTAGCTGTACAGGGGCGAGGGTACATACGGGCTAGACGGATAAACCCACAGCAACCCAACCAATAATCTTCAGTTGCATCACGCACGGGAGGTGCCCAAATAAACCTGCCAATAGTACGCAGGCAGGGCGCTTAATAAGACAACCCGGCGGGCCAGGTAGGAAAAGAAAGGAGCGAGCCTCGAGGCGGGTGGCAGGTTATTAGGATAATTATTAGGATAAAGATGCAAAATGCAGCATCGTCTGAACGATCGTCTGAACGAACCGTGTAAAAGTTTCCAACCACTCAACGTGCAACTAAAAAGAAGGAAAAGGCCCTGATGACACACGGTGGCTCGCTCGGTCTGAAGCACGTGCAGTCGGCCTGCGTGATACATTGATGGTCGGTACGTAATAATGATTGAGGTCGGGGCAATGTAAGATGTGACGTTAGGATGACAAACACGACTATCCACTAATAACTGCTAACTGTCGCCACCCGCCCGCTATCATCAGCTATAACGAAGAACTTAGAAGCCACCAAACCGCAAACTCCGTCCCGATCTTGAGAGAGTGAGGCTACGCAAGTATGTATACGATGTATGTGACATTTGCAACAGGTAATTATTTTGTCCTTTTTTCCACCACCACCACTATCACCACTATCACCACCACTATCACCTCCACCACCACCATTATCCACCACCACTATCACCACTATCACCACCACTATCACCTCCACCACCACCATTATCCACCACCACCACCACCACCAGCTAGCAGCTCAGATGAGGTCACCTCTGCCGTATCTGGCTGGCATGTATGATGATGATTGATCCTCACTGCTGCCAACACGTACGTAAAACGACAGCAGAAATGAAACACCCTAGCTAACCGCCGGTACCTACATGCAAGTAACATCCAGCTGGGATACCTGCATACGTATATGTATGTGGGTAAAATATCCTGCTGGATGACCATGCCAGCAGGACCAGGACCATATCTGGATGGACATATTCGTCCCACCGACTGCGGATCGGCTGTATGTGGCTGGGCAGGTGGATGTGACGACAGATAGAGGTACGACATACACCCGGCCCCCAGCCAAGCGCGTTCATCAGCTATCTACCCAGCGATCTATTAGCTTCACATAAAATACAGCTTCACCATGCAAACTCGCATTATGATGATGATAATGCCAACGGTAATGGGCGGGGCTAAGTAATAAGCAAGCGAGGGTAACCTGCTGTAACGCAACAGCAGGTAACAATGCGTGGGCCACGGACTGGTATCTTGAAAGCCAACTAAGCCGTTATTGCGTCCTTTATTATATTTATTATCATATTTATTATTATTATTATTGTCCCTACGAACTGTATGTCCTACTATCCTTGCCAACGAAGCACAGGTTTGAGCAGCTGTCCTAGATCGCAAGTAGAGGGTGAGATGCAGGCAGCCAAGGAAGCTAGGCGGCTGATGAGGACCTGCCTGCTGGTGCGTGTCTTCGGATAAAACGAAGCAAGAACGCCATCTCACAGGATGGATGTAGTAGTCGTAGTTGTACGGCACACACTATCGCAATATAAAGTGCAAGAAGCACCCTGTCAACAACCCTGCCAACCTTTTCGGCACTCAACTACTACACAGGATGGAGGACCTTGCCACATACCTACACGCACGTTTCTATGATGCTCTGCGACAATAATGAGACGCGGAGCTACTTCATCGATTGCCCAGCAGGTGCACGCACATGCATGCGCCAATGACGCAGACTCAACAGCGGTCCAACACGCAGAGGAGTCCGTCGCTAGCTTTGGACATTAGATTCATATCGTCATGCACGGAAAAGGTAGGGTTTCAACATTTATATGTCGGGACAGACAGATAGACAAAGCCACGTGCCCCTCCCCTGCGCTGTATGTGTCTCAGTCCGGTCAGGACCCCCGGTGCTCGTCTTTGCAGGGTGAGTCACCCACAGTGTAACACCCCATATTTATATGCCAGCTCGTAATCTTTTTGATTGCGGTTACAAGAGGATCATTGTCCCAATTGGTATATATCGCATCCACATTGCTTGCATGCTGCTCAAAATGGCTGGATGTGCAGCGAGCGAGCGGTTTGCTTATATATGAAGAACTAATTATACTCTTATGGCGCCATGCATGCCGTACTACTCGTCAAATTCACTGCATGGACTCCAAATCCTAGCGCCACATACAGAGTTACACCAAATCCTCAATTCATCGATCCAGTTAATCTTCTTAGATATAGCGATAGATCCCATATCACACATATAACGGCCGTTGCCTGTATAAATAATAATAGGCAGCCGATGTTTGCAATTATCGCTCCAGCCATCTTACTACATACTGGCTCCGGGCACTCGAATTCACGTGCAACATTAAAAGCGGGTCGGTATGATCCAAATCCGAGTTGCTATGCGCCACAAGACTATCCTCATTCTCACGCAACCGGCTTTTTGAATCCCTACGAGGACGGAGGACCGTGCGTGTCATCTGGGTCTATAAGATAGATCCAGGTGGGGACTAAGTAGTGACCCGGTGCCCAGTTACTTCATCAGGCCGCCTTCGGTGATGATCTACTGATAGCTTGGCCCATGCGAATCTTTGCAGTTCCCGAGACTGTAGTAGTTGTAGACGTACGACACACATTATCACAATATAAGGTGCAATAAGCACCCTGTCAACATCTCGAGAGGCCTTTGCGGCAATCAACTACTACAGAGACACTCATGCATCTAATTGCTCGTCCTTTTACTTTTGCTGCGTTCGTGCCGTCAACATGGCGGTTACGTATGGTCGTTGCTTGCCAGTCGTTGCTTGCATCGCGAGCGCGTGGTTGCTTGATTGCACCGTCACGCGATGTATGCATGCGCGATGATCAATCTACTAAAGCTACTTATTACGATCCCGATGTATGTGTTTGTTGTGACAATGCATACATACTAAAACCCTAGGTGCATACATACGGACATACGAACATTTATACATACGTGCTCCATCCATTCGTAAATTGCCTTGGCCAGCTAGAGCTCAGTTCGTTTCGTCTTCCCGCTGCTGCTCCGCCTGCTGTAACTTTGCGTTGAACTCCTGCTGGGGCAAGGGGTTGGGACGCACGGGATGTCACGATCAGTTTAATGGCATGGGTACATCACGATTTTGAAATGTTGATTAACGCATAATAGGCAGCATCAGAATCTTGAGGACGGAACGAGAGAGAAGTAATAGCGCGGTCTCGCTGGAGCGGTGGATGGTTGCATGTTGCTGCTTGTTGTATCTCTGTCATATCCGCCTAAAGCAAAGGCTCGATCGAAGGATGCCAGACAGCTGGCCAACCTGGATATTAGCCATAAGATACCCCAGGATACTACACTGCTGCGTGGGGACCGGGGCCGCCGGGTGCTTTCCGTTCTTGTAGTAGTCGTAGACGTACGACACACACTATCACAATATAAGGTTCAAGAAGCACCCTGTCAACATCTCGAGAGGCCTTTGCGGCAATCAACAACTACATTTGGTAGCGAGACTGGATGTCACTGATGGACCCTAAGGGCCTCAGATTGTTCCCGTCAAGTCACATCTGTCGTGATCGAATCAATAAGGTGATACAATCACATGTCCTACAGCGGTAGTAATTGTAGTTGACTATCCAATAGGGGTCTGATGCTTGAAAAACCTGTGAGTGCTATGACGCATGCTAAGGGGGGGGGCATGACGTGACTTAGGAACACAAAACTCCCATGACCAGGGTTGGAGATGGCAAAAGCACTTGTGGTTTGGGACTTAGTGCCCGAGACGTGCCCTACAGAAGGGGGAGAGTGTAGAAGTCATAGACGTACGACACGCACTATCACAAGGTAAGGTGCAGGAAGCAGACCAGGGGCCTTAGGACGGGTTTTTGGAGGAGGTGGTTTATGTGTGAGGAGAGGGGGAGAGAGGAGGGGAGTTGGAGAGAAGGGGAAGGCACTCTAGTTTTTGAGGAGGGGCAGGGAGAGGGTGGAGGGTTTTGTGGCTAGAGGTGCCTGTGTCCAGGCCCCGGGTTCTCAGGGTTTTTGGGTGAGGCAGCGAGAGAGGTCTTTTCTTCTTGTGCAGTGCTGGAGGTTGTGGGACCAGCTGTGGGTGGGGCCGGGAGGCTTTCTAGGGGGGCGCCATTTTGGCTCGCCATCCCCCCCTCCGTCTTTAGCTTGGTTCTTACAGCTTGGCTGTGTAAGAATGTGCTTTCCTGCTGGAGTCTATCTTCTGAGGGCTTGTGTGTGTCCTTGTCAGGCTCTTGCTAGGTCAGTTTTGTGTTGGAGGAGAGTGGTCCCCCTCTTTTTCAGCTAGTTGTCCCCAGTTCCTTCCATGTTTTCGTGGTGCCCCTCAGTGCTCTGTTAGTGGCCAGGCTGGAGCCTCTGAGTCTGCCTTTGCTCTGGCTGGGCTGAGTGAGGAGGGGAGCACGTGGCAGGACAGACAGACGAAGCCACGTGCCCCTCCCCTGCGCTGTGGCTCGGTCTGGCCAGGACCCCCGGTGTTGTATTACGCAACTAATAATACAATTTAATATTGTAGACGGCATGAGAACCCACAAACGTGGTAGTGAGAACTACCGATTGATAGAGCGGAAGACCTTTACTAGCGTTCACAAGATCTCGTACGGTGGATCAGACTATCATCGAGATAGTTATATTCGAGGTCTTAATAAAAGATTCGACTTTTATTTATCAACCGATAGATAGTTCATGCGGTGGGATGGTCGACATCCCGAACTACCAGTGATGCGTGTCACCAAGCTTCCCGTGAAGCCCCGCCTACCAGTGTAGGACTTAGGTCAGCGGACCTTTTAAGGATGTTGTATACAACACCCGGTGCTCGTCTTCACAGGGTGAGTCGCCCACAGTGTAACACCCCAAAACATACACATACAGCTTATTAGTAGTAGTGCGTGCAGTGGTAATGTGCAATATGCGTGATGATGTAAGTAAAGGGGCTAGATGTGAGTAGATTCCCGTCAGCTATCTACGTATGGTTATAATAGTATGATCATAACCCAATTGTATGTTACTGTGATTATATACTAGCTAGCTACGACATATTCAATCCAACTGATGCCCCCCCTCGCCCAAACCCCGATCACGTCTGTGTATGTGGCATGGATAATATACTCTTACAACAGAGCTACGTACCAGGTCCACCGGGTTTCATTGTCGATAAAAAATGTATAATAATATGTGCGGCCATTACGGCACACAAGCACCTAATGCGAACCATGGGACTCAACACCCGTACGTAATAAGATACCCACTTTGGCTGCAAGGATCCAAGGATGGTTGTTGAGCTGTTGAACCGTGGGTCGGTCAGCCGGGTCCAGCTGCAGACAGTCCCGCACGAATTCTCTCGCGGCCTGGCTGATACCCGCAGGAAAGGCCAATGCCACGCCCGCGGAGCCCCGGGCGCCAGCCTTCCGGGGCGGGGGCCCTCCAGGGAAGGGAGTGAACCCAACCATCAGCTCATACATGAGCGCCCCGAGGGACCACACATCCACTGCGGCCGTGTAGGAGAGCTCCAAATTGTCCTTGTTGTCTTCCGGGCCACGTTTCAATGGGCACACATTAACTTCCTGCGGTGCAGGTGGCATGTATGTGTAAGCATGGCATCGACAGCGAGTGAGGTTAAATTAGGGTGTAACACTGGTGCAATAGCGCGTGATGCTGGGGTGCGAAGTCCCCCATTACAATCCTCCCCGCCTTGCAGCGAACGTCCTCGGGCGCCCCTGGCACCCCGTAGGGCAGCTTGCGCCTTGCACCCGACGGATGGGGTTCTTTGGTTTTCCCGGCTCTGCCGCAATTTTTCTTTGCTTATCGCGGCGGATCGTAACCCTGACACAGCGCCAACCCGGGCATCCACTTTAAATCTAACGGGATTCATGCGCATCCTGTCGCGAATTGTTCAACCAGTGTGCGCTAGTCCGAATTTGACCCGGGTATCTTAAGATAGATCCTAACAACTCGCATCAATGTAACGCTGGTGCAATAGCGCATGATGCTGGGGTGCGAAGTCCCCCACTACATAGGGGAATCGAGAACAGGTAAAGCCGCCGCATGTAGTAACCTGATTAGGATATCTACGGGTAGTATAGTATCCGTGGGTGGCCCGTTGTCCAGCATCTTTCGATCGAGCCTTTGCTGCAGATAGGTGGATATAACAGAGATACAACACCGCAAGCCCTCGCTCTCCTTACCAAGCACATGGTACGAGTGAGTAACCTCCTCCACAACGACACGCACACAGTGCTGTTGGCCGCAGCTAGCGACCTCTTCACGAACCCGGGCAGTCCCCACGTGCTGCCCCCCAGACAGCTGGACACTTACCGGCGCCATGTACTCCCGGGATCCCGTCCTGGTCACCGCCCGCTCCTCCCGCAGGCAGATCGATACACCGAAGTCGCACAGCTTGAGCTGCCAGTTCTCAGTGAACAGAAGGTTTTCCTTTGAAAGCAAATGGTGGGAGTACAGCAGGATGTACATACAGGGGGGTACGTAGGGCGGGTGTTAACTGGCCGAGATTTTGCACGCACGTACAGTACGACCAGGCACGCATGCATGTTAACGACCCAGGTCATGAGCGAGCGGGCGGGTTAACAACTTAGGGATTAAGAAGACTGAAGACCTGATTAACCCGCTATTTTTAAATCGGCCAGTGATCTTCGTTTCCCGCTCTGCTGCCCCGTTCCTTGCGCGCAGTGGTATTCCTTCACCGCTAGTTCCTTCCCTCCCTTTCCCTTCTTTCCCCTCCCCGTCGCGGTGGGATCTCATCCATGCATCCATCGCCACCGGCAGCACTTGCTCACCGGCTTGATGTCCCGGTGTACAATGCCCCGTTCGTGCAGGTGGATCAGCACTCCCAGCAGTGGCATCAGCACCAGGTGCATCGCCTGGAACTCAGTCATGCGACCGCCCAGCTTGCGACGGATCCTGTCCAGGGAGCCCCCCCGGATGTACTCCAGCACCAAGAGCAGCAGGTCGCCTTCCTGTGCGTGGGTGCAGCGGCAAATTTGGTGGACGCATATTTTAGTTCGGGATTGTCTCTGGGCATTTCAAGTTCTGGCCACAGTGGTGATATTTTTAAGTTTTTCAAGAGAGAAAAGTTTGAGCTGCCAGATCTATCGCGCCTCTACCCGCTAACTGCACTTCACGCAGAGGAGAAGGGAGCGCCAAAAAGAGTTTTTTTTATGAAGAGGTTCATTCAAAACCTAAAGTCGAACAAAATATCCAATAAATCTGCCTAAAATCTATAATATTGTTATGTTATATTATTATCTCAGGGGTGAATCTTAGAAAGTCTTATTGACGAAAAGAACCAAGACTCATGACTCAATCCGCGTTATTACATTCGTGAGCACGCAAGTCATCATATGTATGGGGTGTTATATATACTGTGGGTGACTCGCCCTACAAAGACGAGCACCAGGGGGCCTGACCGGACCGAGCCACATATATCATATATCATGGGTACAGCAGTAATAATTGCATTCATGTCTGCATCCGTACATTGCTCCTTAGCTATCTGGAATCTTGTTCCGTACATACACGCGAAGCGCGAAGCTCTATCTCTATCGCCCTTGCACGCAGCCCACCCTGGGCCGGATAATCCAAGGGTTTGAAGGGCACTAGCAACATGGCGCCTTTATAGGCGACATCTCCTTGTTAAGGGGGGCTAACAGCGTAACGCCCGCGGTTACTACCCATTTCCCAATTAAGCATCCGGTCCTGCTTCCAGCGCAACCTATAGGTCTAGCAGGTGCTTGCGGGTGTATTGTTAGACGGTAATAGGTTTGGCTGCTCCACACCCGCTACGTCCTGCTGGGGGACACGGCATTATTGGTTATATAGTGCTGATACCCTGAGGTTTTCCTTAGTTCCCTCCTTGTTTTCGTGGTGCTCCTCCGTGCTCTGTTAGTGGCCAGGCTAGAGCCTCTGAGTCTTTCTTTGCTCTAGCTGGTCCGAGTGAGAGGGGGAGCACGTGGCAGGACAGACAGACAAAGCCATGTGCCCCTCGCTCCGGTCAGGCCCCTTGGTGCTCGCCCTTGTAGGGCGAGTCGCCCACAGTGTAACACCCCAATCCTGAGGTATATCATGTCGTCATGTGTTGATCATCCATCAACACCCCTCAGCATATGGGGCCTCTTCCTAGCTGCTTCCTCCAGATACGTTGGTTGGTACGTACGGTGACACATGCCATCACCGTGACAGGCTCGTATATCTGTATATATCGTATATCTATGTCTGCATGAAGTAATAATTCTTCCCTTCTCCTTTGGCTGTATGTACGTAGGTATGCTTGCATACTCACCCGAAAAGCTGCCATTAGGTGTACGATTCCCGGATGCCTCAGCCGTGAGTGGATGTCAAGCTCCCGGAGCACCTGGTTTCGGAGGAATTTGGACAGCCCCAAAAGGTTGTAGGCCTTGAGCACCACGTCGCTGCCGGACAATGTGCAGGAGGCCTGCGGAATAGTGTGCATGTGTGGAACGGTGATGGAAAGGTTAAGGATGATTGAATGGCGAAAATTACTACAGGATTCGATACGAACACATGATAAGATCGGAGAGATGAGGGGCGGGCGGGTGGAGCTCCGAAAGCACGCGTTAGTCCGTGTTACTTCAACTACAAAGATCGAGGCGCTCAGTAGTGTGAAGAAAGAGGACAAGATGAAGCATGAGCGGAGCAAATACAGAGCATTGCTCCAATTAATCTATATAATCTATAATCTATATTTATTTTTATTTAAAAGCCCTATTATAATAATATTTATTTATTGTGATATATGTTTATTATAATTGTTATATAATAACAATTACTATAATATATCATGTCATATCATACCATATCGTATTATTAACTGTGAAAATCGTGTATTCGGAGCTAATAGGGAAACTGAACGCATGTTAACTACTGTAAGACAGGGGTCAGCTCAAGTATACCTACTCAATATAAGTGCTCTCTTACACATGTCACCACCACCACTAACACCACCACCACTAACACCATGATAGCAACAATAATAACCCCTGTTTTCTTTAGCTCCCTCCTTGCTTTCGTGGTGCTCCTCAGTGCTCTGTTAGTGGCCAGGCTAGAGCCTCTGAGTCTTTCTTTGCTCTAGCTGGTCCGATTGAGAGGGGGAGCACGTGGCAGGACGGACAGACGAAGCCACGTGCCCCTCCCCTGCGCTGTGGCTCGGTCTGCCGGTCAGGACCCCCGGTGCTCGTCTTTGTAGGGCGAGTCGCCCACAGTGTAACACCCCAGAATAATAACAAGGCCAATAACCACAACATAATATACGTCACCTAGTCTCACCTTGTAAACAGAGCTGGAGTAGCCGGCATACAGCTTCCGCAGGACCTTATAATCCGCGACTGCCCAGGATGATGCAGCCCGGAGCATCTGTATCGGAGCTGCCTGGGAGAAGTACAAAAGGCCGTGTTCTGGCGTCGGGCGTGGCACAAATTCGTCCAACAGAGACCGGGTGGGAGTCAGGTGCGGCGCCTGTTCCGTCGCTGCCGTCACCACTGCCGTCACCGCTGCCGTCGCCGCCAGCGGGGTTGGCAGCGGCGGAGATGCAGCTGGCGATCCTGGCGCCACGGCATCATCCGTTGTTATCGGCGACGGCGACATCCCTGGCTGCAGGAAAGAGTCCACCGCCGCTGACACTGACGCTGAAGTTGGCGCTGAAGTTGACTCTGACGTGGATGCTGACGCTGATGCTGACGCTGACGCTGACGTTGACGCTAACGCTAACGCTGATGCTGACGTTGACGCTGACGCTGACGTTGATGCTGACGCTGGCGCTGGCGATTGGGATGCAGGCACGAGCGCCGTCGCCTGAGCCGAAAGATCATGCGCAAGTCCATGTCGCATCGGCAGCCGTCCTTGTTGCTGTTGTTGCTGCTGCTGGGGTTGTGGCTGCTGTTGCTGTTCGTGATGGTGTTGATGCTGTGGTTGTATCTGCTGCTGTGAAGGCGGCTGACTTATCAAAAGTGACTGCGATGCTGCTGATGCTGATGGTGATGATGGGGACTTGTCAATTGGGCATTCCATCCGTAAGGCCACCGCCGCCGCCGCATCTGACGCCGCCGCCGCCTCGTCTGACGCCGCCGCCGCCTCGTCTGACGCCGCCGCCGCCTCATCTGAGGCCGCCTGATCTGACGCCGCCGCAGCCTCGTCTGACGCCGCCGCCGCCTGATCTGACGCCGCCGCCGCTTCGTCTGACGCCGCCGCCGCCTGATCTGACGCCGCCGCCGCTTCGTCTGACGCCGCCGCAGCCTGATCTGACGCCGCCGCCGCTTCGTCTGACGCCGCCTCAGCCTCGTCTGATACCATCGTGGCCGCCTCCCCGGCCATTATTGCGGAAACCGCCCCAACTGGTGTTATGGGATCGGCCACAGCAGCGGCAACGGAGGATGGACCGCCGACGCCGCTTGAACCTGCTTTGTCCCTGCCACTGCGCGAGATGTTTTCACCGCGTTTTGCCAAACCGTCGCCGGTAGAGCCTGCCGACGGTGGCGTCACTGTATTGACACAGTGCACACCTTTGATACGGCCATTACCATCACCGTCACCGCCGCCGCTGCTTCTGCTGCTGCTATTGCCGGTGTTACTGCCGGCAGTAGCAGGCAACATCACGTTCTCTACCATGGCCGTCGCCGTCATTTCTGCAGCCGCCGGCGGCGCCGCTTCTGACGATTCAAGGACTCTTAAAGACGCCAATGCTGACGTCGACGCCATGGCAGACGCCATGGACTTGACTTTGCATAGAGTGGAATCTGCGGGTGCTGCATACATGCTGTAGTCGCTAATGCGGCGGAATTGTGGTCGGCCATGAGGTTGGCCAAATAGGCTTTGATGAAAGTGTGGCTGTTGCGGCTGTTGCGGTCGTTGCGGTCGTTGGGCGTAGGGCATGATGCCCTTGCCATACACTGACAGCTGTTGCATCTTGGCGGCGTAGTCCGACGGAGAGATGGCGGCCCTGCCGCTGCTAGGCAGCAATGGGGCCGAGGCGCTTAGCGGAGGAACGAAAGCGGAGGTAGCGGCAGCGGCAGCGGAGGTAGCGGCAGCGGCAGCGGCAGCGGCGGAGGATGAGGATGAGGATGAGGATGATGCAACTTCTAATCGTACCGGGTAAACAGAAGCACTGTTTGTGCCGTCGGCTGCCGCCGACATCGCTGCCGCCGCCGCCGCCGCCGCCGCCGCCGGCGGTCCAGTCAGCGCCGCATCGCTGTCCCCGTCAATAGCCTCCTGGTCTCGAGTGCCGTACGGAGAATAGACCAGATGAAACGACGCCAACCGGGCGAAGCGTTCTCTCGGCGAGTGTGAAGGGCTGTGGGTGTATGGCTGCGACCATGCACTCCCGGTGCTTGCAGGCAGGGTAGCGCAAGGCGCGGAGATGGTGGATGAGCTCGTCGCGATGCCGCCAACAGCGGCGGCGGTGCTGACGGCGACGTATTGACAGCTGTCAGAATCAGCGTGCGCCTCCAAAGTCATGGACCTACGCATCCGTGGTGATGGATAGAAATCGCCGCTAGGACTGAATGCTGGGGGTCGTGGGCTTGTGGCCGAGGGGGACACTGACGGCGATGGTCCCCCAGCATCGGCGGCATCGGGGGCTGGAACCTGGATTACTGGCAGTGCGCCGTCACGCTGCCGCGTGCTGTCCGTCAGGCTCGCAATGCTGGGTAAGGTTATAGGTACCGGGTCTCCTGCTTTTCGCAAGGACCTTATGGCGACGTGACGAGCCAGCGGCGTGGCAGTGGCAGTGCATGCGGGGCTGTACGATACGGTACGGCAAGGGGAAAGAAAGACTCAGGGTAGTTCACAGGAAAGTGGATGAGCCATACCAACGGCATTATGTTTACGACGTCTTCCGTTATGGGGTATACAATTGGAGACATTACTGCAAAAAATCTTGATACATGATGCAATAGCAGGATCAGCAAAAATGGGGCAATAATTACTAATAAGGCAAATCGCTAAACAAAATTCCGAATGCTTGTTGTCTATCTATCTATCTATCTATCTATCTATCTATCTATCTATCTATCTATCTATCTATATCTATCTATCTATCTATCTATCTATTGTGTGTAAGTTCCGGTGATGAGTTCTCTGTAAAAGTATAAGTACATGCCTACCTGAGCGGGTGGCCCATGTTCGGATTGGATTTGCGAAGTGTTGGTATGCTCATCAGACGCGGGCTTTGGCCCACCGAGGGCTGCGCTTCCCCGTGACCTCCTCCCGTACAACTGGGACCTGTGCATGTGCATATATACGTGTGTGTATGTGAATTGTGAATATGTGTAGATGTGTGTATGTGCGTATGTGAAGATGGTATGTGCATGAAAGCCCTTATTGTGTTTATGCTTTAAGATGTTGACTAAAAATGGATATAAAATGGATATCCAACATATCCGCACATATAAAAAATATCCATATATATATATATACATATATATATATCCATATCCAACAGCTTAATTAGCTCCGAAGCACCCTGGTGCTGGGAGGCTGACTTTAGTGTTACCAGCTGCAGAAATTCTCGCCTGAATTCCGAAATCGTACGGCAGGGTATAAGAAACCTGCTGGCCCAGCTGCTGTTGCAAAACTAAATATATAGAGGCAAAACTAGGCCCTGGGCGTTTGTAACTACTAGTAGATGTTTCCGTACGCCATGGATGGAGACTCTAAGCAAATTTCGCTAAGCACGTAAGGGGATTTCATACAGAAATTCGACCTTTACTTTCGGACCAGCAACGAACCGTAAATAGGCGTTTGCCAACTTTCCCCTGATTGTGATAGTTTCGTACGGTACATGTACTACTACTGCTACGACGACGTCGACAACGTGAGCACACAGATCACTAAACCCTACCGAGGTCGACTAGGGTAGGTCAAGCATTTCTCCCGAAGATTTGGGTCGCCATGCATACACTCTTACTGCTGTCACATTGCTGACACGGCGAGGGTTTAGGAATATGTATTCATTCGATTCCAAAGTGCAACTAATAAAATGTTTTTATCCATACAGCATATGTAGTACATCATTTTCCGGATCGTATTTTGCGTACGTACGTTGTAGTTCGCGTGCGTACATTTATTTGTTGCATCTACCTGTCGGTGTTCCCGTAGCCGAAGCTCCAGGGGAGTCCAGTGTGACGCCCACATTCCGTAAGGAGGACGCCAGCATGGCGCCTATCCGTCCATCAGCACTGTTACGGGTTGACCACAGTCCTACAGCTGTTGTCCGGCTCTCTGTCGAGCCAGCTGAGTCAGCGGACATGAGCGCGAGTTGGAGATTAAGAGGCAGGTCAAAATCCTGCTGCGACTCATTTCGAGAGCCTGCGGATCGGGGCTCGATTGGTTGTAATTCATCCGGTGCGGGGATTTGCGCTGTCGCGCCGTCGCCGAAGCTTAAGGAGGCGGTCGCTTTCTTCATTAAGCCCATGGTAATGCCAAGCATGCGAAACAAAATCGCACCAGCTAGAGAATATGAAAGATTATATTTTATCTTATAATTTATTTTTTAATCGTGATCGTAGAAGCAATTCATCCAATACGGCCGCAGTAAGAGCAAGAACGGTTGGAAACTGTAAGGGATTGCACCAACAGCAAAAGTGGTCATCTTCAGCAAAATTGCCGCTGACATTCATGCATGCGACGTACGAATCTTTCACAGATATAGATGTTTTAAGCAAAGCTCCCGCGTCCTTCTTGTCGTGACAAAAGGTGATCGCGAGACCCCACACAGAAAGATATGGTCTAAGGAGGTCAATCTAGTATAAAATTTATTGTGCAATAATAAGCTTTGGATCATCGTATGTGGCAGCAGCTGAGCGATACAGCATAATGATATGATTTCAGCCGCGTTCATGTACCTTGTACGTCGTAATACGATGTATTAAAGTTGGTACCGTGTGGAGAGGTGACAAATGTTTCAAATGACCGTTCTTAAGTTTAAAAGTTGTTAATAAATGCTAATTTTTTCAATTATCGGTGTTTCTTACCTTCTGTTGGGAAGGATGAATGATGAGCAAGTCGGCGCTCAGCCGCTTGGAAGGCGACGTCTCCAATAAACTCCATATTTTCATTCATGGATAACTCCAAGTGCTTCACCGCCTGATGCCGTGCCGTATCAATGAACCGTTGAAGTCACCGACACATGAAATGAAATCATCACGGGCAGGGTAGTATCTAAAACAAGACTGTATTCGTATTTTTATATTTCAAAACTTCAGAAAACAGTTCTTTATTTCAGTATTGCAAAAGTCATCTGGATGTCGATGTCGGCGTCGATATTCTATTACTGGAAGTTGACGTAGACCGTCTTATATTGCAATTAATGAGCATGCTGAGCTTCATAATGTATTTTCGCTCTTGGATTTACACTCCATGCTATAATTACCCAGCCACGAGTTGAAATGTGCAGTATGGCCACCGACGTGGATCCTAGTCTACATAATCGACAAATTACAATCCGTTTCGAGTTGTTGCGATGATGCGCGCAAAGCCACAAGAAGTAAAACCAGGTTACGGTTTCTCCGTTAAGGCTGAACGTCAAAAAGCACCGGTCGTACAGCAGGGTCGTAGAACACGTTGAAACGGCCCAGTTCAAAACGGGCTGTCCAACGGACCGCTATAACCAACCGCATGCGATCCAGGACCAACAGCCCCCGCCCTGGGAACTATCCCTAAAATAAATAAAATACAACGCAACTCTAAATGCGTCGCTTAACTCCACAATAATTCCCCTCGCCATGGCTCGGAGAGGGCAAGGCTGGGCCAGGACCCCATGAAATTGAGGCCGATTTGCTTGCTTTCCATCTGCCCATGAAGCGTTATGGATTGGATAGATAGCTGCTTTTTATATTGGTACGTATCTGCATCGGGTATGGGAGGACTGAGCCGCAGCCACAGCAGCACGATAAGTCTCTCTTCAAGCTTCGTTGATCTCTAAATCGTACATCCTCAGCAGCAGCCAGCCTCAGCCCCCTTCCGCGGGTCTTCTTGCTGTTTTTCCGGCAACACAACAAACCGTAGACGACTGACGAAGTTTTAAGTTTTAATGAGATAATTAAAAGGTGCACCGGCTCCATTCACGTCCGGCACGCACCTGTGTGTCCGGCAAAGTCCCAACAGGCGGGAAAAGCGCGCGTGATTTACTACGCAGAGGACGTACATAAAGGCAACTTCTCGCCTGTTTGAGGTTAGTGTCTATTAAGGGGTGTTACACTGTGCTGCTGTGGGCGACTCGCCCTGCAAAGACATGCACCGGGGGCTGTGACCGGACCGAGCCACAGCGCAGGGGAGGGGCACGTGGCTTTTTACGTCAATTTTATGTCTGTTCTATAACAGCAAGATAAGGCCCGATCGGACGATGACCAGCAGGCTCAGTCATCCCGGATGCTATTATACCCACCCCAGCATGACACTGCGGTGTCTCTTCTTACCTACCAGCTTCTTACTAGCTTATATATATCGACAAGAAGATAGTGAGCAGAGGCACTCGCGGAAGGATAGTTATGTAAATTGACATTGGCAAAGGGAAGATGGTGCTGTGAAAACCCACATATAGACAAGACAGGATACCATTTCACACAACTGCATGGTGGTGGGGCTTTTTGATCTGTCTGACACACCATGAATGAATGTGATTGTTTATTCCCATTAATATTATTCTTATTATTTATATTATTGTACAGTTTTTCCGTGGGAGCGCCGCCAAGGCACATTTGTGATCGTACGTCGCAAACAATCCTTGCCGCGATTTTTGAGAAGTCCGACATCTTGGCTAACCTCGCGACGCAAATCACTTTTGCAATGACAACATTGATGGGAACGCCTCTGTGCATCCATTCATTGCTGTTGTCCGATGTCGTCCGATTGCTACGGCAGCTACGGTGAGTTTTCCTGTAAGAAAACCAAAGTTTCTCAGCATCAGTCCTAGCGACTTGGCTGTCAAACCTGCGAACGTTGCCAGAATTCAATTATTAAAATAGGTAGATAGATTCAAATCCATAAATGGGCACCCGACTGATATCTATCTGCCCTTCTAACCCATACGGCGACGTATATAGGGTAGATCATATGCTCGCGGAGTTTTCCTCTGTTTCGCCAGATAGCTAGATAGATAATGGATCCGTTGGTATCCTCAGACCTATCTAGAGAAGAAGATTGCATCTGCTCACGAAGGACAGCTGATTTTTATCGTCCAGAAGCTCGCCGCTCACCGCTCATCAGTATGTAGTGATATGCATTGCCCATACACTCTGGGAGTTCATAATTTATGATTTTGGAGCGGAGGGGCCTTTGAAGCGGTATCGAAAGAAAAAATATCACAAAACGGACGTTTTATATTAAGGGGTGTTACACTGCACTGCTGTGGGCGACTCACCCTATAAAAACGAGCACCGGGGGACCTGACCGGACCGAGCCACAGCGCAGGGGAGGGGCACGCGGCTTTGTCTGTCTGTCCTGCCACGTCCTCCCCCTGCCTCTCACTCAGGCCAGCAGTTAGGCGAGTCGCCCACAGTGTAACACCTCTTATGTATTTATGTAACTTATACGGACGAGTCCTGAGTCCTCCTGCCGGGTGCGGGTCCACTTAGGGTGTGGTTGGCCGCAAGCAGGGGAACCCGGATTCCAACTTACTTAGGGTGGTTGGTAGTCTGCAGTGCCGCAGACCTGGGGTACGGCAGGGCTCACAAGCTCAACCGCAGAAAAAAATCCTTTCCCCACAGCTGGCTGGCCCTCTGGTTGCCTCGTTAAGGGTTTAGGTGCAGGCTCTCCTCACCAGTAGTGGTTGGCTCGCCTAGCTGCTGTTCATGAGGAGGCTTTTGTGCTCATGCGGAGGCGGGGGCCAAAGACGGCAAATTTCGCAGATATTTTGATGCTGATGAATTGTGTTATGACATGTATATAAATTATGGTAAACCGTTACAATTATTTCAGGTTACAAAAGAGGTGGTGTACGATGCATCCGTCGTACTTCATGTCGTATCCTAGGGTCGCCTTCATTTCCATCCATCAGGCACATGCTCGAGAACAAAAATATCCTTCATGTACGACACGACTGATAAAAAGGATGGCCACATGATGGATTGATTATATCTTACGTTTTTGCAGCCATGGGGTAAAGATAATAAAATGCACGCACTCTCAAAAGAAACGTTATCCTGGTCACCCAGGAAAGCCCCGATTACAAACATCCAAGATCCGAAGATTCGCTCACCTCACGTGAACCTGCAGGACAACTGTACAAAGGAGAAGATCCACATCTCATTTTGTCAGGGCCAGCTGCGTGTCGCGTACCTGCGCAGCGGCTCGGCCACGACGCAAATTTCCGTACCTTCTCCCCGAGACGGGCCCCCTCGTCATATTGAACTAGCAACACGAAGTACGACACGAAACACATCTCCTCAATCCATCCTGGACTCAGAAACGATCTCCAACCAATCAAACAGACCAGTTAACTAACATACGAAGCCAAACACGCACTACCTTGTTGGTAGTACCATCCCGTATCCGTGAGACGCAAAGTACAAACACGAGCCGTAAAAGATCATGCACGGCTCAATCCGGTACAGCGGTACAACGGTACAAACCCATGTGACTGGGTTTTTATGACTGGGTCCGAGCAAGCACACTCATAAATGGTTGGAAGTTGATCCTCATAACTAAGATCCTAACCGACAAGCTAACCGTGATAACCAACTAGACAAGACAGCCCAACTTGTGGTTTAGTCGGAGACGCTGTGCATTCGTTGATGGCAGGTGCCTCACAATCGAAGGTGGCTTCGGAGACGATTCTTCCTAAGGAAAGCGAGATGGGAAAGGAACCGCACGTGGGAAACCTCAAGTAAAACCCGTACTTGAAGCTGTCGTACATCATGGTTTCGGAGGTTGTTTCCTTCACATACATTTTATGCATCGAGTCATAAAAAGCTCCGGGACCACAAAAACAATCCACCGGGATTTGCACGCGCCATCGAGGAAATTCGTTACCTTTCCACAAGTAATCCCAAACCTAAAAGCACCGCCGTACAGCTCCGAAACCCCTTTATCGTGGCTTTGGATATTGCTTCCTAAGACCGTAGGTGCTATGCTGCATCAAGAAGACGGGCTGCGCCTGCCAACATAGTGTCTCGCAAGATGCTCTGACGTCACACATCTTCCTCACCGCCATACTATTTTGCCGTACAATCACCATAATTGTCGTACTATCGCCGACATATCCTTCACTCCCTCCCAAGCACGCCACAAACACACACGCTCCGTAACTGTAGATCCAACAGGACAGCACCGGGCGCAATCGGGCGGACTGTTGCTTCCCTTCTCTTTCCCTCTCTCCCACCTCCTGTGCCTCTCCCTTTCTTTCCCTCCTTCGCCACGCCCGAAGGCGCATACACCGAAACCCGTTCCCCTGCGTGTTTTGTTCCACTACATACCGGGTACGGCACTACTGCTACGACTACTGCTATTGCCTTATCCATGAAAACAAACTGATTGCGTCCTGTTGCTACAGCTGCTGATACGCGCATTTAAGCATCAAGTCTCACTCCCCACTTACATCACCGGTGGATGGATCTAGTTGCTAAAATGTACGGCGGCAAATAAGAGTGTCCCAGTACGGCGATGACATGCACAACGGCCGCCGTACCGGTGCAACGCTTAACATGGGTCTACTGCAGCGACCCATGGGCCGGTCATCTTTTACGCCCAGGAAGTGTACATAACCCCGTCCAAGGCAACTTATATTTACTCACTAGTGCCGTACTGTACCGTACAATATTATTTGTTCACCCGTACTTGCGCTCCTGCGTGCCCTGTTCTCCAACGTGCCCTGTCCTAATGGCTTTTGGAGCCTCCCCCTTCCATCCGCAAAAAGATCCGGACCAAAGCTGTACAGCGAGTTAGGACGCGCGTGTATGTGCAGCAAAATTTCACCGAGCGACCCATGGGTCATCCACGGACACTCGCCGCATGACGTCCATCAAAAATCTAATATGTCCGCTACATCGCCATTACGACATCACGTATCCACACGGAACTCACGTGCCGTACTAACGTGAGCAGTTCTCCGCAGTAGCACGCCATGGTGGTCGATGTCTGCCAGGATCTTGTCCTCCTAACAGGGCAGCTTTGATGACGTGGCCATCAGCCCCGGCCCGCCTGCACCGCGTCGGCACGGTCATCGTAGTACTCATCAGCCTGCAATCCAGAGAAGCCTGATTAGGATCCTAGGGTTTGGGTTTGGGTTTAAAAAACTCCTCAAATTTCACGAAACCCTCTTTGCTACCTCCCCTGAAGTCCCCTTCCCTGGAGCCCTCTCCTCCCCACTTAGCCCTTTCCCTTCCCTGGAGCCCTCTCCCCTCTTCCCCTTTTTTACCTGACTCCCTAGCAGCACCCGGTCCGCCACCTCCGCCCAGCTCCGTACGTCACAGCCCCACAACCACGCCGTTATGCCAGCATCACGTGCACCCCAGCAGTCGTTACGTCGGTCATCACCAACGTGTACGACATGTTCCGGAGCCAGCGGCGTAAAGTCTGGAGCGCATGCCCCCTCGACCCCGCGCTGATTCCCCGAAACCAACGGCCCAAAGTCAGTGTACGACGGATAAGCGTACGGCACCGGGTACGGCTGTTGTTGTTGGTGGTGATGGTGATGGTTATCCTGCTGTGCCACGGTGCTGCGGCTGGGGTTTGGGCTTAAGCTAAGGGGGGAACTGGGTCCGTTGGTTCCGGCGATGGGGACTGTCCCACGGGTCATGGCCGCCGCACTGAGGGTTTCGACGGCTGCGTCGAATATGACTGGGTTTGGCTTCTCAGCATGAACCTGCGTGCATTTCAGACACAAGCCCATGGCAAAAAACGTGGGGTGGGGAGCATGTGATCCCATTCACCCAGCCAACCGAACAGGTCAAGTACAGCTTTAGTTAGGTTCGACAGCACCTGTACGATAGTCCATACGTAACCCGTGGGTCCGTCGTTTCCTCCATCCCCCTGCCGCGATGGGTCCCTAAGTGACCCGTGGGTCCGTCCTTCTCCCTGAACTCCCGCCTTCTCCCTCTCACCTCGGCAGAAACAATCACCGCATCGAACAGACCTTCCACTCGCAGATCACGAAGCAGCGGTCGAAGGCGAGTGTCGAAGTTCGACACCACCGCCAGCAACACCCCAGCGGACTTGAGCTTCTGGAGGGCCTCTACAGCACCTGTACGGCATATCACAGGGATAATGACAAACATTACAAGAGATTTGGTAACCCACCGCATCCAGGCAGGGGGCCTCGGGACGCAGGTAAAAAGCAAACACACACACACATACACATACACATACATACACACACATACATACACATGCACATACATACACACATACACATACACACGATGATCAGTTGGCACGAAGCAGGTTAGGGAGCTGAGTCGTAGGAGGCTACAGGATCCGGCGACAAGACAACCCGGAATTGGATTAATAGCGGCAGTAAAACGGTCCCAACGAAACAGTCGTACGGGTATTAACCGTCTAACCGTCGCACCTGGCATCACATGCCATGCCTCCGCGCGCGCATAATATTGGTAGATTGCCTCCGAAACCTACGTGTTCAGCGTAAAAGTGGATTGTCGTACAACAAGCTTTCACGCAACAACACACAGATCGCATTCAGGCTCGTGCCTCCAGGTCATCTGAGTCCCCGTAACCTTTTTTCCCAATTATAAGCATTAGCGTACCTCCGGCACCCGACAGCCCGTCGAATGCTCCACAATGCGCCGCCAAAACGGCCGCGCATCGCCGACATACCGAAGCGGGCCCGGCCAAGGTAGGTTGTAAGCTCTGTGGAGTACGGGGGGCCGCGGAGAGTCCGATCCGATCACAGATATTTAATAAGCCCTAAAAGGGAAGTCTACAGGGAGGGTGAACTGTCTACAGTGGGGCCTGCTACAGGGAGGGAGAAGGCTTAAGCGGTATCAGACCTCTGCCGTGGGCGTGACACGCAAGGGGAAGTGTTTTTCGCACCCAACTTAAAACCCTCCGGTCCTCCTCATCCGATTGGGAGATTCGGGAGAACCCGAGTCCCTCTGCCTGCCTGCCCCTATCCGCTGCACTGAGCGGGGGAACGGGTGGGATGGGATGGGATACTAACTGGCAAAACCTCTACCTACCAAAACTTAAATTTCCTCCGGCAAGCCTACCTCTTACCTACCTCGGGTCTGTTTCTCTTCGCAAAATACCTGATAAGTGCTAGCGACTTATTCTTGGCAAAACTCGTGTGTTGGTGTATCGATAAAAAACATAAATGTTTTCGACCGCGGAAATGAAAACGTATTTTTACACGGCGAGCATTCCTCATACATGGCGCTGTGGGCGTTTTGGGTTATATAGAGGTTGATTGCGGTCGGCCCCGGTGGATGAAGATTGCCTCAAGCGGACTGTCCGGCGACTCGTCTAGGGAGGGGAGTCTTGATTCGATCTGGGTCACGCGACCCAGATCGCGGACGCGGCACACGAGTGATCGCACTTGGGTTGTTAGGTAAGGGCTACAACACTGCTTGTGAAAAGACAGAGGAGAAGAATGAGAGAGAGAGAAAAAGAGAGAGAAAAAGAGAGGGAGGACAGAGAGAACGGAAGAGGTAGAAAGAGGGAGAGGAGGGAGAGAACAAATGCTGTCGTTACTGTTACGATTTTTTTAACAGCCAACAGGAGGAAGGGCAGAGCACATCCTTGGACAACCGAAGAAAAGATTGTCATGAAATCATGGAGCCGAAGCCTCAAGGAAAGCAACATTTGAAATTATTGCTGCTGCGCGCTGCTTCGCCACCCTACGGCGCCCCGTGAACCTCCGGCGGGCGGTCCGCGATATCAATCCGGTACATCAATTCCTCTCCGCTCCCGCTACAAAATGGTAGCAAGTGTGCCGCAGACTGTGACAGCAGCGCATGATTTCAGCTGAGTCTGTCACGCTTTATATAAAGCGTGCGTTTGTTGCTGGGTCCGTTGGCACCCCGTCTTGCTATTGCTCTTACCTCCGAAAGCGCGCCAGCACCTCCTCGTTACTCAGCTGGCATCCATAGGGACGAGCGTAACGCAGGTAAACAGTGGAAACCGGCTCCGAGGGCAGCAGGAACGTTCCCGCGGCGTCCACAAGGACGGCACGGTAACACGGCCTCCATTCCGTGGGACGGACATCGGCAAACGCTTCGGCTGTGAATGGACGAATAATTTGCCGGCACGGGTGGCTTGACATGCTATTGCTAACGATTCCATGTATGATTGAGCTCTGTCCGTATGCCAGACATGGAAGGAGATGACATACGTTGGGGGCGCCGACGGCGCTGAGGAAATGGCTCAACATAGCCAACGCTGAAGCGAAAATAGGCTTCTACCGAAAACAACCTTTGTCGGCGTGGCAATTATAAAAAAGGAGGAAAGCCGTTATCCCTCGTGGCACTCATACGGACATAGGTCAAAATCTTTGCGTGATATAAAACTGAACATATATGCCAATTCGATGCATGGAAGCAAACGATGTACAGCGCCATGGTCTCGGAGTATGATGATGTTGTAATAATTGACGCAATATGTTATTCCTAATCAAATTCGATTACATTGAACACACAATTGTCAATTGTTTTAGCTTATCAATTTAGACAGTGGTAAGGGGTGGGGTCCTCGCTCCCACAATTAAAGTCCACTTTGCAAAATCCTAACTTGCTACTACCTACATTCACTTAATTGTATAGTTTGGTGCATTAAAATTTGGCAAAAACCAGCTCCTATAAAATAAGGCATTTGGGCCCCATGCACGCCCGAATGAACCCAAGGAAAACTGCAAGTATCAGCATCGAGAATCCGTAGCGCGTTATTTATTTTGATACGGAGCGGCTATCCATTGCGATCCAAGCTATGTTGCTTGGAGGTGTTAGTGTTGCTGGCAGCATCTGGCGGAAGTACTATCTGCAAGGCATGACGCCGCTGGAAAACTTTGGCCACAATGAGCCACTTTATCCAAGGCTCTTGGAGCTCATCAAGGCGGGCTGCGAGCAGTCACTCTTGCGCCATTATACCGGACAGAAAGTGCCTTTTTCATAGATGCTGACTTTGCTAAATTGTAATGCACCAAACAATACAATTATATGAATGTAGGTAATAACAATTTAGGATTTTGTCAAAGGACCTCAACTGTGGGCACGAGGAAGCCACCCCGTACAACTGTCTTAATTGGTAACAGTGGCAATGATCAAGACAGTTGTAAGGGGTGGGGTCCTCGCTCCCACAATAATTGACAGTCGTGTTTTCAATATACTAGAATTTGATTAGGAGTACCATGTTCCGTCAATTATTACAACATCATCATACTCCGAGACCATGGCGCTGTACATCGTTTGCCTCCATGACCCCACCCCTTACAACTCTCTTGAACGCTGCAGTGGCACCGCCCCACTGATGATCGGCCTGTTGCCCAAGCTCTTGGTCTCCTGCTGCTCTGGTCACTTCGACCCTAAAATGATTCCCCCCCCCAAGCCACCCCATGTTTATATTGGAGCAGTTGCAGGCCGTGGCACTTAGGCTCTCAACCACCGAGGCAGCTCAAGGTCTGGTGGTCAATGTTGCCTGACTGCACGCCCTACACTGGAAACGAAAAGGCAGGACACCAAACCTAAGGTCACAAGACGGCGAATAGCCGGAAACTGTTGTGATCTGGATCCAATGTTGTGCCGCGGTACGGCAGAAGATGTACGGGTAGACATTTATTTCCACTTTCTTCGTCCAAGAACCAACACGCGGTCTTCACTCATCGAGAAGCCAGCGCGTCATGTTGGCGGTTGCTGGCGAGCTGGTGTTGATGCTCAAGTGCGCTTTTCCTTGCTTATCTACCAAGCATTTTACATCGCACCCCACCCAGCTGCATATATATATGTAGCTTGTGGGCTCTTTGCCATGACGTGCCGTCCCAGGGAGGGCTGGGGACTCTTTCTTTCCCCAAAACACAAGTTAAGTACTTCTTGTACGCTCATTAAGGCCCCCAGATACTGTCAGCGTCAGTTGGATTCGGCCAGGCTCGGCGAATCAACCTGCCAGACTGCGCCGAGGAGCAGATCTTGGTCTTTTGAGGTAGTATTATCTGTGACAGCATATTAGTGAAATCAGGATATCTGAGCACCCGTACTTCGGAATTCTGTAGCTTTGGCGAAGGCGCGGCTCGTCGCTCTGAAATCATGTTTGAGTCGGTGCACAGGCAACCCGGAACGATCGTAAGCGGATCTTATGATACATATATCACTCACAATTTATTTCTTGTAGAGTATGACCCACATAGCACTTCATGAAACTGTTCAATGTTGGTTTCCCCAGTGACCCGTACATCCTTTGAGCTCTTGAGCAAAGTGCGTGCACACGCATCGTAAACTTTAGTGATTTTCAGTTTACGTTATATTAGTAGATAGAAGGGGTATAACGTATGGTCAAAAGCGATACTTCTATTTCTTCAGCAGGCTGCGCTTGGCTATAGCGTAGGCTCGGAGACATTTATTGGATCTTATTTGTGTAGGCATGGCTGAGGAGGAACAGGCCACAGTGGTGGCCCCTGCGGCCCCTACCAAGGACATTCGTTATGACTATATTCGGGACCGCGTCTGCTCATGCCTTAAAATCGGCGATTCCGCTTTTGAGAAGCTGATGAATGGAGATGGAAGGTACATGCAATTTGGGCATTCAGCTATACAAGCAGCGCTCAGAACGCCATGGCGCCCCTTGCAGGACTCCCGTCACACAGTTTCTCGAGGATGCGTCTACAAGGCGGCTCTTGTTTTTGCACGATGGCAAGGAATTGAGCGCGGTGCGGCAATGATGAACGGGAACCGAAGTTCCAACGGGGTCTGTACTTGAAAGGGCTATAAACCATTCTTCTTTTCGCAGACCATTAAGCCGCCACAGAAGTTCAAGAAGAAGACAGTGTACTTCTTGAAGCTTCAGGACTTGAAACTTGACAATGACAGCGTCAAAAAGCTGGTGGGTGTTTCGGGGCGTGGTCCCTACCCATTATCAGTAACCCTTGTCCGCGCTGGACAAGAGCGCTTCTTTGGCGTAGATTTACCTTGCCTCCCTCGACAGGTCATTCACGGGGAGATTTCGGAAAACCCTCTGGAGACCCTGGCGTCCATCTCTCAGGACGTCTTCATGCCCGTCCTTACGGGGTCAGCAAACCAGCAGGGATGGCCCGATGTCGTTGCCAAGGAGGTCACGGAAAACTTGCACAAGTTCGTATCAAATGGCAAGTGTTTCAACGCCTGATTACATTCTATTTCTTCCTTTCCTTCTTGTTTTCTATGTATGTGGGGTGGACTCGAACACCTGACCAAGGTCCCGATCGTGACACGCAGCCTGCAACCCAAATCATCCCCCCAACCCCTAGCACTTTCATTCTGCGCCCAAGCACTTCCATATGAAAACCAAATATGAAACTATAAAAATCATGCACTGTGCAAATTCGTTGACCTTTTGCTTACCCCCACAGTGTTCGTCACAATTGGGCAAATGAAGGGGCAGACGCTCCTGCCGTTGCCGCCTCAAACCACGGTCCCGACCATCCATCCGGAGCAGCACATGAACAGCCTCAAAGATCAGGATAAGATACACATTTTGGAGAGCGCGATTGTCACATGGACAAAGCAAATTAAGAACGTCTTAAAGTCCGACCCAGACGCGCCGCTGAAGGTACGCCCTATCCTACCAGAATACTCGTCGTCACATAGCAGATCCTAAATAGGTTCATCGGCAAAACGTCTCACCATTTCTAAATTGCATCACCGAACAAGAGGCTTCGGAGCGGCTCTGCTGTTTTTCCGCAACAGCCTGAAGGGGGCATCTAAGCCTGTTGCGAAACACACACGTCTGGGACCGTGGCCTTAATGGGATCCGCAAGCAATAGCTGGGGCTGGTTAAGCCGCTCCTGTAACGCCACAAAGCACCAACAAAGGACCCTGGGATCACTGTAGGCAGTATACATATATATGTATATGTTATATGTATGTATATATCCTGTTTATCTAGCCTGAGGCAGGGGAATGGGTAGTGGGGCAAGGAAGATATCGCACAACGGCCCGGGAGCTACAAGAACCCACAATTACGCAGCTGCTGTCAGGACGAACTAGCAACCTCATGACCCACAACAAGCACGCAAAAAAGTCACGTGGGCACCGGGTTATCGTGGGCTGGGTGGGGCACGTTTTCCCATCGTCGTGAATCATCCTCATAGAAGGATTCCTAAATGGTGGTCCTGTCAGCCTAAGCCTAATCAAGACGTGGGCTGCTGGCACCGTGAGGCGCTGCTTGCCGCGTCCTGAATTATGAATGATGAACCATTACTCGGCCGGGGCGTGCGTGTGGGGGTCCGGAAGAGCTTTGCAGTTGGATGTTGAAGAAGAGGATTTATACAACAAGAAGAGGGAGTGTCTCGTGTGCAGTGTATGTCGAGACACAAGTCGAGGGGGCCGGGCCGCGGGGGTAACGGTCGGTAACCCCCGTTACGGGGGTTATGGGGGTACCGCGGCGGTGCGGCCCCGTTGACTTCAGACTACGGTCTGTTGGAGTCCAGAACCCACCGTAACAATACACACAACATGACATAAAAGGGAGGGATCTGGCGCGCTTGCTACCGTATCTTATCGCGTGGCTCACCTAAAGGGGAAATCAATCCTCATCGCAGTCCGTATTTATTCCGTACGGGTTGAGCTGTCACACCTTCCGCAAGGCCACAAACAGCGCAGAAAGTAGTATACCCGTTTGCGCATGACTAAGCAGGAGGGTGGGTATGAGGGCCCCACTACAACGCCGTTGCTGAAGGGCCACCGCCGCGGATGCTGTTGTGCGCGCATGCACGTTTACCGGCATTTGGGATTTCTAATTTTCTGTACGGAAATCTACGTCGCTGTAATATCCGCAGCTGTTGCGCGCTCGGTTAGCCAAGCTCCCATGTGCTCCCTCTTCATGCTACGATCTTCCCGAAAATTCTTTTCCCGAATTCACTCAGGAGCCGGGGGCGTACCCGGGGCCTCTGACGGAGCTCAATTTCTGGTCCGAGCGCGCTGCGAATCTCAACTCCATCCACGAGCAGTTGACGAGCGAGAAGACGCAGAAAGTGGTCAAGGTGCTGGAGCTCGCAAAGAGCACCTACTATCCCGCTTTCCAGCGGCTCTTCCGTGAAGTGGAAGCCGCGCGGCAGGAGGCCAACGACAACGTCAAGTTCCTCAAGCCGCTGCGTAAGTACCTAGAGAAGCTCAACACGATGGATGACTTCTCGCAGTTGGTGGACCTGTTCAAGCCTATCATGCACACGTTGATGCTGATCTGGAAGTACAGCAGGTCGTACAACAGCAGTACTCGGTTCGTGACGCTCATGCAGGAGATCTGCAACGACCTTATCATGCAGGTGGGTTGGTTTGTAAGAGGGAGGGAAGGAGAGGGGAGGGGCGCCCGTAGGATCCCGCTGCTGTTCCGGCTTGCCACAGAATAATACGGTGGTGCAGCAAAAACTCCATACAACCAAAGCTAGTCCGGTCACCGGCCGCAGGTCAGATACACAGGTGTCTAAATCCGCAAGTACAGGAGTGCGCACCATAGGGGCATCTCGAGCGGCCTCTCCTGCAGCCCCGACTACAATCACCACTGCTAATGCTCTTGGTCGTTCTCCTAACCCTTGAACCCTAAACCTCGACTCATTTCCGAGATTTTCTCAAATTTCCTCATCTACCCAAACTCACCCCCAACACTCCAACCTACCAACCCAATCGACCCAATCGACCCACTTATTGTCCCTCAGGCTTGCAAGTTCGTCCCGGGCAGCGACCTCATTCAAATGGAGCCATCCGAGGCGGTGGACAAGCTGCGCATGACTTTGCGCGTGTTGGGCACCTTCAAGAATTACTACTTCGAATATCGCGCCGTCAGCCTCCAGGACACGCCCGATAATCCTTGGAAATTCCAGAATAACTCCCTCTTCGCACGGCTGGACTCTTTCCTGGAGCGCTGCCACGACATGATGGACCTCATGTCCACGTGCATGCAGTTCAACCGGCTGGAGCGAGTGGAAATCGGTGGGACGAAAGGCAAGGTGCTGACCAACGGCGTGAAGGCTATCCACCAGGACTTCACGTCGGCTGTGGAGAAGTTCCAGCAGGTGCGGAAGTGGCGGGCCGTGGTGACTAGCGATCATGGCCATGCAGGCCATGCAGCGATTCGGAAACCGGCCTGGTCCTGTTCGGGCCGCTATTACACTCCATACCTCTTCACATTGCTCTACAAAAGGAACAGAAGGATGGTGAATCATGTGATTTCCCTTGTCCTTGCCTTGTCTCCTCCTGTTGATTAGCGTCAAATAGTAAGAGGGGCAATGATAGGGCGCGCTTTGGCCGGCCCAGAGGTCCGTATTATCAGAACCTGAACGAGTTTTTCACCCCTTGGCTCTCCCTTTGAATCCTCCTTCCACTCTCCCCGCAGGTGACCTATGACGTGATGGATGTGGACGCGAAGCAGTTCGATGAGGACTTTTATGGCTTCCGCGTGGTGATCAAGGAGTTGGAGCGGCGTCTCGCGGCCATTATTATCCAGGTGCGGCTTAGTGACCCCTGACGTGATCCGGATGGAATGGACTTGGGGGATTGTAAGGATGGGGTGAGGTGTTGGAAGGACGTGTGGAAGGGGGTGGAAAGAAGCAACGGTTACTCCTGGTCGAATCAGTTGATAGGCAGCGGGTACTGGGGCTGGATCCTGGGGCGTGGCCGCGTGTTTTCAGGTGAGGCATTTGATGTCCAAATCATCTCATGCTCACAGTACCGCATGCCAACTCACCATCCCGACTATGGAATAAGTCCCCAATCATGGCCGCTAATGCCGGAACCTCTGCGAACCTGTCCATTTTCCTTTCACGCAGGCCTTTGACGACTGCACCACCATCGGCACCACCTTCAAGCTGCTCGACAGCTTCGAGGGCCTCCTCGACCGCGAGGTCATTGCACATGACCTGGAGAAGAAGCACACCGACCTGCTACACAGCTATGCTCGTGACCTCAAGGACGTGGCGGACCTCTTCCACCAGTACAAGGACCGGCCGATCGTTGCGAAGAACAGCGCACCATACTCGGGTGCTGCATACTGGGTTAGGGGCCTGATGGAGCGCATCAAGGACCCCATGGACCGTATCCAAACCATGAACAAAATGGTTCTGGAAACGGAGCTGTTCAAGGAGATCCAGCGCACGTACGATCATCTATGGGACGAGATGACAGAGTACCGCAAGCGAGCTGTGGATGCATGGTGCGCACAAGTCGCTGCAACAAGCGACGAGAAGCTCAATCTGCCGCTTCTGCAGCTCGTGGAAACCACTCCCGATGGCATCCGCGTTCTGGGTGTCAACTTCGACCCGGCCCTGGTGCGCTTGCTGCGAGAAACAAAGTACTTCCTGTTGCTCGAAACCATGGGCCCGGCGCCGGAGAAGGTTGGTGGCGCGAAGGAAGGTGATGCGACACCCAAGGAGCCATCCGCGACCATGGCTTCGGTGCCAGACGGCGCCAAGGATCTGTTCGCCGCGTCGGACACGTTCCGCCAACAGATCAGCAGCTTGGACCTGATCTGCAGTATCTACAACAAGGTCCAGCGCACGATCCTTGCGGTTGAGAAGCCACTGGTGCAGCAGAAGCTTGACGCGGTGGAGCAGGCGCTTAATCGTGGCTTGGCGGAGTTGAACTGGAAGAACGAGAGCATCGACGCCTACATTAAGGAATGCATGGAGCTGGTCAAGGACGTTGACCTGGTGCTGAATACCATTAAGGATAACGTCCGAGCCACGCAGAACATCCTGCTCCAGTGGGAGAAGAACCTCATGTTCGAGCGGAAGGACGGCAAGACGTACTCCTTTGATGAGCTCAACGACGCCTTTAACCAGCTCATTCAGCAGCGTCATTCGGAGATTCGTGACGCGGGCAAAGAGATCACGAAGTTGCTGTCGTCCAGCAATCGTGTACTCAAAGTCAGCAAGGGTGCAGCGTCATGGCGTGCGTATGTGGACTATTTCTCCAACATCGTCATTGATGGCTTCTCCGCCGCCATTATCAGTACCGTGCGGTACTTGCTGTCACAGGTGTGGAATGGTGTGATATGTGTGTGATATATGATGCGTATGTGTGTGTGTGTGTGGTTGGGTGATGTTTCTAGGCTTTGCTAGCTAGGGGAGGGAAGGAATGCGGAGATATACGCATCTATCAGTGCAGCTTACATCTTACAAATGCGTGGATGGGTAGCTGGGTTGTAGCATGAGAAGGAATCCCGTCAGAAGCGTGTGTGTGTTTGTGTCTTAAAATGGGGGACTCACACTAGGCGAAAGGAAGCATTGGGCCAATGCATGTGGGATGGATGGGATGGCCAATATGGGTTGTGCCGCCCTTACCGAACCCCCTTCTCCCGGTGCACCATCTTTCGTCAGCCTCCTTCTCCTCGATCTGATGGGCATTTTCATATACCACCTTACACCGCCTCGGCCGCCGTTTACCCTTACAGACGAGGTCTGATAGCAACCCCCCGCGCACCCACATGAAAACTCTATGGAAATCAACGCCTCGGATCCCTACTCGATCATTGCCCCCTGATTTTCCTCCCGGCGCAGATTGACCCCGAAGCGCTGGCCAAGTCAGAAAGCAGCCCCCTTCTCGAGATTCAGGTGGAGCTTGTGGCCCCCGATATCGTGTGGAAGCCGGAGCTGGGCGAGGGCGGCACTAAGCCGGGCGTCCGGGACATGATCAAGAAGTGGCTGCAGTCCTTCTTAGAGATCGGGCAGCTCATGAAGCGCCTTGACGTGGGTGAAGGCAATTACGCTAAGGAGCTGGAGGAGGACTTCGAGGTGTATGACTCCCTCAACCAGGTGAGCAAGGGAAAGGATTAATTGTCAGATTTCAACTCGTTCTGTGGTGGGGGCTCTGGAAGCGATCGGGGGGCCCGGATTTGGGCTGGATGGGCCTAGAAAGGCCGTCCGCACAGAGCTTTCGGTCGAGTTGTGCGGCCGTTCGGTTGTCTGGGGGGCCTGGATAAGGGAATGAAGATAGCCGTATGGTTTTCCTCTGTTATCAAAACCTAAAACCCAAACCCAAAAATGGTAGCGTTCGCTTTTTAAAGAAAGACCATCTGTCGTGACACGAATGTGACCCTAACTTCGCACTCGTGTTTCATTCACACTGTAGGTCATGACGGTGACTCTGGCTAACGAGTCACGCTGCGAGGAGTTCAAGGCGCAGTTTGCCAAGTTTGATTATCTGTGGAAGCAGGACCTGCAGGGCACTCTCCACCAGTTCATCGCAGACAGCGGTGTCACGCTGCCTGACGGCACAAAGGACGACCCACCCCTGGCCAAGTTCGAAGAGCAGGTGTGTGCGGCCGCCCTTGGCCCCCCGAAGCACATCTCTGGGCCATAGCTTTGAACCAGGATCCTTAACCTCAGCTCTGGGCCGTAATTCTGGGCCACATCTCTGATACGGGAAATCCTATTTGCTAGTTGGTTGAATTTGAAGGAGAGGGGCATGGGCCGGATGGATCAGATGGCTCAGATGAACTGGATGGATCAGATGGCTCGGATGGCCCGGATGGATCGGATGATTTGGATGGCCCGGATGGCTCATCCTCACCCAACGAACCTTCACCAGGCCACCAGGCCCCAAACCGTTTATCGGTTCATTCCACGCGGTATCCACTGCCACAGATCGGCAAGTACAAGAACATCGCTTCGGAGATCGCGTCGTTCAAGGACACGATGACGATCGGCTACGTCAAGGTCAACGCTAAGCCGCTGCGCCAGGCGCTGTCGACCTGGGCGTCCAAGTGGGTTTACCTCTTCACGCACTACCTTCAGGTACGGCTCCGTTCCGAGACCCCAAGCTGTTGGGTTGAGAGAGGGGCCGGAAGCACGGACAACCCTCCTGTCCATCCAGATGTTGGGTTTAGTCCAGGCTGTTGGGGAATCGAAAGGAAAACAGCAGGCTCGATTACAGGAACGCGCTCTCTTTCTTTCTTTTTTTGCCTCCCTCCACCTTCTCGACTCCGCTCTCCTCGCTGATCTCCTTGTTAGCTCATGGCACGAGGACACCTTTGCGCCACGTTACATTTTGTATGTTATCTGGCACCGCCATCGTCCGCTTTCACCACTGCCATTCACAGGAGAAGGTCGTCAACAGCATTACGGAACTGTACAGCTTCATGGACTCCTCCAACAGCACACTGGACCTCAAGGTGTTGGGTGAAGGCAACGAGGAGGAGGAGTACCACGGGGAGGAGGACTCGGAGGAGGCGGGTACGTAACGCCATGTCAAGGGGGCATATGCATTCGCGTGGGGGGTGGGAAGGACCTGTACAGTCATAGCACACCAACGTTGATCGACGTTCTTCCCGACTTTTGGATCATAGCATAGCACAGCACATTAGGATATCGGCATTTTCAGTGTTGTAACCCATTTCATGCGGTGTGTGTATGTGTTTGTGTGTGTTGAAATGCTCTCTCGCGCGCAATATGTCACGCCGGGGACGCTCAGCACATAACCGCTTCTTCTGCACCCACCTTCGCTATTTTCCCGTTGTTTTTCAATACAAACATGAATGCAATTAAATCCATCACCACACTTATTTCCAGGGTCTCGCTCGCCTCAAGTGCTTACACCAGCAGCCGCCATAACGAACTGTGATTCCGCCTCTGTCCCTCTCCCTTAATGCTCCTATAGCCACCCGTAAGGCACAGGAGGAGGCGGAGAAACGCAAGGCCTTATATTCTATCATGGCGTGCATGCGTGACATCCGCCGCCGCACCGAGCGTGGCACTGATACGATGTTCGAGCCTCTCAAGGAGACAGTGTCGCTGCTGCATTCCTTCGGTATTCAGCTCAACGACACGGTCCTGCACCAGCTGGACAACGCCGAGTTCAACTGGCGCATCCTCAAGAAGAAGATGCTCAACCGCCGGGAGCAGCTGGCGCCGCTGCAGCAGGCCGAGGCAGTGGAGATCCGCCGCAAGTCTGACGCGTTTAACGAGCGCGTGGAGGAGTTCCGCACGTTCTTCCAGCGCAAGGCGCCGTTCACGGTCACGGGGGGTGAGCTCAAGCTGGAACAGGTAGGTGTGGGGGGGGGTTGGGGGGGTTGGGTGGGAAGAGGTGGGGGTTTGGAATGGGGGTGCTATTTACTTCCTCCCCCAGACACGGGGGCGCGGGGTGTGACTGCCGGATGACGTCACATCTTTGCCAGGAATGAAAAACGCGTGTGTTGTTGTGTCTGAAGGATTTTGGTGAAGGGAGGATTATTGGATGATGGTGGCTCTTAAAAGAAATGTGATATGCAGCGGGAAGAGAGGGGTCGTGAGAAGACTGGGCTGGAGCAGGAGGGGTTGGGGAAGGAGGAACTTTCCACAGATACAATGAATGGGGTTGGGGCACAGGCTCGAACTTCAACAGCTACAGCAGTAGCAACAGTAGTAGCAGCGTGTTGCACATAGCTTCCCGTGTGTATGGATCCTACATGGTCACTTGCACCGCCATTAGCATGCACGTGAATGTCCACATCTGCATCACCTTCGCTCTGGATGTTTAGCCCGCAATTACCTTTGCCCTGTCGGTATGACCTTCGCTGCTGACCGTATCGAGCCGTATCGTGTTGCGTTGCTTTGCAGGTCAAGCCCGCTTACAAGATGCTTGACGAATTCCGTTCCGGCAGCGTAGACGGCTACCCATCCGTACTGGGCATCATCGCAGAGTCCAAGCAGCTGCAGGAGGCGCAGGTGCGACGAAAACCCTTTGAATTGGTTATTATAACCTTAGCCTAAGCCTCTTAAAACTCTTAGTTAGCCCACGCCGTCGTACGAACTACAAAATAGCTTGCGACATTTCGTGCCGGCGTACCGGTACTCGTAAATCAGCCTCTTGGGTAGGAGTGAGACCAGACCCCTTGTCTGGGTACAATGAAATGAAAGAAGCAGTGGACCCTGAACTCACAACTGCTAGAACCCTAGGGCGGCGAGAGGAGATGGAAATTCTGCGCTTCTGCCCCTCATGCGCGGTGGCGCAAACCATCATTATATCCTTTCCATCGCAGATCCGGCCACAGTATTTTGCACCGTACTTTGCAGAATCTGTTCAAGCTGTGCTCATCGCACGCGTTTGCTTTAGGCCTGCACTAAAAGAGACACCCATCCTAGGGGAACACTAAAACCTGAGGGAGGAATTGGCCGCCCAAATCATTGCATCATCTCATGCAATATTCGATTCACCATATTCGCAGGACCTGTTTGAGCTGTACCAGTCGGACTACCTAAAGCTGCAGCGCTGCAGTGAGGAGCTCGGCCATCTGAAGAGTCTGTGGGATACGGTGGGTACCGTGATGTTCACGTTCCGTGACTGGTACAAGACGCCCTGGGACAAGATCGATGTGGACTTCCTGGTGGAGGAAACCAAGAAGCTGTCCAAGGACATCAAGACGCTCAACAAGGCGGTGCGCAACTATGACGTCTACCGGATGCTGGAGGAATCGATCAAGGCAGTGCTCACGTCGCTGCCGCTGGTGCAGGTGTGTGGCGGCGAGCGGTAGAATGGGATGGGATGGGATGGGATGATATGGTATTCAGCGGACTGACACTCCCAAGTGCGGACTGAGACTCAGGATTCACCGCCTTGCACCGTGTTACCTTGCCTTACACCGTGCGCTTTTTTGCGGGCTAAAAAGGCAAATTTGCTCACATCCCGGGTTCTCACCTGGTCTAGTTGTTGGCGTCTTCACATTTCTTCGTATTCTTATTTCCCCTCCTTGTCCCACAGGACCTGCACCACCCCGCGATGCGCGAGCGGCACTGGAAGCTGCTGATGCAGACCACCGGCAAGCACTTCGTCATGGACGATAAGTTCTGCCTGGGTGACTTGCTTGCCCTAGAGCTGCACAATTACGTGGACGCGTGCTCGGAGATTGTGGATCGCGCGCAGAAGGAGCTCAACATTGAGAAGCAGCTCAAGAAGATCGAGGACACATGGGCTGGCCTCAGTCTTGGGTTCGCACCTTACCAGGTGGGGCACTAGCTGCGTGCAATTGGGCTCCATCTCCGGTACCCCATTTCTCTCATTTTTTTATCCCGAGGATTTCTGGGCCAGAGGTCTCAGGCCGCCACCGGCTTTATGTGGTCCCCTTGCTGCGATCTGGACACGACTATTAGTGTGACTGCAACGTTTTAGCTCCGATGCGGAATATAGTATTACGGTTACTCTTTGCAGTGGGTGGGCAAACGTGGAATTTAATCACCACGAGTAAAAACCTGCCAAGGGCGCCGCTATGATCGGATGGGTAGTTCGTTCCACAGCACACGCCATTGGATGGGATCTGGCGCAGTGCTGGGTTTGGTATTTGCTTAAGGGGAATGATGGAAAGTAGGGACTAACTAGGTCAGGGTTGTACAAGTCAAAGGAGGCATGGGGTGTGGTGGTCGGCGTAGTGTGTAGTGGAGCGAAATAAGGATTTCGCGTGGTCATAAGAGCCACAAAATGTTCCTGTTTAGAGGTGCCAAGCGCGTGACCACGTTACCATTTCATGCAGGACTCCGACGTCATGGCGCTCCAAGTGGAGGACGCGGTCAACGAGGCACTGGAGGCGGACAACCTGCAGCTGCAGAACTTGTCGGGTCAGAAGTACGTGCAGTCCAATCCAATGTTCTTGGAGACGGTGTCCAAGTGGCAGAACAACATGGGCAAGGTGTCGGCGGTGCTGGAAACGTGGCAGAACGTGCAGAAGAAGTGGCAGAACCTGGAGTCAATCTTCATCGGCTCAGCGGATATCCGTGTCCAGCTGCCGGAAGACTCCAAGCGGTTCGACGCGGTGAACGCGGATTTCCAGGTAGGGGTGGGGTGTATTCACGCGGTGCGAGCCGCCCTGCGCCCTGAGGCAGGGTTTCTTCAGGGCATGACGACAGGGCAGGCTAGCCCGATGCACATTTCACATATAATGTTGGCTTGCAGCTTTGTTGACTGTGATAACCTTTGAAGGCTACCTCTCTCCTTAATCCCTTCCGGGAAACCTCTTTCTGAGTACCGCAAACACGCCTTCTGTTGTGTGTGTGTGTGTGTGTGTGTATGTGTCTGCATGCAGGACCTGATGCGTGTTGCTCCCGACATCACGAATGTGGTGGAGTCCTGCACGTTCGAGGGCCGCCAAGAGAGGTTGGAGAACATGCAGACGATGCTGGAGCAGTGCGAGAAGGCGCTGCAGGTGCGGTAGGCGGCTTTCACCTGGTTCTTTCCCATCAGGGTTCAACCTTCGTCTTAAATTCCTTAACTTACCTTCATGTCTTGGATCGAAAGTCTTGAAGCGTTTCCTAACAACTGGAACAGACTGGACCAGAAGGCATGATTAGGGGGACGGCGGTCACCCCGTAACATACAGGCTGTCACGTGTAAGAGAGAAGTACATGGGAAATCGGTCAATGGCCCAGATTGCTCCGAATCTAAAACCCTAAATCGTCTAAACATTTTGACAGGTTTTGCCTCGAATTTTTCCGGCAGAGAACTTTAAGATTCTCATCTTCCTGTCAAACCCTGACCCCTCTTTGCTTGTTTTTCACGATGCTGCTACCGCCGGTGCTCACAGGAGTACCTGGAGACCAAGCGTGTGGCCTTCCCGCGCTTCTACTTTGTGTCCCCAGCGGATCTGCTGGACATCCTTTCCAAGGGCTCCAACCCGCAACTCATCTTGCGCCACTTGCAAAAATGCTTCGACAATATCGACAACCTATCCTTCAGGTGGGTCACACAATGCAGGCCTATTATTAGGCTGGTCGTTGCGCTCTTGCCCCTTCCATGTTGGGCCGGAAAAGAAGAAAATGATGATAATGGTTTTTAATGTCTTTCTTTCTCGAGCTGAACCTTGGGAGATTTTACATTCGCCACATGGCACGGCTGTATCGGTCCTCATTTACCTTGCGTTTTTAAATTTCTTTTTGGGATCTTGCAGGAAGGACGAGCGCGGCGACCCCACCAAAATCGCCACGCACATGCACTCCAAGGAAGGCGAGGTGGTGGAGTTCGTGGCGGACTGTTCCTGTGACGGCCCCGTGGAGGTTTGGCTGCAGAACGTGGTGGACAGCATGAAGCTGGCGCTGCAGGTGGAGTTCCGTAAGGCCATCCCCACCTACGACGAGATGCCGCGTACCACTTGGTTGTACAAGTACAGCGCGCAGAACACCGTGGTGGTCAGTCGCACATTCTTCACGCAGGAGGTCAACGAAGCTTTCGATGATCTGGAGGAGGGTGAGTGGGCTATGAGCGGGTTTGCAAGTAGTTAGGGAATACCGTGACGTTCTTTTTACCACGTCGAGCGCCTTCTCGTGGCACTGAGTACTGGTCAACGTTTCCGGGCTCTTGGACTCTTATTTAATCCTCTTTCATTAAAAAGTAGTGCAAATTAAATTTCCTCAGGTAACGAGGAGGCGCTCAAGGTGGAACTGGACCGCCAGGTGCAACAGCTGGCGGACCTGATCGACGATATCAACAAGGAGCAGACCTCCCTGGATCGGAAGAAGCTCATCACGCTGTGCACCATCGACGTCCACTCCCGTGACTTGGTCCAGAAGCTCATCGACGAGCGCGTGGAGGATCAGATGTGCTTCCAGTGGCAATCGCAGCTCCGGTATATCCAGTCAGAAAAGACCAAGACGTGCCAGGTCAACATCTGCGATGCGGAAATCGCTTACAGCTACGAGTACATCGGCAACTGCGGCTGCCTTTGCATCACGCCTCTTACAGATCGCTGCTTCATCACACTCACACAGGCCCAGCGGTTGGTTCTCGGCGGCGCGCCTGCGGGTCCGGCCGGCACGGGCAAAACGGAGACGACGAAGGATCTGGCGCGTGCTCTGGGCATCCAATGCTACGTGTTCAATTGCTCAGACCAGATGGACTACAAGGCCATGGGGCACACCTACAAGGGTCTGGCGCAGACGGGCGCATGGGGCTGCTTCGATGAGTTCAACCGCATTCCGGTGGCCGTGCTGTCGGTCTGCAGCACGCAGTATAAGACGGTGTTGGACGCAATCCGCGCGAAGAAGGAACGGTTCATTTTTGAGGATGCGGAGATCAGCCTGAAGCCCACCGTCATGGCTTTCATCACCATGAATCCTGGCTACCCAGGCCGTGCCGAGTTGCCCGAGTCGCTCAAGGTGGGTGGGGCCATCACGGCGCCCAGCGCTTTTGCTTTTGGGGCTGCATGGGCAGCGCCGTGCTGGTTTGAGTCGCCTCGCTTCGGCCTTGTCCACACCAGCTGGATTACATCGCCAAGCTGCGCTGTATAGCCGGCTTTTAGAAACTTTCCTGGCCGTCAAAAAAGCCTTAAATGCGTTGCTCAAACTGCAGCTGCTGGACCTGTTGTTGCTGCTGCTGTTGTTCTTTGTTGCTTCCGCGAGACGTTTTCCTTTTTTCCTTTTTGTTTTAGTCTTTAGTCTTTTAATTTCCTTCGAGGGTTCGATTGACTGGGCCGCGGGATGCCTTCCAATCCTCCTGTACATTACTCCCCGTCTCCCAACACAGGCGCTGTTCCGCCCGGTGTCGATGGTGGTGCCCGACCTGGCCCTCATCTGTGAGATTATGCTCATGGCGGAGGGCTTCCAAATGTCTAAAATTCTGTCGCGTAAGTTCGTCATTCTGTACAAGCTGTGCGAGGACCTGCTGTCTAAGAGCCGTCACTACGACTGGAAGCTGCGGGCTATCAAGACGACGCTGTACGTTGCTGGTGGCATGAAGCGCGCGGCACCGGAGCTGAGTGAAGACAAGGTGAGCGTGCTTCCTCTTGTCCTACGCTTGCCCCTTGCTATCTGCTCCTTCCTGTGTGGTTCTTCCCTATTTCGTAGTTTCTTAGCTTTGACCACTTGATCCCTTTGACAACTTTTGGTTGTGGAAGCTAAATTATTTGTTTTTTTGTATGTGTATACATCTTCTCTTGTAACCTTCAGAGTGATTAGTTGTTTCTGGTACCTGCATTTGGGCCCACCGCCAACCGCCAACTGATCTGCCTTTTTCCAACACACCTGCAGGTGCTGCTTCGCGCGCTGCGCGATTTCAACCTCGGCAAGTTGACGGCCGACGACACCAGCATCTTCATGGGTCTGCTGAACGATCTGTTCCCGAAGACCTTGGAGCTGGTGCCACGCGCGCTGGACAAGGCCTTCGACGAAGCGGTGCGTGTGCTTGCGTGTGTTTCTAATAGCTAAACTGAGAGAACTTGGAAGCCAATGCCCAATTTGTGTGTGCGTGTGTGTGTGTGTTTCTATGCGTATACGTAATTACGTATGTGTGTGTATGCGTCCGCGTGCGTGATGGATGAGCTAGGGTTTTGCTGTGGGTCTACCTGAATTCTACCGGTTACGGGGTTCCCCATTGTGGGAAGGCGCGCATTCTGCTTAATCGTTGAAAGAAACGGGTTATATTGAGCCGATTAACTTAGGGTTCTCATCTCCTCTCCCTCTGTCTCCGCCGTCCGCAGGCTGCCAAGGCGGCCAGCGAGCTGGGCTACCAGGCAGATGAGCAGTTCCTCCTCAAGATCAGCCAGCTTCGGGAGTTGTTCGTGGTGCGCTGGTCTGTCTTCCTGCTGGGCTCCGCGGGCTGCGGCAAGACGGCGGTGTGGCGTACGCTCATGCGCGCGCAGAACGCGATTGGCGAGAAGACGGTGTACCAGGTGGGCTGCCCGTACACGTGGCACTGGTGGGGGTGTTGCCGCGTGCGCTAGATTTTCTCCAAGTGCTAAGTTCCTTGCAATCGCAAAACGTTTTGTGTTGGACACGTTGGACCCTCGCCTCCGAAACCGAAACACATACGGTCGGCAAGTTGTTGCTTATGGTGAATGGGACGTTTTTATTTACCTATTTGCCATGTACGTTACCTGTAGCTCCGGCATGGTAGCGACGACCATATATATCCATGTAATCTGTGTTTGAGCTGTAATTTTTATTGCGCTCTAGGGTCTCACTTTTTCCCCGCACGATGCTTCTTTAACGACAGTTCCAGACATTTATAACTTAGTCTGGGTTTAAATATTGGTCTTCTTTGCATTCGCATTCTTAACCCCTTCCCCATGACATATCCGCAGGCCGTCAATCCGAAGGCCGTCACCCGCAATGAGCTGTACGGCTACCTCCACCCGGCCACTCGTGAATGGAAGGAGGGCCTTATGTCTGTGACCTTCCGCAACATGGCCAACAACAAGTCCAACAAGCATCAATGGATTGTGCTGGATGGCGACATTGATGCTGAGTGGATTGAGTCCATGAATACAGTCATGGACGATAACAAGATGCTTACCTTGGCCTCAAACGAGCGTATCCCGCTGACGCCCTCTATGCGCCTGCTGCTGGAGATTAACCACATGGTGCACTGCTCGCCCGCTACGGTGTCGCGCGGTGGCGTCATCTTCATGAACTCCGACGATGTGGGCTGGCAGCCTGTGGTGTGGAGCTGGATTGATAAGCTGGAGGTGGGTTACCGGGATTTTATTGGGGGCCGGCTGGAGGAGGCACGGCCTCGAGGTAACAGTGGGTTACTGTGGGTTTGAGTTTGATGGAGGAAAGGAAAATTAACAAGCTGGAAGTGCATGTGGGTTTTGAGCTTTGTGATCAAGTGGGGTGGAAAAAAAACCGGAAACCGGCACGCGCAAGTTTGCATGTGGGTTGGGTTTCATTAGCACGTTGCGGATTATATATTTGAACCCGAAATCATCCTTTGGGTGTGTCTGCTCAACTGGCCAACATCCCAGCGCCTTTATGTTCTATCTTTCTGTTCAAATATTTTCAATTATTTTTTATTTGACTTCTTGTTTAAATACTTCTATTCCTCCTTTTTATTCCTCCTTGCGTAACTCGTTCAGGCTGCGGAGTACCGGCCGCTGCTCACGGCGCTGTTCACCAAGTACGTGGACCCCTGCCTGGAGCACTGCCGCCGCAACTTCAAGACGGTGGTGCCGCTGCCCGCCGTCAACCAGGCGATGACCATCTGCAAAATCCTGGAAGGCATTTTGCCCAAAGAAACTGTCAGGTGGGTCAGGCGGAGTAACCCATCGTCCGAGCACGCTATTTCGGAAAACCGCCCGCGAGAGCTCTCCTTTTACTCTTTACAGTCTCCTTCGCCATACCACCCGCTCGAGATGAATACTGCCGCACGAGAACTTAGCGTGGGTGTATTGAAGCGGGTAGAACTTGACCGCAGCACCCTGTTGCTCTCCAAGGGCTAGGCATCAAATACCGCTTGCTCTCCGTTACCCTGTCCATATACCCACAGGGGTGCCCCACCACCCGACAAGAAGCTGCTTCACTATCACTTCGTGTTCGCGTGCATTTGGGCATTTGGTGGCTGCATGCTCGTGGACAAGGTCTCGGACTACCGCACGCAGTTTTCGAAATGGTGGGTTTCGGAGTGGAAAGATGTCCAGTTCCCGGAGAAGGGCCTTGTGTACGACTACTTTGTGGACGAGCAGCAGTGCATCATGATGCCTTGGGAGGAGAAGGTGATCAAGTTCCAGTACATCCCAGGCGATTTCGGTTCGTTGTTCGTACCAACGGTCGAAACGACACGCCTGACGTACTTCTTGGACTCCCTCATTTCCAACAAGCACTTTGCGATGTTCGTCGGCAACACGGGTACCGGCAAGTCCGCTATCATGGTCAACAAGCTGCGTTCCATGGACACGGAGTTGATGACATACTACACCATCAACATGAATTCGCTGTCGGAGGCGCCTGCGTTGCAGATCATCCTGGAGCAGCCCCTGGAGAAGAAGTCGGGTGAGTTTGGGTATGTGGGGAGATGGAGGAAGCAACAGGGGAAGAAATGTGTCTCCGGCGCAGTGTGAAGGGTGTATGATAATATTATTGTTTTGTTGCTTTTAATTTAGCGACCTGTTAGACGGTCTGGCATGTGTCAAACAATGTTTCATTCATGCAATAATAATTTATTACAATCATTTAATCATCGCGTTAAAGATAAAGTAGGAAAGGCTGTTCTCTTGGTGCTATTGTCTTTTATATGGCTCTCCCCTTTCCTCATTCCAAACACATGCGCAAAAACCCATGCAAAAAAATAAACACCTTTTTTAAAACAAGCACACAAAACCCATACACCTATGCACACATGTACACACGCAGGTGTGCGCTACGGCCCCCCGGGATCTCGTCGTATGGTCTACTTCGTGGACGACATGAATATGCCGCTGGTGGACAAGTACGACACACAGTCCTCCATCGAGTTGCTGCGGCAGATGGTCGATTACCACGGCTGGTACGACAAGGTCAAGATTCAGCTCAAGGAGATTATCAACTGTCAGATGGCGGCGTGCATGAACCCCACCGCCGGTTCCTTCAACATCACGCCCCGCATGCAGCGCCACTTCGTGACGTTCGCTGTGCAGATGCCCACCAGCGACATCACGCGCGCGATGTACTTCCAGATTATCGACGGACATCTGTCCTCGTTTGATCCGGATATGATGAAGATGGCGAACAAGCTGGTGGATGCGACAATCGAGCTGCACCGCAACGTAGGTGGTATGCTGCACGCGATAAGCTGTATGTTTGTTATAGGTTTTACAGGGTGGTGGCATACCTTCTTCCCCAGCTATACGGGGTGGTGGCATACCTTCTTTAGCGAGCCAGTGAGGATGGAGAATGGAGGATTATCTAAACGTAGAGTTTAGAGCTTATCCCCATTTGGATACGCATCTGCCAGTGTCGGAGGGTGTGGGTATAGGTGGTGGCATGCAGAGGCCTGTGAACCACTGACCACTAAGCTGCCGGGGCGGAGAAACCCTGCCTGCTTCTCCCTGCTGCTGCTAGCAAGAGGGACGCCCCCTCATCATACATTAGTCCAGTAACCGACTTCAGCAAGCAATCGATGGTGTATGTTGTGCGGTGTGCAAATGTCCCATGCTGCCTGCCGTTGCCATTGCGTCTCATGCACACACACGTGTGGAGTGCAGGCAAGCCAACGGGTTGATCTCCTCACTCGCCAAACTGCGTTTATCTTCTTCCTCCCCAGCGCCCCAGCACCCCAAGCGCCCTCGTACCCCATAAGCTTTCCATTGCCATGAGCTCGCCATCACTATTAGTATTCCTGCTCCACTGTTAGCGGCAATAAGAACTAAGTACTGATTGAAATGAATTCAACGGTGCCCCAGCGTTCACCATGCCCCAGCGCTCTCTTCCCAGGGACCGTGTCCCAAACCTTTTCTTTTCGTCGTATCCCGTACACTGAAAGCAAGTATATCGATATTTGTCTTTTCCTGGCTCGGGGCCCTCCTTTTTGTGCCGCCCAACTTTCGCAGGTCATGAACAACTTCTTGCCGTCCGCTGTCAAGTTCCACTACCAGTTCAACCTCCGCGATTTGTCCAACATCACGCAGGTTGGTTCTAGCGGCCGTGATCTAGCGGGCCCAGAAACCCAGGCGGGGTTCATGAGCTGTTTTGACTGCTCATGTAGCATATCATGAAGTGCTATGCCCTTCAGCTTGGCCCTTAATTCTGGATGATGACGGTGTCACGACATGATGGTGTAGTTACGTGTTTGCACACAATGTGTACGATTTACGGCGCTATGTCGTGAAAACGGTTTGTTGGGGCCGGGCCCTTCAATCCCGTGCCTTGTCTTTCTTTTTCCTTTACCTGCAACTTGCAGGGTTTGTGCCGTATGATCAAGGAATACTACCGGGAGCCGATCAAGGCCGCCCGCCTATGGGTGCATGAATGCGAACGCGTCTTCCGCGACCGCATGATCAACGATGCGGACATGGTCAAGTTTGACGAGTTCCGTGTCGCTGTCACGAAGAAGTGAGTGTGCTGCAGCGGCAACTGACGATCCGTTCATTCGCTTCTCCATCCGTCCGTCCGTCTTCCATTACCGTTATCCCCTTCTGACTCCGTACGTCCCGTCCCCTCGCCTCACCCTCACCTTCACATTCACAGGGGCTCCTTAGGAAATCATAATCACTGGGGAATGAATGAAAATGTACATCTTATTATAATATCTACTATCTACTTGATCATGACCAACTCCGTCCATCCCTTCGTCCGCAGGTACTTCGATGACTGTGGGGGCATGGCGGCCATCGAGGAACGTCCGCTCATCTACGCCTCGCACGCCTCCATGACTTATACCTCCGACGATCTCCCCGTCTACTGCTCCATCTCCTCGTATGACGTACTTCGCAAGACGTTGGAGGACAAGTTGCGCGAATACAACGACTCAAACGCTGTCATGGAGCTCGTCCTGTTCCAACAGGCCATGGAGCACGTCACACGCATCAGCCGGATCATCGACCTGCCCCGCGGCAATGCGATGCTTGTGGGTGTTGGCGGCTCCGGCAAACAATCCCTCGCGCGCCTCGCGTCGTACATTTGCGGGTACGAAGTCTACCAGATCTCCGTCTCGTCCACGTACGGTATTGCAGACTTTAAGGAGAACCTGCTGGGGTTGTACCGCAAGGCCGGTACGAAGGGCACGCCCATTACTTTCCTGATGACGGATAACCAGATTGTGAAGGAGGGCTTCTTGGTCTACATCAATGACTTGCTGTCGACCGGTTACATCGCTGATCTCTTCACGGCGGAGGACAAGGAGGCGTTCTGCAACGCCGTGCGCAATGAAGTCAAGGGTGCTGGCATCCTGGACACGATGGAAAACTGCTGGGACTTCTTCATTGACAAGGTGGGGACGGGGATTTCACCGACTGCCCCTTGTGGGTGCATCCTTGAAAATCTACTTCTACATAAACGAAGAGGAACAGAGGGAAAAGAAGGAAAAAGAGGAAAAGAAGGAAAACGTATGTACGAGGATGGCACAGGGCAAACGTTGTTAGGCAATGGAAAACATCGCTAGGAACGATGTGTGTCTAGGGGTGTGTGTGTGTGCGCGCGCGCGCGTGTGCGCCCGGCTTTCGTACTGTGCAGAATGCCATGCCACCTTTAGGCGTTCTCCGTCATTTTTAGTGAGGAAAATAATAAACCTGCTCTAGTTGCCTGCTCTAGATTTACTCTTCCTGTTGCTCTTTATGGTATTTACTGGGTGCTGAAAAAATCCATGCATTCGTTTATGCCCATCCTCGTTAATGCATACTCCTTCGCACGTGTAACGCAGCTGTCGCTTGTGTTTAACATCTTGTATCATAATATTGTACTTGTACTACAGGTCCGCCGGTTCCTCCACATCGTGCTGTGCTTCTCCCCTGTGGGCGACAAGTTCCGCATCCGTGCGCGCCAGTTCCCGGCCCTGGTTAACTGCACCATGTTTGACTGGTTCCACGGGTGGCCAGGCGAGGCGCTTGTGTCCGTGGCTCAGCGCTTCCTTGTGGATGTGCCCAACATGGACGAAAGCGTGCGTGAGAACATCGCTTACCACATGGCCTACGCGCATCAGTGCGTGTCGGAGGCTTCGGAGCGATTCAAAGAGGCCTTCCGCCGTTACAACTACACCACGCCTAAGTCCTACCTGGAGCTTATCAGCCTGTACAAGACGCTGTTACAGGTAGAGGGGGAAAGCAGGGCGGGCTGGGGCTGGGGCTGGGGCTGGGGCTGGGGCTGGGGCTGGGGCTGGGGCTGGGGCTGGGGCTGGGGCTGGGGCTGGGGCTGGGGCTGGGGCTGGGGCTGGGGCTGGGGCTGGGGCTGGGGCTGGGGCTGGGGCTGGGGCTGGGGCCGGGGCTGAGTTAAGGGAGAATGAAGAGCCTTAAGACCCGCTTATTGTAAATGGCTGCCCTTGCAATTGTTAAGTTCCATTCCGGCTCGGTATGTTCTATGCCGCAGCGCTCTAAGCTGGTACACCACAGCTTGTAACCAATAATCGTGAACCATTATAGCTACCGTGCCTGCTATATTTACACCCGTATAATTGCTGGATACATATTTTAGCTATGTATTTTCCTTTCCCGCCTGCTTTTCCACCCAAAATTCAAATTTCAGATTAAGCGCGAGGACCTGCGGCGTAGCAAAGAGCGCCTAGAGAACGGTATTGACAAGATTGCCCAGGCGTCGTCTCAGGTGACGGATCTGCAGCGTGTGCTGAAGGAGGAGCAGATCGTGGTGGAGGAGAAGAAGGCGCAGACGGACGAGCTCATCGTGTCCATCGGCCGTGAGAAGGCGGTGGTGGATCAGGCCGTGGAGGCCGGCCGTGAGGTGCGTGGCGATCATCCATACCGCATGTAACAGAAGGACGTAAAGGAGAGGAACGTAGAGGAGTTGCCATCGGTCGTTGAGAGATTGGGGTCACGACTCAAAAAGGGGCTTAAGAGGGGCGCCAATAACCAAGAGGTTCCGGAAGGGTGTGTTTGGGCAGCCGAAGATGAAGGTGATGGTGAAAGTGAAGGTGGCACCCTCCAGAAGGGAATTGGACCGTCACGGAGGGTCCCTCCGGAGACACCTCCACCGCAGGTGGGGTGGTATGGAAGGGTAAGCACGGACCCAAGGCATATGCACCCGAAAAATCCCTTCTTCCCCTTCCATCCCTCACACCCGTTGAATTTATTTACGTATCCCGCTTGCAGGACGAAGACGCGGCGACGAAGCTGCAGGCCGATGTGTCCGCCTTCCAAGCGGAGTGCGAGCGCGACCTGGCGGAAGCCGAGCCTATCATCCAGCAGGCGGAGGCGGCGCTGGACTCCCTCAACAAGAAGGAGCTGTCCGAGTTGAAGTCCTTCGGTAGTCCTGCCGCGGAGATCGTGCAGGTGGCGGCGGCCTGCCTGGTGCTGACGTGTGGCGGCAAGATTCCCAAGGACAGGGACTGGAACGCGGGCAAGAAGATGATGGCGGATGTGAACTCTTTCCTGGCGAGTCTGAAGAGCTTCGACAAGGACAACGTGCCGGTAGGTGCTGTTCAGCCCGGTGACACGTTCTGGTGCACATCTGGGCGACGTGTGTGCTTACGAAGGCGACCAGAGAGAAGGGTCGGATGACAATTTTCACAAACGAATTTTCACAAACGAGAAAAAGCCGGGACTTTTGAGTTCGTAATTATAAATGTCTTAATTTTTGCCTCAAAAAGTAAGTCCATAATGACGGTCAACGCTCGTGACGCGTGGGACGTGGGGCATGGGACGTGGCAGGTGTGGGGGATTTGCAGCCCATGTCGGTTATGAGAGGGGCACTTCCTATGCGTGTGCATCTCTCGCTCATTCTCCGCGCCGCGCTCACCCTCACCCTCTCTTGCACTCTCATTCTTTCACACTCTCTCTTCGGGGACGGTTAGCAAGGAAAGCAACACCACCTCCCGCCCTGCCGTCCTCCCACGCCCCTGCCCTCTCTGTTTCCTATCCTCTCACCCTGTCGCTCAGGTCCCTTGCGTGGAGACCTGCGAGAAGGACTACATCTCCCTGCCGGGCTTCACTCCGGAGAACATCAAGGGCAAGTCCGCGGCCGCTGCCGGTCTGTGCAGCTGGGTCATCAACATCTGCAAATACTTCCGCATCTACCAGGTGGGTGCGTCGCGTGAGGGTTGGGTTAGGCGAGTACGCAGCCCTCGCCCTCGCCCTCGCCCTCGCCCTCGCCCGCATAAGACATATGACGTCGAGAGCTTAGGTCGACAAATGGGTTTTCGTCGGCGGGTTGGCGGCCTAGGTTGCGTAGTTTGATTATTTAACGTTCGTTGAACGTTCTAGAAAGGAAAGCGCCCGGTCGCTGATCGTATTACTTCTTTCTCATTCCCATGAAGGGGGTATATCAACGTGCGTGTGTCTCTCTCATTCTTAACAAAGCGTCTGTTTTTATTTGTTATTCACACAATTCCGTTTTTGTTCTGATCTGTTAGGTGGTGGCGCCCAAGCGTGCCGCCCTGGCGGAGGCGAACAAGAAGCTCGACGCCGCGAACAAGAAGCTCAGCGGCATTCGGGCGGAGGTGAAGCGCCTGCAAGACCGCGTGACCCTTCTGGAGCAGAGCTTGATGAAGGCCACGGAGGATAAGAACGCCGCCATTGCGCAGGCGGAGCGCACCGCGCGTAAGGCCCAGATGGCCGAGCGCCTCATCAATGGCCTGTCAGGGGAAAACACCCGCTGGGGCGCGGAGATCAAACGTCTAGAGTCTCTGGAGGGTCGGTTGGTGGGCGATGTCCTCATCGCGTCAGCTTTCGTATCGTACGCTGGACCCTTCAATATGCAGTTCCGTAAGGCCCTGGTAGATGAGAAGTGGTTGCCAGATATCATTGAGCGTCAAATTCCGATGACGGCGGGCATCAAGCCGCTGGATTTGCTAACGGATGACGCGACAAAGGCCAAGTGGGCGAATGAGGGTTTGCCCACTGATCCGCTGTCGGTCGAGAACGGCGCGATCATGTCGAACGCGAGCCGCTGGGCGCTGATGATTGATCCGCAGCTGCAAGGCATCCGGTGGATCATCAACAAGGAGACCAACAATGGACTTGTCATCATACAGCAGAGCCAGCCCAAGTATATTGACCAGGTAATGGCGTGTGTGTGTGTGTGTTGTGTGTGCTGCGGAATACATTGATTTCATTGACAATTGTGTTTTCTAGCTCCTGCTCAGCCTCTCTTGGCCCCTCTTAGCCTTTGCCTCTCTTGGCCCCTCTTAGCTTGCACAAAGTTTTAAAGCGTTTGCGCAGTTTACCGTGCACCACGGAAGCTGCGGGTATTACCATCCAAATTACAAACGAACTTTAAGGGTCTGATCGTGTTTCGGAGCCAAGCTAACGGGCTGGCTGACTGGTGGTTCGGACTGAGCTAACCCTTCGGGGATTGTGCGCAGCCAAAGGTAATGTGTGTATCCCGAACAGGCAACTTTCGACGCCAGGCTACACCGGCTCTGATGGACGCCTCCTCATCCTAACTTATCGCTCTTCCCGTTTGCCGCTGCTCCTTCCTTTCAGGTCATCCACTGCATTGAGAACGGCTGGCCGCTGCTCATCGAGAACCTGCCAGTGGACATCGATGCCGTACTAGATCCCGTGATCGGCAAGATGACCATCCGCAAGGCCCGCAACATCATCATGAAGATCGGAGATACGGAGGTCTCGTACGACACCCGCTTCCGGCTGTATCTACAGACCAAGCTCTCCAACCCGCACTACAAGCCTGAGGTGGCCGCGCAAACAACGCTGGTCAACTTCTGCGTCACGGAGAAGGGTCTGGAGGATCAGCTGCTGGCGCTGGTGGTGGACCACGAGCGCCCTGATCTCCAAGAGCAGGCAGCCGGTCTGGTTCGTTCGCTCAACGAGTACAACATCACGCTGGTGGAACTGGAAAACAACCTGCTCTATAACCTGGCGAACGCCACGGTGAGAATGGTTAATTGTTATGAGTTTCCCCACCTCCGTCTCTCTCGCACCCTTTTGCGTATGTGAAACCGCGATAAGGTCCAAGTGGCCAATAGCGTGGATTACACCTAATTGGGCCGAGTGTGAATTCTTTCCGTTCTTGGTCTCTGCTTTCCTGGTCTGCTTTAGCCCCCCGCTCTCACTGTCCCACTCTCCGTGTCCCACTCCGTGTGATATGCTTGCAGGGCAACATCTTGGAGAACATTGAGCTTATCGAGGGTCTGGAGGAGACGAAGCGCACCGCCGTGGAGATCGAGGAGAAGGTCAAGCTGGCTAAGCAGACCGAAGTCCAGATCGCCAAGGCGCGCGAGGTGTACCGCCCCGTCGCGACCCGTGGGTCATTGGTGTACTTCCTGATCGACAACCTCAACGCTCTGGACCGCGTATACCACTACTCGATGGCAAATTATGTGTTCGTGCTCAAGAAGGGCATGGACATGACACCGGGCAGCAAGGATGAGAGCAAGGTTTGTGTGTGTGTGTGTGTGTGTGTATGTGTGTGTGAAGGAATGTGAGCCTGAGCACGAAGAACTGCAGAAATATACCGCCATCCTTCTTAATATAGTGCACGCACAAAATTTCACGCGCGCACAAATAATAACTCTTTTGCCTCCACTATCGTTGCCACTCTCACCCTTGCTCTCACTCTCATCGTCGCTGTCACTATTGCACGAAGCCTTGCTCTCACTCCCGCGCTCACTCTCGCTTTCACTTTCACTCCCACGCATGGCCCCAGCGTCCTCCTAACAGTGCACACGCGCACGCATGCCACATCTAATGATCACATGTGTGCCGCTTAACCCATTCCTCAAGCATCCACTCAAGAACACAGTGAGGCACTTGAACCAATTCTCCTGGGATCAGCGCACCCACTCGCGCCCGTCCTTCCGCCTCAGCTTCTCTCCCCCATCTGTTCGGTTCGATCACTTCCTTCCTTTCTCCGTAGGTCCCCATGGCGGAGCGCCTAGGCCAGGAGGTCGACCTGGACAAGCGCGTGGAGCTACTGGTGGAGACCACCTGCTTCGTCCTGTTTGCGTACGTCGCTCAGGGCCTGTTCGAGCGGCACAAACTCATCGTGGCGACGCAACTCTGCATGCAAATCTTGCGCTCCCGCGGAGAGTTGCACTACGCCAAGTTCGAGTACCTGTTGCGCGGGCCCAAGGTCATGGGCGCTGATAACCCGCTGCACGACTGGGTGTCGGATAGCGTGTGGGGCAGCGTGCAGGCGCTCAAGGAGCTCGATGACTACCAGGTACGTGTCTGGTGGTGGGGCTGTGGGCACACAAGTTCAGACGTGGTCAGCAAGCAGATTCCGGTGCGCGCGTCTCGACAAAATCCTCTTGCGTAGTGCCCTCGTGGCCCCGGACTGTATGACTCTGGGCGTTGCTGAGCCGCCCGTGTTGGTTCCGTTAAGACACGGCATGCAGGGCAAGCGATAGGCTAGTAGTCAGGTGCGCCGTACTATTCTCATCCTTCAGAGGTAGCTTATATAGTATCTTATTATAATTTAAAAACTGATGTGGTAATTTTACCTCGTGACCTCATTCTTATACTGAAGGTATTTTTGGGGTATTTTGTCCTTCTGTGCGACAGGGCCTGCCCGAGGACCTCATTGGCAGCTCAAAGCGCTGGCGTGAATGGCTGGAGCTTGAGCGCCCAGAGGACGAGCCGCTGCCAGGAGATTGGAAGCGCATGCAGGAGTTCGACAAGCTGCTGCTGTTCAGGTAAGGAGCGTCTGATCTTCATATACGTCTAACCTGCCTGCATGTACATGTTCCCCCCTCTCCTCCCCCCCCGCTTGTTCCCATCCTCCCTCCCCGTTGTCCTCCTCCTCTGCACTCTCGACCGGACGAGGCCTACGCAGGCCAGGCGTAATACAGTCTGCCATCTTCTCGACTCCTTCCTTGTCTCCTAGGTTTAGACTTAGGCCACATCTTCCTCCTCTTTCCCTTCTCCGTCCTCCACTAATTTCTTCCTGGTGTTCCCCCCGTGCTTTCCCGTTCTGAACCTTTAAAGATCTCAATGCCCCGATTTCCTTCTTTCCTCCCCCCCTTCCCAGGGCGCTCCGTCCCGACCGCCTGACTTCCGCCATGGGCCGCTTTGTGACCAACATGCTAGGTGCCAAGTACGTCACCAGCCAGCCGTACGACTTGGAGCGCTCCTTCCAGGACTCTAGCCCCGGCACCCCCATCTTCGTCTTCCTCTCCCCCGGCGTGGACGTCGCGGGCAGCGTGGAGGCCCTCGGCCGGAAGCTGGGCTTCACTCTGGACAATGGAAAATACGCGTCGGTGTCACTGGGACAGGGTCAAGAGCCTATTGCGATGGACCGCCTCTCAGCTGCACATAAGAACGGCGGGTGGGTACTGCTACAGAACATCCACCTCACAATCGATTGGACGACGAACCAGCTAGATAAGAAAGTGGATAAGCTGGTGGAGGGCGCACACTCCGATTTCCGGTTGTTCTTGTCCGCGGAGCCTCCTCCGGCGCTGGAGCGCGGTCTGCCGATCTCTCTGCTGCAAAACAGCATCAAGCTCACGAACGAGCCGCCAGAGGGGCTCAAGGCCAACCTGCGTCGTGCATGGAACAACTTCAACGAGGAGATTTTGGAGAGCTGCGCCAAGCAAGCGGAGTTCCGTGCCATCGTGTTTGCGCTGTGCTACTTCCACGCGGCGTTGCTGGAGAGGAAAAAATTCGGTGTCGGCAACTTGCCCGGCGCGCGGTCAGGCATTGGCTGGAACATGAACTACCCGTTCAACACCGGCGATCTGCTGTGCTGCGGACAAACAGCCAATAACTACCTGGAAAACAACGTCAAGGTGCCGTGGGAAGATCTGAGGTACAACTTCGGCGAAATTATGTACGGTGGACACATTGTGGAGGATTACGACCGGCGCCTGGCGATGTGCTACCTGCGCAAGTACGTCAACGAGGGACTGCTGGAGAACATGGAGTTCTTCCCCTCGTTTGGCATGCCGCCGAACACCGCCAATCACCGCCAGGTAAAAAGGAAAGACGACGCAGAGAGGACAAAGAGGTTTATAAGCTTCCTGTCCAAAGGCACATACTGTACAATAGGGATTGTGTCGCATGCGGTAAAGTGACCGTTTGGCGCAATTCAGGCGTTCTGGTTACCCTTACCGTTTCAGAACCGCTCACACATGTCGTACCCATTTTTGAACACATGCGGGAACACTGCTGTTGTGGCTCCACGCTGTCCATGCTTCAGATTCTCTAAATTGAGCTGGAATCCATTCCGCACTCTTCTCTCTCTCTCTCTCTCTCTCTCTCTCTCTCTCTCTCTCTCTCTCTCTCTCTCTCTCTCTCTCTTTTGACCCACGCGCTTCGCATCCTCCAAAAGCTTTCTTGCTAAGGCGTCTGCCTTCACTGCCTCTTCCATTCGAAACTCGCTCTTACCCCCTTTTCCCCCTTTGCCTAACCCTATCCCTCCCCACAACGGTGTTGCCCGTAGGTGCTCGAATTCATCGACGAACAAATGCCCCCCGAGACTCCCCTGGCTTTCGGTCTGCACCCCAACGCCGAGATCGGCTTCAAGCTGCGCGAGGCGGAGTCCTTCTGCAACAGCTTGGTGCAGCTACAGCCGCGTGAGAGCAGCGGCGAGGGCGGCATGAGCGCTGAAGAGCGCGCCAAGCTGGTCTTGGATGAGGTGGTGGACAAACTCCCGGATATCTTCGACATGGAGGATGTGCGCTCCAAGATTAACCCGGATGATCCCAACATGCCGTTCGTGATGGTGGCGATCCAGGTGGGCGGCTGGGAAGGGTTTCTTACGGTGGGGACGGGGAAAGAGCCGTCGTCGGGGAGGGGGCTTGAAAGTGTGGATGTGAGATGGAGACCACTTCCGGATTTGGAAATCGGTGAAGCGGCTATGCGCATTTGCACGAAGAACACGAGTTTACTTTGGGCAAATTTGATGTGTGAATGTGCTCCCTTTGTTCGAATCAGTATCACTTCTGACTGTGTTTAACGGCCCCTGCCATTCGGCATCATCCCCTGTTCGACCCTGATGGACATCAATATCGTTACCACCGCCGTGTGTACTTGTGATTATGTGCATAGTTAGTAATTTATTCAATTTAAGTCATTTTCGACGAAATTCTCCCGGTTTTCCCTCCCTCCACCCTCCCGGCTCATAACTCATACGTAATTGTCCCTCTTCCTCTTTTCCACCCTTGTAACCTTTCGAACATAAACACGCTATACGCAGGAATCCGAGCGCATGAACATGCTGCTCGCGGAGATGAAGCGATCCCTCCTGGAGCTGGATCTCGGTCTCAAGGGCGATCTGACCATGACAGAACCCATGGAGCGGCTGCTGAAGTCCCTGGCCACCGACGCGGTGCCAGGTTCATGGCGCAACCTGGCATACCCCTCTCTGCGTCCGCTCGGATCCTGGTTAGGCAACCTGCTCGCGCGCCACGCTCAGCTAGTCGATTGGACGGCAGAGCTTCTCACCCCGAAGGCGGTTTGGCTGTCCGGTTTGTTCAACCCGCAGTCCTTCCTCACGGCGGTCATGCAGGCCACGGCCCGTCGTAATGACTGGCCGCTAGACAAGACGGTGATCATCACGGAGGTGACGAAGAAGCAGCCGGATCAAATTGAGGCCAACAGCCGCGATGGCGCGTTTATCCACGGGCTTACACTGGAGGGCGCACGCTGGGATGACAAGATTGGCGCTCTAGATGACTCCAAACCCAAGGAGCTGTTCTGCCCGATGCCGGTTATTTTGGTCCGCGCTGTGACGCAGGACAAGGCGGAAATGAAGGACGTGTACAAGTGCCCGGTGTACACGACGGAGGCACGGTTCCGTGAGGAGGTATTTGAGGCACAGTTGAAGAGCAAGCACTCTGAAATTAAGTGGGTGCTCGCTGGTGTCTGCTTGTTCTTGGATGTGGTGTAATCAGTAAACAATGACGTGATCAGCGACATGATGTGGTGTGAATCTGGGTTATGATGTAAACTGGCGTATGGGCCGTGCAATGTAATGCGCGGGCGTCGTGTAGCGAGGTGAAACCGACGGTGGGCGGTGATATGGGCATCCTAAACAGCTATTGTATTTCATCATATTTAATGGTCGGCATGTATACAGTCGAAGTCATCTGTGGTGTATCTGACTGTCCATTGATGATTATGCGCCTTGGGGCAGAGCACTAGGTGAACACCGATCCCTGCCTGCGGTATAGAGATTATGTGAGGAGAAGTCTGTTACGGGCACAGCTATGGTTTCGGCTGCGAATTCCAACCAGCAGTCGTCTTTCGTGTATGAGAAAAATATTTGGTAGTTAGCATCGATGTTTTTAGGTGAAAAGGTTTTTGCTTGGCTGGAAGAGGGAGAATGTAACGGTAATAACGGGTCATTCTCTTGCATATTTGCAATTTATCGGTCAATCGCCGAAAGTAATTTGAGAAGGAGAATACTAGACATGCACGCTACTCATTTGTTTGCCTATCTAAAGCGGATATGGCTGGGCATGAATAACGCCATTTCCAACAAGTCGCCACGTGTCGAGAAAAGTTTAGATATGGCTTGAAACGCTGTCTTCATCGGTGATACGAAACATGTAGAGAGGACTGCACGTGTCGGGACCTGCTCATAAGTTTTCACTAAATTTAAACAGTTTCCAAATGATGTAATGTCCTAAGAGCGGTGCAAACTGCCGATTCGCGAGTAGAATTATATTATCCGATATCCGAATCAGGCTCTGCACAGCTCAAGCTGTTTAACAAACGGCTGTGTAGCGATCGTCTTGGATTTAACGACCGCAGAGCAGACGTGCAGCTTGAAGCCAGCTCGCTTGCTTGTATATGCTTGCCCGCATTGCGGGCCTGTGATATACTTTACTTACAGTAAGGAAGTTCATCTTTGTGGAGGCTGGTAGCTGGCAGTGCCAGCTCGTCGAGTGTGTCACCTCCAATCCGTCGTAGATGCTGTCTCTAACACGGCTCCTGAAGGGATTACTTGGCGACAGAAGCAAAAACACGAGTTCTTGCGATAGCGGTGGTCCGCCACAACCGCACGCAGGTGGTCGCGGAGGTTTGCCTACCGAAGGCTCTAGCTGCTTCAGCGCTGTTTTCTTCAGAGGAAGTGGCAACGGCGCCCAGTCGGATGATGACGACTTTCGACCAGACCTCGGCTACATGGCGGCAAGCGAGGCAACTTGCGGACGTATCGCGCAAGAGACACGATTTCCCAGCAACTTTACGGCACAATCCAAAGGCGGCGAAGCTTACGAAGGAAAGCAGTTCCAATTGAATGCTTACAGGAAGGCGTTTGCGTTCGGAAGTTGGGCGGTGCGCAAGGCGGCATTTCGCATGGCGGACCCGAAACTGCCGACGCAACGTGACCACGCCTTCCAGGACAGTTGCAGCACCAGCACTTCCAACAATACAGTAATTCAAGAAAGAGCAACGTGCCCGGCCGTGCCAAACATACCGCTTCCCATTACTTCCACAGCCACGGACCATGAACGTCACACCTTTCCGAAGGCAAAGGTGAACGAGCCAATTCCATCGCGCGAAGAGGACACAACCGAACAGGATTGGAATATCTCACCCGATGGCGAGTCAGGCGAGAAATTTTCGCCTGTCGACTCGGGCAACGGGCAGTTGTTTCCTGCTCCTCCACTCGTCGACGCAATCCAAGGAAAAGAACAGCAGCAGCAACGCCCAGCGGCAGCTGTGCCATTCCATGACGCATCTGTGGTGCTCTCCGGAAGCTTAGGGGAATCCCAGCCGCCACGGCGGGGCATCGCACAGCCACATGAGCAGGCATCACATGCAGGGAAGCAGCAGCATCGGGAGAAGGAGTGGAATGGGGAATCTCTGGCACGAAGTGGGCAACATCAGCAACAACATCGACATCAACATGATTACCATCGCCAGCAACAACACCAACACTTGTCGCATCAACAGCACCAGCAGAGGCAGTTGGCAGGGTTAAATGCGGTGGTGATGTTATTACATGGAGGAGGAATGGGGTTTAATATCACCGACCTGGGCGACATGCTGCTATTCGTTCATGTAGACATGCCGAAGTTAATGCTGCCTCCAAATAACAATTGGAGTACGCGGTCCTACAGGATCACCCACCAGCTGCATCGCGGCTATGCAAGCAGCGTTTACAGGGTAAGGACAAATATCGGGAACCTGAATTTCTGTCGTACATCAACGATCCTAAGCGGGGTGCGATAGGCTGAAATTTACTTTGTCCAATCACAAAGAACTAGCATACTAGGTTACTTTCGATATCTTTTACTTGAAAACATTATATAAATATGCATAGAGCTTAGCTTCGTTTTCGTTTAGCCCAGCTTACGAGCAGGCACGCTTGCTTTACTGTGACTATTTTGGAGTTGATTGTTCATGATATATAAATATTTAAATATAAGGCAGTTAGTGGTGATCTTTATTGGTCGCCATAGGGCTTTTGATCTACGGTAAGCTCCGTTGTCATTTATGTGTCCTACTTTACGTGATATGCTGTGTTGTTTTCAGTGCCCACGCTGCACTGCCTCTTGTTGCATTTGCAGGCGACATGTCGCAGGTCTGGTGGCGAGGTGGTGCTCAAGGCTTACAACCTGGCTGGACTGTCGGATTTCCTGGTGTACCAGGTGCTCCGAGAACTGGACATCCACAGACAACTCGCTCATGAGGGAATCGTGCAGCTGCTGGCGGCATTCAAGGTATGTATTTGTCTGAGGTCCCGCATTCAATTGGCTGGTGGAAGGAAGCATACAGCCTCTGCTGGCAAAGGGGACCACTTCTTAAACTTAATATGCCTAAACGGACTCGTACCAGTACATTATCATTATCCCTCATGAATAACTTCATATATTTAAACTAACGCCGAGCTATGCGTTACCTTGGGCCGTGCAGGAGGAGGATAGCCTTGTCATGGTACTCGAGTATGCGGGCGGCGGATCTGCGTGCCGTGTCCGTCGCAAGCTGGGTGGTCGCATGACTGAGTTCCAGGCGATGCACCTGGTGCTGATGCCACTGCTGGGAGTGCTGATCCACCTGCACGAACGGGGCATTGTGCACCGGGACATCAAGCCGGTGAGCATGTGCCGGTGGAGATGGATGGATGAGATTTCACTGGGACGGGAGCGGCAAAATAGGGAAGGGAGGGAAGGAACTAGCGGTCGGTTGTGCGGACAAGTGTGAATGTTCGTACTACGGCAAAGCTCGTTGATTCGGTGTGCTGAATGCTGGGATGGAGATGCGGCCTGCATGAGCTATGTCCTAATTTACTGCCATCGCCACCACCACTGCCACTCAATCTCACGACATCGAGTCGCCCGGCCCACATGCTGTCCTTCACCGGCCAAACTGTTCTCCGCGTTGCCTCATCCTGGAGCAGGACAACCTTCTGTTCACTGAGAACTGGCAGCTCAAGCTGTGCGACTTCGGTGTATCGATCTGCCTGCGGGAGGAGCGGGCGGTGACCAGGACGGGATCCCGGGAGTACATGGCGCCGGTAAGTGTGGCACGTAAGGCCGGCATGTGAGGAATGTCGAAGTTCGTGAAGAGGTCGCTAGCTGCGGCCAACAGCACTGTGTGCGTGTCGTTGTGGCGGAGGTTTCGAATCTTAGTTGTAGCTAAGTCCTAAGTCAATCCAAAAGCAACAAACCGGACAACGGCGTTCTGGCTGGTACGTTCTGGAGGGCATGCTAACAATCCCGGGGCGCATCTTTCACCCTGTGCTTGCTGAATGCTCGGTCTGGCCCATGACCCCGCCACCACCCATTTGATCATGAGTCGTAAATAGCGTTTGTCGACAACAGTGCCGCAGGTCTCGTATTTGCCTTCCCCTTACCAGCCTCTTCGCCTGCATGATGCCTACCATCTATAAGATATGTGTATATGTTTATACAGATATAATGTGTTCCGACATGTTTGTCTCTACATACCTCTACATACGTACAATGTTCTTGGCACTGCAGGAGGTCAGCTATTGCCCGTTAAAACAGCTTCCCGAAGACAACAAGGACAATTTGGAACTCTCCTACACGCCTGCAGTGGACGTGTGGTCCCTCGGGGCGCTCATGTACGAGCTATTGGTTGGGTTCACTCCCTTCCCTGGAGGGCCCCCGACCCGGAAGGCCGGTGCCCGGGGCTCCGCGGGTGCGGCGCTGGCCTTCCCTGCGGGTATCAGCCAGGCCGCGAGAGCCTTCGTGCGGGATTGCCTGCAGCTGGACCCGGCTGACCGACCCACGGTTCACCAACTGTTGGAACACGCCTGGGTGATGGAGGCGCTTGCAGATGCGGCCGCCGGATCTGAACGTGCGTTGTTAGCTGCGGAAGAGCGTCGGCGAGGGAGGTGCTGCGGGCAACCCGTACAGCAGTAGCTGGGGAGTTAGCAGCAGCAGTAGCAACAACATACAGCAGGTGCAGCGGCCTTACGGCAGCGGCAGTCACAACCCAATGTTGTCATGCATTGCAGCCACACTGATCGGCGGCAGGCAAGGATGATGATGACATCGTGCACCACATCAAACAGTGCACGATAAGACGTACATATTTGACGGACGTAAACAAGTATCAGCATATCGGACTTGTGTCACCTTCACTAATATCTACTACACGATATTTATGTCTCGTCACAGCCCGCAGCCGGGGCTGGGTACCTGGGCCTGAGTTTGGCGCTCTCAACTAAACACCCATTCCGGTGCTAGGAGCTCCTTTCCGTTCCTTTCTTTTCGGTGGTCGATGTGCTGCCTTTCGAGACGAAAAAATGCAAACTTATTGAAGCGTGAAACAGACAACGTATATGTCACGTATATATTTTGTCCCGCGATGCGCCACACGGGCATGGGGGGTATATCAGGATATCCCGTACAGGCTTCCCGTCCCCTCCCCGCGCGATGTGAAAGTGCATTCGCATGCATGCAGGAAGATTAAGAGCTACGTACTTGGACAGGATAAGCTAGGTTGGCTCTCTGCGTGGCCATTCTGCTACGGCCTGAAGCACGCTGCTTGGTCCCAATGGACAGCCATATTTGGTGCATGGGCGTTGGTTATCTAGATTTGGTGTGGCTTTGAAGTGTTGTGGCTTCTTGGACCGGAGCCCGAGAAGTACCTCCCGTGCCGAGAACAAAGCGATCGGCACCGAACCTGTGTTGGTTTACGGCTTTTATGGTGCCTATACGGCCCGCGGCTAGGAAATGGCGTCCATTCTTAGCAGTTTAAACATAGGACCCTCGTGAAGGCAAGAGACGGGCGAGGGAGGAGGAAGAAACGTAACACAAGAGTACACGAATGTCTGGATGATGCGGTTTGTGCATGGCCCCAGTGTTCTGCCACTTTTGCCCCCAAAATTGCGTCTTTATATATAATATCTTATGGAAAATCTGCTCCTGTGGCGCCCGAGAGTGGCCGGAGGAGTGAATGCGGCGCGGGTAGATATGTGTGTATATATCATGAACAATAAGTCGCTCGGCATTTTCCACAGATCAGGCAGGAAGAATCATACTTACGCATGGGCCGGTGGCGAAAGGGGTAAAAAAAACGGGGCAGCATGAAGAAGGGGCATTCTCAAGCGAGAAATTCGAAATTGCTCCCGTTGTTTTCTTCTTTTTGGGGGGCCGCCGCATGGTTGAATCCCGTGTTGCCTTACTCGGTACTCACTGGTTGCTTGGCTTGGCTTTCCTGTAAAGCATTCGGGTTCGTCGTTCGTCGATTTTCCTCTGAAATCGGAGCCACCACCGGCAAGCGCGTATTAGCCGCGGCCGCCCTTTGAGCCGCCTTTGGGGTCCGTGTCGTCGAGCTATATATCTGTGTGCGCATCTCCTGAGCTTGCCTATATCTGCCCGTATCAGTAGCTGTAGCTGATGCGACAGCTGGCTGCTATGTACGTGATCGGTTGGCGATAAGAGCGTGCAATTTTCATTAGTTGTTGCGGTGATGGTTACGTGCGATATCGTAGCATTGCGAGTGTTAGTTGCGGCTGTTGTGGTTGGGCTCCGATTTCAAAGCTTAAAGGACATCTCGCTGAAAACGCGATCATGCATGCGAACGGGCTCTCATGGTTCTTTTCCTGTTCCTGGAAAATACGTTTCGCGAAAATTCTGCGCGCGGACAACCTCAGTATTAGGTGATGATGACGATGGGGTGGTGGTGGTGGTGGTGGTGGTAATGCACCATCATGAGGCACGCGCTCTCTAGATTTCAGGCTGTCTTTGTGCGCGGCGCAGGGCATGAGGCGGTAGAGCTGCGGTCTCGGAGCGCCCCATCCCCACAACCTATTACGTGGTGTCTGTGTAGCTGTGTGTTCGAGTGCACCTCCGTGCCCTGCTCGTCTCTTTCTCTGTGTATGCATGTATATACGCCTCTATGTGTGGCTGCTCGCTACTTATCGTTAACCGGGCGGCCTGACAGGCACTTGAACTGCAATGCAGCAACTGTCCCTCGGGGCATTGCGGAAGGACCACACCATAGCTCTCCCCCAGGTGGGAAGGGTTACGTATGTGTGTGCTTTTAAGGGGAACGTGAGCGTCGGCGCGTCACACGCCACACGCCACGTATTCCCGCTGTGAATACCTGACACATAATATATATATGTTTTCCTCATCGAGAAGCAGCTAACCGCAACTAACGGTCCTAATCAGGGCGGCTAACCAGCGTTCTACGCTAAGCACCTTACCATTCATGGAAAGACACGGTGAGAACCTTTCAACGGGTCCGCGAACAAGCTGGTTAGGTCTGTAGGAACGATGGCCGGGGTGGAGGCCCTCGCAACATGGGGCTGTTCGTAACAGGGGCCCAATGGGCTTGTGGGTTTGCGATCGACTGGTTGGTTGGTTGGTTAGTGGCCGCGAAGAAGGACCGTACATACATGAGCATTTAAATCTTAATATGGTTGGCAGTTGTGCGTATGCGTTTCGTGTTTGCCCCTCCGTTTGTCTGTCCGTTGGTTTTGACATAGCGTGGCCTTCACTTGGCGCATGGGGCCGTTTGGGACCTGTGACCCTTTGGGCCGCGGCTATTATACAACAAGTGATGGGCGCCTCCGGCCCGTCGCTGCCGTATACTACGAATAAAAGGAAGATCACCGCAAGCGGAAGGCACGGGATAAGCGAAGGATGACGCGTTTACAAGTGCCATTCATATGTTAGCCGTGGTGTGGTATTGAACTGAGTTGAAGTACGGCCCGAACAGCGCCAAAGCTGCCCAAATATGTTAATAAACACAAGCACAAGAGGTTTTCCTAATTGTGAGTATGGCGTTGAGAGGTGGAAGGAGGAAGTTATTGCGGACGTTTTGAAATTGAGTTTTAAACGAGGGCAGTGGAAGCTGCTGGTAGGCCTGTTTGGGTCGGACAAATGGTCCGTACAACAACCGGTACTTGAACCAATATGTCGTGACTGACCTTGCTTGTCCCAAATCATCATGACATGGCCCGGCGCGGCAGCTGAATCCTTAGTCTGTGTCGGTGAAAGGCCGTGGCAGCCGGCTCTCACCCTCGACCAGTCACCTGCTGGCGCCAGAGACGTCTACGCCACGGCCAGTGGTTGGCTTCTTCCGCTCGAAAGAGCCGCAATGAATGTGGATTTTTCGGTGCGGCCGTGTCGAGGAGCACAAGTAGCTGGGCAGTAGCTGGCACTGTTCAAGGCCTCCGCCGCTGCCATATGCATGCGCTTCCGCTTCGGTGGCCTAGCTACCTTCTTTCCTATCTTCTTACTTGTTTGTCAAGCTCAGTCTTGCGTGCACCGTACGCAGATCCCGTACCCACTTAAGAGGTATGTACTGCGTACGGTATAACCCCAAGGGGCATCCCTCCCTGGAGTCAGTGCATTGCTTCTTTCTCCCAATGTCGGTTGACCGTTGGTGATGAAGGCTTCTTCCTTCCGGTCGGTAGGTAGGCAGGGAACTTGCAGCGCAGTACAAGAACCGGACCCTACCTACCTTTCTTGCTTCATCAATTTTTCGCGGTTTGTGAGATTAGCTGGCTGTACGGTTGGCTTGAGTTGGAGGAGCATGTTGGATGCCAGGCGCAAGGTGTGCAAGTTTTTAGTTTTAATGAACGAGTAAGAGACCCATGCGCTGAAGCTCTGGGTGGCGCTCTGGCACGTCCGCCGTCAGCGATTCCGATTGAAGTGGAGACATGGAACGTATTCGCTGTTTTTTAGGCGCACGGCGCTTTGAAGCACGAGGATGAGGCGCGGGTCGGCACGCATCCCATGCATGGATCTATACACATATACCACTTATGCTCGTGCTCAGGCTATATCTACACAGCCATACAACTGCCAGTGCAAGATGTTCGGGAGCTGACTTGAGCTGAGTTGGGCTAAAGGCCCATTATATTATATGCGTAGTGAAGCCTTCACGCACGTTTTCGCACTTACTGTCTTTATGGAAGTGATACTGGGCAATTGTTTTGTTAAATTGTAATATGTATATAAATTTCCCTTCTCAGCTGGAGCTCGGGTGGAATACTTGCTGTCTGATATCTGCTGCCAAGTATGCATTTTGCCCATGCCGAATGAAGGGGCATCCATCAATCAATTACTTCGTGCATCGAACCTCGTCGGCACTCTTGCGACTTTCAACCGCACTGTATCAACCCTCAGCAAGTCTGCATCACTCACATGTCATGTGTATATGGGCGTGGACCGCTGCAGCAAAGGATTGATGACACACATACGCACACACACCCCTGCTAGGCGTCTGCCTGTTTGCCTCGACAAACCCCTGTCTGTCTGCCTGCCTGCCTGTCTGTCTGTCTGCCCAAATGTCTCTTCCAACTTAACGGCATGCAATTAACAGTTATTACAGGTGTGTATTACGTCATCACTGGGGCATGCGCGTGCAAGGTCGGCAGGAAAGGCAACCGGGGGAAAAGCCAGGGCCGATGGCCAGGATACCTCAGTATTTGGTCAAGTTGCCGCCCTCCCCAAGTTGCTTCGACAGCCCATCAATGCACAAGCCGTCAATGCTTGCCTTCCATGCACCCCCACATTTGGATACAGCATCCTCTTCTGCGCGTCTGCAACACTCGACCACCAATCATAAACCACATGCAACCCATATTTACTCCGCATCTTGTCCCGTCAGATGTTGACATTGATGCTTATTGATGCTGACATCCGGACCGCTACCTGCGGAATAGTTTGGAATGCCCCCGCGTCTCAGCTGCAGCTATCTATGTGTATGCGACCACAAACAAAAGAGCACATAATCTGATGCGGGCCACGTAGCTACCGACGCTCCGGCGGGGGTTATTTTACATGCACACCTGCTCATAGCGCTACAGCAGTGGGTTAACAAAATGCATGTTCTTTTTGTATATGTGCCAATAGATCTCCGCCGCCAGAAGTAATTCCCGACAGGAACTTCCATAGCCCCGTGTTAAGTTGTCATCATGTTGTGGTGGGTAAGGGCCCTCATAACATACCAACGAATTTGAGCGACCTCAGAACTTCTCAGACCTGGGGCCCAATGGACGCCCAAAAAATGTCGGACGCCGCGTTCATGTGTTATCTGCGTCCCCCATGATAGGGGCTCCTATTTATTACGAAGGGGATCACGTCCCCCGGCCAGCTGCAGCCGGCGTATGTGAAGCGACATTCGCTTGCCTCGTCCTCACAAACACGTAATTCGTGCACCTACCAAGGGGATGTTTTGGGGAATAGGCGCCCCCAAACACCCTTAAAAAATAATACCCTACCCTAAAAATGAAGCACGGAATGTGGCGCCACAATTTAAGGCGCCACAATAAAACCGCCAACCGCGAACGGATAAAATTTCAGAGAAATTTGATAGGTTAATATCTTTCAGCCGGCAAGCCGGATTGTGTTTTTGTAAACTGATTGTACCGGAGTTCCCAGAACCCTGTTTTTGATTTGTGCACGGAGCCCGATGCATATCTTTCGGGGTGGCGAGTGGCCTGCTAATAGTGGCTGCCCCCAAACAGCAACATAGATACGAAGCCCCGTGCGCCAGTTTCCACTTCCAAATGAAGTAAATGTCCTTAATGCAGAAGCCTGCGGAAGTGCTGCTGCCTTACCCGCGGGTACCTGTGACCAGGTCCGTCGGTTTCCTATACCCTCTCCAGAAACCCTTCCCCTCCACTTCATGAAAGTTGAGGTCGGACCCTCAACAAGCATGCAACCGATATTCAAATACTCCTAACCGTTTAGCATCGTCATAATCATCTTCATCCTCATTCTGATTATTCCAGGCAAACGCCCACCTCTTGCCACCTGATACAGCGGTTGACGGAGGATCGATGATAATGTCGAAACGCCAACAAGCCAGCTGTATTATTATTATTGTTGTTGTTGTTATTTTATTTATTATTGCCGAAATAACAGTATAAACAAACAAACGAGCATTTCCCCCCCGCGCGATAACAAGCCCGGCACACGCTCAATCGAATCTGACGACCAACAACTTAGTTCGTAACCATGCGGGTTCCGCGGGCCCTCCCGCGGAGGGTCTTATTTTTTCTTTTTAAACGGCAGCATTCAGACGAAAATTAAGAACCGCATTATGTTTTGGAAATCGAGCTTGTGTGTTCTCGGTGACATTTTCCTGGTTGCGGGCATGGACCTCCTAGAAGGGAAATTTAGTCCGCTGCTGCGCGACCCAGAAACTCTGCACCATCCATCCGTCCGTCCGTCCGTCTGTGCGAGTCCGCACGTACCCTTGCCCCCCGACCAGGCCCCTCACCTCTTTATCACGTGCGTGTTGCGCACTCCACTCCACTCCATCAGTATGTTTGTTGCATTCGATATTTACTTTCAACATCCATTTCCACACCGCCGCCGCACCTTCATTTCTTCGCTCATCGTCGTTCTCGCGACCCCGCTTTGGGGATATGTAAGTGCGTAACAAAGCTGCTGCTGCTGCTGCTGCTGCGTGCATACGAAAGCGTAATGCAGCAATCCGCGACCAGCTGCGGACACGCCTCATTCCTTGCACGCACGCACACACACACACACACACACACACACACTCTTCTCGTGTCCTTTTTCCTGCCCTGCCCCTTCCCTCTGCACAAAACACATACACAAATACACACACCGATGAATCGCGCCTGCTGCCACCTGCGGTCCTTATTCGCACGCCTGTATATCCAGACCCGTTTTACGCCTGATGAAGCGTGCCAGGTTTAACACCACCAATTGGATGGGCAGCTTCCCGCTGGCGTTTATTTGGAAGTGGGAACAGTGCCTGACATGTCTGGATGCCTGTATGTACATGGCGGCTGCTGCAGCTGCCTCATCTGGCTCAGGTCCCGGTCTTGCAATGTTCAGATGGGAGTTGGTATGACATCCAAACCCGCCGCCCGTGATGTCTATGTCTGCTTCTTCATCACCTGCGCCAAAACCTTAACCCACTAATAACCAATGCTGCTCCAGCATCCTCCGCAGCTCCACATCTTTCAGCACCACACCGGTCACCTCCGCATCGCGCCTTACTTAGGGGCAATGAGGGCCTCTGCGGCGACCTGTGGGACGCGAACGGAAGGGAAACCTTAATGCCCACCAGGACCCAGCCGAACGGTTGATGACCAATATGGCATAAGCGGTAGCCAGCGTGAGTCGTCGTCATATGCACATAGTATACATAGTATATGTAATGTCGGAGTGATTACATGGGCCTTATGCAGCAGCAATCGCATAACGTCCGGTAGTCATGTGTCGTAATGGCTTGTGCCAGCCTTGACCTCATCAAGAGGCTGTGACCTCGACATGGACGATTTCTCCCCCCCCCTCAGGTGGAAACACAGAACCAGGGCCCCCTCCCTCCCTCCCTCCCTCCCTCACCAGCGCCTCCATCACCCAGGCATGCTCCAGCAGCTGTTGACCCGTGGGTCGGTCAGCCGGGTCCAGCTGCAGACAGTCCCGCACGAAGGCTCTCGCAGCCTGGCTGATACCCGCAGGGAAGGCCAGCGCCGCGCCCGCGGAGCCCCGGGCGCCGACCTTCTGGGGCGGGGGCCCTCCAGGGAAGGGAGTGAACCCAACCAATAGCTCGTACATGAGCGCCCCGAGGGACCACACGTCCACTGCAGGCGTGTAGGAGAGCTCCAAATTGTCCTTGTTGTCTTCGGGAAGATTCTTCTGGGGGCAACGGTTGACCTCCTGCAGTGCCAAAAATATAAAAGCAGAGATGAGGAAAGCAGTTGGTTCGCAAAACATATAAAAACATTGTAAGGAAAATGACATAAGAAAGAAAGTAATAACGATGATGGTGATGGAACACGTGACGCAGCCAACCAACCCATCCCCTCACCGGCGCGAAGTACTCGTGAGTGCCATTGCGCGTCACCGCCCGCTCCTCCCGCAGGCAGATCGATACACCGAAGTCGCACAGCTTGAGCTGCCAGTTCTCAGTGAACAGAAGGTTGTCCTACTCCAGGACGAGGCAACGCGGGGGACAGTTTGGCCGGTGAGGGTTCAGCATCTCCATCCCAACACTCGGCACACCGAATCAACAAGCTTTGCCGTAGTACGAACATACACACTTCTCCGCACGACCGACCGCTAGTTCCTTCCCTCCCTTTCCATTTTTACCCCTCCCCGTCGCGGTGGGATCTCATCCATGCATCCATCGCCACCGGCAGCACTTGCTCACCGGCTTGATGTCCCGGTGCACAATGCCCCGCTCGTGCAGGTGGATCAGCACTCGGAGTAGCGGAATCAGCACCAGGTGCATCGCCTGGAACTCAGTCATGCGACCACCCAGCTTGCGACGGATCCTGTCCAGGGAGCCCCCCCGGATGTACTCCTGGACCATCACCAAGTTATTGCCTTCCTGTGCAGCAGTTAGGGAGCAGTGCCGAACAAACGCGATACAACCGTGCAACCGTTATAGACGATGCGCAAGTTTTCATCTGCTCAATGTTGGTGGTGTGGTGTGGTGTGGTGTCTGGTGTGGTGCGCAAGGCCTGCCGAAAATCCGCCACCATAGCATGCAGGCGGAAGCATAGGAGTGCGCGTGAGGGAGAGCTAGGGTGAGCATGATAATCGTGTGAATAGTATATTTTGCCTAGGAACTGGTTTCATTCTTCCACAGGCACGAGAACAGGCACAGGCATAGGCATGGATACAGGTACAGACACATGCGATTGTTGGGACAGAGATGCGGGAAGGCGCCCTGTCCCCTTCCCCTGTCCCCTGTGAACATAACTGATCCACCCGGATGCTCTACCCGCAGTTGCCTGCTCTGTCCGTTTTGCCCACGAGATGCGTACTCACCCGAAAAGCCGCCAGGAGGTGTACGATTCCCGGATGCCTCAGCCGTGAGTGAATGTCGAGCTCCCGGAGCACCTGGTTCTGGAGGAATTTGGACAGCCTCGAAAGATTGTAAACCTTGAGCACCACGTCGTTGCCGGAGAATGTGCAGGAGGCCTGCGGAATATTATGTGCATGTGCGTGGGAATGGGGGGGTGTATAAAGGTGGTCGGCGAGTTGAAGTTGAAGTCGCAGCAAGAAACCCATGGACCCAAATTGATCTAATTGCTCTCCTCTTGTTTTGCATTGAGCGTTTGGTGCTCCCGGTGCAAGCTGTCGGCCACCTACCTAAAAGAGCACATACACACATACACATGCACACACGCGTACGTACATACACAGCCTGCCATACACGCATAGATAACCGGACGCTCCATCCTTTCAATTTGTCAGTTATCCAACATAATTCAAATACACCCAATAGATATACTAACAGACGCTCGTATGTACCTTGTAGACTCTGCCGGAATATCCCTTGTGAATGTTCCGAGTAACCTGCGGTCAGTGCCCCGGGAGTGATTGGGAGTGGTCCGGCTTATATACTAAGGACAAGCTAGGGGTTTCCGATCTAAATCCAAGATCCAAGATCAAAAATCTAGGATTTAACAGCAACGCAGATTTAATCTAGATGTCAGATTCTAGCTGTATGGCTGTATGGGTGGAAAACTGGTGGCAATGCTGCGAAGGAAGTAATCAAAAGCAAGGCATAGGCGTTGTAACGTGTGTTGGCAGTGTGAGCACGAGTCGGCAGTGTGAACCGGGCGGCGGTCTCAGCGCCACTGCGTCTCGTTTAGGACCGGAGAGCGCTATCAAAAGGGGGGGTTTAAGCATATCCATCTCAGCCGCTGCGCAACATCTTCGGATACATATATACGGTATAAGGAGTGAGACATGATGCGGTACAATGGGTTGACAAAGGACCAAGGTGGACCAAGGCTTGCTCGTTACATATATAGACGGTTAAAATTCCGTTTAAAAAGGTCCTGTGCTCCATTTCCCGTCGTGACCTCCCTCCGATATATGCCGTCATCATTAGCACCATCACATGTGCCCGCAAACACGGCCATACACATCATGCCCTCCCTCCCTCAGTTAACCTTCCACGCTGCTGCTCCTCCCAACCCCCCATCTATCTGTGTTCGAATGCGCACGCGTCCGTCCGCACTTCAATGTTCCCGTTTGCAACCCGCCCCTTCCCCCTACACACAAAGACACACACACGCACACACACTCACCTCGAAGTCACAAATAGACCATTGCCACTGCGAAATCCTACGCATCCTCGCTGGCATGATTGAAGAAGAGTAAAGTAGGCCTGCCGGCGGTAGAGGCCGTCCTCCTGCGATCGCGTTGGCGGTGGCAGTGCTGACGGCGGTGCAGCAGCTGTTTGCGTCACCCACCCGCACCACAACAAGCTCCCCCAGGGGCTCTGTGACGGGATTTCCGTCACTTAGAAAGTTAAAGTTAAGCTGGTTGTGAGTTCCCTTGAACGCCTTTAGTCTCCAGACCTCCGCTCTCACTCCCTGGAGCACCCATATGGGCGGCGACCCTTCAGAGACCGTTATGTGGTGCTCCGAAGTTAGTTAGTTAATTAAGTTGTATAGGTTTAGGTTAATTATATAGTTGTTATTATTATAGTTATAGTTATGTTAGAGATGTCTAGGTGATCAGCCTAGCATCCGTTACACTCCCCCCCCTTTTGCTGCTGACGTCCCGGCAGCGGGGTAAATAGGGAAAGTTAAGCGCTTGACGGTAGCGAGTATCGTAATCGGCAAGATACTACCCGGTCGTGTACACATACTGGGGCATTTAAGGTTAATGGTTGGGTACTGGCCACATCGGTTTGGCAGCATCACAAGAAGTTTAAGAGTTAAGTCTTGGATGTTCAGACAGAAACACCTCTCCGTCAAGGGTCTGCGTTCTGTCTGACAGCCCAATATTCAGCAAGGGCTTGCGAGCAATTTGTTAGATTGCGAGCTGGTTCCCAGGTGTTACATTCAACACCGTATCCCATCCATTTAATTAGGTAGTGGGAGGGTTTCTTGCCCTGTTTCTTGGGTTTATGATCCAAGATCGATTGAACTTCATGTTCAAGGTTATTGTTAATGAGTTCTGGCGGGGGTGGAGCAGGGGTACGCCCATCATCCTTCCATGTCCTTAGTAAGGAGACGTGGAATACGGGATGAATCTGCCAGGATGGTGGTAGTTGCAACTTAAAGGCAGCTGCACCAATTTGTTCCATTACGGGAAAGGGACCAACCCATCGGGGAAGGAACTTGCGGGTACCAGAAGAATGTAGTAAATTCTTCAGGTTTTTAGTATTTAGGAGCACGAGGTCTCCCGGTCTGTAAGTAGCATCAGTACGGGTGCGGTCTGCAAATCTTTTCTGCTTGGCCTGAGCCTCCGCTAGACAGTGTTTTGCTTTACGTACGGCTTCCTTAAGACGTTGGTTAAAGTTATGAGCGGTTAAGTTAGGGGTTGGGATATCCACACTTAAAGGAGTAAGTGGATGTTGGCCATAGTTAAGCATAAATGGGGTCGTTTTAATAGACTCCTGGTAGCTATTGTTAATTGCGAATTCAGCAGCTACCAATAGGGTATCCCAGTTATCTTGGGTGGGGTTAATGTAATGTCGTAAGTATTCTTCTAGAACGCGGTTAGCTCGTTCCGTTTGTCCATCAGTTTGAGGGTGGAACGCGGTTGAGGTTAATTGTTGAATGCCAGTTAGACGGCATAGCTCCTTCGCAAAGGTGGAGGTAAAGCGAACATCACGGTCTGTGATTAAAGTTTTAGGAAGACCATGATGTTTCCACACGTGCTCAGTGAAGAGGTTAGCTACGTCTTCAGCTGTGCAGTTAGTGGTTGTTGGGGCAAAGTGGACCATTTTAGAGAGTCGGTCCACAAATACCAGGATTGCGTCATGGTTATGCCGGGTCTTGGGTAGTTGAGTAATGAGGTCCATACTCACGCTCTCCCACCTTCGGCCTGGGATAGGTAAAGGTTGAAGCAACCCTTGTGGGTGCTTATTAGAGGGTTTGTTACGTTGACAATCTGGACAGGATGCAACGTAATTGTTAACATCACTGTGCATGTGAGGCCACCAACAAATAAGTTGGAGGTTTTTAAGAGTTCGGTTACGACCTCCATGTCCACTGAATGGGGGGTCATGGGCCATTTGTAAGGCATATTGCCTTGTGGCGGGGTCGTCAGGGATAACCAAAAGGCGGTGTTTATCGGATTTTCGCCAGTAAAGGTTATCTGAGAATTCAAAACGTGGGTTGTGACAAGTCTTTTGATAAAAGGCTTGTGTCGATGGGGAGGAATTCAGTTGAAGAACTCGTTCCCGAAGAGAGAGGTTAATGTTATTATGGTTAAGGTTAGGGGGACGGATACTTTCAGATGAGCGCGGTGATGGGTGAGGAGCCTGAACTCGACGCCCCTCAACACGTTCAACCACCGGAGCCTGAGCTGGTGGTAGACCAGCCTGAGCCGGATCTTCTGAGAGCATACGTGTACGTTGTCGGGTTAAGACAGCAATTGTATGAGCGGGGGTCAAGGTTCGATGGGGGTGGTAAGCCCAATCAAATTTGAAACGCTCATGCTGTACACACCATTGAATTGGTGGACGTGCGGCGATAGGTTGCTGGGTAATACTAAGTAACGTGTTGAGTAAAGGTTGGTTAAGGTGGTTTAATGTTAGGATCCGTTAGTGGGATCATGTGGCTGACATCCCGTTCAGGGGGAAGGCCGGTTAAAGGAGCGAATACATCTTTGTATTCATCGAGAAGGTTAAGTAAGCGTTGATCTGGGATGAGGTTGGGGTTAGGCGGAAGCGTGGGGGCTGAGTCGCCCGAGAGGGGTTTAATTATAGCTAGGAAGACTTGGTCTTCCTCATTATGTAAACTTTTAATGAGTTGGGTTGCACTCATAAGGGGGTTAGTTGAAGGGTTAGTTAAGTTAGTTCGTAAGGTGTACTTCCGGTTGGAAGTTTGGACCCGAATACTACGGGTAGCGTAGTCCAAACAAGCCTTATATTGCGTACACCAGGCATCACGAAGGATGACATCATAGGCATCGGTTAAATCCATAGCTGTTAGATACACAGGACATTTAAACGCCTGGGCTGTGATGGTACCCTGCAGATAACCTAATGGTTTCTGACAGTGACCATTAGCCATTTGAACTGTATCTAAGGAAGCTAGATGGATATGTAGGTTATATTTAAGTGCAAAGTTAGCGTTAATAAAAGAGGTGGAAGCACCACTGTCTACGAGAATGCGTGCAGGGTATCCATTAATGTGGCCAGAAACATGCATTGTGATGTGGCCGCTAGTATGATGCAAGGTTGGGGTTAAAGGTTTAGGGCCGGGAGCATCATACCAGACTTGAACGGGGTACTGAAGCGGTTTAGTTTGCTTTTGTGTACCAGAAGGGTTAATAGAGTGAAAAAGGTTAGTGCCAAAGCGGCGTGGATAGATGGGGTTACTTTCAGCATGTTCGACATGTTGAACTCAGGAATAACTACGTTAATTGTAGCTTGATGGTTAGCAGCATTAGTTGCCGGTGTTGAGAATGTTAGACCGTGTGATAATGAAGAATGTCGACCGCTTGGTTAGTAAAGCGGACTAGAGTCATCGACCGGTCGTGGAAAAGGAGGCTGCGGTTTAGGTGGCGCAGGAAAACCTTTCTTTTCCATGAAATCGTGAACGCAAGTTAATTCATCTGGAGATGCTGGAAACGCATCTAAATCACAAACCATTACTTGGTGGGATATATAGTTATGTTGCAGATAAAATGGCGAATCGCGTTAGTGCGATCCGTGTGCAAGGTATTAAGCGCCGTTTAATATTGGCGACTTAATTTAGCTGCCGCAGCCGGGTTAACGTTCGACTGCGGAGCGGCGGGGCCCGGAAAAGGCGGCGCGATGGGCGGCGTTGACGGCCGATCGCCCGATAAAGCTCCGGAATGGTCCGCTGTAGTGAAGCCCAATCCATGTATTGCAAAATAACGGCGAAAACTGGTAATGGGGCTTGCGTTGAATTGCATTAGTAGCGAGGTCAGCTCAGGAGGCTAGTTATCCTTGCGCTTGCGCTTCTAATGGTTTGCTAAAGGTTAGTAGTTTGGGTTCGATTGATGAAAATTGTTAAGTAAAATAAGCACTAGGATCGTCCATTTCAGAGTCCATATTGGGCAATGGTGCGAGTACCAGCGAAAAGTTAGGTTTGAAGGATCGAAAATCCCTCGATACCAACTGTGACGGGATTTCCGTCACTTAGAAAGTTAAAGTTAAGCTGGTTGTGAGTTCCCTTGAACGCCTTTAGTCTCCAGACCTCCGCTCTCACTCCCTGGAGCACCCATATGGGCGGCGACCCTTCAGAGACCGTTATGTGGTGCTCCGAAGTTAGTTAGTTAATTAAGTTGTATAGGTTTAGGTTAATTATATAGTTGTTATTATTATAGTTATAGTTATGTTAGAGATGTCTAGGTGATCAGCCTAGCATCCGTTACAGGCTCTGCCGGGCTGTTCGATGCGGCGTCACACGCCCCTTTGTCGATGTCGGTGCGCGTTTGCATCTGGATCTGGATCTGGGATTTGGGTTCATCCAGAAACTCCTGCCGGTGATGACGTAGGCCCATGGCAGCGGCAGGTGTCGGGGCGTCCCTTGCGTCTCGAGGCGATGGTGGTGAGGGAGCCGCGGGCAACGGCGCAGCACTGATCTCCACAGAGACGCTCTCAGGTGTCGCCGTCACAGGCGATACGTAGGCCGCAGCTACCGTTTCACCGCTGCTGCGGCTGGTCGCGTGGACATTCACTGGGCGGGCTAAGACAAACTTCGGCTGAACACAGGAGACTGCCCGGAGGATGGCATGACCCCGGCTTATAAGTGTCGGTAAGGATTTAGAGACGTTATCTGCGAAGGACAGCGCCTTATTGGGATGGGCAAGCCGCAATTGGTCAATGCTGTTGTAGGCGCCGGCTGATGTCTTAGACGCGTCTTGCATAGATGCAGCGGACGTTGCAGCGGGATCTGTAATAGGCATCTGACGAACATATGACGAAGTCCTGAAAGAAGGTTTTTGCTTGGTCAAATTGAATCGCCCTGGTGAGCCATCATCTGATAAAGCATCCCGAACAAGCTCGAATTCAGGTTTTGCTTCAGACAGGCGAGGCAAGCTAGAGCGAGAATGCTGGGGTGAAAAGCCAGAATTTGCCGCTCCAACACCATCGCGCACATGAGGAGCGTGAGGAGTTCTAGTACTCCACATCGGCGAACCCGCACGGCTCTCACGCTTGATGCCGCGGGGCGACTTGTCCTTCAAGAACAGATGGACAATGTCCGCAGCTATCTGCTTGAGGCCCTTCCCTAGGCTGCCTGCACGCTTGTCTGTGAGCCGTTGGGAACCTGACAAAGATGCTTCTGCCATGGGCTCCAAACGCTAAGTGATACTGCCGGCGATATTTAGATAAGTAAAATATAACCAAGGCCAAGTGATTGTATTGTCCTTTCGGTTTCAGTCGACAAATCGTCACCCAGATTATTGTAGTTGCACCACGGTAAAGGACAGCTACGGTAATCAGCAGCTTTTGAATTATCGACTGCGTTATCTGAAGAAACATGCATATGTGATATGCTATGTATAAGTGAAGGCGGCAAAATATGAGGCAGATGGCGTGTCCTGCGCGCAAATGCACGTGCTTGGAAGGACGCTTAGTCAAGCGTACAGAAACGTACTGCGCTTCTTGGGTCAGCGGTACTGTATTGCCAAGCTTAGTAATTTAAACTTGAAACCAGTATCATAAAAAATATAAAATATTAAAACCAGGATATAACCTGGTTATATAAATAATTATAGTTGCCAAAAGAAGGATTGCGTCGAGGATAGAATTTCGTCAGCTCGACCTCCAATGCTGAAGACGCCTAATCACAGGAGCCGCGTACAGGGTTGCTTATCAAGAACATCGATGCAATCTTAACGCATTTGCAATTCTGCCACAACGATAAATTACCAAGGATCCTTGCCGAGCTTTGGAGCATATTCCATCACGCTCTCTACGCCTTACCGGTCGAATCTCACCTATCGCAGGCTCGTATATTATGAATTAATATAAATTAATAATTTATGTTTGGAACAAACGCATGGTGCAAGAACCTGTAAAACCAGCCAGATGAGGTCACGAGGGACCCGAAGGAGCCTCATAAATCATTAATCCAAAATATTAGCGCAGAACATCGAAATAGAAGATATAACTCTGGTGTTTCTCGTCATGCCCGCTCACAGCGACGTGTACTGGCGTGTACTGCATGTTCGCATCAGTAGCCATCACCTCACAAATGACGTCGGAGGTTAACCAAATGTTGAAGCGCAGTTAATTGACGAAAACCCTTGAATCATGAAAATAATTCGTATTTGTAATGGCGTTACCATCATAATCAAGGTTGAGCATAACATATTCAAATAAAAGCGTGAAGAACTAAGTCAAACGCCCAGCCACGCGTATAAACACATTTAACCTGAACAGGCAAGTCTGGAAGTTAAGTTACATATAGAAAATTTGTCCAAAACATGCACAATTTTACATCTAGTTTTCCCAAACACATTTGCAAGATCTAGAACTCCACCGGGCGATAATGGGCTCATCATTATTGTATTGGGGAAGGTTGGGGGATATTTGGCAACTCACTGGTTACGCACAACGCGTCTTCGTCCGTTAGTCCTCCTTACTATCCTTACTTCCAACGAATCGAGCGTGCACGCGCAAACTTTTCTTAAGTGGAGAGTCTAGTGGAGAACCTCACGGCTCGGCCTGTGCGTTCCTGTGCAAGGAATGGCCCAGCAGGAACGCACTACAGAAGACGCACAGCCGCATCAGCAAGCATCGCACCGTTGCCATCCTGCCTGTCATGCAGGCATGCCTCGCGTAGTTGATCATGTAATTGGAGAGTAACATGGACGCAAAGTAGCAATAGAGATCCCTAGAGATCACACCCAAGTGGCACTCCAGATCCGAAGCGAGATGCCGATCCAGATCAAAAATCATAAAGCAATTGAGATCCCGCACACAATGGTATTCAAGGATAAACTAAGTGATAAAACAGTTTCTGATCTAAACGGCAAGCCAGATCCAGTCCGAAGGGCAACCCACATGGCGCCCCAGATGGCAACCTAGGTCCAGATCCGAATTCAGGTTTCAACCCAGATCGCGAATACATCCTGCAGAATACCGCCAGTATCGCTACGCCAGTGTCGGTGTATCAGTGGCAAGTCATTGCTAGAACGGGCACGTGCATGAACGCTTGTCACCAATGGTCATGGTTCAACCCGTTCAAACTTAACTGTTCATTTCATATGTGACCACATTAATTTGTACCACATAAAGGTATTTTCCCCATTGCATGTTACATTTTTCCTCGCCGACTGCGTGCTCTTGCCATGGAAAGACGGGCCAGCCACCGGTGCACGTGCCGCATCGTATGCGCATTGATAACCTCTGTTGCCATCTAAGCGGTTTTCTCTAATGCTAAAATCTTATCCAAATGACTTACTTGTACTTATAAGGAAGAGCAAATGATGGTATGGGCAGACCCTCGGGTCATGGAACGTTGTCAACGCAGAACGCTCAGAATGCAGCGATTGTAAAATGCTCGAAATATCTTGCAATGAAATGTCGTGCAACCATTTTTTGGAACGTGATTAACTCTTCCCTACTCGCACAAGACCGTTTGCACGCCGTTAGTCCTTTTAAGTACTCGAATAAAACATTTATCTTGACAATATCATAATGTCAGGAAAACTAAAAAGTAATTCTTGTGGGCGCTCAAGCTCTTGCTCACTTGCAGCCACGGGGTTGCGCCTCTGCACAAAAGGACAACACTTTTATTTAAATATAAAAGATAATCATTTGAAAGGTATAACAGCAGTTTCTGTCCCGGCGGTTGGAAGAATCAGGGCCATGTCGGGGCAGGTGGTCATCGCGAGCGCTGGACCACAGCAGGACCCCGTTTACGATAATGAGCTGGACGATCAATTTACTGCGTTGGTGGTAAGCGTTTTTGCACGTGGCTGACTCGACGACTTGCACATATGGATCTACCTCCTCAAGCCTCCTCCGGCGGACTTCCAGCAGCTGATTGCACACATGGCACGGGCTGGGCTGCATGGCACCCGGTGCATCTACCCCTTCCTCCCTCGATCCCATTACCGCTTACATATTTCCTCATCCTCAAACGCTCATTATGTAACTATTGTACGATAGGATGATGACGGATTGATGACGATTGCAGGCTTCGGCAGCCTCTTATCAGGTAACACAACTTGACTAGTCACGCGCGCCGTTGAAAGACATTGAGGTGCCAGCGAGCAAGTCACAAATCTGGATGATGAAGTTATACGGCATGTCCTCGTCTCCCGCAGCCTAGCTATGGTCTTCTTGAACGCGTCAACGACTTCATACTTACTTTTGTTCTCTAGTAGCCATGACAAACTTTTAAGAGTCATCGATGACAAGCCCATTACACAGCCTTTGCCGGTGCCCGCTCACCCCACCATTGGTCGCTGCCTGCCGGTTGCTGTCCACCTGCTCTTGCGCATGCAGAACGCAGTGCCCGGTACACTTTCCCGGACCTGGTGAACTTCCGAATTGGGGTGGTAGGTGCGTGGCATGAGGGACGGAATACGTACCAAGTCAAATGCAAATTCAAATCCAGAATCAGATCCAGATCCAGGTCGGACACCAGCTCTGAATTTTTTCTACACCCAAAACCCAGATCCAGGGATGGCGCCGCGTGTTTGCACACACCGCCGATGTCTTCTTCGTTCGAGGCATAGCCCGCCCAGACACGGTGGGTTTTGAGCAAGACGCCTGAGGAAGAGCACCTCAGGAACACCTCAGAGGGAAGGGAAGGGAAGGAACACCTCAGAGAAGAAAATGCACATGCCTAATCAGGAAAATTTTACCAAGCCTAATGAAGCCTGAGAAGCCGTGCCAAACCAGCATCGATTTTTTCATTTTTCCACCCTCGGCCTTCTGCACCTTGGGCTCTCTCCATCCCACCATTTTCAGTTTTCCGCAATACCTAAATCATCCACCTGCCGCCTCGTTCATCACAGGGTGAGATCTCCAGCCTTTCCCTGGAGCAATTGCCGCCAACGGACGAAGATGAATCGACGGGGTGGCTAACATCGCCAGAAAAAACAGCACCAAAGACAGCCTCTCTGACTACGTCAGGACAGCCGCTTCTTACCAGCGGTCAGCTACCGGTCTCAGGTAGTATACACCGTCTTCGCTGACCTGAGTGTGCAGCTGCGCCAGTGATAAGGATCCTTCCTGACCCATGCGTCCTTCCCCCACCCTTCTGCTGAAGCCACAGCCGCTGACATCACGCCAACAGGCTCTAGCTGGAATCTGGATAAGATGCCAGCAGCGGCAGCAGCAGCAGAAGCAGCGGTAGCAGTAGTGGAGGCAGACGGTTCCAACCACCGACACCGCAGTCACCGCCGCAGCGTGGTGGTTTCCTTGTTTGAGGTGCCGTACAATCCGGCCAACGTGGCGGCCTTTATCGCCCGGGAGCACGAGTTCCGGTTCGTGGCAGTGGAGCCGTATGATCTGAATGGTGTATCCATCGGCCGAAAGGCGGTGGGTAATGGGGGCGACACATGGGACGGTCAGGTTCGTTGATCACATGTTTTTCCGGGTCTTTCGTCCAATTGCCGTACGTAATAACAATACACAGACCCCCCCTCCTCGCCACGTCTCTTATGTGGGATGCGCCGCATGCAGTCATCCATTTCGCCATCCGACCCACCTCCTCCCCGCATTTGTCTCAATGTCTCATGCACAACGTTCGTTGTGCTGTGCGTCTCTGTGTGTCTCGCCTCCATTACGTGATAAACCTATGCGCCATGTTATCTCAATCGTTTTCCACGGTTTCCACTTTTTCGCGGCCACCTGGGTGGTGGTGGTGGCGTCTTCGTCCGTATCCCGCCCGGAATCGAACCCATTGATGCTGGGGAGCTCTGTGAATCCGTTAAATTTCTAGGTTTGATGCCTTGCCACCAGGTCATTTGCGCTCGGAACACCGATGCCGCTTATCGCGCCATGAGATGCCCTCCGGATGAGTGGGCGCGCCGCTGGGCTGTTCACGGCATCTCCCGCGTGTGGCGCGACGACGTGCTGCCATGTCGGGTGTATCTACGCCACTGCGTGCTGGCGGCAAGGTCGTTGGGTCCGGAAGCTGAGGACAGCTTCCTGAACGACACCTATCTGGCAGATAGGTGCGTTATCTGAAGGCATAAGAAGGATTATTTACGTGCTGCTCAGTTGGTTATTACAGTTATTGTGGTTAATACAGTTATTTTTAGCCAAACCAAAAACTTACCGCAGGTTCATTTTTGAAGGACGATAGCGAGTGTGAGTGATGGCACCAGCGCCCGTTCGGGTTCTCCGCTGTATCAATGCATGGTGTTCGGGGAAGACGAGGGGGAAAGGGTGGGGAAGACCAGGGGGAGATGCCACGTCCACCCCCTTTTTCCAAGAACTGCAACAGCTATATATTTTCCAGCACCTAGATTTGTCACTTCACAGCTTTTTGACGCTTGCCAGGACGCGCCCTGAAAACAGCGCGCCTGTACGTATTGGTGAGCTGGATGAACCCCACCCGCCTTCGGTTCGCACTATTCCTCTCACAACCCACCCGCCTGCACCGGGCCGTTCCTCTGGGACCCGGCCCTCTGGGACGCAAATAACTTCAGGCGTACGACAATTGGTGAGTACTTGCGGTTACATCCCGACATCATGGACGAGCAGCCACCTCTGGCATTGGTGGAGAGGTACAACGGCTGAGGGGGGGGATGCCTAGGGCCCCTTTATAGGGCCCCCACAGGTGGTGGAACCGGTTGGATCCAGGTCAGTCCAATGTAAATATCAGCTAACCAATTTGGCGGCCTCCACCGAACCCATGCTGTAATATATGTCTGCCAATAAAGGCCTCTAGAGAGATGCTCTGTGTGTGCGATGTGTCTTTTAGCGCCTTATGCTTGTTATGTTTGTGTATGCCGTACACTGTACGACTACTTTAAGTCAGCGAAAGTCAGCAACCATGGCGAGGCTGAGGAACTGCACGACATATCGAGGATACGTCTGAAAGGACTTTGCATGTAATCACGTCCACGCTCTGTTGTAACTAGTACGGCACGAGCATGGGCTCCCGCATCGGGGCCTGGACCAGTTTTAGACTCACGGCGTCCCTTACGGCGTCCAGTCCTCCTGTCGTTGTTAAAAGAAGGGGCCAGCAGCGGGAGACGACATCAGCGGGTGGTAATTGAATGTTATGACAGTGCTGTGCAGAACACGCACAACACGAACCCCATGCCGAAACCAAACGCCGTCGGCACGCTGTCAGAGGCTGTCAGCAGCGTACAGATGGGATAGTAGCTCTTCTCGTTTGCTACGACCGATGAGGTTGTATCAAAAGCTGGTGGAAAAGAGCCAAGAGGCCGAGAGCAGCCAACGGGCTCTATCTTTGCGCCGTTCAGATGAGGGAGTATTACCTGCATTAAAATGGGCAAGACTAGGCAAGAATGCGCGTTAAGGCTTAAAGCTAAGGGCTTAGCCAGGCCGGGTTCTTCAAGTGTAGCCGCGCATGTTCGCTGGATCTTATCCTTATCCTTACCTTAGAAATAGGGCCTGATACCGAGTGACCTCTGGGTCGTGTGTCATTTTGGAAGGGAAACATTTTACGCCCATGTACAATGTTTTTTAGCAGTGCAATTAAATGGCTTAAAGGATAATTGATGCAGGATACTTTTCCTTGCTTGGATAGGATTTGTCGCTGTCATCCATGCATGACTTGCAAGCCACACAACCCGTCTGAAACCAAAGCGCAAGTGCCCCGAATCTTCCGGATATTATACCATCCAAATTATATTATCAAAGTGCATTCCTTTTGTTGTATTGCTTCTGTCCATTACGGCTAGAAGAAAACATCTGTCGATACCATCCTGCGCCACTAAACAGAGCGATTAGATGGCATTAAAGATGCAACGCGCTGCCACCTGCAAGAGGTCAGCACCATTCGCGCGCAACTCAGTTGCAATGGTTCGTTGCCAAGGTGCGGCAATTTTGGTAGCTCGGGATGGCCAGCCCCGACAAGTCGTTGCTATGACGACCACATCTCAGCAAATCACATGATGCCATTTCATTTTTGTGATCAATCAAAGGGGATTGAATGCGCATTTTGTTCGATCAAGGATCAACAGGGTGCGACTTTTGCAAGAATCTGCTTTTAAGAAAGGCCCATAATTCCAATTCTTTATCGTTACGTGGACATTCTGGATGGTCAAACGTATTGTTTCCAAGCTCTCATTTGCTGCTCCATCGGACCCTCGCATACCGCTGCTTGCGTCACCTTGGATGCCATCCAACGCTTTGGTACTGTCATAAAAATTATTTTCCAGCCCCCATAACCTAACATATTCATCTTATCATGGAGCCCAACAACCTCCATGTTGCGTGTACAAAACAGCTGAGCACTGGTGTGCATGTCGGCCGGATCCCCTGTCAAGCTGTCACTCCCACATTTAATAGCTCGTTCCTCCCATACCGCCACGTGCTCCTCCCACCCACTTGTATACATATACTTTAACCTCCTTCACGTTGAAACCTGCCAATTTTTTCCCATGATTCATATGTCATGCTTGCAACTTGCTATCTCGAACTTCAAACTGATGAGTACCTCCTCCTCCTCCTCTAACCTCTCCTCTCCTTCCACAGCCTCCTCCTCCTCCTCCTCCTGGGCCTCCCGCTTCCCTGTGTCCAGCGTCGCGGCCGCTGCAGGGCTGTCCTGCCTCGCCGCTAATCTGCTCGCTGCCAACATGGCAATGGCGGAGTTCCGTCTGCCGCCGATCGACAACGGTAAGATCTGATCCCTACACACGGTGGTGTGCTGGTGTGTGTGTGTGTTGTAAGTGCGTCTTGTTGGGTTGTAGCTAGTATGGCTGTGTTGGTGTGTATGTGGGGACTCCAGATTGCCGTTCGGGTCGTAATCCTTGTTCTAGAGCTCCGCAGCTGTGGAAGCAGAACAAGAAAATAAGCGGTGCGAACCAATTTCGTGTCTAGGGTTTATGTCAGGGTTTTTTGGGGGTTTGTTTCGTGTCTAGGGCTTATTTGACCCACTACAACACCCCTCAACCCATTCGAATCCAGCCTCGGCCCCGCTCCGGAACCCGCTCCACAGATCCCAACCGGTGCGATCGGGGCTACGTTGGAAACACTATTGGTCAGGTGGGCAGTGGGGTGAGGGGTGAGGGGTATGGAGGAGGTTACAAATCCGTTATATATTCGTGGTATAACAGAATATATAATGTCCGGTTGTCCTGAACCCCTGGATGGTGCCGGTCACTGCTGCGTCCCCTTCTTCCTCCGACGGCCCCTTCTCTGAGCAAGGTAGAGTGGGCACCCGCCCGCTGCCAGTGCGTTACCGCGCCCGTGGGCCCGTCCCTGCCCCACGCATCTCCCATTCCCCCGGGCCCATCCGGCAATGCCAACCAAACGGACTCAGCTGTTTAGTTTTCTAGAATGCACATCTGCCTAATTAGGCGTATTTGATCCACCTGCATGGATAGCTGCACCCGCATGGATAGCGATGGAAAGGGAAGCTCCCTCAGGGGAGCTGATGATGAGTCACGCGATTTGGAAACTCCAGCAACAGCAGATCGTACCATACTCTGCTACTGCTGCTACTGCTGCGTACTCTTGATGCTGTATCTCAATGCTTACGTAATGTCCCCTGTTCTCGCCTGTCGCCCACGGAAACTGCTGTACAGGCCAACGCTGTGTCGGACAAGATCCTGGATCTTAGGTTGTGCTCGTACAAGGGCAAGGATCTTCACGGGCGGGTTTTGGCGGGCGCTCTGCTGTCGGACGCAGATCTGTCGGAGACCAACCTGCAGGAAGCGGTCCTCACCAAGGTTGGCGGATTATACAAATATGAAAGTAGAATAAGGCCCCATTGTTAAAAACATAATGAGAACCTAAAAGAGAACATATAAAGTACACATAAGGACATATACTGTCATGATACAACACCCCGCCTCGAGCTCAAGTCTTGTTACATCCCTGAAGTCCCCACCCGACCCCACGTGGGTCACTTCCCTCCACCCTCCGCCCATTCTCCTCATCGTCCTCTTCCTCCCCCGCCACCACCGCCACCACTGTCGCCGACTCCGGCCCCGCCGTTACTGTTGTTGTGGTGGGACCCAGGCATATGCCGTCAAGGCCAACTTTGAGAACGCCGACATGACTAATGCGGTGGTTGACCGAGTTGACTTCTCCGGGGCTAACCTCCGCGGCGTGCGGTTCATCAACACGGTGGTGACCGGGGCGCAGTTCGCAGGAGCTGATCTGGAGGGTTCGGTGTGGGAGGACGCGCTCATCGGATCGCAGGTGAGTGGGGAGGGCACGGGGCGGTGGGGGCATGGAGAGATGGAGCCATTGGGGATGCCCTGGGGTTCTGGGGGCCATGGATAGTGGAGGGGCACAGGATCCACCGTGAGGGAGAACGGGGAAAGCAGGGTGGGTAACGGGCTTAGGGTTTTGGGGTTTAGTTAAAACCACTAAACCCTAAAACCCTAAAAGTCTAAAACCCTAAAAGTCTAAAAGGATAATTCGATACCTTTTTAAGTATGCAAGATGTGGACGGCAAAGTGGGCAATTTCGTGATAGGGTGCTTGACCCGGCTTTGTCGGGTAGATGGGTTGAAGCTGTTGGGTAAATTCCCGTACGTACGTACGTACATACGGCATTTTTTGATTGGAGAAAAAAGGGGGAATTAACTGAGTGATGGAAACCTTGAAGTGGAAACAAATAACAGAGCAGTACGGAGCTATGATTATGTGTGTTGCTAGGGTTTTAAAACCCTAAAACCCTAAAACCCTGATCTGTTCGCAACAACTCCCAATCTTCGTAACTGTTTCAGGACGTTGGAAAGCTCTGTGAGAACCCCACCCTCACGGGTGACAGCCGCTTGCAGGTGAGAGTACGGCATGCATGCATGAATCTCGACAGCCTTTCCTACTTGAGTTGCTGCGCCGTTCTTCACGTACCTGTGTGCATCATTTATCTTAACGCTCCTTTCCCCTCCTGGCCCTACCACGAAACACACACACACACACACACACACGCATCACCTTCAGGTCGGCTGTCGTGTCACCCGCAAGTGATGAGGGACGGGAAGAGGCCGTACTTCGCAGTGGTCAGTTGGTCGGTCGGTTGGTTATATAACTGAACCAACAGTCATCATATCACAATGTTACTGCTGCTACTGCTGCTACTGCAAACGTACATGGGTAGATCACCTGGAAGGTGGAGCTAAATGCTGTAGCAGTTTTTGCGTTTCCCTTCTAAATGTGTTTGCAATTTTGCGGGTATGCATCGGGTGAGATTTTTCTTCCCTTCCTCGTGATGGTGTTGGGAGGAGGTAGATGGTGGTCGTCACCGTGGTCGTGATGGGATAGAGGTGAAGATGAATCAACCGTCCTGAGTTTTGAATTCGAGCTTTGAGGAATGAAGGGGTTCCTTTAATTCCTGAATGAAACAAGATGATTATATTCAAGGGAACATAATGCTAATGTCGAATAGTCTTTATTTCGCATACCCATGTAACATGTCGTGTGCGGCACGTACGTTTATTTGTTGAGTCTACGCACGCGCTTTTCGGATAGATATGTCATTTCTAACTTCTGACTAAATCAAAGCTTACTGTACCCCCCTACCTGTCCAACCTTCTTCCTTCTTAAAAAGTTAAGCCCAGAGAAAACCTTACGTAAAAATGGTTTTTAAATAAAAGATCACTTTATAATATACGTACACACATATATTATTATGTACATATAATGAAGCTTCACCTTCATCACCACGGTGTGGGTTTGAAATGCGATCACAAAAAACCCTGATCGCGTCACTCCCGTCATGGGACAGCCTCCAAAAGGTAGGGCGGGGAACCTGTCTCAATGGATGTGCCTTACGTGTGTGGGAGGATAAGGGGGGGTTGGCTTCACCCGTGCGTGGAATCTGCCTGATGGATCAACGACAGCGGCCTCAACTCCACTCCTGGTCAGCGTACATGCATGTAGTGCCTCCCTCCCCGCAGCTGTACACGGATACCGCTACACGTCTGCAGCATGTGTGTATGTAGCCAGGCTCACGAATCTCCAGACACCGTTTTTGGAGCTGAGTTCGTGAGTGTCACGGGCGTCATGCGTGCAGGATGATATTATATATAATATACATCTATTATATATGTACATAACACATATTCAACACCCTCCCAATCATCTCTACGACACAGCCAACAATGGACAATGCAGCACAAACAGCAGCTTCACCACTGGACCGTGCACAGGCCCGTACAGTTGCCAACTTTTGGGTGCACTTGCATTCTTTTGCAGCGTTGGTATCCCTCAATATTGCTGGGACTGGGTGGGACCACAACATCCTGTCCTAGCCATAGTTGGAGTGCAAATGCAGTGTGCAGTTCCAGTGGAAATCACTGACCATGAAGCAGAGAGCGCAGAGCAGGGGTTTTAGGACGAGTGGGTTGAGGAGGTTTTGTGGGAGAAGAGGGGGAGAGAGGAGGGGAGGTGGACAGAAGGGGAGGGCAGTCTAGCTTTTGAGATGGGGCAGGGTGAAAGTGGAGGGTTCTTGGCTGGAGGTGCCTGTGTCCAGGCTCCAGGTCCTGAGGGCATTGGGGGGTTCAGTGAGAGAGATCTTTCCTTCTTGTGCAGTGCAGGAGTTTGTGGGACCAGCTGTGGGTGGGGCCGGGAGGCTTTTTAGGGGGGCGCCTGTTTGGGTCGTCATCCCCCCCTCCATCTTTAGTTTGGTTCTTCCAGCTTGGTTGTGTTAGAGTGTGTTTTCCTGCTGGCGTCACTCATCTGAGGGATTCTGTGTGTTTTTGTCAGGCTCTTGCCAGGTCAGAGTCATGGTGGAGGAGAGTGTTTCCCGTCTTTTGAGCAGCTACTCGTCCCCTTTTTCTTAGGATCCTTTTGTGTTATCTTGGTGCCTCTCTGTGCTCCAGGCGAGAGCCTCTGAGCTTTTGTTTGCTCTTGCTGGTCTGAGTGAGAGGGGGGCCACGCGGCAGGGCAGACAGACAAAGCCGCATGCCCCTCCCCTGCACTGTGGCTCAGTCCGGTCAGGACCCCCGGTGCTCGTCTTTGCAGGGCGAGTCACTCACAGTGTAACACCCCTGAAATAATCATAGGAGTATATCTATCACTCGATGTAGTCGCTTACAACCTTGGACACCATCATCACAGGTGTAGCATTACTAAGCATCGTCATAACACAACATAAAGACATTTACACAGTAGCAGTAGCAACAGGACCAGCACCTGCCCGCCTCATATTGTGCCACTACTCATATTGTATGAAGCAGCAGCAGCAGCGGCAAAACGCCTTGAGTCTTTTTGCCTCTTTTGGAGAGGTCTGATTGGTTCGGCACGAATGCATACACATACACATTCACATACGCATGCAACCACAACCACATCCAGATGGGGCCCTTGCTGCACATTCTTTTTGCACAGTTCCACAGTCTCGAGTCCCAACCAGTTGAATAAAAAAACACCATGTAAGAAATCCCGTAGTAACGATGAAGCCGCCAGAAAGGTGTTGTTCGATAGGTGTACGACTATACGGTACCTTTCATAATATATATATCGGACCAGCGGTCCCAGTGCTCAGGGGGTCGAACGAAGCTCAGGGAGGCCTCTCTGTCTGTCGTACATGACAGGCACCAGAATGGCAAATAAAGATGGATGGTATGTGTACGAGCACATCTCCAACGAAAAACTACTGGGACACCTCAGACCACAGGAAGGCATCAATGGTCCAGACCCTTTCATTTGTCTTAAAGAACACTTCTCAATGTCGCCAAAACCGAGCGGGTGAACCAGCTCATCGGCTAAGGTGTGGGCACAAAGCAGCTATGTAACGACATACAGGGCGCTATAACCAACTGTTGGTTAATTAATTTCCTAACTACCATATGCCTTGCGGATCGCCTTGCTCAAACGTATATCCCACCCTCCTCGCCACATACCTGCAAACAAATACACACACAGGCACACAAACACACACCCGCGCGCGCGTGCGCGCGCGCAGCCTCCACATTCCCCGGCCTCTTGCATGCTGCCAGTTGACCTCAAGTCGGCCGGAGGGGGATGGTTTCCATTACGCGGTCACGACTTTACGCAGCGGCTTCGGCGCTGCTTTAGCACTGCTGAAGCCTCTCTTGACCAAAGCAGCAACAGGCTAATAAGCCTGTAGCTTTACCACCAGCAGTAGCAGCAGTAGCTATTTTTGGGTCCAGACTCCTCCGAGGAGACCCACCGAAATGGCCTAGACGGATTCCTCCGCTTCTTATATAAATCGCCCTTTGCGACTAAGCGTGAATCGAAACGTCCATTCTTACCACCGTGATCACCAGCTGGATAGACCAAACATACAGACCAAACAGACAGCTCCACATCTCCACATCCGCAGATGCGCGCCCACACACTCATTTACACATAGGGCCCTGCTGCTCAGAGATCCTCACGAATCCGGACACCACCCCCCTGCAGAACGGACAGTGCAGGGGCCGCCGTGTCACCCCACTGCATAGCTGCTCCGCGCACCCCACGCACAGCCCGTGACGACAGCCGGCGGGCGACACCGCCACACGCGCCGCAAAACACACTTCACACTGTGATCCATCCTCCTCCTCTCCCTCCAGCTTCTTATTCTCTTCTTTTTCCCTCTGCGACTGTGGCGATTTCGGCGCCGAGGGCTCCTCCAGTCGATTCAACGCAGCGTCGCACATGGCCGTCGTGACCGCATTAGCGGCGGCATTGCCACCGGCAACCCGTTCCGTACGGCTGCCGCCGCCAGAAACGGCATCGCCGACTGTAGCGGCGGTCGTAGCAGTAGTGGCTGTAGCTCTATGAGGGGATCTTGTCATTGCCGCGGTCGTGGAAGGAGAGGCGGAAGTGCACGGCGAGGGCGTGCATCGTACCGGAAGCGGTGCGATCGTTGCCCGACGGCGTCCTCTGAGGCTACCGCACCGTCGTCCACGGCGCTCCGAAACCGAGGTCTCATTGCTGGCGCAGCTGCCATGGCACTCTGAGCCCGTTAAGGATGCGGCGGTGGTCGCTACAGCCGCTGCTGCATCCACAGTCATTGCCCCTTGCGCTGCCACCGTCGTCTCCTCCTCCTCCTCCACCACCACGTCTGGCCGATGGGTATTCGCCTTCTGCAGGTCTGCCAGCAGCTTGGCGCGTACCGCTGCGGCGGCGATGGTGGACAAAGTTGCCGGCCCCAGACCCATACCGCCACCTGCAACTCCCTGGGCCGACGCGGGCCCGAGGAGCACGCGTTCCAGCGGCTGCCCCGGATGCAGCAGGGATGCGAGGTCCACGGCTGCGGGGTGGTAGGCCAGAGCCACCTGATCGAGCAGCAAAGAGGGGGAGGAGGAAACGATGGGGGAAGAGGAGAAAAAGAAAGGTGAATTTCTGACGGCAGAGATGGGGATGCAAACGAAACAAGAGCGTGTGAATTGCAGCCGCGGTTAAAATGCAAATGTGGCAGCTGAGGATTAGGTAAGATCTTACCTGCCAAGGCAGTTGGCCGGCCGCGTTTACCCGTGTGCGGGGATCCGCAACAGCCGGGTTTCGGAGGAAGCGCTGATACTGGAGATGCGGCAAGAGGAGGTCATGGCGCGGGGAAGCGGGGAGAAGGGGGGTGTTCGGTGGGGAGCGGGGCAAGAATCAGTGAACGATTCGCGACCGAGTGACCCCGACGGCGCGGGAAGCCCTCCGGGACGGCGCGGACAGGAAGCCGTGAATTACGTAATAATGGGCGGGGGATGTGATGTGTACGGGTAGACCAGTGGTACCTGTCGTAGCTGACTGGTAGTTACGTAAAACCTATGAGAGGGATTGGTCCAAGAGCTGTCGGCTACGATAACTACTAACGGTAACGGTAAATAACTACCAACGGTAGCTGCCGTACGCTCATTTAGAGTGCGATGATGCTCGCGATCTACCGGGACACGCAGCAGCAGCAGCAGCAGTAGCAGCAACAAGCACAGCAGCAGCTAGACTCACATAGTATCTTAACAGCTCCCTCGCCGCCTCCTCATTTCCGGTCACCGCCGCGAAGTGCAGCGCCGTTGACCTCGCCTCGCAAGTGACGGACACGTCGTAACTCTCACTCAGCGTGGCGGTGTTTAGGTGCGGGTCATAATTGTTCAGCAGCTCCTTGATCGCCTCCATCTTTCCAAAGTACACGCAGTAGTGGAGGGGGGTCAGGCCGCAAAGAGACCGGGCGTCCACGTACCTGAGGGGCGGGATTGGGGGGGACATCAAAAATGGGACGGGAAAAGATGGGGGCGTGTCATGTCGTACACCAGAATGGATTACTTGAGAAGACCTAAACTCAATGGTAGATCTGGATCCAGTAGGTTTACATGCGTAAAGCGTTCGTACCTGACGCCCTGGCGTGTCATCAGCCGTGGCGAGATGTGTTTCATAATGGCCTGGATGCATGCAGCGCTACCGCCCATTGCTGCGTAGTGCAGCGCTGTACGACCTCCGCAGCGGTCACCAACCCACGGGTCGGCGCCCTGGAGGAAGGAAGGAGGGGCGGGTGGAGGGGGGTAAAGCATAAGTAAGCACAGATAAGCTTAGGTGTCACAAGGGCTCTTAGAAACCCAAACTGCATACTGTAACTGACTGACTGACCTCCAACGACTCTGGTTGCGCTTTGGTTTGGTGATGTTCATCCTTGCACCCCCTACCCCCCCCAACCCGTCTTCTGTCCATTCGGCCCTCTATCCTCTTGCCTTGGAGAGCAGCAACTTGACCAGATCGGGGCAGTCGGAGAAGCACGCGTACATCAGCGGAGTTTGACCTGGATGGGACCGACAGACCGACAGACGGGACAGATCGGACAGACAGAAAGATAGACAGACAGACGGGACAGATCGGACAAACAAACAGACAGACAGGACATGCCGACAGGGACGAAGGGGGCATAGGGGGCAATATATCCGGGTATGTCCGGCCCGGCATGATTTGATTACTACGCTGACTTTATTGTGACACTAAGCCCGTGAAACCAAGTAGGCGAAGTTGTTTTTCACATGAGCATTCAAACTTTTGGAATGTACGTGTCTGTGTTGGTACAATTGGGTCACCAACTCCCAGCTGCTGCTTCCCCTCACGCCGCGCTTATGCCTTCGGCTAGCACGGTGATGGTGCGACGTAGCCGATTTTCTCACTCACCTTTAGCGTTGGTCATGTCCACAACGATGCGGATACCCTCTGCGATGGAAGTGGGACGTTGTCGTCCTACACGACGACAGTACGGCAGCAGCGCGTCCCGCACAGTTTCCAGGGAAGAGCATGACATGAAGGAGATGATCTGTTCCACAACCTGCAAAGTAAAGTACGGGAATTATTGTGTTGTTGCCTTACGTCTGCCGATACACGTATAACATGGCTCATCGGGGCTTCGCGCAGCTGGAAGAGGGTCCCATCTCTCATGGAGAGTTTTTTACGAAACAGTGCGTTTTCCCGCCAGCACATCAAGTTTTTTAATCGCCATCAACAGAAACCTTCAGCAATATATTAATTTTGCTATTTATGATACAAGTGTATCCTTTCCTCTTTTTCGCTCCTTACCTTCACTTGCTTGCTCTCACAAGCTTGGTGTATGGGAGTGACGCCCGTTGAGGAAAGGACTGAAGTTGGAGTGCTGAGCAGTCTGGGCGAAGCACTCAGCTGCTTGAGCATGTTGTCTTCATCTCCAGACTTTACAGAATTGTTAAGCTCCGCCACAGAAGGCGCAATGCACGAAGTTGCGCAGCCCATGTCCCGAAGACTGCAGAGCCTGCAGTTCGACGGTTGGTCCTTTGAAACGATATCGACATACTATTTTGTAATAATTGAGCCATGTTTGTGGTTGTATGCTTAGAACGCAAATGGTTTCGCCGGCTACCGCGAGAACGTAACTGGACCCAGAGCGGGCCAAGGCCAAGCGTTTCATAAATTTGTTCAAACCGGGTTGGCGACATCCGATTTCGCAAAAATTCTGGAGATGATACGTTTAGCAGCACATCTTTGTCGAGCGGTTTAGGACTAAGGTTTGCGCACTGAGGTTGGCTCATAAATAGGAAACGCTAGGAAGGTGTCGACTCGGAAGGATACAAGAAGACTGATCGACCGCGGACCTACCCGGCTGGAGTGAGTTACGATAGGAGCCGAAGACGTTCACCGTTACAGTTAGGTCGTCGGCTTGGGGTCCCTCGTCGATAGCAGTCAATTGCGCGTGGTCTTGGTCAGTAACCTTGTCCGCAGCTCGCCGATGATTCTCGGAACCTAAAATTGATAGTTGTGCTTCAGTGTAGTGTCGCTCAGAGTTTGCAGACAGTTTGTGGGTTAAGCATATTCCAAACAGAAAACATCAGCATCTGCCGTACATTGTATGGAAGACGTATCAGGGGGTCAGCGTTACACTTCAACATTGTTCTCCTTGATTGGCTGTATTGAAATGCCTTGCTGCCATGCAAAGATTCCTTTCGATATGTGGTCGTACTTTCCTATGATGCCAGCAATACCTTGCAACAGGCGGGAATCAAAAGTCTTCTCTTTTCATTACATCTCATTTTTGCTTACAAAAGTTGAATTTTCTGGCAGGCTTCTGGTGAAAGGAATTGGTTTTCGTATACAAGTGTCAAATCCGCTGGCCACAGCGTCGGCACATTACCACATGTTGTGACTACAAACGTTCTGGTGAACATGCAATTCTTTATCGACAGCCTTATAGTCACATGCCAGCTTCATTGTCCCACGGGTCCGTGCGCTGCCCTGAAAAGCGCTAAGGCGTGCAGGTTTGTGGAGGGCTATCGACACCTTATTGAGTGCGCGCATTGTGCGGACACATCGCACGTGGGCCCTCGCCATCCGGACCCCGCCGCAATACTGGTATCTATAGTTGGTAGACTGTGTCCCTCAGGATCCCTCCGCAGGCTCAGAAGGCAGTCGCGGGCACATTCCTTACTCTGGCACGACGAAATATCCGTCCATATTTGTACAATCCACATCAACATTGTTGACCTCTGCGACGGCTTTACTCTTTAGACCGTTGGGCCGGGAAAATTTGGGATTGCATTGCGTTGCAGCACTTTACATTTTGCGTCACCCCCTTATATTCTTTCACTTTCTTTCGATGGCGCACTCGCTCTGGTTGCGCGCCGTGCAATTGCTTTCTCTGTATCAATAATACGGAAATGACATTTCTATCTGGGCCTCCAGCTACCTGGCAAATAGAGATAGTGAGAGGTTAAAAAAAGGGTACGCAAAACTTACCCCCATACCTTCCTTCGGCAGCTAGTAATTTGAAGCTGCTACCTGGGACCGCATCGCGACGGAGTTAAAAAACGCCCAAGGCGGACGCGCGAGAAAAAGGACTATTGATAGCAGAAGAGGAAATAACATACTGAATGGAACGCGGCGACCATACGTGTGTACTTTTCGTGTTCACGCGTGTGGCAACCAGTAGTGAACCCTGGTAGCAACCGAGCTAATGTATCATACCGCGCGTCTGGGCAGACCGCGCGCACTGCAAGCGCCACCTCGTATCAAGCCACAGCTCCAATATGGACAGCTACTGCCTAAGCTTTCGCTACTGCTACAGTGGCGGCCGCTACTGCCTAATCTCCTGCTTAGCTCGGACGATGAAGCCCTTCATCGCCTCATGGCCTAAGAGAGGGGGAAAAGAGAGCATATGCCAGTGCAGCGGGATGGCGGTGGTGTGGGGTTCAGGCGGGGGATGGAGTTGAGGGGGGAAGGGCGGGGACGCAGGTGAAAGTAGAAAAAACACATGAAACGCGGAAACTATAGCGCGCTAAGCCTCTTACACAGTGCAATCCATTGGCCTGACGTAACGCCGACGCCGCGCTTGAGTCGTCAATGCCCCACTGCGGGAAGGAACCCGGCGGGGGCTGGTGCCAAACCCCAAACCCCAAACCCGAGAAATGGGGCCAAGACAGACAGACAGGCAGACAGACAGACAGACAGACAGGGAAGCAAACAGACAGACAGACTGAGAGCACAGCTCTCTGGAAACCAACCAAACCAGATGCCCCATGGGTCCTCACCTTTCGCAAGCCCCCCTCCCCCCCGCAAGCCCCACCCACCCGCATCCAGCGCCACGAACTTCATCTTCGCGGAGTCCTCCCATAACAAGGTCCCTGACGACCGCGCAAAGGCCACCGCCCGCTCAAACAACTCCCGATTCTCCATTTTTTCGTAGAGTACGGCAGCATCGGCCCTGAGGCGGTTCATCGAGGCCTCCCACAACCGAATCTGGTCGGATACCACCTGAGACACATTATTTCCCCCCAACACGGGGGAGGGGCGGGGGGAGGTTGGGGAAATGGGGAATTGGGTTTTTTCTTTTATTGATGGTGTCATGATTTTAAGGCTTGTAAGGGTCACAGGGCTTGGAGGGAAGGGGGAGGGATTGGGGGTTTGGGGATGGAAACGGAAATGTGATCGTGCGGTACGACAAATACATGACGTTGGGTGAGGTTGGGGGGTTGAGCTTGTGAGTTTGGGTGTGAGGTTGCGGGGACCAAGGGAATGACGAAATATCATATGATGCTCTTTGTTGGAGCAACCATTCCCATACACACACATACAGCACAACCAAACACACACACATACACATACACGCATACACAAACACACACACACACAAACACCTATATATACACGCATTCTCTCGTCCCTCGCCACGTCCCTTTCGTCCCTCGCCATGCGAGCTTCTGGCCGAACGCTTTACCAGCCTTGACCATTCCAGCCATCCCCTTCTACCCTCCACCCCCTAAACTCACAGCGCGGCTCTTACCTCGGGTACGACAGGCGAGCGTGCGGCGATGGAGGGGTGTGGACGAGCCGCCAAATACGACACGAGCTCCTCAGCCGTGATGCCCCTGGACAGCCGTGTGACATGACATGACATGACATGACATGCGACGTGAGGTGGTGGTAGTCATTGTTCCCGGTATGAGATTTTCAAGCGCCGATCCCCTGTGAAGGAAACATGGACACAGTCGGACGCCCGCAGCCCGCAGCCCCCTGCCCCCTGCCCACGGCCCATCAACCCCGACTGCCCACCCCGACTGGCCCGCCAAGCCCGTGTTCGAGTCCATAAACCCCCCGGCCCAGTGGGTTTTCCTCCCTCCCCCTCCCTTCCCCCTCCCTAGGTATGTAAACATCACCAGCTCTCCCCAGCAGCCCCAACCCGCTCCTCCCTTTTCCTTCCCCTCCTCCCTCCCTCCCTCCCTCCCCCCCTTTTTCCCTCCTTAGATGAAGGCAGGCGCCAACACACAGTACCAGACACACATAATTGTGTCACTGGGGAGGGCGGGGGGCGGGGTAGTAATTGTCCTCTTCAACGACAGCTCCAGGTCTTGTGTATTTTCCTACCCCCTCCCCCTTTCCGCTTTCCCCTCTTCCGCGTCCTCCCCTTCCCAACCTGCTGAGTGCAGCCAGAATGCTGTCTCTCCGTATAGCCCCCACGAACAGGTTGGGAAGCAGTGCCTCACGCTTTACGAACAGCTCCAGAACCGCAATCGTGACGGGGGACCGAGTGTAGGCGTACACCTAATGGGAGCAGGTGGGGCGGGGCGGGGGGTTTGGGGGAGAAGGTCGGGGCGGGTCCCCGGGAAGGCGAATACACGAGACCGGCTAGTACGGCTGTTGAGAGAGCCACAAAGAAGGGGTGGGGGCTGCAGCGGGGGCGACAAGAGCGGGAGCCCGGGTAGGTCCAGATGGGCTTTCCGACTACGTCTAAAGAGAAGGTCGACAAAATTGTAAAAAAAATACCATATTGATTTACGTAAAAAAATAAAATAAAATAAAAAAGGATTAGAATACAGAAAATGGCAACGAAGGGAAGAGGGAGAGAAGGGAAAAATGATTATGACGACCCACCCTGTAATTGCTTTCTACGATGATGTACGCGTCATTGACACCACCGCTCTCGGATCTGCCCCCACCGTCGCCGCCGCCACCCGCCGATGCCGTCCTGCCGCCGGACCCCCCACCGGCGCCTGTACGGTCGCCGCCGCCCCCGCCAAGGTCGCCGGCGATTGCGGCAGCCGCGCCGCCGCCTCCGCCGCCGCAGAGGGAAGACGCCAAGCGGGTAGGAGTGTAGTACAAACTGCCATCCGCTGCCTGTACAGCACGTGGGCAGGGCGGGGCCGGAGCAGACGCAGTCAGGTCCGCAGATCAAAGCGCAGACTGCAAAGGGCTGCACAGCCATCTCCTCCTTCATACATATCCATCATACCACCGCCACCAGACGCGAACAACACCGGTCAACGACCTCGCCACTAACGACCCTCCCCTTTTTCCAAGACAACCCCATCCCAACCCGTAACCCCCTAAGACCCATACCCACCCATACAACGACAAGCCGCAAGATCTTTTTACCACCACCCTCTCACCGTACGACACCCGCCTCTCCCCCGAATACTGTAGTCCGAGGTCTAGTCTATTCACGAAAAACCCCTCCCCAACACCCCGGGCACCCTAATGCACCGTCTTCCGGAAACTTCCGGAACTAAGACCTGAAGCACTCACAGGCTCGTCGATAAGATCCGACCGCATTACATCGGACTCTTCTGCTTGGTCCTAAAATTCTGAACACGCCGTCTTGGGCATAAATCCCTATAGCAATGATCGCCACTTAGGCATATATGCACACAACCACACACACACACACACATGAACATGAACATGAACACATGAACGGGTTTTGTCGGTCTTCCTTCACCTCCCCCCAAACCCCCCCGTCTCTTCCCCACCCCGCCCACGACCTCTTCCCCCCATGTCGGACATGTTCTGCGTGTGTGTTTGTCGTACTTCCCTTTTTATTACAATTACTTGCTTTTCAAATCAATATTCGTAAGCCGCTTTTCACTACTTTACTTCTCTTCCTCCCTACTTCCCTTATCTTCACGATTTCCCAGCTGCACGATTTCCCAGCTGCACGATTTCCCAGCTGCACGGGCCCCCCCTGGGGTGGTGGTGAATGTATTCGTCCTGCCTCGTGCTTTTGCTGCCCTGCGCGGCCTTGCATTTGCTTACACTGCAACCTCCATCTCCCGCACCTGGAACACCGCCAGCAGCCCGAGTTGCGCCATATGCGCCGCCATTCGCTGTTCGGGCTGCCTTAGGTCCCCCCAGGGGCAAGGCTGTCCCACCCGCCTGAACCCCAGCTGCAGGAGGAAGGAGAGGGTGGAGGCCAGGTCTTCACTGGAGCTGCGGGGCGGTGCAGTTGGGTTAAGACCGCAGGGGAGGGGGGGAGGGTGACGGTGAAGCAGCTGAAGGTCGCAGAGCTGCATATGCTATTGTATCAAATACAAAGGCGTGAGAGCGGGGGCCCGGGGAGAGGGGAAAGGGGAAGCAAAAAGACGAATATCTAATACAGATGATAGTGAAATGAGAGGTTGAATAATTGCAAAAAAATGAAAAATGGTACGAAATCAACAGAACGGCGGGGAGGATGTCTGGAAAGACCAACACACAACACGCACAGAATAAAACGGCCCCCCTCTGCCCTCTGTGGCCAGCCACTCGCCTTGGGGACCCCGCCACCAACATACAAACACACACACACACACACACACTTACTGCCCCTCTGCGAATTTGATGTACTCTCTGAGCACCGCCCAGAGCTGTCGGTCGGGGGCCTGAAGGAGGAAGTGGAAGCCGCGCTGCGTCACTGCCAGGCCCCCTCCCCCACGGACACCTCCCCCTCCTGGACCTGAGGGGAAGGCCAACAGCCCCGCCTCCATCAGCAACCCGCGAAGGTCAAGATCGGTGCATTTGGAGTTCTGTAAGGGAAGTGGTGTACAAAGGGAAAAGGTGAAAAAGGAAAGAAAGGGAAGGAAAGAAAAAGATAGGGAAAAGGCAAAATGAGAAGAGAAAAGACGACAAAACATAAAAGAACAATAAGGAAAACGGAAGCGGCAAAAATGTGAATTTATATCTGATTAAATATATTTTATTTATATTAAGAGAAATTGTGGATTACTTAATTAGTAATTATTACTGTTTTCCTTGGATCATTCATTCATACCCGCGTAATTTGGAACTTACTCTGAGCAGGGCCGGCAGTCCTGGGGGGGCCCTGGCAGCACCCAGCAAGAACAACTGCAGCGCCTCCCACTGCCGTGTGGCCCACTCGCCCAGCTGCTCCAGCGAGGGAGTGGCGGCAGCCGCGGCGGGGGGCACGTCGCCGCGCATTAGATGCGACCTGATTGATGACGGAGTCGCACCACATACATCGCAGCAACATCAAGGATTGCAAAACAAAGAAAACAAAGAAAACAAAGAAAATAAAAATAAAATGAAGTGAGAAAATATCAAACAAAAACATAAAAATGATGTGGGGAAAATATATAACAACAAATACCAAAACATCCCAAATAAGATCAAGTGGAAAAGGTACAGCTGAAATGAAACGAGCCAACAAAATGGATTATGAGCAACACTCAAAATAATGACAGCGGCTTTTTAATTATTAATACAAATTTAGATGTACAAGTATAAAATCGCCCCTAATATGGAAAAAACGTTCCCAAAACTGGGGAGGGAAGCTGGGGACGGAACGGTGACCCGGGGCCAGAGACATGAAAGAGAAAACCAACTAACAACGGAAAAAATACCCCTCATCCTACCCCATCACCCACCTCACCCTACCCCTCCCCTCAGTCCCCGACACTTATACCCGAAGCACACCACTCGCTGTAGCTGCGCCCGGAAGTCTGGATGTAAGGCCCACACCATCTTCGGGGGCTGCGGCTGCTGTGACGGCTGCTGCGCCACCGCAAGGCCCCCTACCCTGGTGCCCGAGGGCCCACCTCCCAAACTAGCAACTCCCCCCGGTGCTGGCAGTTGCTGCCCTGGCAGGCACTGGTACTCCTTCAAGACGTCCAGACCCCTCAAAGCCGTCAGCGCTGCCTTGTGGCTACTGGCGGAGGACCTCCGGGCCCAGGAGTCCAGGAGCTCTGTGTGTGATGTGTGTGTGGTTACATGGGCATACGTGTGTTGGGCATATGTGTACATGTGTATGTAAGTATGCGGTCCTATGTATTTGATTATGTGTTACACATTGACCAGCGCAGCCTTCCTGCCCCTGTCCTGTCCTGCCCTGCACCAGCAGAAAGACCGCCAAAGCTCTCTCCCGTAAGCCGGGATGGAGGGGCATGTAAGCATGTGCACGTATGTGTGTATATTTACGTGTGTGTATGTGTGTGCTTGCTGTGTCATGATGGTTTCGGAGAGGGGCGCACGTAAAAGACCTCAATAGCGATCACCACCGCCCCATTCTCCAACCCCCCTGTTCGAACAACGGAGCTCTAGACCTTAAGTAATCACCCACCCCCGGGGAAGGGCGTCGGTACGAACAGCAATCGCATGACGTACACCTGTGCCAGTGGAGGCAGGTTTCGGAATACCGCAAGGCTCGTCCAAGGGCTGCGGTACAACAGAGTGCGCTTATCGGCGCTCAGGTTGGAGATGTAGGCTGTGAAGTCCATTTCGAAATACTGACTTCCAGCTTGCGTTAACTGATCTGATCTGGGTTACGTCGAGTGATCTGATCTGAGTTGTGTTGACTGATCTGATCTGGGTTGCGTTGACTTGATGGCGAAGCGTGGAGCGGTGATTGTAAGGATGCGGGGCAGTATGATGGGTTGTCGCCGTGTGCGTGTTGTGGGCGTGTTGCGTTCGTGTAACAAGACTCAACCTGATGGCGATTAACTAGGCGCCATCCTCGCCGGAGGTGGAGGGCGAGTTGGACGGGAAGAAATGGAAGATGTCCTTTGGTCGATGCGGCAGGTTTGCAAGTGATGTGGACTTGGATGTGAATGTGGCTTGTAGATGCTGTTGGGAGGCTCTGAGGTAAACTCTTATCTGGGTATTTCTGGGCCGTACAGGTGGGGAAGGAGGCGGAGCTCCTGAGTGGTCCCGGTCCCAGCAGCGGAAACAATGGCGGAGCGGCTGGTAAAAGCGGTAGTCGACGTGCTACGCTTTGGCTGCTTGCCGACTTTAAATCACGACCAGGGACTATCAGATCGGCTAAATGGTCTGCGTGGATTTATCGAAATGAGGATGAGACAAGGCCTAGGTTGGAGTGACGAAGGAGGCGTCCGTCCGCGCATTGTCGAAGCCTAAACCACAGCCATATGGATATGGCAGTAGCTTTAACTTAGTAATCTGTATAGCAGATTTTCATTGCACGCAATACTTGCAGTTCATGGTTCATAGACGTGCACACAGCTTAGCTCGTCCTGTACGGAGTTCAGTTTCGCTGTTATTCCTGATTTTGTAAAGGAAGAAGAGAAAATTGCCTCCAAATCCTCTTATAAGTTGCACGTCACGAATAATAATAATCAGCGTACCAATGGTTCACGTGTAAGGGTTTAATTCCGCTCTTAAACTATGCGGATGTGTCTGTCTGCCTAACTGCTAATTTTCATAAAATTGACGTTGTCACATTAGGCTGGATAACAACGGATGCTTTGGCTTGCGGCAGCTTGCGGGTTTGTTTTTTGGGAGGCGAGGAGAAGGAGGGCACTCAAGGTGGATAAGCGCGGCCTTTGCTCTCATGCGCGATTTATAGTCGCACTGTTTAGACATTACAAGTGATTTTCCTTGTGCGGAAATAGTGCGTGACAGAGCTCGACCTCAGAATCACGTCGCTCCCTTGTCACTTATGCGCCTGCAGGGTAGAGTGGTATCAGGTCTAGATATTCAAGCTGTACTAAATCTCACTTATGAGAAATCCTCTAGCGCCTATGGGGCATCGCCTTCGCCAAACGTTGGGGGATTCCCTCTAAGACAGCTTAAGCAGGAGCTCAGCATTTTGTTAGACTCTCCCTCAGCTAACTCGGATCATTTAGGGAGCTTGATTCGTGATGGCGAGAACTTGCTGCCCGATTTGTGCAAGCTGCTTCAGGTAAGGAGGCTTCTGCTTCCCCGGCGGTACCAATTAATCACCTTTTTTTCAAATTATTAACGTATTCTACCATACATGTTTTGTTAACCTTAAAATCCTGCGCGTCTGTTGCCGCGGTCGTTGAGCAGGCATCAAGGGACGCAGAAGTCCTTGCCGACGCGACCGAGCTCCTCGTAAGTACCTCCATCGTGTTGCTGAATATTTACACTTTTATTTTGAGGTAAATTACTTCCCTGCAAGGCGACTCCTCGTCTTGCCTCTGTAGCACGGGAGGGGTGCCCGTGCATGGGCGATTCAGGGGCAGCGCGTTTGAGTATGAGCAAAACCCATTAGAAAATTTGACGTGCTCATCAAAAGGTTTACGATACGTATCATATGTGCCACTTAACTGTTTGGTCATCCAGCGGGTCTCACGGTCCCGTTTACACAGCACCAACATCACACCACCTCGATCTTTACAGGTATACATGCCTCATACAATGCCACCTTCATCTTTCTTTCACCACCTTTGGCTTTTCCCCCTCCTTTGCCTCGTCTTTGCAGGCCCTCCTGTCGCCTTCACGCCGGGGCCTTCAGGCTGCCATCTGTGAGGCAGGCGCCGTTCCGCTGCTGTTCCGCCTCTTAGCATCGGCAGGCACGCCCGTTGCCATAAATCCTCATCGTAGGAAATGGGTCGGGAGGGATTCCTTGGATGGAGGGCCCCGAATTGATAACTCGGCGAGGCCCAAATGCCAAAGTACTGAATATGATCAGGAAAAGGGTCGCCGTTTGCCCCGAACCACAAGTTCCGGAACTGACATCATGCGGAGTGAGAACCGCAGCAACAACGGTAGTATCGGCAACCGCGGTGTCAGCAGCTTCGTCGCCAATCCCAGTGGCAGTGGTGGTAATGGTAGTCATGGCAGCAGCAGCAGCAGCAGCAGCAGCAGTAGCATGACCAGCCACACTATATCTGGTCAAGGCCTCAGAGCTGCTGTTGCAGCAGATGGTGGCACGGAAGAAGGCGCCAACGGAACAGTTCTGGACCAGGTCATCATGTCAAACGTTTTGCGCACACTCGTTAACCTGACCAGCAACGCGCGAACGGGAGCACCAGTGCGACAGGTGTGGCACTTGTGCTTGCTTTCATTGAATGGTAGAACAAAAAGTCAACCAACCCATGGCTCGCAGGAACCCTCTAACGGTCGTTGCACACTAAAAGTAAAGACACATATACCATGTACCAAAGGCTCTTAATTAACTTAGCCAAAGGGTCTTAGTTGACTGTTGAACATTTCCATGTGTGTCGTGATGGAGGCCATGGCAATGAGGAATTAATTGGTCCTGGGGTCGCCGGCGCACAAGGCCCAAATAAACTACGTGACGGCCATCCTATATCAACGGAAAGGAAGCCAGAGCCTTGGGAATTTCAAGGGTTTTTAGGGTGCTCATCACAACATCGAGGAGAAGAATGAAAAAGGCTCAAACCTATAACGAAATGCCTGCGTGCTTAACGTACGGCCCACCACTGCCTCATCTGCTGACTGTGCCATACCGCTTGCCGATTATTGCCCCGTCTTTCCTTTAGCCGTAGCACGTATTGAACCTAGCTCCTAGCTTTGTATTTGTCCTAGCTCCTTTAAGCTACTACTCCTAGATCCTAACCTGGCCCACGAGCCGGAATTCTAAATACCTCCGTAAACCCGAATTGCTTGTTAACTGGTTGCACTCCATCACAGGCCATTCTCCGGGATGCATCAGCCCTGGATGCATTGCTTGGCCTCTTGCTTGTACCCGAGGAAGATGCCCACGGCTGGCGGAATGGCGGCGGAAGCGGAAGCGGCGAGTGTGAAGAGGAGGCAAGAGAGGCAGTGGCGGCGGCGACTAATCGTGAATGGAGGACAACACCATCCTCATCGCGTTGGCACATCGCGGGTTTGGCCGCCTGGCTCGTGGCCCACCTCTGCAGCACTCCGGTTGGACAGCTGCAGCTGATGCAGGAGGGCATCGTGCCGGCGCTCGTGTGGCTTGTACGGCGCGGGCGGATGGCGTGGACAGCTGCGGCAGCGGAGGAGAGGGCAGCGCTCTCGTGTAAGCGTACGGCCAGAAATGAGCTGCGCTCGACGGCTGCGGCGGCAGCAGCGGCAGTGGCGGATGCTCGAAGAAAGCCAGCGGGTGCTGGTGCGGAGGAAAGCCGAGTTGCTGCTGCAGGTGCAGACGATCGTGCTGCTGCTGCTGCGTTGCCGCCGACGGCGTGCGGGCAAGTGTCCTACATGTCCGGCGGTGGTGTGCTGCCGCACGTTTCCTCGACCTTGCTGTATGATGCCGCCACCGTGGCAGCGGCGAGCAACAGCTCTCCGCATGCTTCAGCTATGCCGTTCATGATTGCTGCGGTACAGTACGGCTTGATGGCCCTGGTAAATATCACATTTGACAACAGCTCCAACCAGCGCGCCGTCGCGATGTCGGGGATGCTGGCGGAGCTAGAGGCGCTGTTTGCAGCTCTGCTACAACCAGGGGTGCTATTGCTAACGCCACAGGCTGGGGTCTGGGCGCAGGGTCCGAGTCGCCTCCATGAGGCACATTCGGAGATGATCCGGGCAGGCTCTGCCGAGCAAATGGAGACTGCATTTGCCAATGATGACGGTGCAAATGGTGATGGTATTGAGAATGGTAATGATATTGGCGATGATGGTGGGTGCAATCCACCGGAGCTGGAGCTAGCGATGTCATTACGGATTGGCTACTTGGGAATAGCCAAGTTCGCCGTCTGGTTGGTGGCGCACCTCTCCTCCAGCGACCCTGACCTCAAGGTGCGATAAGCGATGTCTCAGCATACCCCAAATTTTCCTGCCGGCGATCCAAGGGCCCGGCCCTTATACGTTGCTCGAGGTTTGAGACTGGATGTTCTGGCTAGATCTAGATTTATCTAGGAAATTCGATTATTTTTGACGTGCAAATGCATGGTCCATGTCGATAGATCTTAGAACGTCGAACACTGGGTATTTATATTTACCGAACATACAAGTACGGCACTCGCTCGGTATGCAGGCCGACATTGCTGGACCGATCTTCAGCTTCGTGCCGCGCCTACTGCATTTCCTGATGCTGCCTGATCTGGACAGCAAAGTCGGCATCACTGGTGAAGCCGTTCACGGTGCTGCCGCCGCCACCACCACCACCACCACCGCTAGGGACGTAGCGGCCACTACTGCCAGTGTTATTGTCGTACGGCAGTACGCGGCCATGGCACTGGTCAACTTGACTTGCGGAGTACCTTCCACCAAGGCAGCTGTAGCACGGACTATGGACTGGGACGGAATGGCAGCATTGCTACAGTGGCTGGCAGAAGAGACTGAGCGAGTGGCGGCTGCAACAACCGCAGCGGATGGCGCTCGCATGCAGCCGCCGGTGACGGTTACTGCCGCCGCAGCCTCAGCCTGCGGTGGTAGTGTTTCGCCGCCGATCTCAGATTTGCTGCTTTACACGGTATGGCTACTGCAACACCTTTCGCTCTCACCATTCGCTGCCGCTGCGGCTGACCCACGGGTCATTTCGCCACTGGTGGCCCTCCTGGACGCCCCCGACGCGCACGTACGACTGCGCGCGTCCGCCGCCATTGGGGCCCTATGCTCCGCATCAGTACCTCCCACCGACGGCCCGCGTATCTCGGGTGGTCCTGGAGCCGCCATTAGCGGTGGCATCGCCGCCGCATCACAGCCCCCACCGCATCGTTCCGCCTTCCTCGCCGCCGGTGGGGTTCAGAGGCTATTGGTGGCGGCACGGCGGGAGCGTGATCCACATCTCCTTGCGTACGCCATGCTGTGCCTTTCCTCCGGCGTTGGCGATGACGTAGCGGCGGTGGCGGAGGCGGTGGGCGGCGGCGCACTGGCATTGCTGGAGGTGTTACTGACTTCGGAGCATCCAGCGTGCCTGGTTCCTGCTGCAGAGGCGCTGCAGGTGAGCATCTCAGCATCATGGTTCAGCAAACGGGAGGGTTGGCCAGTATTGTGAGGCTTCAGAGGCAGCCAGCTAGTCGGCCGGTGGGCCAGGCTTCCATTGGGTTTGGTATGTGGTGTTTGTTCGGGTTGCGTTTGTTGCATGTTCTCAGAGGTGGGAAGGACGGACGGACGGACGGACGGACTTACACCCGCATTCGTTTGGGGTGTGATTTTATGATCTGCAGGGCCTTGCACGTGGGGCCCGTGCCGGTCTCCGTCGCCATTCTAGCAGTGACCCCGCCGGCGCTACCTCGCTCAAGCGAGACGACGACGTGTCTGTCGCTGCAACCGCCACCACCACCACCGCGGCGGCGGCGGCAGCGGCGGCTGTGTTAGCTGCAGCGGATCACTTACCTCGCAGCCTCCTCTCCCGCATTGTATCAGTGATGCTGACGCACGGAGACCCCAGCGTGAGGACGGCCATGAATGAGGCGTTAGGGGCGCTGACCGCCCTCCCTGGAGTGCGTGAGCGCTACTGCGCCGTATTCGCGGAGACCCTACGCGATTTGGTGAATGCGGCGGAGGTGGAGCTGCAGGTCATACCGGTCAACTGAAACATCTTGAACCTCCATACTGTCTAACCGTCATAATCCAACATTCAGTTATGTAACCCCTCGGAATGGAGATAGGATGAGGTCAGGCGAGAGAATACACACAGATGAGGATGGAGATGGAGATGGACCCGTTGATCTGGATGCTTTGAGGTTATGGGAAGGTACGACAGCGCTGAGACTAGGCCGCGGTGACATATATTACTTACGTTCCTCAGGGCATTATGAAGTAATGAAGTGAACGAAAAGGATACTCGTTGAATGTATTTCTATAAGAGGTTTTTATGTTAACACTGGAAACCTGGAGCCGGGCCCGTTTTGGCAACCAACAACTGGCAACTGGAAACCAGCAACTAGCACCGGAAACCGATAAGCGGACGCCAGTAACTGGAAACCGAAAGCATCGGTTCACGGGGCCGCTTGGAGTTGTGTACGTGTGACGGGTGTAGGAGACCAGCAGAGGCCCGATGTGATGACAATCAAAGCAGTAATGGAGTTCGAAAGATGTCTCAAGGTGCTGCAGCGTAAGGGGGAAGAAAGAGCACTTGAAAATCCAGGTCTGCTGGGTCATTGGGGTTGCCTGCGATTGCGGTATTTGGTTGGTACTTGGTAGGGATCAGGAAGGCAACGGTCCGGTGGTTATGGTGGTTGAGTAGATCGAGTGGAATGAGCGGCGCGACGGGATATCTGTTGCATAGAATGGGGACGGCAAGGCAATCTTGGTGGTGTGGTTACTACGCAGTGGTGTTCTGGGGGAGGGGATTATGAAGACAGAGACCCGATAATAACAATAATGAGAGTGCGGGTCCGTGACACAGGTAGTATCAGTATGCGGTGTCTGTGGATCTGCGTGATGAGGGCAAGCTCAGCCCCTCTGAATGTTCGGTGGAAAGCCAGGCGGATCTTCGGGAACATTCACGGGGTGCGGTGGGAACTGCCTCCGTGCCTATTCGTCTATCTATCGTTTTGTCTGTCTGTGCGTCATTTTAGCTGATATGGTTTCCCTCTTGTACGTGGTGGGCAGTACAGATTTTAGATCTCAGTTTCCATTTGTTTTATATCGCTGGTCAAACCCGGTAAGGCGGCCGGGGTTTGAGGAAGGGCGCAGATGAGAAGAAATGAGCGCCACTGGGTTGCGGAAGGAAGGGGTGGATTATTTGGTATTATAGGAACGCCATGACGTGCCGGTGCTTGCGCAAGAAAAGGGTAAGAGGAGAGACAAAGAAAGAAAGAGAGAAGGAGAGAAGCGGAGAGGAAGAGAGACACAGAGAGAGAGAGAGAGAGAGAGAGAGAGAGAGAGAGAGAGAGAGAGAGACACACACACACAGAGAGAGGGGGAGAGAGAGAGACACACACACAGAGGCGATTGGGTGACCGCGCCGCGGCTCTAGACCTTTGGCGGGTCCTTCTTCCCTGCCGCCCGACCTTTAAAAGGGTTGTGAAAATCAACGGACCCATGGGGTGCAGGAACCCTCTTTCACAGCGGCTTTGTTCATCAAGTGGCGGAGGTGTGGAAGTGTGCGTGTGAGAGCCTGTATATGGGCGCCTGTACATTTCCTTTATGGATGGATGGATGAATGGATGGAAAGAATCTTCGCATGTTTCTTGTTTTGACGGCCTTTGCCGCCATCGCCATTTAGCAAGAATCAGAGTGTAAAAGCTACGTCATGTGGCCGTAAGTGGCTGTCGATGCGGAACCTGGGCGATAGCGGCTCTATACATTCCTCCCCCCCGGGAGCGCCGCCCCCACGCACATAGATGTTGTTCCATTACGCCATGATTTTCGAAGGATCACGGTCGGGAACGGCTGCATGCCATGGATAGTAAAGGGCACGCGCATAGGAGCCCCGTGACTTTCTGTCTGCAAGCAGATGGGTATATACGACGACCTGGATGGGACTGTGTTCTATTTTGCTTGAGCCGACCGCCTGGGGAAGAGCAATAATGGCCAGAATTGCATGTCATTCCTCTGAACGACTTGTTGCCCCGCTTATATTGTGTTCATACCCGTATGGGAGAGAGACTTTGATATTTTCATTTCCCGGCGGATTGGGACGGGTTCCCATCCGCTCCTCTAGCCGTGTGTTTGGATGCTATTCGTGATGGCGGCGGTGGTGGCAGATACCGGTTTCGGAGCGGGCAATGTGCGAGGCTCGCGGCATTGCGTGGATTGTCTTCAACCCGCTGGCTTTTGTTCTTCCCGTGTCCGCGTGTGCCTAGGTCCCTGCTTCACCTGCGTCCTGCATCCGCACGTGAGATTTCGGCCAAGGGATGTGCCGCAGAGCAGTGCGGATGGGGGGTCCTCCGTCATAAAGATGCTGTGGTGCCACCATCACACCCTTTATGTGGCAGGCAGGTCCGTTCCTTTGTCACGCAGCGTAATATGTAGGAGTTCTGTAAGCAGCACTGTCAGCTCCAGGTTCTCTTCTCTTAGATACAAGAGCTGTTTTCCATGTGCGTGCAATATTGGACGTTGTGGGGGTATGAGGGGATTTTCACTTCTCTCCCCCATCCATAAACGTCAGGATTTGTACTTGAATGTGAGTGAGAGGCAGGTAACAGGTTACTGGGAATTGGACTGCATAGAGCTAGCTAGCAAAGGGAGACAGAGAGCGAGAGGAGAGGAGAGACGAGGAGAGGATGTGGGAGAATGGTGGAGGAAAGGGGCTGGGTAGTAGTAACCAGTACATCTTTAAGGTGCATGTCTTGGTTGGCAAGCTCCGTCCAGTGCTCCGCAGCCGTCTGATCTTTGCCAGGAGACACATAAGCCTCCTGTGGCGATACAGGTACGTGGGCAACGGCGATGCTAACAGCACTTGGAGAGATGATGCATGACGGACGCAGTGCTTCGGAAGAGAGTTGAGATATATAAGAGCGGACATTCTTGAGATGGGTTCGGATGGGGCTAATTGATGATATGCCACATCCGGATATGTTGACGGCAGTTGAGGCGCGCTTTAGCGGAGTGCGCATTTGTTGCGCGCTTTCTGACAGAGGCGCGGTGGCTGTGATGATAGTGGTGGTGTTAGTAGTACTTGCTGTCTGATGCAGAAGTATGAAACGGACGTCCATTTTGCGGCCTCCGGTCTGGTGCTATGTATGCTGTGGTGCGTGTAGGTGTGCTGAGGGTTGCTACCTCAAAAGGTGCGGTCGTTGCACTGTTGTTCGGCAGCCGAGCAGGACGTCTTCAGGTTTTTATTGTACCAACGGCTATTATTTGGCTGCGTTTTCACGAGCGGCTTTCTGAAAGCATTTTGATGACATTTGAATACCTTCAAACACGATCGATGCAGCCTGACCCAGCCAGGCTTGTACTTTTCCCGACGCTTCGAAAATCGAATGTTGTGGTGGCAGAATGGATGGATTGGAATGACACATTGGCCGGAATCTTGTGGGTTGTATTTTTAGTCGACCGTGGTATCTGCAGTGGTTATCGCATCGGCTTGGAATGAGGGGGAAGTGCGCCACCTTCATTATGGATGTATGCAACGCATAGAGGGAGATAGACTGAAGGAAGGACAGTGTGGCATGTGTTTTCGGGCAGCCTTGTAGCCGTGCGGGATTGCGCGGGGGACCACGTCTTTTAGGGCACAGGCGCGCCCGGCTTATCTGCCACTGCTCTCGGATAATTTCATTGGTTTGACTCATCGGTGTGTGTGTGTGTATATGGGGGTTCACATTAGGATATGCGCTGCACTTAGCAGCCGTGCTAGGAAGGCTTTCTATCATCGTGGCCTGCATGTTTTTTATCTCTGCAATGGTACACGGAATGCCGGTTTGTCGGACTGACGAATGGGTCTCATCACTGGAAGAAGCGAACCTGACGCCTCTGGGCAGTTTAGGTCGAACTATTAACGATGCAGCCACTATCCACCCTACCATAGCATTTGGGTTTGTTGTTCACGTATGTGCAAGGCATCATGCGAAGAATGCGAGATCTCTGAAGGAAAAATCTGGTCATATACACGATGTTGAGGCATTCGCGTTCACACTACAATGATGCAGGCAGCATATCAGGCAAACTCCTCAAAGTCTGAGACTCCTCACAGTCCCACATGTCTATCTGCCCAGCTGCTCAGGTCCGCTGGACCCGCATATATGCGCTGCGCTCTTTGCTGCATTGCTGAGCGCTCTTGCCTCTCAGCCACAGCAATCCATTTCTGTGAGCCCCAGTAACCCCTCTGTACCTTCCGTGCACATGGTGACAGTATTCTCTCACCTCTTGGAGACCTCCGTCGAATAGTGTTGGTTGCCATTACTTCATTGGCATGGCGACGACACTACATTTGGCTCCCCACGCACGCACCCTCAGGGCTTTGCTTTAGATGCCTAACTAAGACATACAGGCAAGAACTTCGCAGACTCACACTGACAAAAAGCCCATGTTTCGCTGAGCACCCGCGTTCCCATTCAGCCCGTATATGACCCGATGACATTTGACGCAATTTGAAATTATAATTGTGTCGCGCACCTGTAGATGAAAGGCAATGGCATATTGGGGGCGAGGAGGATGGGGGCAACTTCCACCTTGGGTGTCAGGTCGATGGCCGCCGCATCCACACCCTGCTCGTCAATCAACAGTGCCACGTTACGCCTGCTGATCATACCCACAAAGTTGCCTGGTCGAGAAGGGGCAGGAGGGAGCAGGCAAGATCGGGAGACAGGGGCGACCCGGGGCCCCAAGGCCGTACATAACCTATGGCACACGGATGCCGATGGATGAGACCAGTAGGCAGGCTGGAGAGACAGCCAAAACACCACACATCATGATTTCACAATAGTGAATAAAGTCATGGTTTTACGAGTAACCCTGAGTTATGAAGGAGGACAACGAAACTTGAGAAAGAACACATTGGCGGCATACCCTTCGAGGTTTTATCCTCCGGGTCAGGGGGGATGGTCGTGACGGGGAAGGCCGCGCTGTCCCGGAAGGTGTCCAGTGCCTCCTCCAGCAGTGTTCTTGCCAAGCGCTGCAAGGTCACGGAGTTCAAGGGCAAGGGTGTGGTCAGCACGGTCATGCGGGCCCTTGACCACGGCGTGGGCAAAGGGCTGCTGGGGGGGCCATTGCCCCGCGCTTGGGCGCCCCCGAGGTGGCCTTCACGGTGATCCGCGGCAAGTACAAGGCAGCCCAAAAGCCCGGAGCAGGGCATCCTCCAGAAGCTCTGCAGCTCCGACCCAGGCAACCGGAAGCACCGCATTCGGCTGTTTGAGGGCGTTCAGGGGGGGGAAACAGGAAGCATATGTGCCTGGTGTTCGAGCCAATGGTGAGAGTGTGTGTATGGTGCTGCTAAGGAAGGGGGTAAGAAAGAGAGCGAGGACAGTTGGCAGGAATTCATACGCTTGAGCGGGTGGGAACATACGTCCACCACTCTGGTGTGCGGGTCGATGGTACGGTGTCTCTGCGGCTTGTCTGTGCCTGCCTGCCTCCTCCCTCATTCTCACCCCCAGTACACATGTCGTCATCGTGTAACCACGTTGGGCCTTTGGTAAACAGCACGAGTGGTCCGGGCGCCAGGGGTGTCGTGAAGCGTACGTGTATATGTAGATGTGCAGGACATGAACGTCCGCGACCATCCAAACACGTACGTCCGGAACAAGGGTCTGGGAGCAGCAGGGTCGCAGGGGCAGCTGGGTCGTGGATATGTACACGACCCAGCTGCTGGTGGCGCTGCGGCACCTGCGGAAGAACGGAGTGCTGCACGCGGACATCAGACCCGACAACATACTGGTGAACGTGCAGCGAACAAACGTTTGGGAAAGGGGCGGTGAGGGGAGGGCTGAAGGCAGCGGCCGTGCAGTTCGTTGAGGGCGTAGGACGCTATGGGCCTAGTTTAGTAAATCATTCTTGTTTCTGACTCCCCCTCCCCTCCGTGCGGTACTGTTCCATTGCTGTGCATGGTCGTCACCTGTCAGTACGGTGAGTAGCTGGGCAGCGGTGGTGTCCCTTCCCCCACTCCAAGTTCATGGTGGGATGGGAGGGGGGTTGAGCTGCGGCGGTTGGACTGCTGCTGTTGCTACTGCTACTACGTTGGATTGATTGATAGCCCCCTGCCATGAGGGCCTTATCCGTCTTCATGATTGCAACCCAAAGAGGGTCACACGATTTGTTTTTTTATCTTTCCTTGACCAAGCGGTTCTCACTGTCTCTGCTCCCCCCGCACCAACCCTGCCGGGCATCATCCGATTCCTGTTTCGCCCTGAGAGGATTTTGTTGACGTCGCTGCTGCTGCAGGTGTGTGTTCTCATCTGTGTATATGTTTGCGCGCAGTGCGGGCTATGCTGTGGACATGTGGAATATGGGCTGTGTTGTGTACGAGCTGATATTCCGGGAATATCCACTTGCCCATTTGCCAGACCAACAATTAGATGGTCAAGCTGATGATGGACGTCAAGGGCCCGTTCACGAGAAAGATCGATGCTGCGCCACTGCCTGTTTGCCGACAAATTCTTCGACATGGACGAGCCCAACACGCTCTTCATATATACATGGAAGAGGACATACTCGCAAAGCAGCTGGTGGGTAGTGGGTGTGATCTCGAGGAGGTAGGGATACAGGTGCGGGGAATAGCAGACTGAAGCACTGATGTCAGTGAATTGTATTGGGAGTCGAGAGGAAAAGGGTGAAGGGTGAAGGACAGGCAGGGCTCTTCTTGTATGCGGGGAACTGGGGCACGGATCTGCTGAGGGATGCATCGCATGCCGTCACAGAGCACGGGACGGGACGGCACTGCCGGGCGTTCTCGCTCCTCAATTGACCGGGGCATGCGAAGATGCGATTCCACAATGGATGGGTGCAGCCCCGATGAGGTATTGACATGACATAACGTGTGGCCAACTTGGTAAATTTGCGGCACATCCTCCATCCAGCACCTGCCAACTTTGGTCACACTAAATGTCACGTGCCGTTGTCACGACGGATTAGGTGACTGAACATGACAGGTGGCATGGTGGCTGGCGACATGCGGTGCTCAGGCCATCATAAGGGTGATACAGCCTAATGAACTAATTAGGGCTTAAGGGACCTGACAATTGGTCCATTACGTACGGCTGAATCAAGGATGTTTGGGAAAATGGCCGGACCGAGCCTGGTCTTTATAGCGAGTTGGTTGTACGACAGGATAATGTGGCAGGTAGGACGACAGCGTCAACTTGGCCGTTGTTTCCCAATTGTTTACTTCTTGTGGATCAATTTTGCGTATTTTACCCAATGTAGTTTTCGGATTTCGTTGTGATGCGCTTTGGATCTTTCGACTGTCGCGATGACGTATACGGCATCAGCAGTCGAATAGGTATATTAAGGCTAGTAGAGCAAGTGAACTTTGTCACTTGGCTCTAGAAGCGTTTAGTACTTCTTGAGCGTAACCGACCGAACTTTGTAACGGATTGGTCCTGCCAAGCCCTTTGCCGAGCCGTGTACTGGAGCTTTGATCAGCCATTCAAGCCCTTTGCCTGGTAGGATCCCTTCCTACAACCCGCGGACAAGCTACAAGCTGGACTGGACCTATCGCGGAACCAAGTCGAGTACCCTAGCCCATCCCATAGCCAAGTGAGTGTTTCGCATATAGTATGTTTGCTGGGCGGTAATCGGGCGTGACACCGTTCCCTTTTTCCATCTGAAGCGCCTCGCTTCGCATTACCCCACAGCACGCCTTCAGCGCGTCTGGCAGAAGCTCCGGAGACATATATAGACTGTCACCCAAGCAAAGCGTGAGCCTTGAGGTGCATATATATCCGTCTTTCAGCCACCTCCAGGATCCCTTGAGAGGAGAGGCCCTTACGCTGCCACCCATAACATCCCATGGCCAAAGCAGTGTGTCAACGCGCAACTTTCTGATCACCAGCGTCCGCAGCAGAACCGAAAAAAGCCTCCACCACCACCACCTACCCTGGGTATGGTTACTGAACCCCCCCTCATATGTCTGGGTTAGCCCTCCCTTTACCCACCCCATTTAAGATGACCCCTACCCCGGGGTATGGTTACTGACCCCCCTTGTAACGAGGGGGGCTCTGTAATTGCTACCCCCTCACGTACCCGCAGCCTGTGTAATAAGTTTTACGGGGGGGGACCCCCTTCCTGGTGCCATAGGGCGTTCGTTCCAGGGCGTCCAGGGATGTTGAAGTGGCCCTTGCTTCCTAATGTTGTGCAGGGAAATGGGATTACTCCGACTGCGTGACTCAAAGCCAGTCTTCCCGATATTTCTAGATAGCGCGCGGCGGGTGAGTACGGACTGTAACATATATACATCGCAAACTTATATTCCCCATACCTTCTGATGGCACACTGATTAATACTTTTATTATACGATGTGTAACATTATTGTATGAATAGAAGTTTATTTTATTTATTATAACGTTCCAGGATCGGTGGGATCACAGACCTGTCCTCCCTGATGTTCTACAAGGACTATCTATACATAGATGGGATACGTACATGAATTAAATACAACAGTCGTCATCTCATGCTTCGATAAGGAGATGATTGAAAGCAATGAGCAAGCAATCAACCGTTGTACGTATTGATCTGTGGTTACGTAGTTGGTCTTATGCATGGCCGCCTTGCAGCATATCAGGGTATGTGCGTGCAGCAGTGTACGGTGCGAGCAGTTGGAAACGGGCGAACCGGGCGATGTGTGAACGGGCGTAATCGGAAGCCTGCAGGAATAGCGGCGGGGCCTATAGTTCTTACTTATTTTTTCCTTGTCTTAAATTTTTCCTTCGCTTGGTTGTTTAAGTAAGCTCGCTCGATCGCGGTCCGCTAAACCTCGCGATTCCTGGCTCAGTCGGGGCGGGCCTTATGCCTGTTGCGAGCTGGCATCATATATTATCACATCGCCATACTTCGAGTCATGTAATCATAACATCAGCAGCGGTCATCCTAAGATTGTATGCAGCGGTCCAACAGGTCCCAACTTGTCACATCAGCAAGTAACTTCATCAGTAATATTACGTTGAGGATTTCCAGGAGCTAATCACCGCATCGCCTATAACATAATTTAAAAATATTTTAAATTTACAAAATTTTCCATCTCATCGATGCGTAATAAGGGTACATGGCAACCGCACGGGAAGCGGACGGTGTCCATGGCAACGGAGCAGCTCATCACCTTTGCAGCCACTGTGATAATAATGACGATGTGAGACATGCGTCATTAATTTATGTATTGATTTTAAGTAATTATTCCCATTTCATTCTTGCTTGTAGTGAGAATCGATTATTCCTTCCTAATGTTCCGTGCGTGAGGTTCCGTGCCGTTCAGGGTCGTTCGTTCGTGCCGGTCCGTCCATCCATCATTTTTTCGTTTACCTTGCATGCAGTTCAGTTCGTGATATACGTATACATTACTTTTCAATCCATCAATAGGATATGCATAATGTAATTAGGTGCCTAGCATGTACGTATGGTAGCACGCCGACAGTGCGTGCCGTGCGCGGTTACGAACCCATTACTTGGTACACAAGCAAGCAAGGGACACCGCTGCCCCTTTCATAAGATGCACATTCGATCTGCAGATAGGCTGCAGCAAGGAAGCAACATCGGCATCTCAACGCCGCTAACAATTGCATGCCCTCACCACCATACTGCTGCAGTGCTGCGTCTCATGTTCCGCGGACGTGCGCACGTGTTGGCGCACATGTGATAGCAGCAGGTACGCACACTCTGGCCTAGATATTTATGTACAATTAAATAAATGTAATATTTATACACATAATATATAATATATGTGAACAAATATTTGGAATCCGTGCGTGGATAATAATGAATGATGAATTACCCGCAGCAGCAGTAGTGCGCGTGCAAACCTTAAACAGTCATTTCCAATCAAAGGATCCGATCGATCCACAACTACTTATTTTTCCTTGGAATTTCACTCAGCCTCAGCATGTACGTACCTAGATAGGTAGGTGGTGAGTAGGTTGGGAAGGGTTTTAGTATGTATGGAAAACCCTAGAGTAGGTATGTTTATATAACATATAGATAGGTAGATGGTGGGCGGGTCCTCAGTGCTGGTTCTGCATGCACCCGCTTCAGTCATCCGCCTTTACACCTGACCCTCCGCGCTATCCCACCCGCCACTACATACGTACTGCTATCAACCCACCCCTATCCACAGGAGAATTAAGAGAAGCGGTCAATGTGAAGCTGGCCTCAAAGCTCATCCGCGGCTGGAAAGCACACAACCCCCGAAAACGGCCGTTACTCCCGAACGTTCGGAATGTTCATGCAATGTCGACAGCATCTCTGTCGCTATCCGCCATCAGTGATGAGCCAGCTCGATCGGCGCCACCCCCCCCTCCGGGCAAGCGGGGGCTGCCGCCCAGCCCGTCACCCCCTCAACCATCCCCTCCACTTAAAAATCCTCCATTTCCGCCTAAGAAATTCCGGAGGTCTCCACCGAAGCCGCCCTCCCCTAAGCCTATCGTCCGATTGCCTGCATCTCCTCCACCATCACCTGTACCACCTCCGTCTCCATCGAGACCTGCATCCCCACCCCCAAAACCTGCACCAAGCCCACCCCCTCCGAGAAAGTTCCTCCCTTTGGCCCCACATCCTCCACCCCCACCCCCACCCCCTCCACCTCCACCTCCGCTTTCCCCGGAAAGCCCTAAGTCTGAATTGGATGCTCCGTTGGACTTAAGCTTGCGATTCCCGCCTCCACCTCCTCCACCTCCTCCACCACCTACCTCACCTACCTCACCTTACCCACCTCCTCCACCTCCCCCACCTCCTCCACCACCTACCTCACCTACCTCACCTTACCCACCTCCTCCACCTCCCCCACCTCCTCCACCGCCCCCACCTCCCCCACCTCCCCCACCACCTACCTCACCTTACCCACCTCCCCCACCTTACCCACTTCCACCTCCTTCGTCCTCATCTCAAACTCCATATCCACCTCCTACGCCTTCTCCAGCAACCCGTGGCAGTACAAATCCATCTCCACTCCGACACACGAACAACCCCCCGCAAACCACCTACTTTCGCAGACCCAACCTATCTCCCGACGATGTCGAATAACGAAAGGCCTCCGCCACCAGCAACTCCACCGCAATTGTCAAACAATTGGAGTTGTGCGGCAGTTATAGCATATCAGAGCAGGCACAGTTATTAGCTGGGCGCGCGCGCGGTCCGCCTGCCTCTGCAGCAGGGTGTGCTGCTGACGACGGCGCGCGTGTGCACAGCAGGCCAGATGCCCCATGCATGACACTCCTGATCGGGTGTGAACCGGTTGTGGATTATTCGCAACAGACATGTGGCTGGGAGCGTATGTATGTATGTAGGTGGCTTTATTTTGGAGCAGCAGATGTTCCGTTGTTTCCAATCAGCCTAAGCAGCAGCAGGCTTATTACCGTGGCTTACCTATTATTATTATTCACCGCTTATCCTACCTGCTGCTGTTTATATTTCATCACGCACAAGAATTATTGCATCCTTAATTTTATATGGTGTAGGCAGGAGCGAGTTTGTGACGATAGATAGGTGGATGATAAATTCCCTGCTGTTAGTTGTATATATCACGCATGCCCTACAGCAAGCAAATAAAGGGCTCGCGAGTTAACGTACGTACGACATTTGTTTTTTTTAGACATGCATCTTAATCATTGCCATATATACTATACATAAAGTCTACATTCACATCTATCTCTTTATGTGGGAAAGCTCTATTGGCAAATAGACTCATCATATCATATGTACATATTGCATGGGTGGATGCATGCATGTGGTCTTTCACTGCCCCTTGCCGTGGATGGAACTTGTACATATGTAGCATGGGTGCAAGTGGATTTCCACACACACACACATATATATATATATATATGTGTATGTACAGAATGTTCGGCGTATGTATATGATGATGAAGACCTCAACATGAAACAATCATCAACAGTAGTACCGACGGTACATACGTACATACCAAGTAGTGACACGCACGCTGGCTCGCTGTATGTTGGCCTGCTGCCATCTAATTGAATGTAGGCGGTATCTTGTTAAGGGGTGTTTCACCAGCCACTGTGGGCGACGTGCCCTGCTACGCTGCAAAGACGAGCACGCACCATGCATGCTAATAACTTCATCAGAGCTCAGACTCCGTCGAGCGATATCGATTTCCTATTTTCATCAACGTGAAAGTGCGTGTATCCATTATTATCTTTAATGGGCTCGCTCTATCTTGCTTGCACTGTGTATCACTGTGTGCGTAGATTGCGTACGCGTGGGAGCGTGTGTATATAGAGATAAAACCGGTCGCTGGAAATAAGACCGGAGTTTGAGACTCAGCTAGCAAGCAGGGCAAGCAAGCACCATGCACCAATTAGTCCTATGCGCTTTTCGGAGTATGTTGCATTCGTTTGTTGGCACGAAAAGTCGTCCTTTTAATACATACTTCATCAGTTGTTAGTTGGTCTAGCAACGAATATTCCGCCAATTATACATACCATACGCTGCACTTTGTAATAAGGATATTATATATATATATATATATATATATATAATATACATCTTGGGATGCCAATAATTGAAAATTTACCGATTCTCTGCAACTTTACCAAAGAGGATTGTCATCAACATTGCATTTGTCGTCCTGCTCGTCACATATTTTTGTAGAATACGGGCGGAGTTTCGCTTCACCCGTGGCCACTACCTGGCAGTCCCTACCTTCCACAGTATTCACCCACGCGGACTTCTCCGAAATCAGTGATTTTCCCGGGCTCAGCACCCACCACCAGCATCCAAATATATAAAGGTGGTGATGTAAGTAATGCGTGTGCAGCCGCCATCTAGGCTCACACGCTGGTCCACAATGCAATTTCCAAATCGCATTTATTTATCATTACATGCATACAGTATGTAATGCAATGGATCTGATTTTGCCCCAAAAGATGCTCCCAAGGATTATTCGCCTTCACCACAACATACACCAATGCAAGTCTATCTGCCGCTTCTTTTATTGCAGGGGAGGGGCACTTGGTTTTGTCTGCCGGGCATCTGTATAAATTGTAGGTTGATGTATGTGCGCGCGCCCGCTCGCTCGCTAGCTAGCGGCCTCTTGCGGATAGTTAGTTGCGGCCCGCAGGTTGCAGGTCGTCACGGTTCCGGCAGGCTACCTAAACCCTAATAATCTTTTGAAGGCGTCGTCGTTCGCATGCTCGATAGGTGAGCATTTGTCTACGGCGGTCCGCTTGCCGCAAGTACAAATACGTTTACTTACTTGCTGCAAGTAAGACTGCACTGGGGACTTAAGCGACAAATAAAAGGTATTTTAATCTTTCCTTAAGTGCGAGTTGCTATGCATGATAGCTGATTAATGCCTTGGTTAGCCCTCCCTTTACCTCCCCCCTTGCCATTAAGATGACCCCTACCCCGGGGTATGGTTACTGACCCCCACCACCCCCCTTGTAACGAGCGAAGGGGGGTCTGTAACTGATATACTCCCTCCCGGCCTTACCCGCCGCCTGTGTAATTTTTACGGGCGGGGGACGGTAACCGCCTTTCTGGTGCCATAGGGAGGATAGCTGATTTGTAAATATCGTGGGTATATGGCTTGATACGTTCAGCACTACTCGTATCTTACTTGCATGATCTTGCGGCTCTTGGCATGATCGCAGCGAGCCAGCTGAACCTTCGGTCAATCAGATACGCAGCTGATCCTGTTAACAGCTGCTGAGACTGCTACGACGTACTGTTGTTTATTGTTCAAATCTCATGTAACTCTGGAATGAAATATGCAGTAAAACGGCCAGTTAAAATCAGTTAGCTCGATGACCAGCAGGAAGAAGTGTTTGCATGCATGGCATCTGCCGCGCGCTGAGAGCAGTCTGCGCATGTGCACGTGCCTGCCTTGATGTCCGTCACGTAGCAGCGTTCGTTCGTCAGGCTCCAAGCTGTTGGTGTATTCTACCAGCTGAACTCCTTGTGGAAGGTGGCCATCCAATACGGCATCATGCAGCATGAGCTGCAGATAGAGTTTCTGTAACGGATGCTAGGCTGATCACCTAGACATCTCTAAATATAACTATAATAATAAATATATAATTAACATAAACTTATATAACTTAATTAACCAACTAACTTCGGAGCACCACTTAACGGTCTCTGAAGGGTCGCCGCCCATATGGGTGCTCCAGGGAGTGAGAGCGGAGGTCTGGAGACTAAAGGCGTTCAAGGGAACTCACAACCATCTTAACTTTAACTTTCTAAGTGACTGAAATCCCGTCACAGTTTCTGTGCTGCGCGGGACATAATAATATGCTGACTCCGTGCCTGTTGTGCGCTGCAGATCCCCCACTGCTGACGCCACTTCACGAGATTATTGATTCTCACGCTGCTCGAGTGCAAGGACCATGGGCCATGGCTGGGCCGCCCATCTGCCCATGGCTTTATTTAGGGTAACCTGCCGCTGTAGTTCGTTGTTGACACCTGGTAAGTGGGTGGGCTTAGGGTTTTTGGGTAAAGTATGTAACGAAATCCGAGTTTGCGATAAATGCCATGAGCTGTAAGTGCTTACCGGTGGAATTCCACGTATTTCCAGCTGTAATATGGTATGATGCACCGTACCACGGCACCCGCCCATTGAACCATTTCCGCTTAAAGCAAAAGACGCGGTTCATGGCCTCCAGGAAGTTGTTAGTGCCGATGTCACCGTGGTATGCCTGCTGCCAGTATCATGAATGGATGAAACTGTTTGAAGTCTCCCTTGGTTGTACGTATAGGATGCGTGCTACTACCAAACCTTGCGATAGTACGTATGCACGCATGATGCCCGCTTCTGGGGCTCTCCCAGCCACTCGTTCTGGAGGTATGTCGCGAGGAGGGGATTGCTCGTCCACCTGGCAGAGCTCTTCAGCGGACTCAGCCGCGAGTTGAAGCTCTCAACTGTTGGTGCGTTCACCAGCAGGTAGGTGGTCGTCAGTCAACGAAGGCGGGAAACAGTCGTGTCAAAATTTCGCCCTTTAAACGCACAGATATCCCAATATAATAATAGTGTGTTAGCTGGGTTATGACCTTCTAGATTTCATGTCGAAAGTTGCAGTTTTTGTTGTCTTCATTCGGACGTGCATGCATATATATACCAGCGTACCTTATTTCATATGTGTCGAATTTGCGCATTATTTTTGCACCAAAGAATACATATCCGTGAATGTAGGTAATAGCATTTTACACTTTTGTAAAAGAACTGCAATTGCATGCGGGAGCGAGGACCCCAGCCACCCCTTCGTTACAACTGTCCTGATTGTACCCTTGTGCAAGTTTGTTCGTGCATGCGCGACCAGTGGGGTCTGATTTCAACGAAGTTATATGTTGCTCATGTGTAAGGAGGGGGTTATATTAAGCGACGTTTATACCGTTAGTGGTGACGAGTATGCACGGAATCCTGAAAGATCGATAGATCCAAGGGAACAGTTGCTTGCATAGTGTGTCCGTCCTCGCCTTGCTTGGACACTCCGAACTAAAAACTAGACGTACGTGAATACATTTGTATCCATAAATGTCTATTTGATATGCTAATATTATGTACGTGACAAACATTAGCGTGCTTAGATGGAGGTAACTGCATGCGTTACGTTACAGTTAGTTGTAGGTGCATAGCATGCATGGGAATGTGAGAAGTCACACGCATGTACGCTTGAGTGCTGTCTTTACCAGTATATAAGCAATATTTTGTTAGCTTTCCTGTACTACTCCAAGTCGCCATTGCAAACCTGCCAAATTGCTGATGTCTGCTGGCTGTTCTTGAAAGCTTGCTGGCGTGGTGCAATAGTCCTTGCTGCGTGCTGCCAAGATCGACATCCTGACTTCAAAGTTATGATACTACATACTTCTGAAGTAACAGCAGCCGTGCTTCCGAATGGCCGTGGCCAGGCCCAGCAGGTAGGCCAAAGCCAAGGCTGCGAGGAACTAATAAGATGGCAGCAGCTTTACCGTCACTAGCTGACAGTATTATTAAGCTAAGAAATCTTATAAAGACTCTCGGGGCGGCAGATCAGCAAGCCGATGTTGCTATGAGTCAGTTCGTGCCAAACATGGTTTATCCTTATGGAATCCACCTAGAAACTCGGGGACCAGCTAACTGAATTTGCCAAGAAGTTAGGCAAGGTGTACTCTAACCTGGGCAATACGGAATCCAACCTGGAGGCCAGGTTGGAGTCTAATAACCAGGACTGAAGCCCAGTTCCCACAACACCTGAGGCTGCCACCAGCAGCAGCTGCAACAGTAACCGCAGACCCACAACTTTTGGTCTAGATCAATCTCCAACTCTGACACCACCTTCTTCAACTCGAACTCCAACTTGGCCTCCAAATTTGACTCAAGATTTCGCAGCTTAATATTGTTGTCAGCTGATGAGGATGGTTACGCTGCCATCTTAGTTCCTAGCAGCAGCCTTACTCGGCTTTGGTCCAGGCCTGGCCACGGCAGCCATTCATGTAGTAGTTGATTGCCGCAAAGGCCTCTCGAGATGTTGACAGGGTGCTTCTTGCACCTTATATTGTGATAGTGTGTTGCCGTACGCTGGTCTATTGACATGCATACCACATGCACCCTAAGTATAGTAGTTGATTGCCGCAAAGGCCTCTTGAGGTGTTGATAGGGTGCGTCTTGCACCTTATATTGTGATAGTGTGTGTCGTACGTTTACGACTACTACACTAAGCCTAACCCAATCCACAGCCATGCATGTGGGTCAAATATGAAAACCTATTTGTTATGATGAACCCCACGCCCAATAAACCATAGCTCCCTCCGTCAGGGTTCTTCAAGGGGGTAGCTGTTTGTTCCGGGGTTCCCTGGAGCCCTAAAAATTCTTTTCCGGGAGGGCCCCCGGAACTCTACCTAGTTACGCCCTAAAACGTTCCGGGGGGCCCTGGAACCTGCACAAAACTTTCTCGGGACACAAAACACTCGTGTTTATTACATGGTAAATATTTTTCCAGCAAAGACAATTTTCATACCTTAATAAAGAAATACATTAAATTGTTTTTCTGGCAGCTGTCGGTTTTTGCTACCCATATACCCATGGCAATACCCGGCATCAGCAGCTTATGAACTAACACAGATACCAGCTTCCCTAGCTCTCTTAATCTGCTTCATTCTCTTCCTCTCCATCCGAGATATACTTAGTATTTTGCTTGCTTTAAGCTAACACTTGTTGGCTTGAGAAACGTAGGAATTTGCTTGGCTAGCTTTACCCAAAATGTCAATGCTAGAAGTCCTGTGGGTAATGTTCTTTTGTCTAACTGCTTACAAATTAGCTTATAATTTATCCTTAGCTAATAAAAGTGTAATGTGTTTTTTGCTTTTCCTAAGCGTCAAGCTGTCAAGCATGCATCAGTAATCCCCAGAACATGGCCTTACTTTAAGAAAATTTTCTCCGGGTACACCCGGAAAAGAGCCTTTTTCTTCACGGGGCACTATTTGTCTGCCCCCGGAAAGCAGCACGTCACACGTCATGAAATTCCCGGGGATCCCTGGAGCAGACCCAACACTTTTACGGGCGTTTTATTTCCCAAAATTCTAAAAATTTCCAGGCCCCGTCCGGGGTGAAGTACCCTGCCCTCCGTCCAATTATTGTCTGTTGTTCCAGCTGCTGCATTGATCCCACATCTTGCTCACTCTAAGCCAATTTGCCTGCGGTGAAGGAATGGAGAGGCAGCAGGTTAAAAATGTTGAGAGCTGGTGAGCTATGCATTGCATGCATATTTCAGAATGCATCTACTCTGTATTATTGGAGGCAATTTGGCTTTTTGTGCTGACGTTTTGCTGGTCCTCCACTGTCAACCCCTCTGGATTGGTCGGGGGGTTCACAACGAAAACCACTACCACCCGCCTGCTCCAGGCCATTGCCGCCACCAATAGTATCACCATTAACAGTGTTCTTTACCTGCTCCTGGGGCCTCTGCTGCTGTGGGATGGCACCCTCCATGGTCGCCCCGCCGTCCTTGGCAGCCACACCATCCTTCTGCTGCTTGCCTAAGATTGGCAGCAAGGCAGGACTATCGCATGAGCACAAGCTTTTAAGACTAGACAATTTGTCAGGTTTGTAGTTCCGACTTGGAGTGCAGGAACGCTAACAAAATACTGCTTCTATACTAGTAAAGACAGGACTCAAGCGTATGTATGACTTTATTTGCTTGGACATTCCCATGCAATTTGCTAGCTAGCTATGCATGCAGCTGCTGCCTAGAACTGTCAAACAGTTCACCTCCTCGCTGACATTTTTCGCTTACATAATAATTATATCAAATAGGCATACTGCTACCTGGGGCTCCCATGGGTGCCCTTACAACTGAGACCTGCAACTCCGGAAATACAGAGTCATTCAGATCAATCATCTGTGAGTGTTTGTGTCTGAGGATGGGGGCAGATAACCTGGATGGTTGCCAGATATTCCTCATCAAGTAGTTCATTCTATCCTGCAGCCTGCAGACTGGTAGGGCAAATCAGGCTTATGTGTTCTTACTTTGTGCTTTGGTAGGTTGCTTGTCATTGGGGAGAGGTGGATTTATGACATGGTTGTGTGCAATGTCACATCAGTGAGTTCAAGTCTAGCAGATGCTTATCCTAGGTTTAGCTCCGTAGAAGTGTATGTAAGTCCCTCGGTAACTGCCCCACGGCAGCTCTCACCCCATTTTATTAATCATTTCAAAACCCTGTCATTGCATGTACGAAATTTATTTTACTATACTGCCTAACCCAGTAGCTGTTTTTTTAGCTGTTAACTAACCCTTACTCTGTAAACAAACTATTTTTCCATAAGTAAGAAGTTTAACTGAAGTGACCTGGAAAAGTGGAAGGTTGAAAAATAATAACATATTTAAATTGGAATGCTTCAGCATAAATATTATGCATTGTGGGCATGGTACTGTTACCTAAAGTATAGGTTGGGATGCTCTGCAGAATTGTTTTCCGTAAATTCGCCCACTGTACTTTACGGACGGAAAAGTGCATTTTACGGACAAAAAAACATTTACGGAAAAAAACCTTTCCCAGAGTGTCTGACTGTCCAAGCTGGTCCAAGGCACATACACATACACTAGTAGTGTAGAATCTGTAGTACTATCTACACAATTGTTCCCTTGGATTTTTCCAGGATTCCGTGCATACTCGTCACCACTAACGGTATAAACGTCGCTTAATATAACCCCTCCTTATACATGAGCAACATCTAACTTCGTTGAAATCAGACCCCACTGGTCGCGCACGAGCAAACTTGCCCGCACAATAATGATACAGAAAAGAATACAGCTAAATACCAGTTGGTGAGCATAAAAGCAAAAAGTACACGTGCACATTGATAGGAATACGCAAGGCGCCACAAGCAATTGGGCCGTGCACGTACATATATACGTACCCATCCAGCCATCCCCTGCTGCTTAGGCTGTACTTTTTCTGTGGTCGCGAAGGTTCATGATTTATTTTCGATGCAACTTATGAAACGAAACGCACGTTATAAACATGTGTCCCTGCATGTACTATGTAATTAATTTATGAGGCAAATAAAAATTTCGAATCACGATTACCGAGACTCCTTGCGAAGCCCTAATTAGCTGCTATTATCGAAGCCTGCGAGTACAAAACAATTGAGATGCATGCCGAAAGTCATGGAAGTTACGCTTGGATAGGCAAGGCCAAAGACCTAGGAGCTACACGAACAATTGCTTTCCCGGTTCTCCCTCTTGCTGTCTCAGGGCTACGTGACCCAGGCGCTGTTTCAAGGCCACTCCGGCACCTTCTCCTTCACCTCCATGTTGCTGTACGGCGTTATCTACTGGCTGATGGCGGGTATCACGTACGGCGCCTTCATACCCTCGGGCCTGTTCACGCCCTCGCTGATCTTCGGTGGTTTGCTAGGGTGAGTCTGGTTCCGGGTCCGGTAGTCTCTTCTCAGTGAGTTGACGCCTTGAGGAATTTAACTAAATGTGATTTATTGATGTGATGTGATTTATTTGTGCAACTCTCTTCTATGCCGTGAGCATGGACCATCATGATATCATACAGCTGCCTTGCCCTCCTGCGGATCCCCCACAACCCCACACCCCACCTTGGTGTGTGCGTAAAAAGACGAATACTGCGAACCCATTCTTTGGTGAAAGCGCGGCACTTTGCTTTCAAGCTGCTGCGCACCGAAAATCGGGCCTTCCCTAAACCCCGCCCCTGCACCCCCCCCTCCATCTCGTTCTATTTTTCTTATCCCATGGCACATTTGTGTCTCTCTTCCTACCTACTTCAGCCGGATGTGGGCTGAGGCCCTCGTCGCGATGCACGTAGCCAACGAGAACACGGTGAGGCTGCGACGCGTGTGGGACTTGTGGAGTTCCAAACCGCTTTGGACAACTCTTTCATGGGAGGGGGTCTGAAACTCGGAAATATATTGACGCATGTGCTGTAGATAAGTTGGTTATTGTGCTTCGTGATTGTTAGTTAATTAAATAAATCAAAGGGTCGCGGCGCACAAGCCACGGCGCATACAGCCGCAGCTTTTCCCGTCCGCCAACTCCCTCCGTCCCTCCCTCCGCAGGTGGACTTCTGCGCACTGCTCGGTGCGGCCTCCTTCCTTGGAGGCCTTATGCACATGCCCACAGCTCAGGCGCTCATCCTGATGGAGATGACCCAGTCACCGGCCATGCTGCCGTTCCTCATGCTGGTGAGAGGAAGACGGGTCTGGCATATCCCACCCTGACGGGATTAGGAAAGGATCCAGTAGCCCGCCCGCTCTGCACGCATGCACACGACGTTGGCGCTGAGGTACTGGTGTGCTGGTCATGAGGGGTCACGGAATGTGCTTGAATGTCAAGCAAATGTCTCACAGTCCGAGCCGCCTCACAGTCCGATATGTCTGAAATCTGCCAAGCTGCTCAATTCCGCTGGACCCGCATATATGCGCTGCACTATTTGCTGCATTGCTGAGCGCTCTTGCCTCTCAGCCACAGCAATCCATTTCTGTGAGCCCCAGTAACCCCTCTGTACCTTCCGTGCACATGGTGACAATATTCTCACACCTCTTGGAGACCTCCGTCGATTAGTGTTGCTTGCCATTACTTCATTGGCATCACGACTGCACTACATATGGCTCCTCACGCACCCTCAGGGTTTAGCTTTCGATGCCTAACAAAGAGACACAGGCAGGAACGTCGCAAACTCCACTGACAAAAAGCCCATGTTTCACTGGGCACCCGCGTTCCCATTCAGCCCGTATATGACCTGATGATATCTGATGCAACCCTCTCGACTCGCTTTGCTCGAACCCGCCGCCACCACTATTGCGGCAAGGCCGTTACCATAAAACCGATCAATACTTTTGCATTTGCGAATAGAAAACCCAAGACCCAATACTTACCCCACAATGCCGTATACATGCTTTGTGTCTCAGTCTATCTAAATGTCTGTCTGTTCTCAAGTACGTGCATGACGAGGCACAGGCGCTGTTCTTCTGCATTTGACGCACTATGCGTCGCTGAACCCGACGTATGATACTAGGAATAAGACAACATGTATCTGGGCTACGTTATTTCACGTCTCACGTCACCAGCTTCACGGAAGACGATGCTAAGCCGCCCCTCAGCGGTGTCCGCTCATCGTCAACGCCACCATCACCATCGCCGTCGCGGTTGTTCTGTGTACCAGCCCCTTGAGCATTACCACCGGTAACATCCGCGGCCGAATCAGTGACGCCACCTCCGCCCATCTCAATATCCGTTAGACATCCCCCACTCCCAACTGCTCCCGCACCCCCAACCACTCCCCCTGGCGAACCATCGCCACTACCTCCGCGTCGATTGTCATCCGCGCCGTGGATGCTGTGGCTTGCGCCTACGGAGATATCGCCGTTGACACTGGTTGATGTGCGACCAGCCGAGGCATCCTGAGGCAGCCGCGTACGCAATCTCAAGGATGAGTCCTGGCCGCTAGCATATGGACGCGCTACATCCGAAGGTCGGGAGCTATAGCTCTTGTCGTCCGCGGCCAAGTAGAAGGTGTCCGTAACCTGGAGGATGTGGTATTATTAGCAGACGTGAGGTTACGTCAACTGCAGCATGTAGGTTCTAGGGGTTTGTGATTTTGCCATGAAAGCACTAAACCCTATTATTGCCTGCTACTCCCCGGATGGTTACAACAAGTTGAAAAGCAAGATGGAGCGTCTGTAAACGGGACCCAAACCTTCCTGATGAACCAGCGCTCGCGGAACCCCCTCTCATTAGATCCCCACACGCACCTGCATCGGTTTGTCATCCTTGTCCAGAACCTCTCGAACAGCCGCCACCGGGTGGGTAAATATGTGCTTGAATGCCTGCAACCAGAAATCAAACACAGCCCCAACCAGCCGATTGTCACCACCGTGACATCGCACATGCTTCCCTTCGCATTTGTGCACTTGTGTGCTGGAAACGTTTGCATTCAGAGTAGAGAAAGAGAGAGAGCCTCATGGTTGGCTCACGGCTTGCAGATCTTCTTCTAGAAAGGCGTGCGTCCATGAAATTCATTCTTGCATTTAGCGTTCATTCCAGACCTTAGCCTTACAGGCAGATGGAGGTTTGGACTGGATTTATTAGCGAAACCCACCTGCGCGTGGATGTTGTTGTCGAGGTGCATAGAACCGATGATTTTGCCTTGGTCGATCTCGTGCGCCATCTTCTCGAGCTGCTCCTTGAGGTGGAACTGATCGAGCTGTGGATCAGATGATTCGCATTATGAATTGGAGGGTCAGAATCTAAAGGCAATAAATAAACCCAAGACCAATTCCATGGAGCGGACAAACCACCGACCGGGGCCCATGCCAGGGGCAAAAATGGCTGGATGGGACCCGTAGCTGTCGGACAGCATCTTCGAAAGGAGGGCTAAGAAGGAAAAGGAAAAAGTGTCACATGACAGACTAACTTCCTATCCTGCATGCAGCTTTGTATTTTGCATGGCCTCCTACGGAGCAGGTTCTTCACGCCTGTTCAGGTGTTTGAACAGCCTGTACGCGTCCATGAAAGAAATTCTTAGCACTTACCGGTCCCGTGGGACTCCGCTCCCATTAAATTGCAAATCGATGTTCCGTCTGAGCCACCCCATCAACAAAGCAGAGTGGTTACGCATTAACTTTCTCCCCATAACCCGCCGGCGGTCGTCAACCCCGGGGGATCTCCTCTCCCCACCTGAGCGTTCTGTACGTCCACCAGCTCTGCGCGGCTGACCATGCCCTCCAGGGGGCCATTCCAACGAATAACCGGAACGTAGTTGAATCCCTCCGCGTTCACAATCCTGTGCGCACGAGCACAGTTCAAGAAGATCATCAGCACGCAAATGGAAAATCCGTACTGGGAGGGCGATAGCACGGACCGGTCGCATTCTGGCTGCCTGAAGCCCTAGGGAAAGACCACCGGGCCAGGAAAGGTCAAGCATTTTCCCTTATGTGCAATTTGAAATTATACTTGTGTCGCGCACCTGTAGATGAAGGGCAATGGCATATTGGGGGGAATGAGGATGGGGGCAACCTCCACCTTGGGTGTCAGGTCGATGGCCGCCGCATCCACACCCTGCTCGTCAATCAACAGTGCCACGTTACGCCTGCTGATCATACCCACAAAGTTGCCTGGTCGAGAAGGGGCAGGAGGGAGCAGGCAAGATCGGGAGACAGGGGCGACCCGGGGCCCCAAGGCCGTACATAACCTATGGCACACGGATGCCGATGGATGAGACCAGTATGCAGGCTGGAGAGACAGCCAAAACACCACACATCATGAATCGACAACATTGTATGAACTCACGGTTTTACAAGTAGCCCGAGTTATGAAGGAGGACAACGAAACTTGAAAAACAAACATTGGCGGCATACCCTTCGACGTTTTGTCCTCCGGGTCAAGGGGGATGGTCGTGACGGGGAAGGCCGCGCTGTCCCGGAAGGTGTCCAGTGCCTCCGCTAGCACACAGCCTGGCTCCACGATGTACAACGTGTCGCCCTGTCGGTCCACAAGAGAGGTAAAAACATGAAGAAGAGGGAAGAGGAAAAGCGGCGAGTTAAGAGGGGGACGTTAAGAGAGAGAAAACGAGGAGGGGTTTGAAGAAAAGAGCCCTTAGTCCAAACGTATCGAGGTGACAGCTGGCGGGAAGTACAGGGAGGACGCAAAAATGCAGGTGCGTCAATAATGTCCCGCAACTCCACACCCCGCAGCAACCCTCGCTCGTCGCCATGGCCATGCAGCATCAATCCCAGGCGTCGGGAAGAGCTGGGGGCCGAAAAGCCTGGGCGCCTGATGAAACCTGAGAAGGTTCAGTGCAAACGGCCCCCCGGAAATCCTCCTCTAATCCAATTATTGATCCCTCAGCTGCGCACCTTCTCGTCATTGCGCTTCATGATATCAGAGGCGTTAATATGGAACTTCTTGCTGTTGTTCTCCGCCAGACCGACGTACGCCAGATTCTGGGGACGAGTACATCGGGCCGGGGGTGGGTGCATGTAGGCAGATCGGCAGGTAGGCGGTTGAGCCAGGTGAGCAGCTGGGCAGGCGCATACGACGGGAAACACGGTGACATGGATGGACGCCTACTTCACCACACAAAGGGCTCCCCTATTCCTTGCAGCTCAAAGAGGTTCAAGCAACTTGGCAACCCTGTCAGATGCCAGCTTCAGCTCTTGCTTCACGCATGCAGTGCCGTCATTAGCGGCATCACGCACATCGCAGTGCAACACAGCGTGTCGCAACGAACTGTGTGCAGTAACAATCTTATCCACATCTTAAACAATCGTTCAGAATACAAACAAATTATACCATTATTGTTATATCTCGTTATACTATTGAAATCTAGAATGGGCACCAAATTTGATGGGCGCCACGTGAAATCCTCCCCGGTATGCATGTCAAAATGACGATCCTGACATAGTTTCCTGCAACATAACACCTAGCAAGGGCTTGTGGAAATCATGTCTCTCGCAGCATCATGGGCTGGCTGGCCTTGGTCGCCTTGCCTTAAGCATCATTTGGTGCTCGAAGACGCCGTAGTTGAAGCAGTCTCCCACGTTCTTGGAAATAACGAGGACCTGAAAAGAATATGGATCGCAGTAGTGAGGTAAGGGTTTAGATGTGGAGGTATGCTGAGATAAGGTTTGTGGGGTTTCACTTGTCTTCCTCTCACCAGCATGAGGAACGGCAGCATGGCCGGTGACTGGGTCATCTCCATCAGGATGAGCGCCTGAGCCGCGGACATGCGCATAAGGCCTCCAAGGAAGGAGGCCGCACCGAGCAGTGCGTAGAAGCCCACCTGCGGAGGGAGGGACGGAGGCGGTGGAAGCGGGATTTGATTGACAAGAGGGAGTTGGCGGACGGGAAAAGCTGCGGCTGTATGCGCCATGGCTTGTGCGCCGCGACCCTTTCATTTATTTAATTAACTAACAATCACGAAGCACAATAACCAACTTATTTACAGCACATGCGTCAATATATTTCCGAGTTTCAGACCACCTCCCATGAAAGAGTTGTCCAAAGCGGTTTGGAACTCCACAAGTCCCACACGCGTCGCAGCCTCACCGTGTTCTCGTTGGCTACGTGCATCGCGACGAGCGCCTCAGCCCACATCCGGCTGAAGTAGGTAGGAAGAGAGACACAAATGTGCCATGGGATAAGAAAAATAGAACGAGATGGAGGGGGGGGTGCAGGGGCGGGGTTTAGGGAAGGCCCGATTTTCGGTGCGCAGCAGCTTGAAAGCAAAGTGCCGTAGCGGCCGGGAAAGAATGGGTTCGCAGTATTCGTCTTTTTACGCACACACCAAGGTGGGGTGTGGAGTTGAGGGGGATCCGCAGGAGGGAAACGGCAGCTGTATGATATCATGATGGTTCATACGCACGGCATAGAAGAGAGTTGCACAAATAAATCACATCACATCAATAAATCACATTTAGTTAAATTCCTCAAGGCATCAACTCACTGAGAAAAGACTACCGGATCCGGACCCGAACTCACCCTAGCAAACCACCGAAGATCAGCGAGGGCGTGAACAGGCCCGAGGGTATGAAGGCGCCGTACGTGATACCCGCCATCAGCCAGTAGATAACGCCGTACAGCAACATGGAGGTGAAGGAGAAGGTGCCGGAGTGGCCTTGAAACAGCGCCTGGGTCACGTAGCCCTGAGACAGCGAGAGGGAGAACCGGGAAAGGGCAGATGAGGTGTCATCATACGTCGTTCCTTTACCATGAGGGTCAAAGCCGAACGTTGACCGTTACGATATGTAACATTTCGCTTAGAAAGGTGCCGATCCAGTCGGCCCAAAGGGATGTTAAAAGCAGCGAGGCCCACGCTCCCCGCCCCGCTAGTGCACGTAGCTTAGATCTTCCGCCACAGTTGTCCGACGCTGCTGCTTCCACACCCACCTGCGGGTTGAATACCAGAGTGGCCAGGTCGTTGTAGTGGTGGTCGGTGTGGCAATGGAAGCCCTGAAACGTCTTGAACTCGGCACCACCTGCAGCGGGCATTATTCAGGGTTACAAAAGTCTGGACTGGAAAGGTCCTATTGCGGGCGAGGGCATAGGGCCGAGTGGTCGGGACCGATCAATTTTTTCGGGACTCCTCGCATCCGTTGAAACAAGGTTAAATAATATAACTTAATCTAATGTAATATATATGTATGTGTATATATTTTATATCCTAAGGTAAGTTAACCCGCGGCGCTTCAGTCACAAACAAGCATATAGGTATACACGCTCTCGGTCCTCGGTAGCGGCCACCAACGTGAGGTGCACCCTGCAGCACCACGCAGTCCTGACGGGAAACAGTCTGATCGGTAGGCCACAATACATTCGTCTTGCCAAGACTTCCCCCAAATTTGCGTCGAAGCATTACCGATTGTAGTCATCTAAATCCTAACTTCAAAGCGGTACATTCTCATCATGCGTCTCCGGAGGTGCCTCTCTCCCCACCCAATCCCGGCCAGCTGCACACCCCATCCAAATGCCCAAACCCCTCCCCAACCTCTTCAACCCAACACCGTGATTCAGCGATCAACGGAACGCATCCCCAATCCAGCCGGAAGAGACCCCAACCCCGGCTCTCCAGCTAAAACACCGCCAGCCCCTACCCCTTCGTCCCGCTTCAGTCAGCTCTTCGCGGTTTTAGCCCCAGCTGGGCCGACTACACCCGACGATCAACTCTCTGACCTACCTGACAGGCAAACGTCGTCGGCTTTGCTGTCGCAGCTCTTGCAGCGGCCCGCGACGGGCATAAAGAAGAACAAGATGGAGGTCGCCACCGAAATGGCGCAGACCTGCGGCCATAGCCATCATCAGAACTGCAGGATAGACCCTTTGACGACGCCCCGCTTTTCATCACCCGAGCGACGGCTGCGCGTCTCACGCTACTGCTCAATTCACCTGCCGCAGTGCCGTATTATATGAATACTGAATCGACACATCTCTCGCTTATGTTCCTCTGCCATGAGGAAATAAGAGATCTGCACGACCAGGATTGTGGCAGGTACCGCACGCGTCTTCCCGCCTTTCTCGTCTGGTGCCGTAGATCTCTGCCCGCCTGCGTCCCCGCCATCGCCCCCTTGCGTGGCTTGTCCCTGGAGTTCAGAAAGACCCCTGAATCCTTCCCTATGTGGGTTTCTGGTTAGGAAAGGAGGCAAGAGCCCCGCCCCTTTGCCAAACCCCAACCCCACATGGCCGCTTCTGCGAGTGGTTTATGCTAACGAAAAAGGACCGCCCGAAACCCGGGACCAATCCAAAACCCGCCAGTGCCTCCTGAGCTTCGTTTGCCATATTCCCAATCTCCTGTACCTCGGCAATGCGTGCCCACATGAACTTGGTCCATTTCTTTCGCACCACACAGACCCAGGTGTTGAAGGAAATGTAGAGACAGCCCAGGTAACCGCCCACAACCGCCAGCAGGATGATAGCCCACACTTGCTCGTAGGGTGTGGGGAATTTCAACTGAGGCAGCCATGGCAGAACGTGTTAGTGTCAAGGAAGTGCAGGTATCGCTTTATGACGGTTTGCAATATATTGCAATCTGCAGCACATAGATTGGGCACGAAACTGTGAGACCCCTCCAGGGTGGCTTGAGCACCGGAGGTTGTGAAAAGAAATGATCCAGGATAAAAACCTGATTACGTCTGTTGGAATGAAGGGGACGTAATCATCCTCCAATACGGCATATCACTGTAGATAGGCCCACTTGAATGACACAAGGCGCAGGTTCCGCCAGCCTGTCCAACCGGAACATCTCGCTCACATGACATCTCCCCCCATCAAACCAATTGAACTATCCTTCCAATTCCATCTTGACTACCTATTCAGTAGCCTCATCCCAAAGCAGCTCAACGGTCCCCACCTGGAACCAGATAAGGGAGCCCCACTGCAGCGATTTGCAGTGGCCGTGCGTACTGCAGATGTTGACCGCCTCGCGCACCACCACGATGGTGATGGCACACGCAAGAAAGCATCGCCACATGATTTCTTTACCCCAGCGCGTCGACATCTCCATGGCGAAAAGCACGCCACCTACCTGCGAGATGCTCACCCGGGAGAGGGGAGATCCCAACGCGAAGTTAACGGATATACCTACAGCTGAGGCGGAGCCCAACGAACGCCCAACGGGCTTGCTTATAAGAGCCACGGCAAGTACAAGGCAGCCAGTCATGCCATTTTTGGCTTGCGGGAGTCCCGGTAAGATGGCTACTCAGTTTCATGCCGACTGTTGGAAGGTTCGAGGGCGTGAAAGGGCATACCTGATGTGAGTACTGAAAATGGTAACTTTTGGGAGCTTTGGGAGCCCTAACCCTCCCGGTTTAGGCAATCTTAGGGCAATTAACAATGAGTTTTGCTTTTAGTTCCGTCTTGGAAGCCCTCTTAGAAGAGAGGTGAGGGATTACGTGGTCATCCCGAGAAATGGCTCTGTAATAATAATCTGTCCATGATAGTCCACTATGACTGGGAGAGTATTACCGCAATATATTTCATGTAGCCGCCGGCATGGCAGTATACGGCCCACATCCCGATATGTCAAAGAACCAGCCTTCTAGAAGCGTACCGGCGCCTTAAAGGCAGTTGTCACACCACACGCAGCACCAATCGCCACAAGGTCACGCTGCTCCTTGTTGTAAGTATAAGTACCCCAGTGAGCGGCAACCTCCATCTGCTGCTGCATCCATTTGCTGTTTGGATAGGGTTTTAGTATAAAGGAGGGAGGCAAGAAACAGTGAGGTACAGAAGGGAAGGTGAGAGACGTGTGTCATGGTAGCGCCCCGGTGACGGCTTACTTGCTGCCCATCACCACGGCCAAAATGGAACCCGCGTGGAGCATGGGCCCCTCTTTGCCCATTACAAGGCTGGAAGAAACAGCCAGAGCGCTAGAAATAACCTGCGACATGGGGCAAAGCGAGGCTTTTAAGTTCCAAGCAAACCCCGGAACAAACCCCTGCAAGGCGCCCAGCACACCCTTCACGCACCTTCGCTATGAATGTTTTGATTGTGAAAAAGTTTTTGAATATTGGACTCTCGACACCATTAAGGTAAGCCTTTACGTCTGGAATACCAGAACCAGATGCCGCAGGAGAGATAATCCACATAAAAAAACAGCAGAGGAAAGCTAGCAATAAATTGAATCCCGTATACTGAAGAAACTTCACGAAGACATTTTCATTGAGCAGCTGCGTGGAGTTTGCGAAAGAAGCAGTCGGTGATTGCCAGACTCATCCCCTTGACGCGACATGATTTCAGCTGGAGAGCCGGTACATACCACGATAGAAAAGATAAACTGACTTCGCAGGCCATAAAGGCTTGAGACAAGCATGCTTTGAAAGAAGCCTACTAGCGCAGTGCTGATGGCGATAATGACCAAGAACAGCCATCTAAGTAACGTGTATAAACGAGGTATTTGCAGACGTTTGGCATTCAATTGGATCGCGTTCGCCATTTTTATATTTCGCTCTTATGACCAAGCCTCCATGGCAGAATATTCATTAAGGCAATTGTGAACAATAAATGTCAGCTGCTGACATCCCTATGAAACTATCCTATTCGTCATGCAAGTCGCGGTCAACTGGAAACAGTACAGAGCAACCACCTCGCTCCAGGACCAGCAGGAACCATTAGCGGAAAAATCCTGTGATGCTGTGAACCAAGTGCCAAACAACGAGGAACTATTACACAAGCTTCTGATGACATCAGTTGTCACGTCAAGCTTCCTCATAATGGTCCATGACGTCGTGCGTTTCCTTGCCGTGCGTATCATTCGAAATTCTCATAAGGATCGTTAATTTAAAGCTATAAATGATAACAAAATTAGCTGAATGATGAGGATTTGATCACATATATAGGGTAATGGTGTTCATCGGGCAGAAGCAATAAGTTCGGCAGGGAAGTCTAAATATTTTTGGCGGGAAATATTTAGTCTTGATCTGATACCTAGCAGGCCTAGGTATCCGGCTAGGCTAGCAACTCAGACCTAGCAGGATGTTAGCAGGTGCTTAGCAGGCCCCTATCATAGCTTAGCAGGCCTAGCAGGCAGTTGGGCCCCTAGCAGCCGATGCTGATAGGGGCTTGATAGGGGGGTTCTCGCATAGGGCTTGATCTACCCTACTTTGTTGGCATACTTTAAGCAAGACATTTAACTTCTCCATACGTCATGACGGTTATCTCGGCTCAACAAATTAGATTGCACCTGCTCCCTACAATGGGTGTGCAAGGGGTTGATTACGTCCATACATCTGTTGTAGGACCGGTCGGTTGCACGTATAAGCGATATCCAGCTTACGAATGTTGTTTCTATCACAAGAGTGTGTGATATTTATATTTCGTAATATTTTAATGCGTATTTGTGACGCGACGTTGTCCATCAGCCCAGGCAAGGGCTTCGCAGGGTGAACCTACAGGACAGGACCAGAACCTACAGGAGAACTGGACCGGAACCACGCCATAATCACACCTCTCATGCGATACCCGACACGCATCAAGCATCATATGGTGGAACGAAACAGGAGCCGGAGGAAAGCCACGTGTTTTTGTAACCACCTTGACGGCGGTGGATATGTACACGACCCAGCTGCTGGTGGCGCTGCGGCACCTGCGGAAGAACGGAGTGCTGCACGCAGACATCAGACCCGACAACATACTGGTGAACGTGCAGCGAACAAACGTTTGGGAAAGGGGCGGTGAGGGGAGGGCTGAATGCAACGGCCGTGCAGTTCGTTGAGGGCGTAGGACGCTATGGGCCTAGTTTAGTAAATCATTCTTATCTTGTCCCTGACTCCCCTTCCCCTCCGTGCGGTACCCTTCCATTGCTGTGCATAGTCGTCACCTGTCAGGTTAAGATGAGCGACTTCAACAGTGCCATGCTGGCGGGCTAGAATGAGCTCACCAGTACCTAGCCTCATGCTCTGTAATTGGGACCATATGGCCAATTTTCGGAAAATAGGTCCAAATTTTACAGACCGGTAGACCCCAATCGATTTCCCCTAATTTTGGCACCAGGTGGCACTCCTATCTTGCCGTTTGTTTTTCCCAGTACATCTAGGAGCACTTCATGTATACTTTCATTTATACAATGGTTTCATATGGTACACGCAAGGTGCCTCAATGCCTAACAAGGACCGTCTTCATAAAATGTTCTATCCATGGATCAATGGGCGGCCAGCCATGCTGGAACCTAGCTGAAAAAGTGGGGGAAGATATTGGCTTGGAGTATTCCACGTAAAAACGCCTACGATGTTGTACCACGCGTCATTTTGCCTAAGCTGTGCTAGAGTTGCACCCACCATCGCCCTATCGCGCACGACACCATGTCACCCTGTCGTACGTGGGCGCGACGGAGCGGTACGGCACTATCGTACACGGAATGGTACGGCACTGTCGTACGTGGGCGCGACGGAGCGGTACGGCACAGTACGACGGTACGGCACTATCGTACACGGAATGGTACGGCACTGTCGTACGTGGATACGCGCGGAGCGGTACGGCACAGATGACGTCAGCTGTCGTACGTGGATACGCGCGGAGCGGTACGGCACAGATGACGTCAGCTGTCGTACGTGGATACGCGCGGAGCGGTACGGCACTGATGACGTCAGCTGTCGTACGTGGATACGCTTGGAGTAGTACGGCAGCGGGCGCTACGCGATCGCACGCATGTCACACGGCACGTCGCACCGCACATGTTAGGCGCACTGGCTAAGGGCACAAGCAACCCACGGACAGCATAACGCCTAATGCATTGTGCACAACGCTGCAAGCATGCATTGCGTGATCGGCATCGCGATAAGTGCGCACGGTCCGGCGACTTGGTCGCGGACGGTCTAAAACGTATGAGGCATTGCATATCGACGCGCACTAACGATAACACGTGCATTAAACATACGCGCGCGCACGAGCACGATAAGGCGAGCGCACCGTGAGGTCGCGAGGCAATGGCTCGAGCGATGCGGCGCGTCGAATGCAACACTACGCGTGATGGCGTAGTCGGCACCTTTACGCGAGTAAAGAACATTGCATTATTGCTATGACGGCTTATATAGCAATATCCGCACGCGGGATCACGGTAGTACACTTACTACTTGCAGATCTCTTGTACCGCGAGCCGTCGCTGCGAGTATATCTGCTATGCGCATTGACGGCCTAAGGGAGAATCGTTACGCGAACATCTCGATTGATGTTTATACAAGCTAACCGCGCTTTGGTTGAGCTTACGTCTTTTATACCGCTTATGGTCGTATTTCTTGGATAAGCCCGAGCACCGATTTGCATCGGTTAGATGATGATTGCCTCGGCTAGGCACTGATAGCCTGTCACGTCATCTACGCCCGTCTTGGAATATACGTTGTAACTCCTTGCATCGAAGACTTCCGCTGCCTCGATTGGTACGTTCCGATATAATCGAGCATGATGCACTAAGCCTGGTTCTCCGCAGAATCAATGGGCGATTATGAGGAGTGATACAACAAATTTGGTATCGAGACGCAAGGTTCGTTCACGGCCTGCTGTCTCACCCTGATCTCTTCCGTAAGTAGGTCACTTCTATGGCTGGAGTCAGTGATGGTAATCTTAGTCCTTTGGATACATTCGCGGAGGAGCTTGGCCGAGCTGTGATGGCCGCGGCCGCCTCTGGTCTGTAATTGCCTTGCTGCTCTTGCATTGCCATTCGTTTTGCCTGCTCGAAATACGTGCTTCTGAGCCGCAGGTGGATCGAATCGAGTCACACTCGCTGCTGCATCGACTGATTCGAATCCGAGTCCGGATCAGTTGCGGGCGCTTATTGCGCGCACACGCGAAGTGCGAGACTCTTTGGACGGATACTTGCTGTATCTGCAGGGAGCGCTTTCTGTCGGTAGGCTTAAAAACCGTCTGATTGTCGCTCGACCGATACCTGTGTGAGAGTGCCTTTATCGCACGAGGTTGTGACTGGTCAGTCACCGATTTACCATGGCATCTGGTAGCGGTGATGTAGGGCTAGTAGTGGGGGACGGTCGTGCCGACACGTCCGTCGTTCCTGAGACATCTCGGAGGGGCCCATACATGCATGTTGTTGACGGTGTCCGGGATCCCCCTGCGCTACTAGACCCACGGACTCCCATCCATCCGACTGTTCCTGTCACGGCAGCCGAAGCAGGCCCCGTTGGACGCGAGGAGCAGAGGGGTCCGTCTGCACCACTTCGTCAGGGTCGATCTGACGACGAAGAAGAGGTGATGAAACTGTCGCTTCCTGTCCCGAAATTAGACATTCCGCATGATGCGAAACATAAGATTGCTGGGCGAAGCATTGCCGATACAACTCGTGCGTACCTGCGTGATGTCCGCGTGTACTTGCGACTGGTCCGTGGTGGTGATCGTGACCCTGTGAAATGTCTGTTCGTCGGGAACACCCTCGTGGGTGAGGCGAAGACATGGTACGATCAATGGACAATGGCAAGGCAGACATACACGTTTGAGGAGTTGGCCCGTGCTTTGCTTGCGCGCTTTGCTCCCGAGGTTCAACCGTTGAGTGCTAAGGCTCGCGGTACGTTAGCATCTGGCACATATCGCATGCGCCCTGATGAAACAGTACCTGCGTACCAGTCGCGCTACGAGGCCCTGATCACGCCCATCGGTGACCTGACGGAGAGCGAACGCATCTTTTGGTTTCAGCGCGGATTGTCTGGGGCCCTGGCGAAGAAATGCGCCACGGACTTGTCGGGGAAGGACTTTGGGTCCTATGAGGATTTGGTGCAATTCGCGCAAGGGGTCGAGAAGCGTCTCTTAGCTGGTGAACGCGCTACTAAACCTGTCCCTCGTGTTAATGCCGTGCGAGTGCAGGATCCGGCGTCTGACGCTGCTGCCATGGACCAGGGGGCCGAAACGGAGCGACGAACGCCAACGGCAGCAGTGACCACCGTTCGTACGGATCGCGGTCACGGTGTTCGCGGCGCTTCCGGATCGGGTAACCGCAAAGGGTCAACCGGCGCAGGTCAACGCGCGGATCCAGCCAAAGGCAAGAGGAAAGGGGGTTCGCCGTCTGCTGCGGCTGCGCACGAAGCTAAGAACGAGACCAAGCGACAACGCACCAGCGACGGTTGGTTAGAAAAATGGGGTTGCACGCACTCCGAGCTTGCGCGTCGGAAGAGCAAGAAGGTTTGCCTGAGATGCGCGTCGGCGGAACATCCTACGAGGGAGTGTCCGCACCTACCGCCTTTGGCTCAGCGGCCGAAGTAGGGGATTGCCCAGGATGGCTCGGAGGGGACTCCACCTGGGAAGTCGGAACTAGAGAGTGGACGGTTGTCGTCAGTGCGGCAAGCCGTGAGGGCACCGTTGCCTTCGGTCCTTGAGCAAATCGAACGCGCGATTGGACGTCGATTGTCGCTCGACGGTCGCTCAGGACGTGTAGGTTTTGACTCGCTGTGTAACCTGTATGCACCGAGTAAACCGCTGGCGTCTATCGATTTGTTAGGCCACACCGTTTTGTTCCTCCCCTCATCTCTGCGCGAGCTGTCAGTGCAGCTGACCTTCTATAGGAGAAGTAGGCGTCAACGTCCAGACACTGCCGCTTGCGTCCTTCTACCCGCTTATAGTCGGCGAAAAGCTTCGACTTTGCTAACGGGTATGCGGAAAGTCTGCCGGTTCGAGCCGGGCACCGTTCTGTATAACGGTGTTGATTTAGCAGGTGCACCTGTGCCGTTGTCGGTCCAGGCCTACGCCGTTGACGTTTGGTACGATGCTCCTGCACCTCATCCGGAGGGTTCTGCCGAACGTTTCGAACCCACCCTGAGCGTCTTGCTTTCGTCCGCAGAGTCGGTACCGGCAGACAATCGGGTTCCCTTGATTCAGGTCGACCTTGCTGGTCGCACCCTGAAGGCGCTCGTCGATACCGGCGCCAGTGACGACTTCATCTCATCGGCAGAGGTGAATGCATTGGGTCTGTGCCCACAGTCGTCGGAATGGTCGCAGGTTACCCTAGCGGATGGGGGTAAGCAACCCATATTGGGCCGGGTCACCCTTCGCCTGTGTATAGGTCCTCTGCGTATTACGACCCAACCTTATGTGTTGCGCGAGCTGACTGATGCTGCGACATATATACTGGGGTCCTCTGTTGTATCACTCCTCATAAACGCCCATTGATTCTGCGGAGAACCAGGCTCAGTGCATCATGCTCGATTATATCGGAACGTACCAATCGAGGCAGCGGAAGTCTTCGATGCAAGGAGTTACAACGTATAATCCAAGACAGGCGAAGATGACGTGATAGGCTATCAGTGCCTAGCCGAGGCAATCATCATCTAACCGATGCGAATCGGTGCTCGGGCTTATCCAAGAAAGACGACCATAAGCGATATAAAAGGCGTAAGCTCAACCAAAGCGCGGTTAGCTTATATAAATGTCAATCGCAATGTTCGCGTGGTGATTCTCCCATATATTCACACTTAGGCCGTCAATGCGCATAGCAGATATACTCGCAGCGACGGCTCGCGGTACAAGAGATCTGCAAGTAGTAAGTGTACTACCGTGATCCCGCGTGCGGATATTGCTATATAAGCCGTCATAGCAATAATGCAATGTTCTTTACTCGCGTAAAGGTGCCGACTACGCCATCGCGCGTAGTGTTGCATTCGACGCGCCGCATCGCTCGAGCCATTGCCTCGCGACCTCAAGGTACGCTCGCGTTATCGCGCTCGTGCGCGCGCGTATGCATAATGCACGTGTTATCGTTAGTGCGCGTTGCTATGCAATGCCTCATGCATTCTAGATCGTCCGCGACCAAGTCGCCGGACCATGCGCGCTATTCGCGATGCCGATCACGCAATGCATGCTTGCAGCGTTGTGCACAGTGTCTTAGGCGATATGCTCATTGCGGGTTGCTTGTGCCCTTAGCCAGTGCGCCTAGCGTGTGCGGTGTGACGTGCTGCGTGACATGCGTGCGATCGCGCCGCGCCCGCTGCCGTACTACTCCGCGCGTGTCCACGTACGACAGCTGACGTAATCAATGCCGTATCGCTCCACCGCGTCCACGTACGACAGTGACGTCATCATTGCCGTATCGCTCCACCGCGTCCACGTACGACAGTGACGTCATCATTGCCGTATCGCTCCACCGCGTCCACGTACGACAGTGACGTCATCGTTGCCGTACCGTGCCGTACCGTCGTACCATGCCGTACCGTCGTACCGTGCCGTACCGTCGTACCGTGCCGTACCGTACGATGGTGCCGTATCGCTCCACCGTGTCCATGTACGACAGGGGTGACGTCATCAGTGCCGTATCGCTCCACAGTGTCCACGTACGACAGCTGACGTGGTGTCGTGCGCGACAGAGCGATGGTGGGTGCAACTCTAGCAGAGCGTAGGAAAAGTGACGCGTGGTACAACAATTATTCCCCCCCCCATAGGCAGTGTCCTCGCTGCCGCTCAGGCGACAAGAGCTACTGAGATTGCGTGGCACGCAACCTAGCCTCCTCGAGGATGGGCGCCATTTCCGGGGAGAAATTGCGCGCAGGTTCCCACGAGTTGTGCTCACTCGAGTAGTCCGTCCACTTGACCAGGTACTCGTGCACGGTGCGCTTGCGCCGGTGTCTACCCACGCGCCGAGTGCGGTAGTCCAGGATGCGCTCCACATCGTATACCTTCTGCTTGCCTGCGGCCCAAGTCTCAGGACCCGGTTCGACTGCTGCAGGGGTATCAGTGTTGACAGGCGCGGGCTCCGTGCCACGATACGGACGAACAAGTGACACATGGAACGTAGGGTGGATGTTCATGTCCGAGGGCAACGCGAGCTCGACAGCCGCGTTCCCGACCATGCGCACAACGGGGTACGGACCAATCCAGCGGGGCAAAAGCTTACGGGACCCCTCGGCAAAGGAACGCAGGTTCTTAGTGCTCAGCAGAACCATTTGTCCTTCCGAAAAGACCACGTCCCGCTTGGACTTGTTGTAGTACTCCGTTGCTCGTTGCTGCGCCGCGTCCAAACACGACTTCGCGTCTGTGATTCGGGATAAAAACGTCTTGGCAAAGGTCTTAGCCGCAGGGACATACACCTCCAGCTCACGCCACACAGGTAGCGCCGGGTGAAACCCATAAGTCAGAAAGAACGGGCTTTGACCTGTCGACCGATTAACAGCATTGTTAATCGCGAACTCTGCCGCAGTCAGGTAAGTATCCCAAACGAGAGGCGTGCGACCAGCAAAGTTGCGCAACATATCCCCCAGGGTGCGATTCGTGCGTTCGGTCTGGCCGTCAGACTGCGGGTGGTATGCCGTGCTCAGGTTAACCCGCATGCCCACCAGCTTGCAAAGCGCTTCCCAAAACTTAGACGTGAACTGACCGCCATGGTCCGAGACCACGTTCTTAGGGACGCCATGCAACTGAACCACGTTATCGAAAAACAGGCGTGCAGTCTGCTCAGCAGTGCAGGTCGACGTGGTAGGTGCAAGGTGAACCATCTTAGTCAAACGGTCGACCATGACAAGCACCGAGTCGTACCCTCCCTCAGTCTTGGGCAGCGCGACTACGAAGTCCATGGAAACGCTTTCCCAAGGCGCGTCAGGAACAGGCAATGGTTGCAGCAACCCCTGGCCCCTACCGGACAAAGCCTTGTTGCGCTGGCACAAACTGCATGTCTGTACGAAGTTCTCAGCATCTCTCGCCAGACGAGACCACCAGAACGAGCGTCGCACCAACTCGACCAGCCGCGTGCTACCTGGGTGTCCTGCCAACGGATCCTCATGGAAACGGGAAAGGATATCGCGACGAAGGGAATCGTCGTTAGGCACGACGATCTGAGTCGTCGATCCTTCCGTCCGTAGCCAAAGACCATTCTGCTTGCGTAGGTGTTCAACATTGCCGGGCGAAGCGAACCAGGAGTCGCCCGCATAGGCAGCCTTCAGGCGAGCCGCGAGGTCTGAGGACAGAGGCACGTCCGGGGTCGGTGGACGTTGGACAGGCGCCGCCAAAATCGCAGCGTGTAGCGACGGATGTCGACTGAGAGCGTCGGCGATGTTAATCCGGCCGGCAACGTGCTCCCAGATGCAGTCAAACCGCGCGAGGTACTCCATCCACCTCGCTTGTCGTCGGTTCAACGTGGGGACGCTTTGTAGAAACGTCAGGGGCTTGTGGTCAGTCTTAAGGGTGAACGGTCGTCCCTCTAGGTAACAACGCCACTCCTTAAGCGCGTGCAAGACCGCTAGAAGCTCCTGCTCCCCTGTAGTGTAACGGGTTTCTGCGCCCGTAAACTTCTTACTCGTGAAGGCGATCGGTCGCCCTTCCTGCAACAGTACAGCGCCGCTCCCGTACAACGAAGCATCCGAAAACACTTCGACACGAAACGGCAACGAGTAGTCGGGGAACGCAAGGGTAACGTCGTAGGCAACGACACGCTTTAGCTCCTCGAACGCCAGTTGACACTCGGGCGTCCATGCGCCAGGCGAATCGAAAGCTCCCTTACGCGTCAAATCAGTGAGCGGGGCCGAAAGGACAGAGTACTGCTTGATGAACTTACGGCAAGCCGAGGAAGCTACGAAGCTCCTGAAGGTTCCGAGGCGCTGGCCAATCGCGAACCACAGCTACCTTTCGCGGGTCCATCTTGACGCCGGTGGCCGACACAATGTGGCCCAGGTACTCCACCTGAGGCTGCGCCCAAAAGCACTTGGCGCGCTTCGCAAACAATTGCTCCCGCCTCAACACCTCAAGCACAAGCTTAAGATGCTCCAGATGCTCCTCGCGCGTCTTGGAGTAGACCAGAATGTCGTCCAAGTAGCAAACGACGAACCTGTCGATATACGGTCTAAACATGCGATCCATGACCGCCTGAAACGTCGCAGGGGCATTAGTCAACCCGAACGACAAGACAATGTACTCGAAGTGACCAAAGGGCGTCCGAAAAGCGGTTTTCGGCACATCAGACGCAGCGATGCGAATCTGATTGTATCCCTGTTGCAAGTCGATCGAGCTGAAGTAGGCCGAGCCCTTTAACTTATCGAGCAGGTCCTCCACGCGCGGCAACGGGTAACGGTTTTTGACCGTCGTCGCGTTCAACCCCCTGTAATCGATGCACATGCGCAAGCTCCCATCCTTCTTACCGACAAACAGAATCGGTGCAGAATACGGAGATGTGCTGGGGCGAATCATACCCTTTGCGAGCAGATCGGTTACCTGGCGCTTCACCTCGTCCAACTCCAGAGGACTTAACCTGTACATAGGTCTTGACACAGGCTGAGCGCCGGGTATGAGTGGGATGGTATGGTCCACGGGACGCAAAGGAGGAAGCCCAGGCACGTCACGAAAAACGTCTGCGTACCCTGTGAGCAAGGCCTCAACCTCAGGATCCAAAGAAGACTGTAGATAGTTATGCTCATGACTGAGTATAAAGGGGCCTTTTATTTCATTTGGCAGTGGTCATGCCTCTGGTCACTGGTAGTGGTTGTAGACCATGATATTACCCAAAGATACCCCAGGATACTACAAATTGGACATGGCTACTACAGTAGTAGACACAACTAACATGGCTACTAAGCTAGTAGATAAGAATGACTCATAATCATACCAACACAGGAGCTATCAAGGCATGGTGTGAGGGGCCACACTTGAATGAGGCCCATGGCCCATCACATACAACAAAGCACAAAGGCATGGCATGGTACAGTACTAGCACAGCATTCACAGAAATGGCATGGGTCACGGCAGGCAATTGGCAGGTAATATAGTTTGCTACAACTACTGTGGTAGTACACACCACTCAGATGGCTATTAATAAGCTAGTAAACAGCAAAGATGAGGCTGGTTGGTGGGGGTGGGTGGGTTTGGTGATCGAGGGAGGTACATGTCAGGGTTCGGGGCGGGGTTGGTGTCAGGCCCAGGCTCGGCTATATCATGGTCCTCGGTGGTTGAGCCACTTGCCCTGCTGCGATGAAGCGCAGCAAAGTGCTCTGGCGATCGATATTCATGATAACACTGTGGCTGTTTGCGCGGGCTGTCTCCATTAACCGTGGAAATTTGTCTCTAAACCGGCTTGCAGGACGCTAGCTTGCTATGGGATGATACAGATGAGAATTTTCCATCGAAGCCCTCATCATCTTCCTGCCGTGACATGTTGCTGCTGTAGTAGGGAGAGATGTCACCGACAAAAGGCCCTCGGCCATCAGCAAGGTTCTGATGACTTAACTATCGAGCATGTTATAACATATAATGATATAATTCATGATGCATTTGACTACCGCTTTCAATGCTGTTAACACCCAGAAGTGTATGGTGGTTGTGCGGGGACTGGGGCCTGCCGCCCCAGTTCCCCGCACTTCCACCGTCTTGGTGTACCGGGATCCAAGTAGATTCTCATTGAGACAAGTCAGGCAGAAGAGTATATTATTTGTTGCATTATAAGGTTAAAAAATCAATGTTGTAAGTACAGTTGTTATATACTTCTTAGTATTAATTTCTGTCTAGATATTTCCCCCAAGGTATTCCCCAATTCATCTCTTAGATATTTGCAGTGGTCTGTATGTATGTAGCTAATAATTTGGGTCACCTCAAGCATCTCATTCATCAGCTAGCTAGCAAGTATACATATGATATGTTTTTGCTACCCATTTATCAATACCCAATACCCAGCATCAGCAGCTCATTATTAATTAACACCGATACCAGCCAGCTTCCCTGGCGCTCTTGATCTGCTTTGTATTCCTACCTCCATCCAAAATATGTTTAGTGTTTTTATTGCTTTAAGCTAACACTTGTTGGTATAAGAAAATTAGGAATCTGCTTCTCTATTTGGTGTTATCATTATTGCGTGATGAAGGCCAAAATGTCAATGCTATTATAAGTCCTGAGGAAATGATGTTTTGTCAAACTGCTTACAAATTATATTTATAATTTTTGCGCTAATAAAATATATTGTTTTTTAGCTTTTCCTAAGCGTTATGCTGTCAGGCATACATCAGTAATCCCCATAACTCGACCATGCTTAAAGCAATTTTTTTCCAGTACACCCCAAAAAAACGTTTTTTCTTCACGAGGCATGTTTTTTCTGCCCCCGGAAAGCCATGCTTTGCCTGGCCAAAATTTCCCAGGGATCCCCGCAGCAGACCCAACACTTTCATGGGCATTTTTTAAAAATTCTAAAAATTTCCAGGTCCCGTCTGGGATGAAGTACCCTGGGCACCACGCACATGCCAGCGGCAGTGCATGCCAGCTGCACCATGCACCAGTGGCACCACGCACAGCAGCACCATGCAGCAGCACCACCACATGCCAGCAGCACAGCATGCCAGCGACACTGCATGCCAGTGGCACCATGCCACATGCCATGGCACTGCATGCTAGTGGCACTGCATGGCAGCAACACTGCACAGCAGTGGCACCGCATGCCAGCAGCACTGCACACAGCAACACCGTGCACCACCGCAGTGGCACTGCATGCTGTTGTATCTCTGTCATATCCGCCTAAAGCAAAGGCTCGATCGAAGGATGCCAGACAACTGGCCAACCTGGATATTAGCCATGAGATACCCCAGGATACTACACATGCCAGCAGCACCACATGGCCGTGGCACCACATACCTAGGGGGACACTGATTGGTCAATTGGTAGGGAGACACTGCATGCCAGCTGCACCGTGCATTAGTGGCACCACATGGCAGTGGCACCCTGTGAAGTGTTGTATCACGGTTGGCCTCACGCCCATGCCCCGGACCATGTGACCCAGTAAGGCGCCCGGCAACCAGTGATTACATGCATTGTCATATCGAAGTTATGTTCCATACTTCTGAATCAATAGATCGGTCTAACGCTTGCGTTCTGGCAATGCGACCGGTATTGGAATAACCGACATTCCAGATGCTCGGCCTGTCGTATAAGCCATTTGGATAATACGACGGGACTAGCACTCGCAAAAAGTAGATTTTCACAAATCTATTGGCATAATATTATGAGCAATAATATTCGGTTCGTTATCATGCAAATGGTTCGACCATGTGACACACAAGTGTGAGAAGTGCGGCTCGGATTGCGGGACGCCGCGTGGAAGCTTTAGTCATGCGACCAGAGCACGTCCACGTACACACACGGGAATATTCATCTGAGAGCGCGCATTCTCTTATACCGATTTATCATGCAATATCCACTTCACGTGCGCGAGCGGAATGTGACTGAGTGAGTGATATTCGCATCGACTCACATGGCGGTTGAGCCGCATAACGAACATTGCCAAGTATTGCATTTACATTGCCTTAATGCTGTGAAGGCTAGCTAGAGGACGATAGGATATCGTCTGCGACATATATATATATATATATATATATATATATATATATATATAAATTTTATATTTTATCGGTAGGGAAAAGTTGTTAAATGCTTTGCTGGCTGCAAAAAAAATAGAAGATGGTCATCATATTCTTTTGACTACTCAAAAAAACAAAATATCGAAGATCCAAGTGCAAATGATTTATTCAAAATTGGGGTATTAGCTAAAATAATCCAAACTGTGAAATTACCAAATAATAATGCAAAAATTCTTGTAGAAGTAATAAACCGAGTAAAATTAGTTAACATTGAAGATAAAGAAATTATAAATATAATATTTATGACGCACTATGTTTACTGAAAATGGAAAGCTGACGCGGCATTTAGCTTAATTAGCTCCGAAGCACCCCAGTGCAGGGAAGCCGTTTTAGTTTTACATTTTGGCATTGGAACGCGTAAATTTCTCTTTATTTGTAAACCACAAAAGTTGCATATAGATATTTTAAAAGGTAAAATGCATGCATCACGGCTGGAGTCTCATGCTCCTCGAACTAATGAAGTACCTGTAAGCCAAGGACTTCGTAGCAAAAGCGCTCAAGTGATTGTAGAGATATTGCGTGAATGTAAAATGAACCCAGTTCATACCAAGCAATGAGCAGTGCTGAAGCGACAAAAGCGACGGTTCAAACGACCCTTTAGATGCAAAGAATATAAAACAACATGTTATCTGTGGGTTGCACCATTAATACCTGACGTTAAATGATAAACACCGCGTAAGAAATAACATCGATAAGGTAAACCCTTATAACAGGGTAGAGTTACATATTTAAGTTATGCCTTGCAAGTATCAATGCTTTTTGGATAAGTACGTTGCGCAAGCACAGGCGGGACCCTCCAGTTCCCAGCAGACGATAAAGAAAAACCCAACAATTAATTAGGAAAACTCAACATACTCCTACATACTATACAGGTGGCCGTTGGTGCACGAGATGTGATCACCCAGAATGTACATCTTGCCAAAGGGGCCGCTAATGGCTCCACTACTGGGACAGTTCTTGCCCTAAACTACATACCTGAGGGTTTGCATCACTGTTCGCTTGGATTCAATGGACAATCTTACCACGATCTGCCGTACAAGGGCAACACTTTTTGCAAAGGTACCTTCCCCCTCGAGCTAGCATACGCTATCACTGGCCATCACTGGCCATCGAGGACAAGGTGCTCACATGCTTGAAGCTTTCACCCCAGGACTACTGTACGTCATGCTGTCTCGAGTCACATGCCGTGATGATCTCAAGATTGTTGGGAGCCTGACCCCAAATCTGTTTGTGTTGCAGGCGTAGCTGTTACTAGCAATGCCTTAGGCGGGTTTCGCTCCCGCAAACCAGGACTCTATCTACTTAGTAGGTCGTCCTGATTCCTCTCCAAAGACCTTAAATCCTTGTTGCCAAGAGAGCTAAAACGAGCTCTGTGTTCTGTTTATCTAGGCTTTGATTTTTGTACGGGGATCTTTCTGTCCGAACGAGACTCGTGGTTCAAAAGAGCTTTATTCTAAAGTAACCACGTGCTGAGTTTCTGTAATAACATTAACGTATTATAGTTAACGCCTTATAACTCTTTATACAATAAATATAATAATATTTATCTTAATTCTTTATCTAGAGTTTCTATATGGCGCTACAACATCTGCTCCCCTTCTCTCAAGCGCTAGCGTCCTCACTGCGCCCAAGCTGGGACCAGTAAGCATCTATGGTTTGGTGATCAGAGAAATCTTTCTCTTCAACCCAACTGTTGTGCTCGTGTCCGTAGCCCACCCATTTCACAAGGAAACGGTGCAGTGAACGGTTTCTAAGTTTCTTAGTCTCGTGATCCAAATTTTTAAAATCTTTTCAATACAACATACATCCCACACAGGCCGGTTCGAATCATCAAACTGCAGCTGTGGTGGTATTGGGGTCTGGGATTCGTCTGATCTGTAGGGTCTTAGCAGGGAAACGTGAAACACGTTATGGAATCTGTACTCTGCAGGGAGTATGAGTCTGGCAGCAACAGGGTTAACCATAGCCTCAATAGGAAAAGGTCCTATCCATCTAGGCATAAGTTTTCTAGTGCCACGTTCTTTAGCCAGGTTCTTTGTACTCAAGAGGACATAATCTCCAGGCTTAAGTTGGATATCTTTCCTGGACTTATCCAAAGTTTCTTTGGTTCTGTCTTGTGCAGCCTGCAAACAACGTTTTGCCATGTCTAATCTGTCAGCAAACGTCTCTGCATAATTCTTAGCAGCAGGCACTGCATCTCCAATTTCCAACTGCAATGGGGTTCGAGGGTGAAACCCATAGTTGAGGAAGAAAGGAGTCTGGTTCATCATTCTGTTCTTTAGGTTGTTCATTGCAAATTCTGCAGCGCCCAGATAACGATCCCATTCCTTAGGGTCATAATCTGCATAATGTCTCAGCGTGTCACCCAGGTTACGGTTCATCCGTTCTGTCTGTCCGTCACTTTGTGGGTGAAACGCAGTACTGAGATTCTGTTTAGTGTTGTATTACGGTACCGGCCTTAGCTCCTTGCTAAGTAAGTAGCCCCGTGGCTACACCCTCTATATGCTTATATGTAGAGGCTAAGGGTTGCATGCCCTAGTGCAACTGTGACACTGTCACTGGTAGACTCAGTTGAGTTCGGTTTCACTGGTTGATCCTATGTATTTCCTTAATACATAGCTCTGTTTTCTCTTCCTTAGGGATTACAGTTCTTTATGGAGGCTTGCCGTACTAAGCTCAGAGTACCTATGCTCTGCTCTTCCTATCAACCGGTAGTTATCACTACCACTAGTTGGGGGTGATACAACAAAACTGGTAGCGAGACGGTCTTTCTGGACACTTCTTTCTGTGCTTTTCGCTAATCATGGATATGGACGTTAGTCTGAACCTGGAAGCGATTAAAGCTGCACTTTACTCTGGTAAATAGAGTATTTCATAATATATTTATTGCTGTAAAATTTAGGCTAAGTCGTGCTTCTTGCAGACGACGGCGAGATTTCGCCTGCTTCTTCGTGTGAAGAGCAAGCACCTTTGTTGCACAATATCAGACGCTCCAGTGGAGTGGATATTGCAACGCAAACGTTCTTTACGTTTGAGAAGGGTACGTTTCTGGGTCCTTCCTAGAAAGTAACCTACAATGGCATCTCTCTTTGCCTTGGCTGGAGGACGTAATCGCGTGAATACCTATTCCGGATTACCTAATCCTCGTCCTATTGCTGTTGCAATGGCTTCTGGTTCTCAGGCTCAGCAAGCTGTGCCAGCTGTTGGTGCATTGCCTGATGCTGTTGACCAACACACGGGTCGCCTTGACGCCGTAGCCAATAGTGGCAATGAAACCACTTTAAATCGTATTCTTTCTATGGGAGTTGCTAATGAACCTGTGAACGTTCTTGCTGCTGCGCCGCCTGTGCCAGCCACGCAAACGCCCAGCAGGCACACGCGCGACGGGCAACCTATTTTGCCTATTGCGGAACAGAGTCCGTCTACGACTCACTCGGCTGCAGAGCTTCCGCGGGTCAGTTTGCCAACTCCGGCGTTGATGCTGGATGACAAACTAGATGCTAAGAAGGCTTCCGCCCGGGTTCGTGCTTTTATTCGGGATGTTAACCTATTCTTTGGGATCATTCCGTGGGGTCGGGACCAGCGTTCTTGCTGTCTGTTCCTGTCTCAGGCATTGCGTGGCAATGCTAAGGTCTGGTATGACGAGTGGTCTCTCTCCCAGACTCAGCTCACCGTGGAATCTATCCTAGAGAATTTGCGCATTCGTTTTGCACCACAAATTCTGTCGGTTGAGCAGGAGGCTCGTCAGAAGCTTGCTGACAAGTCCTTCTATATGAGGACTGGTGAAAATTTCCCTGCATATCATGCCCGCCTTGAGGCATTATTCCAGGATATCCCTGATATCCACCCTCGTGAGAAACTGTTTTGGTTTCAGCAAGGGTTGTCTGGTGTCCTGCAGCCTAAGTGCGCAGCTGACGAAAAGGGTAGACCCTTCACCAGCTACGATGACCTTGTGCGTCATGCCTCTGGCGAAGAGGCCCGCATCCTCGCTGAGCGCCGGTTCCGGTCTGGTGTTCGCTCTAATGCCATCGCTATGCAGGATATGGACGGAGACGATGCTATGGAGGCCTCTGATGGAGAGCCCCCAACTAAGCGTGTGCGCGCTCACGCACCACAGGCTGCCGCTGCTGCCGTAGGCGCCGGCCCTTCCTCAGCGTCCCGTCCCCGTCAGCGTGGCAAGCGTCCTAGTTCGGGAGGCAGGGGGAATGCGCGTGGGGACCGCCGTGGTCACCAGCAGGGTCGTGGTGGTGGTGTCAACCCGCAGTCCTTGACGGCTGATCAGGAGCATGAGCTCACCCGGTACTATAACCGGTATGGTCGCCAGCTCACCCGTGGTGACTTGAGGGATTTGCGTAAGGAGGCAGGGGGCAACGTTTGCTTTTGCTGCCGGGCTGCCGGCCACTCATATGATGAGTGCACGTTGCGTCCCCCTGAGGCTCGTGCCGCCGCGGCACGAGGCAATGGCCACTAGGGCCTTGCCCAGGCTGGTGCTGAGGAGAGTAACCTCTTGGCACCTCGTGGACGTCCCCTCTCATCGGCTGACCTTGGTGGGCACACCGTCCTTCTGATCCCCTCCTCACTTCATCATTTTCGGGCCTTGCTCAGTCATTACCGCACCTGCAAGCAGCGTCGACCTGATACAGCAGCTGGTATTCTTTTGCCACAGCATGTAGCTCGTCTGGCCTCTGCTGAGCTTGCAGGTATGCGCAAGGTTCGGTCCTTTCCAACAGGTACGGGTCTCTTTAATGGTCTTGACCTTTCAGGCCAGCAGGTTGCTTTACCTGGCACCCCGTATCCTGCTGAGGTGTGGTTTGATGCGCCGCAGCCATACACACCTGTGTCACTGATCCTTTCACTTCTGCCCTTTTGGTAGCAGCATCGGGTGCTATGGCTGCAGGATCAGCTCTCCCCCTCATTTCTCTGGCAACGGCTGGACTCAGTTTCACCGCCTTGGTGGACTCGGGTGCTACCCACGACTTTATCAGTGAGTCATTGGTTCAGCGCCTGCGTTTGTCTGTTCGCTCTTGCCCGTGGTCTTCGGTTTCCTTAGCCGACGGGGGCAAGCAAGCCATCTTGGGGCAGGTGTCTCTGCGTGTGTCTGCAGGCTCTTTTCGTGCTTGCTTGCAGCCCTACGTGCTGCCTACCCTCACAGATGCCGCATCCTTCATTTTAGGCTCTGCCTCTCTCCAGAAGCATGCTGCTGCGTTTGACTATGAGGAACGCACCCTTCGCCTGTCTAAGGGTTCAGCAACTTGCGTGCTTCGCTGGCTGCCTACAGCCGCAGAGGAAGCTGTTCCTGATGACGCTCCTCAGGTCAATCACGTTATCACTGCCATGCGTGAAACCAAGAATACCCCAGAGTCTGTTAGCCGTAAAGCAGCTGTCCGTATGCTGCGTAAGGGTGCTCATGGCATTCTAGTGCGCCCCTCTCTTCGGCTCAACTCTGTTGGTGCTCAGACTTCCACGCAGGACCCTGAAGTCTCTGCGTTGCTCACAGAGTATGCAGATGTGTTCCGCGACCTTCCAGGGATCCCGCCGGAACGACCGGTGGATCACACCATTCCTTTGGTGCCTGGCGCGCAACCCGTCTCACGCCCCATGTACCGTCTCAGCCCTTTTTGGAGCTTGATGAGGTAAAGCGGCAGGTTACTGACTTGCTTGCTAAGGGCTTGATCCGTCCGAGCACTTCCCCTTACTCCGCGCCTATCTTGTTCGTGGGTAAGAAGGATTGCACACTGCGCATGTGCATTGACTACCGTGGCCTTAATGCCGTTACGGTCAAAAACCGGTATCCTTTACCCCGGATCGATGACCTGCTTGATAAGCTGTGTGGCTCTGCTTACTTCAGCTCTATCGACCTGCAGCAGGGCTATAATCAGATCCGTATCTTGGAATCTGACATTCCTAAGACGGCTTTCCATACCCCCTTTGGTCATTTCGAGTTTACGGTCCTGAGCTTTGGTTTGGCTAACGCCCCTGCGACCTTCCAAGCTGTCATTGACCGTATGTTCAGGCCCTACATCGACAAGTTTGTCGTGTGTTACCTGAACGATATCCTGATCTACTCGAAGACTAAGGAGGAACACCTTAAGCATCTCCGTCAGGTGCTGGAGGTCTTACGGCGTGAGCAGCTGTATGCCAAGCAGTCCAAGTGCTACTGGGCTCTTTCCCAGGTGGAGTACTTGGGGCATGTGGTGTCTGCCGATGGCATCCGCATGGACCCCCATAAGACTGCTGCCGTAAAGGACTGGCCGACTCTGACCTCTTTGCCGGAGCTGCGCAAGTTTTTGGGCCTTACCAATTACTTCCGTAAGTTTATCTCTGGGTACTCCTCCCTTGCTGCACCTCTCACGTCACTCACTCGCAAAGACGCTTTTCAGTCTCCTGAGGCTTGGACCCCAGATTGCCAAGCTGCGTTTGATGCGATCAAGCACGCTGTTGCTAATGACGTGGTGCTGCACTTTCCAGATTACTCCTTGCCCTTTCGTGTCGAGCTCATCTCTGATGCCTCGCTGCAAGGATCAGGCGCTGTTCTGGTGCAGAACGGGCGTCCCATTGCGTTCACCAGTAAGAAGTTCTCTCCGGCGGAGCGGGGCTATACTACCGGTGAGCAAGAGCTTCTGGCTATCATTCATGCCTTGCGTGAATGGCGCTGCTACCTGGAGGGTCGTCCCTTCGTGGTAAAGACAGACCATAAGCCCTTGACCTTCCTTCAGGGCGTTCCTACCCTTAACCGCCGCCAGGCGCGTTGGTTGGAATACATGGCACGGTTCAACTTCACCTGGGAGCATCTCTCCGGATCCCTCAATGTTGCTGATGCATTGAGTCGCCATCCATCCCTGCATGCCGTGATCCTTTCTGTGGTCACTCGGCGTCAATCTGCTGCCTCTGAGGTCACTACCTCTGGCTTTGCACAGCGCATTGTGCAGGGATATGCCTCTGACTCCTGGTTTAAGGATGCCCGCAATCGTGAGCCCTATAAGCAGGAGCGCGGCCTATGGATCCGCACTGATGGTGAACGTCGCCAGATTGTTGTGCCTAACGACGACCTTCTTCGCCGGGATATCCTTGCGCGCTTGCATCAGGACCCCCTGGCTGGACATGTGGGTGTTACCCGCTTGGTGGAGCTAGCACGTCGCAATTTCTGGTGGTCCTCCTTGGCCCAGGATGCTGCTCGCTTTGTGCAGCAGTGTGACGATTGCCAGCGCTCTAAGCCACTTTCCGGTAAACAAGCAGGGTTGCTTCAACCCTTGCCCATTCCGGTGGCTCCCTGGGAAAGTGTTTCCCTTGATTTTGTTGTTGGTCTTCCTCCGTCTGAGGGGGGGAACGATGCCGTGCTCGTCATGGTTGATCGTTTGACCAAGATGGTGCACCTTGCGCCTACCACCACCTCGGTGACTGCAGAGCAGACGGCTCGTCTGTTCTTTGATAATGTCGTGCGTTTGCATGGCATACCCAAGTCGGTCATTTCTGACCGTGGGCCCCAGTTCGGTGGCAAGTTCTGGGCGTCCCTGGGTGACCTTGTCAATGTTCGTGTGAACCTTTCCACTGCCTACCATCCCCAAACGGATGGGCAGACGGAACGCATGAACCGCACCTTTGGTGACATGCTGCGTACTTACGCTGGCAGCAATCCTCGCGCGTGGGATACTTTCCTCTCTGCTGCTGAGTTTGCCATGAACAATGCTGTTAACCAGTCTACGGGACAGTCTCCGTTCTTCTTGAACTATGGCTTCCACCCCGCAATTCCACTTGCTTGGGAGTTGGATGTGCCTGCCCCAGCTGCCAAAGCTTTCGTGAGGTCGTATAATGACCGCATGGATGAAGCTAAGCACCTCCTTGATGAGGCTGCACAGCAGCGTACCATCGAATACTACAACCGTGGTAAGAAGGACACCACCTTCAAGCCTGGTGATTCCGTACTCCTCAGTACTAAAAACCTACGGCAACTTGCCACAGGTCCGCGCAAACTTTTGCCGCGATGGGTGGGACCTTACCCTGTGAAACGCATGGTTGGTCAGGCAGCGGCCGAGCTTGTCCTTCCCTCGAATATGCGTATTCACCCCACCTTCCACGTGTCTCTGCTGCGTCCTTACAGGGCAGCACCAGATACGTTGGTTACCAATGGATCCAATATTTCCTCTGGAAACCCCGGGACCAGTCCTGATGGACCGCCACCAGTAGATTGGTTGAACAACGAACCTCTCTACTCGGTTGAGCGCATTCTTGACTACCATGCTCGCCGTATCGGGAAGAAACGAAAATGGCTGGTGCATGAGTACCTTGTCAAGTGGAAGGGTTATTCTTCCGGCCAAAACAGCTGGGAACCTGCGCAGAACTTTACCCCTGACCTGATCCCTGATCTTGAAGCAGCTCGAGCCCGTGCACGAGGGCGCTGCGAGGACGCCGCGTCCTAAAGGGGGAATAGTTGTTGTATTACGGTACCGGCCTTAGCTCCTTGCTAAGTAGCCCCGTGGCTACACCCTCTATATGCTTATATGTAGAGGCTAAGGGTTGCATGCCCTAGTGCAACTGTGACACTGTCACTGGTAGACTCAGTTGAGTTCGGTTTCACTGGTTGATCCTATGTATTTCCTTAATACATAGCTCTGTTTTCTCTTCCTTAGGGATTACAGTTCTTTATGGAGGCTTGCCGTACTAAGCTCAGAGTACCTATGCTCTGCTCTTCCTATCAACCGGTAGTTATCACTACCACTAGTTGGGGGTGATACAACATTTAGCCCCTACACGCTTGAATAGCGCAGTAAGGAAGTTGCCTGTGAATTTCGAATCTCGGTCTGAGATAATATTCTGTGGCATGCCATGGAGGCGTACAATGGCATCAAAGAATAAGTCTGCTGTCTGTTCTGAGGTTATGGAGTTCTTGCAAGGCCGTACATGGACCATCTTGGTGAGTCTATCCACAAAAACTGCAATAGAGTTAACACCCTTCTTTGTAACTGGTAGTCCGACAATGAAATCCATGGAAACACTCTGCCAGGGCATCTCAGGGACTGGTAGCGGTTGTGCTAGGCCAAGGGGTTTACCTCCAGTAGACTTATTTCTTTGGCAAGAATCGCACTGAGAGATATAATCCTCAACATCAGCTCGCAGTGTTGGCCACCAAAACGTGCGGCGTATAAGGTCTATGGTGCGATCTCTTCCAGGATGTCCTGCAAGGGGGTCTGAATGGCTTCTGTGTATGATTTCTCTTTTTATCATGGGGTCATTTGGGACCACAATGCAGTAGGTGTTCTCTCCCTCCTCCTTCTCATAGAATCCACGAGGATTCGATTTGAGATTTACTGTGTTTTGGGGGTTTTGAAACCAAACATCTTTAGATGTAGCTTCTATGATCTGTTTGAGTAGGGATTCTGTGCTCTGCGGGATTTGTCCAGTCATGATAGCATTAAGCAGGATCAGACTGTGCAATGCGGGATGGCGGGATAGTGCATCAGCAACAACATTCAAACGTCCAGGGCGGTAAAGCCATTGGAAGTTGAATTGTTCCAAGAATTCTACCCATCTGGCTTGTCTGCGGCTCAGCTGAGCTTGTGTCTTTAGATACGTTAGGGGGTGATGGTCTGTCACCAACGTGAAAGGGATAGAACTCTGTAGGTAGCATCGCCATTTCCGCAAGGCATTGATAACACCTAGCAATTCTTGTTCTCCAGTGCCATAATTGCGTTCGGCAGGAGAAAATTTCTTTGAAGCAAAAGCCACGGGCCGGTTTTCTTGAAGAAGTACAGCACCCGTACCGTTAAGTGAGGCGTCTGACACAACCTCAAAAGGCTTTGCAAAATCAGGGTAGTGCAGGAGTACATCCGTAGATAATCGTTCTTTGATATCAGCAAAAGCTTTTAATGCTTGTCTTGGCCATTCTTTGGGCACCTGCGACTTGTTAAACAAGTCAGTCAGCGGAGCCACAACCGAACTGAAATTGGGAATAAATCGGCGGAAATAATTTGCCAAACCGACAAAAGATCTGAGTTCGGATATATCTTTGGGTGTTGGCCAATTTCGTATGGCTTCGGTTTTCTTTGGATCCATCCGTAGACCATCTTTGCTCACGATGTGTCCCAAGTACTTGACTTCAGGTCGCCAAAATTCGCATTTAGAAATCTTTACTTGATACTTGTTCTTTCGAAGTAAGTCAAGAACAATTCTGAGATGCGCAGCATGTTCTTTGGCGTTCTTTGAGAAAATTAGGATATCGTCCAAGTGGACTGTGACGAATCTGTTTAGGTAAGGTGCAAAACCGCGATTCATGGCAGCTTGGAACGTCGCTGGAGCGTTAGACAAACCGAACGGTAGGACTAGCCATTCGAAATGTCCTAACGGCGTCGTAAAAGCAGTCTTTGGGATGTCTGTGGGATTAATTCTGAGTTGGTGATATCCAGAGGCCAAGTCTAGAGCTGTAAAGAAACTGGATCCGGCTAGTTTGTCCAAAGTATCATCTATGCGGGGCAGAGGGTACCGGTTCTTTACTGTGAGTTTATTTAGAGCTCTGTAATCTATGCACATCCTGAGTTCTCCTGTCTTCTTTGCAACAAAGAGGACAGGGGCACCAAAAGGTGAAGTGGATGGTCTTATAAAGCCCTTCTGTAGCAAATCTGTGACTTGTTTTTCGACCTCAGCCAGTTCAAGTTGTGATAGGCGAAACTGGGGTCTAAAAACAGGTTGGGAACCAGGTTCTAAGGGGATAACGTGGGTTACGCCTCTTTCAGGTGGCAGTCCTTGAACCGGTTCGAAGACATCTGCGAACTCTGATAGGATCTTTGACCCTGCCAACTATGGGCCGGGCTAATTAAGCCTGACAAGCAGGGCTTTGGGCCGGGAAAAAATAGTTTTTGGAAAGCGCAAATTGTCAATGATTCCAAACACTGCCTAACAGGGTCTGTTAGGCTTAATTAGGCTGTGTCTGACTTAATCAGTCCGGGACCTAGAAGCCCCTAATGTTATTAGTGTTACAGTTTGCGTGAAGTAATATGCAAATAATGATTAGCTTTAACATGAATCCTGTGATCCCGTTTATCATTTGTGTGATTACATGTAATATTTTTAGAACCATTCGCGGCGGACAAGAATGTCAAGCACACTTGACTTCAAGTAGTACTGATGCACGCAACCATTAGCATTTTGTGTTACATCCATCACAGATTTTACATGTACCTGTATTTTTATTAGGCATGATATAATCATGGAGTGCGACATTGGTCAACTTTTAAAGAACTTTAAAGTAAGTTCTGATTAAGTTGTCCCTCCCATTAAAATGGAGTTAAAGAACTAAGCGATTTGCTGCATATTCCAGTTAGCAGCATTGACATACATCAGTCCATTTAACATGTACAATGTCAATGTATGTTACCACCAATCGTCTTCATTGTTATTTGTGATATATACTGACCCAAAGGCTATGAAGCAGCAGCTCTTTGGCTTTTTACAAGGCATGACATGTTAACATTGTTGGGCATAGCTATGTAATAGATAATTATAATTTTCTTCTTCTGAGGTCATATGTAAGTAAGTGTTAAAGGATGCACTGCAGGAACATGTAAAATGCTTGTAATGAGCAGTCACACACCAAGGCCACATGTTTTCTTCATCAAAATAGCAGCAATAGTTACAAATTGTGTAAGATGATTCATCATAAGGTATTAAAGACTATCATGACAGGCAATTAATTTGAATGACAGTTGCGGGCGGGGCCCCAGAAATTTAAATGACAACTCCCTCGCGCCAGCTAGCCAACTGTAGAATCCAGACCAAGCAGTCTGGATCCTACAGTTGTGGGGCCCCAGAAATTTAAATGACAACTCCCTCGCGCCAGCTAGCCAACTGTAGGATCCAGACCAAGCAGTCTGGATCTTACAGTTGATGGGGCCCCAGAATTTCAAACGACAACTCCCTTGCGCCAGCTAGCCAACTGTAGGATCCAGACCAAGCAGTCTGGATCTTACAGTTGATGGGGCCCCAGAATTTCAAACGACAACTCCCTTGCGCCAGCTAGCCAACTGTAGGATCCAGACCAAGCAGTCTGGATCTTACAGTTGATGGGGCCCCAGAATTTCAAATGACAACTCCCTTGCGCCAGCTAGCCAACTGTAGGATCCAGACCAAGCAGTCTGGATCTTACAGTTGATGGGGCCCCAGAATTTCAAACGACAACTCCCTCGCGCCAGCTAGCCAACTGTAGGATCCAGACCAAGCAGTCTGGATCTTACAGTTGATGGGGCCTCAGAATTTCAAACGACAACTCCCTCGCGCCAGCTAGCCAACTGTAGGATCCAGACCAAGCAGTCCAGATTCTATGCATGGATACTGAAACAAATTTGCAAATTTTATGTAGCATCAGTTGCTGAAGCTTAGGATAGTTATGCTTATCCCAAGATGACAATAATTACACTCCAGTCACTCAGAGTCAACAAGGATCTGGAACGGCTATTATATGGTCACACACGTCAATTGGTATTAATGAGGACTTACTATTTACTGGTGTACACTCTAGAACAAAGCAAATATGCGCATGTATGGATATCTGGACCAGGACACGTGTATTGCACGTTTGGCAACTCCAATAACGGACAGATATATAAGACATGTGTCCATGAAAAATGTTTGCCATAATTCGATGCGATGTTGCCACCCCTGCCATTCTGCATGAAGGGAAGATACCACAGGCTAATATATACCCACCTTTCAGCGGCCAATTGTATGAGGTCTACATTGCATTTCCCTGACATTCTGACCTCTAATGTTATAGATGGGGATACAGTTGTTCACATTGTAAATGTAGCTCCTATACTACGTCTCTTTCATTCACCAGCCTGTCGCCAATATAAAGATCACCTAGTTACCTATGAAATAGCCTCATCTGCATTCTCCTAGTACATCCTGCTGCAAAAAAGAAGGCCCCATTACCCCTCAATCACGCTTGTCATTGCCAACTTGCATTCCTATAAGCAGTGTTAAGGCGCTCCTCCACTGCTTCTCTGAACAACCTTCAAAGCTTGCCCAAGTTTTCACATCTTTACCATCAAATGTGGGCAGGAGGCAAAACACAGGCAGGTTGTTGATCTGCTGCTTCTTCAGCGGCATTTCTAGCTTTACCGGACCACTAGGCCCATCAATCTTCTTGGCCCTGCTTGTCGTCAGCAACTGGATGATAAAGACCCCAACTTTGTCGGTGTCTCTTGTGCATTTAGACTGCAGGTGATGTAATTGCAAAATTCCACGAATTAATTTACAATAAATTGAGACAGAAAATTGAGAGTAACAACTATGAGCAGCAGCAATTACGTGTTGGCTTTGTAATGAATAGTCAACTACAAATACATATACTATCTGCCATTGTTGGGGTGCTAGGCATCTTAACTCTGACTACTTACAAGTGCACTCTTGTCCAGTAGGGCGCCAGCCGCGACAGCATTGGGGTTTCCTGCCTTGCACTCCACGACGACAACATACTTCTGACCTTCACTTGATGTGCCGATGCTCTGCTGTAGGTAGTCCAGGTGGGATGTACTGCCCATATACTTACCATACTCCTGGTGGTCATGCCCAAAGGAACTGTACCTGGGCGTTTCTGCATGTTAGGTAAGTGGACATGATTTCTTTTATAAAGGATATGTTGTATGTGGGAATACTTAATAATAAGTTGTGGGAAAACAGAAATGGACAGGCAAAGAAATAAACACAATCACATCATCTTGTAGGTGCGTAAATTTACATATTATTGCCTAAATATTATTGTACATGTAAGTTGTTTGCTTTGGGTGATAATTTACATACACTATTTGTACATAAGCCCACCAATGTTAAGGCTGCGGTTTGGCAACCATTTTGCACGGTTCTGCACCCTGTATTTCAGGGATTTCCGTACTCGTTCCTCAACTTCAGCATCAGTTGCACCTGGCTGTAGTTGAAACAGCCTCCGTACAACGTCCGGGGCACCAAGCGATGTGGTGTACTTTTCGATGTCCTTGGTTACCTGCCAACCCAACATAGCAACAAGTTATCTGTAGCCCGCCCGTCCCATTTTGTGTGGCCTCATTATCACAGAGATAGGCGTAATAAAGAACACACCCTAATAACCTGTAATGATGTGCACATGCATCCATCAATGCTCCTATTTTATAAGTGTAATGCATGGATGTGAGACAATATTGCCAAGTATATCTCAGAAAATGAGGATGGTCCTGCATGTCTAAAATTTTACCTACCACATATGTGTCCACATCAGCTGCCGTTGTCATGACAGCCAGATCGTGATGAAATGTATTGAACAAGAGTTGCAGACCACTGGCCTTCCCCCGGGTGATCCCGCTCGAATGCTTCCTATGAGCAGGTTTATCAGCAGTGTCACTGTTGTCATGAGCACACTTCTGCTTCTTGCTGCTACCCTCTGCTACGCTGCAAAGAGCAGCATCAATCTTGTTGATGAATGCTGACTTGACACCGTTGGCCTTGAGCTTGGGTATAACATCCTCTTGGTACTGTTCGTGGGTAAGGGATGAATGTTGTGCATGGATGTACAACATGAAAGTCACATCTGTGGACTGTTATGGCAGGCAATGATGATGAAATCATCCAACTCACCGTTCTGTGTGTAAAACGCTGAACTTTATCCTGATTAGTAAGCATGCCTGGAGAAAAGCCTTCCTCATCCATGACCTCGAAAATGGTCTTGAACTGTTTTGCCGAAATGGGACTGCGCATACTTGGTCGACTCAGTGGTGACCATCCCGTGCGTGCAGCACAGTATAGCTTTCCAGGCCGCGAGCCAAAGTCGAAGCCTAACGCCTTCGCTTCGTTCATGGTCGTAGGGGAGAACGCAACATGACCATGTCCATCAGAAGGCCCCTCCTGATGGCAACAGTAGTTCATTGTCATTGCACAGATTAAAATAAAAAACAGTGGAACAGTGCTTTACTCAAGCCAATGTTTGTTGGAAGCCATGAGATTTTTTTGGAAAAGATCTATGTCCTTACCGTCTTTAACATTTATGTTATGGTTGAGGGTCCTTGTACTGTAAAAGCGCAACAACCTGAAAGATTGTATGCAGGTGAAAGAGCAGCGAAAGCAAGGAAACACCACGGTTGTGTGTAACTTTGATGGTATGGGCCGAGTGGATTCTAAAAGATTAGAAATTTATAAATTAAGCAATATTATACTCTGCGTGTCATCAATAATAAGGTCAAGGCTTACCAAGGAGAAGAATTCGTTGCTTCCTGGAGCAATTTATTTATGCTGCCGGCTAATGCAACTGTCAGTAAAGGACGTAATTTGAGCTCAGATAATTTGCCAAGTATAATGTTAATGTTTGGAAAGTAACAAAGATAACTTCGTCTTAATCCGCAGCAAAAATGGCGGCCCTGAGCTGGAGATTGCCGTATTGTTGGGGCCTTATACTTTTCGTCTGCTTCAATTTTATCCTGGCCAGACATAAGGTGGAAGGGGCACCCACAAGGTTGATACGCAATGCCAATGTGCCAGGACGTACCTTCATATTATTACATACATACAAGTATACTCTAGCTGGTCTTAGTGAGAGGGGGAGCACGTGGCAGGACAGACAGACAAAGCCACGTGCGTGCCCCTCCCCTGTGCTGTGGCTCGGTCCGGTCAGGCCCCTTGGTGCTCGCCCTTGTAGGGTGAGTCGCCCACAGTGTAACACCCCAAAAGTATACTATCAGTCCTAGCAACTCGCATCAATGTAATACTGGTGCAATATATAGCGCGCACATGATGCTAGATAGGGTGCGAACAATGGCTGGGTTGCTAAGCATCATAATTCTGTGGGCACATTTACAAATTCTTTCTATGTGAAATAGGTATGTTTCATGCAAAAATATTATCATAGCTCATTATGTGGACTGTTATGGCAGGCAATGATGAGAAAACAATCCAACTCACGCAATGTCGGCTGAACTGCCTGGAGAAAAGCTTTCCTCATCCATGACATCATTAATGGTAGCAGAAATGGACCATCTTTTCGCTCATAAGTCGAAGGCCTCACCTGAATATGTAGCAGAGGCGCGAAGGCGCGCGCATCATTCCATCTCGCATCTCGCTTTTGATTTCGATGGTGCCAACTGGTGCCATAACGGGTACATTGTAATCGCACATAATAATCGCTCATGTGCCGTGGGACCATGTGAGCAGCGCAGTAGCTTTCCAGGCCGCGAGCCAAAGTCGAAGCCTAAAGCCTTCACTTCTTTATTGACCATATGCCATTTGCCAGATTAAATCATGTTTATATTCAGAAACTAACAAAGGAAAATTAGAGTTGATGCGCAGCATAAATGGCGGCCCTGCATCAGAGATTGCCGCCGTATCCTTGGGGCCTTACTTCTGGCAGTTTTGTCTGCTTCATTTTTTAACCAGCTGAAAGGGAATGGCTCGTACAGCAAGGCATATTATTATTAGTTAGACAAGAAGACTACCCTCAACGTGATGTTCGTCTGAGGGGTCCGATCAGGTCCGTATGAATTGGTGATGAATTGGTGATGAGAACAAGTCTGCGTGAACAATAACAATGCGACTATTTATTAACGACTTCCTAGAGGAATATCCATGAAGTTGAAACTAGCACCATATATGCCACCCGAAGGTAGTCCTTAACTTGCCAGTCAAGCTCTTGGAGTTTGGCTGGGGACATGCAGTACCCATATTCTTTTGCTGGGGGGTTGGGAGTCGATGGTGAGGATGTTGCAGTGGTCACTGGGGCGGGACAGAGGAAGGCCAGTGGTTCTGTAAAGACCGTGGAGTACTGCTAAAGGATGGATTGAATGGCCGAGGGAATGGAGGGGGCCATTGGTTGTTGGGAGGGTGTGGGGCTTTGGGGCCGATTTCAGGGTCGTCAAGGGGGCGGAGGATCCCAAGGTAGACAGGGGCGCTGATTGCCATTACACTTTTCAGGCTGGACTGCGGCATGACACCACTCTTTCCCTCCCTTCTGTACCTTTTTTCCCTGGAGCCATTTGTCAGTTGGTATTATGTAATCATTATATTGACACCAAAAGCATTATAGCATTACAGTAGCATATTAAAGCATGAAAGGCAAAACCATCAGTTTCCATACTCATTGTACGAAAGCGACCATGGTCGCTTTCGTACATCAAAACATTCGAGTGTTGCAAAGGGGTTCTGGCCCGTCATGGCCCATCAAACCCTTTTCCCAATTTTAAGCCCGTCATGGCCCATCAAACCCTAAGTCGATGAGGCCCAACCCGATCCACCCATCCATCGGCCTTAAGCACCTTTTCCGTCTGATGCACTTTCCTGCCTGAATTAGCCTGCTGCCCCCGTGCGGCAGCCACGTCATGGTGGGCCCCCTGGTGGGTTCTACAAGGGTCTTTGGGTGTCCTACAAAGGTCCTTTGGGGGTGCGAGCTCCCCCTGGTTGGTCCTACAAGGGTCCTTTGGGGGTGTGAGCTCCTGATGAAGTGCAGTTTATGAAACAGAGTATGGCCACATCAGCTACTGCAAAAGATAGCAAAAGTGCACAAGCAAAACTGTTCCTAAATCAACCACTAGGATTCCAATCTCCCATTGGGACACCACTCGTTATTAAGCGGGCTTAATTGGGCGGAAAGGATGCGACCATTTCCACACCCATCCACCTCACTCCATTGGGACACCTCTCGTTATTGATCGGGCTTAATTGGAGGAGAGAAGATGGGCGCAAGAAACAATCGTAAAAAGGACACTAAATTGATGCAAGAGACGTAGGAAGTGAAGGATGCATGCTAAACAACGCCTAAACAATGCATCACATAGCTTACAATCCCCCCCTTTGGTGTACCAATAGATTGTTTTGCATAATTGTTTTGGCCCCAAAAAGGTGTAGAACAAGCAGTGCACAAGCAAAACTGTTCCTAAATCAACCACTAGGATTCCAATCTCCCATTGGGACACCACTCGTTATTAAGCGGGCTTAATTGGGCGGAAAGGATGCGACCATTTCCACACCCATCCACCTCACTCCATTGGGACACCTCTCGTTATTGATCGGGCTTAATTGGAGGAGAGAAGATGGGCGCAAGAAACAATCGTAAAAAGGACACTAAATTGATGCAAGAGACGTAGGAAGTGAAGGATGCATGCTAAACAACGCCTAAACAATGCATCACATAGCTTACAATCCCCCCCTTTGGTGTACCAATAGATTGTTTTGCATAATTGTTTTGGCCCCAAAAAGGTGTAGAACAAGCAGTGCACAAGCAAAACTGTTCCTAAATCAACCCCAGGATTCCAATCTCCCATTGGGACACCACTCGTTATTAAGCGGGCTTAATTGGGCGGAAAGGATGCGACCATTTCCACACCCATCCACCTCACTCCATTGGGACACCTCTCATTATTGATCGGGCTTAATTGGAGGAGAGAAGATGGGCGCAAGAAACAATCGTAAAAAGGACACTAAAGTGACACAAGAGACATAGGAAGTGAAGGAAAGGAGACAAAGGAGACAAAGGAAAGGAAGTAGATGCATTCAAGCAGACAATGGATACAAAGCAGACATAGGGGACAAAGGATACAAGTCTAAACAACGCATCAAATTGCTTTCAATCTCACCCCCTTGGAGTACCAATCGCTCGTTTTGCACAATTGTCACCCCACCTCTGTCACCCCACTTTCGTTGCCCCATGTTCGTTACCCCGCCTCCATCGTCCTGGCTCCATCACCCCATCTCTGCCGCCCTGCCTTTGTTTGCCCCCCTCCGTCGCCTAGCCTCCGGCCCCCCTTTGCCTCCGTCGCCCTGCTGTGCCTCCATCACCCTGCCCCGCCGCCATCACCCCGCCTCCGTTGCCTCGCCTCCATCTCCATCCCCGCTGCGTCCGTCGCCAGCCCCGCTTGCTCTGTGGCCTGCCCCGCTGCCTCCGTCGACTGCCCTGCTGCCTCCATCACCAGCGCCAGGGTGACCGCAGTGCAGCACGTGGGTGATAGAGTGTGACAGCAGCGTATATTAGCAGCAGCACAGCACACAGCGGCACGGCATTGCAGCTGCACCCTGTGGTGGATGTACACCCTGGCCGGCCCCCTGATTCCCCTCCCAGCTATACCAGCATCTAGCATCAGACAAATTATAGTGTGGGTGTTGCACCTGCAGGCACGTATGTAGGAAGGGACAAGCAGCACACCGCGCAGTCCTCAAGAGTCTTCACAACATGCGAACTAGTGTTAGGCCATTGCTTAAGGTGCAGCTCAGCCTCGTCTTCAACCCAGATGGCAGCAGCATATCTTGCAAGGGAAAAAACAAACACAGAAGTGTTAAGCTTGGGATGTAACAGGTTTCCAGATGTACAGAGAAAACAAACACACAAAGAGACAATTGCACACAAACATCACGATCCAATCGGTGTTGGGCACCACTCTCGATTGAATGGCACCTACTTGACCAGAATGGACAAGGACCATTTCCACACCCATCCCTCCATTCCGTTGAGAGACCACTCTCGATTAAGCGGCCCCTGACTAGGAGAGATAAGGGATTGGCACACCAGACAAGGCTGGTGTCGTGGGATATCGCCAAGGGCCGTAATAACAGCCCCAAGCTACCTTCCCACGGGGAGTCCCATGCACACACATACACACACACATATGCATAGGCACACAAACAAACAGGCGCACCAGATTTAACACTAATATATCATTCTTACCTGGGGCTGACCGCCTTCCGGTCTGCCAGGATTAAGCAATAGCCCAGCATAAGGAAATCTCTCTTGGACTTGAACCTCAGGATCCGGCTGCCAATCTTCTCATCATGAGCAGGTGCACGGTCATCCTTGGACACATCATTCACACATCAATCATCACACACGCCTCAATCATCATGTGTGCAAGCATCAATCATCGTGCATGTATCAATCGTTGTGCATATGCACATGTAAATTGGCGTACACGTGCATTCTGGCATGTTGTCATGTGCGGTGCGCGTGCTTGGCCCATGCGGCGGGGCCATTTGTCAGTTGGGGTCGACTGGGGTCGACTGGTTGTGACTGGTTGCGACTGGGTGCGACTTGGGTCAACTGGGGTCGACTGGGGTCGATGGGGGCAACGGGGAGAACTGGGGGTGATGGGGGCGACTGGGGGCAAGGGGGCGACGGGGTTGCCTGGGCTAGTAGCAACCACCCTGTGAAGTGCACTTTAAATTAAATATATAATAATGACAGCATTATTTATTATGCCCAGCCACTTATGGGATAGCAAAGGCTGTGTTGTCCCCAGCTACCCTGCTTGCTAGTCCAGATGGGCTTGGCATCAGAGCCCTCAGCTCCACACCTGGGGCGTCCAGCACAGAGGCGATGAACCACCCACATCTTGAACGCTCGTTCCAGGACCAACTGGGCTGACTGGGGATGACGGCGGAAAGTGGGGGCCACGGGGGGCAACTGCGCTTCCGGCTGACGGCGGCGGCATCGTCACCACTGATACCGTCGGCGGCGCCGCCAGGGATTTGTAGATGGCCATGGCCTGGGTGACCATTGCGGTCGGCTCCGAGGTGTTGGCGGGGAGGACTAGGGTGGTGGTTTCCTTGGCGAGCTGGCGGAAGGCCTAGAGGATGGGGCGGGGTACGGTGGGAAATAAAAACGCGAGGATGGGAGATGGCGGAGGATGCAAAGGGGGTAGTGGATACGAGGGAGAAAAAAAGATTAGGAATAGAAGGGGTTGACTAGGAGAAAGTGGCCTTTGCCCACACGCTTTGTGGTCGTACGTGAAGTGCTGCAAGGAAAGAAGCACCATCAAACATGGGGGCCTATGTATGTGAAGACAACAGCCCCAGTTCCGTCAAGGACATCAGCAGCCCCGCAACCGGACTGAGTGAGGAGCAGCTGGGAAACGTTTCTGAGCGGGCCCCTGTGGGTGAATGGATCAGCAATTTCCTTGGCCACATTGAGTAACATAATCCACATGTATCCCAAACCCCAAGCCCTCCAATCCACACCTCAAGGTACTTCTCTGCTACTCGCAGCGCTGCCACGTCCGCACCGCCGCATCATGTGAGTGCCTCCGAAACTACATCCAGGCTGCGTGCGGTGGCGCTGGCGGTGGCGAATAGCGCCTCCGCCTCACCCTGGGCCATGTTAATTGCTTGCTGTCGGGCAGCCTCAGAAGGATAACCTGGAGTGAAAGAAAGTTGAGCGGAGGAGAGGATAAGAGGAAACAGGAAACAACGGAGCAAACTCTGGAGGAGCCTCACCGAAGCCATCCAGTCATTATGTATTGCGCAGGTCAGTCTTGGCTTGCGGACAAACTCCATCACGCCGTATTTGCCGTACAATCAAACCGATCCCATGTCACGCCCATAAATCGTTGACACCCAGAACCGCAACACTCCACACCCACCTGCTGCTTCTCAGCCTCCACGACATTGATATTGCTTTGTCGTACAAAAAAAATTGTCAAGCAAACGTACTGCCGTGCGTTATTATCGTACTCACCTGCAGCCCCATGGCCTGTACGATGCCCCCTGGCGGCATGATATCCTTGATCTCGTACCTGGACGGAACGGCAAAACAGCAGGAACGTTACGGCACACCGTTAGCTGAGTCTGCTAGCTTACTAACGGCTTAAAAATGATATGCTAACTACCAATTGCCTGACTTATCTGACTTACCTCAGGCATTGCAGCCCCCATACTTCTGCGGCTTCATTAATGGACCGTACGATATTGTGGTTGAGCGCCTGAGGCGTTACAATTAAGGGGAATGGAGGCAGAATAAATGAAGGAATAGACGCAGGCAATGGGGCCAGGGCGACGCCAAAGGGAATGGAGGGTGAGGAGGCAGGGTGAAGAGGGAGGGCACGGGGTAACGCAAATTGGGGTCAAATATTATGGTGGTGATCAAAGCCTGCAAGTTCGTAAGGCCCAGACATGCCGCTCACATGTAACCATCGAACAATGATCTTTTGCGCGGGTGTACGGCTTGACCTATGTCTGCCGTACCTCACGTTCCTCAAACGTTTTGTCCAGCATGATCTTGCCCAGCTCACTAGGTGGGAGGAGAGGGGCGCCCCAGGGAAAATGCAGAAATCGGACTGACGGACGGACAGACAGACAGACAGGCTATCAAATAAGTCCAACCATGGTCCAACAATTTTAAATCCAGATATGCGAACCTATGGAACATTTTCCCCTACCCACCTGCGCATTGTGATCTACGCCAGCTGCCCGACCGCATACAGCGCATTGTCCACTCTGTATCTGGCTTTAAATGCATCCACCACCTGTCAGGGTGGAAGAAGACGGGAAAAAGACGAAGACCAGGACGAGGACAAAGCATAGAGAAGGAGAAAATTGAATTTAAATCTAATGTTAAAAGTTAAGTTAGAAGCTCGCAAGCCCCAAATGAGGAACCACATCCGTTAGAACCATTTGGTTAGAACCAATCACCGTCTGATACCGGAATCCCTCACCCAGGCCGGCCGTCCGCAGGGTTGCGAAGGTACATATGGCAATTCATGCGATGCCCTACCTTGACGTACAAGACGCCGCCCATGGTGATGGTGACGTTGTCTTTTGTGATAGCGGTTTGCTGACTGATGGGTATTGCGAGTTCCTTCAGAGAGTGGACGTACGCCACCCGATCAACCTGTAACATGACGAGGCAATTTGAATAGCTTTAGATGTTTGGAGAAATTTAGAGAAAACTTTGGAAAGTTTGAAGAATTTGGAGGGAGTTAATAGTTTTAACGAAATTTGGGCGATTTAGGGCACAGGAATGTGCAGAGTCGTAGGGATTTAACGGCTTCAGCAATAACTAGTTGCGAAACTTGGGAGTTCTGGGAATGGTTGGGAGCCTGGAGGATACGAGACGGGTGTACAGGTAGTAGAGACGACAGGAGAGACGAAACTGAGTGTCATGATGGGGATTGGGAATGCAACGGGCCTAATTCCTGGAGATTGCGAGGGGGCTTGTGTGCTGAGGGGGCCAATACTTTCCGAATATTATCTGGGGACTTTAAAAAGGAGAAGGGCTGCTTAAAAACTAAATTTTGGATTTTTAGAACGTACCAGGGGAATTAGGAAGTGCAGTCCCGAGCCCAGCGTCCCTTGGTATCGCCCGAATCTTTCAATTATGTACACGGTCTTCTCGGGCACAATACTGCGAGGCAGAAGAAACCGAGGGGCATTTTTGTCCAGCCAATGTCAGCATCCAGCGTCTGCTATCTACAGACGTGCGAAGACTTACGACATGTACAACCTTTGTCCCTGCATGCACCCACACCCACACCCATGCGCGCGCACACGATCACGCCCACCCACACGCGCGCACGCCCACACACGCGCGCGCATGCCCACCCACACGCGCGCACACCCACACACACGCGATCACGCCCACACACACACACACGCACACCCACACGCGCGCGCACACACACGCGCACACCCATACCCACACACGCGCGCACACACACACGCACGCGCACGCCCACACCCACACGCGTACACACACCCGCACTCACCCGCACATACACGCACACACATGCGCACACACCTCCTGAAGCCACCAATGACATATCAGCACCAGCAGCTAAACCTGCAATAAGGACAGCATAAAAACAGATGTATTCGTGACAAACCAAAGATATGCAGGCAAAACATCTACTAACACTATCCATGGACAACAAGGACATAATGCATGTACACCCGTCACCCCTCCAACCCCGCCTCCGTCGCCCCTCCATCTCACTGCGGCCCTGCACCCGCCCCCACAACTTACCCTCGCTTATATCGTTCTAGGTTCCTCGCCAATGTTGAAGCATTCGTACACGTAGCCAGTGGCGCCACAGCTAAGAACCTGCGGCAGCGGACAAGGCACACACCCGGGCAGCAGACGTCAGGTGCATGACAGACACGGCAAAAGAAACACAAACCAAGCAGAATAGGAAAGGGTGCTTGCACAGATGTCGGGGGCAGCATAAACATGCGGGAAACACACGAAACACACATGTGAAGAAGTCACGATGGCGTCTGGACACCACAACGGCGGCATGGCGCCACGGTGGCAAAGCAAGACAACCGCGTAGAAAGAACAGCTTCCCTGTGTCACCGCCTCCCCCGCGTCCGGTGCCCCTCCCCCCTGGCTTCGTCATCCATTCCCCTGCCTCCTTCAATCTTTCCGCCGCCTCCGTCACCCCTCCCCCCGCCTCCGTCACCCCTCCCCACGCCCCCGTCGCCCCTCCTTCCGCCCCCGCCTATATTGTTACTTCCCCCCCGCCTCCGTCACCCCTCCATCCCACTGCGGCCCTGCATACCCCTCCACCCGCCCTCCCAATTCCTATCCCATCCATACCCGCATCTAGCGCCAATCAACATTAGAATGTGGACCATGCACCTGCAGGCACGTAGGAGAAGGCAAAGAACACACAGCAAAGTCATTAGAGTATTTACAACATGCGAAATAGTGTCATCACCTATGACTTGCAGTACCAGACTTACCCCCGCACACACACTTCTGGCACAGCACGGCGGCAGCACAGCGTGGCGGTGGTGCTGTGTGGCGGAGGCGCAGCATGGCGGTGATGCAGCGTGAAGGCGGCACAGCATGGAGGGAGCACAGTATGGCGTCGGTGCAGCATGGCGGCAGTGCAGTGGTGCAGCATCACCGTGCGGCAGCAATGCAACGTGGCGACAGCACAATGAGGCGGCATTGAAGCAGCATGAGGGCATCACCGTGCATTGCGGTAGCGATGCAGAGCGGCAGTGAACCAGTACGGAAGCCGCGCAGCACAGCAGCGGTGCAGCAGAGTAGCAATGCAGCGCGCCAGCGGTGCGGCGCGGTGCGGAAGTCGCACAGCGCGGCTTCAGTGCTGCGCGGCCACCGCGCTCCACGGCTGCCGCGCTGCGCGACTTCCGCTCCGCACCGCTGCCGCGCTGCACGGCTGCCGCGCTGTGCGGCTAAAAATTTTATCCCCCGAAAATCGCCCCCATCGTGACTTTCGCCGCCATTTTTTACCCTGTCTTTGCGCCCTCCCCACTCAAAAAATGCTTCTATTACTTACCGCTGTATTTCCATATATATTGCTGCATCTCGCCACACTCGTTGAGCAGCGCCGCCTCGTCCAGATGCATGGCGGCTTGTCTAACAGCGTCCTGTAGACATGAACCGCTGATCGCTATAGGAAAAGGCAACAGTATCTATAGGATTTCGTCCATTAAAGATCTGCAACTAATCGTGTGGTAGTGGGACGAGATGTCGAGGAAACATAGTAGCCCTATTCAAACAACTAGAATGATTTAAGTAGGTTAGGATGTATAGACACCTATTAGTTATTATTATTTATTAATTTTGTAAAACAATGTTAAAGGCCTTAGGAGTAAACAGAACATGACACCGTGCAGTACAGGCCATCATCCAACCCCATTCTCCACGTCCTTACCTCCACCAGCACCACCACACTATCAATCACTGTTTGGGAAGGTAAGCACGACTGCAAAGGGTGGGATGGGTGGCGGGTATGGTGGTGATGGCAGCATGGAGGGGCGGCAACGGGGGTTGCACCCTCACTTACCTACCTGCCCCCGTCGCCGTCCCTCCCTGCCGCCGTCGCTGCCCCCTCCGTTCCCCATCCACATCCACCCCACCGTTGGGGAACCCCACTTAGCTGTGCGAAATGAATCCCAATGTCCACGTTTTCTGCTGTACAGAAACCCATGTGGTCTGAATCGAAAACATTGATTGCCCACCCATGTCGTCCCCACAGAGCAGCCACCACCAGCACCACCAGTGGCAGCGGTCGCTGATGAGAGGTCAGCATTGCCGCCGTAGAAATTCATTGCACTGTTTTTACTACTCAGTTGCTGCAAGCCGAGGAGGCGGTAGCTGGCAGTCGCAAGGATGGATGGCGACCTGTGGGTCCGTGCACCCACCAGCGGATGTGGCATCATCGCAGGGGCTTCAAGGGTTGAAGCCATTGCGGTGTAAGCGTCCTTCCCTGGCTGATGTGTGTTGGTCTTGAGGACACTGTGCGTGCTCTTAATGGTGGCTGGGGGGCCCTACCATGCACACGCGCCCAGGGGACATTCGTACCGCGCAGGGAGCTCGGGGTTGAGCTTAGCCCAGCAGGCGCCATGCTGAGGGGGCCAGTGCTGCCCGGGCGCCGGCCCGTGGTTGAAATACCAGCTATAAATTTGTTTTATTTCACTTATATTTCATGTTTCGTCTGTGGTAGAATTGATGCCATATTACAGAGAGTTGTAGTGGTGCTGGGATCGATTCGCATGGGACGCGTGTTTTAATATGCACTCCGCCTTCACATTACTTCAACAGGAGTGGTCAGATCCAGCTTAGATAGATAGTCTAGAATCGAAGTTATAACTCAAACGTAGGGCCAGAAATCAGCAGTACGATGACTGTGAATACAATTGAATGCTACAACTGTAGAATCCAGACCAGGCAGTCTGGATTCGGTAGTTCCAATTCAAACGTAGTAACAGAAAGCAACTGTAAGATCCAGACCAGCAAGTCTGGATTCTACAGTTAGCAAGTCGTTGACTGTCACACATCAGGCAGTTGTGCATTACGTAAGAAATATAACAGGCTCGCATAATTTTTTTCCAAAAGTAAAGATGCAACAATGCAGTTCCAAATATGTCAAGCATTTCATTTTCGGTATGCTGTTAACTTCTGTAAAGCTAGCTAAAGAATGTAAAGCAATGATCGCGAGCATGGGAAAAGCTGACATAGTGCCCATTGACGGTATTGTAGCACATACTAAACCCTGTGATTTTATACTCGATCATATGAACATGTTTGTGAGCGATCCCGACGGGGACATGGATGTATGTAGTCGGCTTAGGAAACTATAGATACTCCTTAACCACATAAATGACTCATCTAAACATCACATCGTCGCAGAGGAAGAATAAGATTAGACATACGTCAGATGCCTCCAAGACGAGAGTGGTCGCAGGTTCGTTCCCGACTAGGGTCAGGTCTTTTCAGGGCGGAAGAAGATTGCATATTTCTCTGGACTGAGTGGCCATGATGACGTTATGATGACGTTATAATATCGCCGAACAATACGGGCAAAAATTGCGTCGCAATCTGTAATGTCTCATCATTAATCTTAGCCAAAAATTACAGGTGTAACCATGCATAACAAAGTCAGGCAACATTTACAATCAAATGCTCCCATCGTAATTAAACCAGACAGCACCAGACACCGTGTAACACAAAACCACAGAATGAGCTCATCCTAATTAAGTGTAACAGTCGCCGATAAAGTGGTAATATTGTAACACCTCTAACGTCTCTAACTTTTGGGCTGTCAGGCTTAATTAGCCCGGCCCATAGTTGGCAGGGTGAAAGCTCTGGGTTTTCTTTGGCTTCTATAGGAAATTCTAAAGCATTAAGCTGTGGTTGCGCAGGTGGTGGTGTTTCGCGCACCACGACTAGCATAGATCGTGATCCCTCAGTGCGCAGGTCACGAAAAACATGCTTCGCAGAAACAAGCTTTGTAGATTCTGGAGCTTTCTCAAACAACGGAATTCTAGGCTTTTCTATGTATTGTAACTGTGGTCCATCAGGTGGTGCGAGCGCGGACCTCAGTACAAAGTTTCTGCCCGATAAAGTGGTCAGTTCTAGTTCGCCCAAAGCTGGTCGGATTTCTGAACGAAATTTCTTAAGAAAGTTTTGGCCTAAAATTATATCTGTAGCAGGTGTAAAATTCTGCAAGGCCAAAAGATGAACTTCTGTACGGAATTGTCCAATGCGAAGGCTCGCACTGCATTCCCCCAAAATCTGAGGGAAAATAGGAATGTTGACAGGGACAAACTGTTGTAGCGCCAGAAACTCTAGATAAAGAATTAAGATAAATATTATTATATTTATTGTATAAAGAGTTATAAGGTGTTAACTATAATACGTTAATGTTATTACAGAAACTCAGCACGTGGTTACTTTAGAATAAAGCTCTTTTGAACCACGAGTCTCGTTCGGACAGAAAGATCCCCGTACAAAAATCAAAGCCTAGATAAACAGAACACAGAGCTCGTTTTAGCTCTCTTGGCAACAAGGACCTAAGGTCTTTGGAGAGGAATCAGGACGACCTACTAAGTAGATAGAGTCCTGGTTTGCGGGAGCGAAACCCGCCTAAGGCACCAAAATGTTGCAGGCGTAGCTGTTACTAGCAATGCCTTAGGCGGGTTTCACTCCCGCAAACCAGGACTCTATCTACTTAGTAGGTCGTCCTGATTCCTCTCCAAAGACCTTAGATCCTTGTTGCCAAGAGAGCTAAAACGAGCTCTGTGTTCTGTTTATCTAGGCTTTGATTTTTGTACGGGGATCTTTCTGTCCGAACGAGACTCGTGGTTCAAAAGAGCTTTATTCTAAAGTAACCACGTGCTGAGTTTCTGTAATAACATTAACGTATTATAGTTAACGCCTTATAACTCTTTATACAATAAATATAATAATATTTATCTTAATTCTTTATCTAGAGTTTCTATATGGCGCTACAACAGTTTGTCCCTGTCAACATTCCTATTTGCTATGCCTAATCGCGCACTGGATGCGGCACACTTCCTGGCCTGCATGTGCGACCTGTGGTCCCCTGGGATATTTGTCAACGTCTGACATCTTTCAACTTACCTTTGCTGTAGACAACTCATAACCAGCTACTGCATTGGATACTTGGACTTGAACTTGATTGGGGAATTGACTTTGGGTGGCGACTCTGGGTAGGTTTGGCTAGCAGTGGGGTCGCCGGCGGCGGCATTGCTGCTGGGGCCACCTTATGAGGGTTTTGCTGTTGTAACTGGGGTCAAGAAACGCTGGCTTCTCGATTCGAGAAGGCTAGTTCTTGAACGAAGCAAGTAACTAAGTACATCTTGCTCGTTCTTGCCGTACTGATGATTTGAGATTAGTCTCAGGTCACAACTTGTATGTCCGGCTATTCGGCCGTGTTTTGATGTTTTGACCTTCGGTAAACCTTTTCGTACCCACCCTCACCACCCGTTAGGGCCCTTTCTAATAATGTTTGATGTTCACCGAGCCTGGATCGGCCTCGGTGGCCACTGATCCAATTTAAATATGGGGTTTTGGTAGAGTCGTAGCAGGGTCAATCAAACGGGAATACCGGGCCAATCAGCAGGACAGTTTACCGAGCGGGTCAGCTAGGCAACTGTGGGTAGGTTTGGTTAGCAGTGGGGTCGGTTCTCAGCTTAGCCGCCAGCGGCATTGCTGCTGGGGCCACCTTAGCTAGTGTCCCTGCCTACATACAGCTGAGGACAATCAAGAAACTTCTTATCCATGTAAGGCTGACATTTATTATTATGCATTAAATTCCTCATTTACTCCATATTTTCTCTGGATGCGGCACACTGATCATTATATCATATATATTATAATTTTCTCTGCTCCGGTGATAAAGGCGGCTTATTATCTATAAGTTCAAATTTTAATCCGGTCCGCTGGATGCAAATCATTACGGAGCTTAAGAATATAGGGGTTGAACAAATTTATGTTGCTTGTGTTGATGGATTAAAGGGTTTTCAACACCAAAGCGTGCAGAAGTATGCTTGAAAGGCAGGAGGGGTACAACATGAAGCATTACCGTGCGTGCGGCAGCTGCTGCATTGCTCAGCAGCAGAACCGCGTGGCACCACGTGGCACCACGCAGCAGCTGCACCGCACGGCAGCAGCACCATGTGGCACCGGCACCGTGCAGCAGCTGCACCGCATGGCAGCTGCACCGTGTGGCAGCTGCATCACATGGCAGCGGCACCACGCGATAGCATCATAAGCTTGTGTTTTAAACTCACATTTATTTGGAGACTTACCTTAGCGAGTATTTGGAGACTTACCTTTTGCAAGCAGAATGGCAAAGGCGATATTGGCAAGATCCAACAAGTTGCTGAAGCTACAAGTTTGACAGCCAAAATACTTAATATCTATACAAATTGCAGGCTATACATACATATAATAGCAGGCAATCATTGCTGTACGATACAGATTAACTGTCAACTGAATGTTGGAACAATTTTTCTTGTTTGACCTGTTAACAGGCCTTGCTTAAATTGTCGTGAGAGAATTTATCGTCTGCCCCTTATTTTACATTCATGACCACAATGAATGCCGAAATGTACTATACTGTCTTTTCACAAATTAAGCACATTAACATATTATAAAATAGACATATATCTCAATTATCAAACGGTTTGTGATATGATTTTGTTCTGGAAAAATTACAGTGGATCACACACCAAGAGGGTCCCCCTTGACCCCGATTCGAATTCGAATCACCCCTGATTCGTTCATATGTGAACACGTCTTACTACAGCTTCCGCATTACCGACTCCGCATGTCCAGTGCTCCCAATGGACACCAACGACCACTAATATAGACTATAGACTATACCTGTGATTTATTCGAGAGCGGGTTATAAATAGCTGAAGGTAATATACAAATAAACTCATCTTGACAGAAAGGCAGTCGTGTTCTGTCACAGATGAAGTCGTAGCTTTTGAGCATTGCGTCGAAGTCATTCTTCGTCGTGGGCATGGTGATAACCCTCTGCAAAATTGATGAGTCACACGTATAACCAGCATCCTTCAACATCGTGAAGATTTCAATGTACCCATATCTCCACGTGTCCTGCCAATAAGTCATTTCAAAGAACAGGTACAGCGGCGGCCTCTCCCGAAACATTTTTTTAGCAGATGCGAAAACAGCCGGCTCCCATGCCTCAACGTCGATCTGCGGATCAGAAATGAATTGTTTTGCGGAAACACTTCGAGCTGGAGATCCCTTGTAAGCAGAGACCAAGGCCATTACGTGGCCTTGGTAACTCCACAATGTTCCCTACTGCACCGCTTGCTATGTACGAATGCTAGACAACGAACATATATATGTGTTGCTGCCCAGCACATACCTAACCTGCGAAGACTTTTGTGAACCGAAGTATGGAATGACGTGCAGACGACCGTAAAAATCCAGGATGAAGATTGCTCACCTTAGCATACAGGGCCTGTTGGTGAACGAGGTCATCGAGCTGTACTGACCGTGTAGTGACGTAAGCAGGTGAGGTCTGCGAGCTAGTGTTATTCTTCAGATTTGCATAGAAGCCGTCAAACTGGACGTCCGTGACGTTGGACACCAATGCTTCAACAATCTTGACGCGGTCCGAAAAACCGTTCATAGCTAGAGAGATTTTCATGTACGCGAGAGCCTCCAGGTTACCATCGAAGGCCATAACTCGACAACCAAAGACCGCTGCAAGTAAGCTGTAATATCCAATATTGGTGCCCACATCTAATACAAGCTGCGGACCGCTCTTGCCGCAAAACCGCGAAAAGATATCCACCGCAAAGTCGTCCTCTCGGTTGTGAAGACCACCTAAATTGTAGGAGGCAATATCGTGACCGACATGGTCCACACTAATCGACATATGCCGTGCACTGGCAGCCCTTCTGTCTGGTTACCTTACCAAAGTCCATAATACGATTGTATAAGTGCCACGCCATTAGGAACGTAGAATTCAACGGTAGAACCATAACAAATGACTTGTCCTTAAAGATCAGTGTTCGAGCGCGGATGCCGAAGCCAATTTCGCGAATCTTGACTCCTCTAACCTCCGCAAGATATTCGGCGTCCGCATAAGCATTTCGCATGACAACAATATCCTCTTTGGGCATTGATACGCCGGGAAACCTGAAAACTAAGCCAAGCGTAAAGCCGGCTAAACCAATAAATAATACTTGCCATGATATTTTCCTGGCAAACATGATATCTTTTGGATAGAAGAAAGATTGAAGAAGCAAAAGTTTGCTACGGTACCGCGCCGGCGTATACCACAACCCAGCAGGCAGTTCAAAAATGACTTGGTCGAAAGATTTAGCTTATGCACTGGACCATCTAAATAATATATACAATGGAGAATTGACGGCATCGGAGCTCGATCAGCTCAAATGGCCCCGCACACGCTGGGGGCCTTATACTCACGAATTCAGCTGGATGTGCACACTTCCTGGGCTCTTCCCCTCTGTGCGGAGGGTATCAACGGGCCTCAGATGCGGTAAAGAACCTGGCTATAGACATCATTTCACTTGCATTTAAATATCTTAAATGGGGGGCCATGCTGGTATCGAAATAACATTATTGTTTCGTATCTAGATGCGCTTCAGGGGCCGGTCTGCATCTCTAGATGCCACTTACTGAGATGAGGTTAGGGGGGCCGGTCTGGAGATCTAGATGCGAAAAAGGGGGCCCAGTTTGGATATGTAAATTGATGTTTCAGAAAATGCTCCAAACTCTGGTGCAGGTTTTACATTGACACATCCACATCCTGACTGGCTAATATATCACTGACTATCATTGCACTGACTGGCGACTATCATGTGGCTTAGGGTGCCTGGCTGGCCTACACCCTGAGATGCGCAAAACCCAAGGAAAAAACACAGAAGAATGAAACAATATGTATTCTTGGCTGGCAATTACTAGAGACAAATGTTTAGGAAGTTCTGTCCAATCTGTGCCTTGGCCCATACCTGTTGCGAGCATTGGCAACCACATAGCCACCAGTACCACCAACCCACACAACCTCGTCCACCCCAGTGTGCAGGGCCACGCAGCAGTGCTGAAATCCATACACACGACCAACAAACACCAAACCACAACCCAAAAATGCTCACTTGGCCATTGACGGGATAAAGCAGCAAGACACGTTGGCCCGGCCACAATAAGCAGCATGCACAGGTATGCATGGTGCACGCCATTAACAACCTTCAAGGTGGCACACGCCTTGGCACGTGCTATTGCCATACCATGCTGATATGACAAAAAACGTTAGGGTTAATGAAGCAACTCTCTGGAGGGCAGCGCATGAGCTGGGCAACAGGGGACATGATGTGCTGACTGACCCGGCAGTCATGATCGCAGAGGACGATAAACATCCTACGCAAGGAACCACGAGACCACAGGCTCTACTTCAGCTCCAAAACATGCAACGCCAGACAATAACGCGATTTAGCGGATGTCACCAATACAATAAGTGGTCGTTACGACCGCTCGAGGTATGTGACGCACATACAACCACCAGGGTTTTGGCACTCCTGAGTCACAGAACCTGCACGTCATAGCTTTCTAATCTAGACGGATGGGGAGCAAGTAATACTGGCAGGAGATTTCACTGTAGTCAGGGCGGCAGAGGGCCGGAGCACCGGCACCCTGGATGCTCACAAATGCACATGAAGTTCATCACGGACAACTTCCCAAAACCCTCCCCCCCGCCAAGTAGGGTAGCAGCAGTTTGCTTGGGAGGTGTTGAGTGCTGCATGTTCGGATTAGTTGGCCTCAGCGGCATGCTTTTCCAGCAACGCCCCAAGACACCACACGATAACAAGCCAGGAGCTGACGTTGGCAGGTACGGCTGGGAGCAGCTTGTAGATAATTATGGCCTTTCGGAGTTGATGGATGCTTGGTGTGGTGTAGCAGCTGCAGCAACGAACCACCTCACATATTCAGCTTTGGTTTGCGCGTTATTGCCCCCGACCATGGATACTCTGGCAGCTGAGATGTCGGAGGCGGCCACCAGAAGATTCGGAAAATTAGTCACCGCACATGCCTCTAGGTTTGGCTCTTTCGCCCATGGCCTGTATCAGTACTGGACTCATACAAGTTAGCTGAATGCCATTGTTCAGGAAGCTATTTGACTAGCAGGCCGCGAAGTTAAGGACGTGCTTGCATGTATGCAACACCAGTGCTTGTGAAGCAGATGCACCAATTTATCCCCCCGACCTCAAGCTAGTAATGCCTAGGTATGTGCGCTATCTGAGGCTTGCCAGGCACACTATCGCTGATGATTGGCAACCCGAGTCTGTGCCGGGTATAACTAGCCAGGTCATATCCCTCACCAAGCGGGAGGCAGGTCAATTCCAAGAAGGCCTGACCTTATTGAGCTAGAAAATGCACCTGATCTTTCCCCCATCTGCTCCGCTGCTTGGACTTGAAGAATGCCGCGGTGCGCACCTCCGATAGGGGTGAATTACTTTTAAACACCAACGGGGTTGCCGAGGGTAGGGAACGAATGCACTGCCAAGATGAGGTTTAGGGGAAATATCCTACTTCATCATTACCCCACAGAACACTGGTAATTGCATACCTTGATTTGCATGCATAACAAACGTGGGCACGTGCAGTACATGCCGAATTCTGCACGTGTGCTGTGACACCGCGGCTCATGGATCAGGCAATAGAGAAATGTGACGGTGTCAGGCAGCACCGGCAGGTGCCCTATTACCCGAGTATTCTCCCAAAGCCCAGCCCTAGCTAATTGGGCTACGGTTTCGCCATGTAAATGGTGGAATGCCTCGGGCTCCTCCTGCTCTGTGTGCGTCATGCTCTTAGAGGGTCTGCTGGACACCAAATAATACTAGACGACGGGATTTAACGATAGAGAACAGTGACATACAGGGCAACATGAACATCAAAACATCCCCGGAAACCGTGAATCCTAAAAGCCATGTCGGATTCCTGCTGTATCAATGCCTGCACTGCTGAATCGATGCAGCATGGGGCTGGCCAAGGGTCTGGGCTTTTGCTCGCAGGAAGGCTATGCCATGACATTCCTGACAGGACTGGGTTCAGCTCCTGCTGTAACCAACATCACTGTATTTTGAGCTGCATCATCATTTAAATGCACACACTTAGTGCAGGCACGTGTAGGCGTAAGTGCGCTATGTTTGCATATGGAAAGTGGCGACAATATTCGTAATCCCGACATGCTCCTTCACTGTCTTTCTAGATAACAGATTTGACCAGCGTTGTCTTAAGCCTACTCTATCCACTGAAGAGGGAGTGCCAACCCAAATTCCTTGTCAAAAGGGCGTCTGAGAGAATCCGAACGTCACAAATTCGCAATCCTGCAGTTTGACGAACAATTGTGCGCACGGGAACCACACATCGTCATACTGGCACGGCACTCCTCAACTGCTTTTCCCCGACATATGATGGCGCTGGCCAGCGCACGCACGCCCAAACGAGCATCCTAACAGCCAGGCCCACGCAGATCAATGACCGCACCATGGCGCTGGCCAGGTTTTAGTCTTTGTGTAAGCGAGAAGCCTTTACCGAGCTGACTACCCCACTGCCTAAAACAACGCACGCGCCTTTTCCAAAGCGCGATACGGCTCCATCTCCTTAGCAATACACCTGCCAATCCACACTGACGTCAAGAGACACACAAATGACCACGTTAACCAACCACGTCAGTTCCGCTCCGCATAATACCTGTAAAAACAGGCATCAATTTGTCCCATGCGAAAGACGGTTAGCTTTCATGCACAGCCTTGTCCTGCGAAGTCGTGGTGTATTGAATGGCGGTGGTGAACAGCGTGATGCCTAACCTGAAGTCCAGTCATTTCTGCAATGCGCTCTCCGTTAAACCAAGCCCTTCCACACATCAAACCCCAACTTAGCGAGCATACACTTGAAGAAAAGAGCGTAAACCCGTGAGCTCTCGACTGCAACTATCGCGTATCCCTGGGGATGATTTTTGGCTGTTGCAGAACAGTGCCATGCACGGCAAAAAACCAAATCGACGGGTCACACACAACTTACTGTCAACTAAAGTCATGTCCCAATGAAATCTGCTAGGATCGCATTGTTATGTTCGCCAGCAAGGAAGCATAACCCTTGGCTATCGAGCGCCAATCATGACCCAATAAGAACTCTCGAGCTTCTCGCTGGTATTTCGTCATAAGGCTTTCATCTCGTAGTAACTCTAGTATTCCATCTTGCAATGACACGGGGCTATCAAAATCCACCAGCACGCCACGCCCAGCCAAAACCGCGGCTGCATGATCAAAAGGCGTCGACACAATTGCTTTTCCAGCAGCAAGGGCCATTGTCAGTGTGCCTGAATTTGTTGTGATGCGGTCCTTGTACGGCAGGATATAGATGTCCGCCGCCTGCACGTACTGAAGCAATACCCGATCATCAAGGAACTTGGTCACAAATCTGACATGGTTAACGATGCGGTGATCCGAAGCTGCTGCAACCAGCTCTGCGAAATAATTTGCACAGGGCGTGCCGCAGTCCGGATGGGGCTCACCGACGATCAAGTATAAGACATACGGGAATTCCTCCACAATCGCAGGTAATGCTTGAAGAACCAGATCAACACCCTTCATAGGATTTATTAGACCATTCGTCATGAGAACAGTTCTGCCAGTCAGATTTAGCATCGCCTTTGCCACGGCAGGATTCACAGCAGATATCACCGGCGTTCCATGTGGCAGCACTACCACGTTGTCGCTAGGGGTACCGTGGAAGGCGCCCAGCTTGTTCCGCGTAGATTCCGACATGACGACAACAGCTTTGGATGATGCAGCCAGGTTCTGCAAAATGTACTGCTGTGGGTCCCCCAAGTTGTCACTCAGGCTGTGGATTACGCTGACAACAGGCACCTCCAGCATCTTCGCGAAACAAACAATCAAGCTGCCCTCTGCACCACCCCAAATCCCAAATTCGTGCTGCAGTATGGCCGCATGGAAACCCTCGGCATTAATTGCGCGAGCTGTGCTGACGTAGTCGCCATAGTTCTCCTGGCGGATAGCACGTTGGGTGGGGGCCGACCCGCTAAGTGCAGGCATCTCAGTGTCCCAAATCAGCGGGAAGACCTCCACTGAGCTGCCCTGTGGCAACAGCGGCTGCAAGTACTCCAGCAGAGCGCTGTTAAAGATTGCAATTCCGCACCGCCGCGGTGGCGCAGTCGACACCACAGCAACCTTAAGCGCAGGCGTCGTTCGGTTCAAACGGACATGGGGCTTGGGGAGCATTGCGCACATGACGACATCCAAGGGTATTTGGTCCTTTGCCATATCCAGGGCCTTCGCCGACCGATTACCAGATAACTCGGACTCTGTGATCTCTGTAAGCCTCTCGAGGACCAAACTGCTCACTATCTCGTTGTCATACCTCTCGATCACTCTACTTCTCGCATTGCGTCCCATGTCGACAAGGTCTTTGCTGTCATAGGCCTTCTTGAATGAGTCAATTAATCTTTCAACGCTTGGCTCACCCCACGCAGCTCCACGCAGCCCTTTGTCGGAAGTACGTATTGGGGTCATTGTGAAGTTCACCAAAAAAGCAAAGTCCGGCTGGATGTAATCCGCCAAGCCTCCCCAGGTCGTTGCGATCACTGGCTTGCCAAGGCTCATTGCTTCCATGTACGGGACACCCCATCCGTCATTCCTGGTCGGCACTATCATTACGTCAACTGAGGCACAGATCCTGAGCAATTCGAGCTGCGTTAACTCGTGTTCAAGGACGTAAACGAGTGGCACACCACTCGAAGGACGTGGGTACAAGCTAACAGAGCGCAGGTACGTGTCGTTATTGCCCCGGAGAAACCTGTTCATTGCTTCGTAAACATGATCCCGACGGTAAGGCAGCGGTGGATGCGTACCTGTGTGAACGTACAATGATACATCCGTGTTATCACGGAAAGCCTGCAGTAAAATGCAAGTGTTCGGTTAAAATATGATATACGTACTCGATGAACCGAATGATCTTACCTTGAGGTAAGCCACGAGCACAGCTTGCCAACATGCACGGTCGTCCATCCTGAAGGAAGTAAGGAACGAGAGACGACGCTGCTGTGGTAAGGTGAGCGGGTCCCAGATGTCGGGGTCGTAAAAGTGGGCGTCCACGCTATTAGGCACAACGAAAATCTTTTCTGCTTGGACGCCTTGCTGCTCTAAGGATGTAGCATGCCAAATGGACGGCACCCAAACTTCATCGATTTCATTCCTCATTTGTTCTGCCCACTGACGATGGACACGGTCCACATCCCATGAATAACGGCCGATCAAGTAAGCAGATGAGTTGTTTGGAGGCCAGGGCCATGCTGCCAGCTGCCGATAATCCTTATGGTGAATGACGATGTCCGAAGGCAGGTACGCTGAGAGGCGCCGAAGCCGGTACACGCGCTCTGAAAATGAAAATGGCATATCCTGGAGGACGTCTGGGTGCTCACAGAATGGCCAACCACGTTGTACCTGAGCCCTGAGTCTCAGCTGTCCCTCAAGGTGCTGCACGTGATTGAAAGCTTGGGAACCCTCAGGACCCCCACATTGCATCACCCAAGTGACCGTGGCATTAAACGCCAGACCTGAAACATACTGCGCTTCAAGACTAGGACCCCAAGTCTGTTCGAATGTCTGCATTGTTGCTGGATCCTCCCGCTGCGTTCGTGTCGCTGTATCAATAAAGCTGCTCAGCGGAGACACCAGCACCGTACGGCCTGCCTGATGAAGCCGAAGCGCCATGTCCGAGCAGGCCAGGTAGCTGCCCAGACTCAACGAAAATCCTCCACCTTCTAGAAGTTTATTGACGCCGGATGAGCGCATAAGCCAGGCTGAGCAGCCGGCAGCTTGTACTGCCATGGTCTTCATGGTTGGGCCATAGTTCCATGGATAGCCCGCGTACATCTCCACAGGCCGTACCACCTGGCGCGCCAAATAATCATCGTACACCTGCTCGAAACGAGACCCATATGCCTTAACAGTGCCGTTCACGAACAAGATCTTTGAGAAAACGGCAGATGCGTTGGAATGTTGCTGGAGGTCGCTGACAAGGCCCGATAGCCAACCTTGCAAGGGCAGCAACGATGCAGCCACTACGGCGACATGTGGTGTTTCCGAGTCCAGCACCAGTGCTTGTTGAAGTCCATATCGAATACACGCGTCCCACCGAAGTTGGACCTCAGGTTGAATAATTCTAACGGAATCATGAGCGCCCTTGACGCGTGTAGTATTAACATTTTGACGCGCGCATACAACCAGGAGGACGTTGACCTGGCACGAGTCACCAGCGTACTGCTGTAAGGAAGGCACAACCGTCTGCAGCAGGTCGATATGGGTATGATCCAGTACAGGCACCAATACGGACGCCGCACAATTTGACGGCTGGTTAGGCAAGACATGCCTAGTCCAGGCAGACTTGAGCACAGGCGCCGCGGATGGCAGTTTTGCCGGAGCTAAATGCAGTACATGGTCGCTGTAAGGTAACTCGTTGAGGACAGTCATCACGACCTCATTGTGCTGCAATTGACGGCGCCATACATGAACGTCCCTCAAGTCGCCTTGGAAGGCACTCTCAAACCAACGTGGCGACCAACCCAAGTCGAGCCGCGTGAAATCTGAAGATGCGCTGACGGCCAATGTCTGACGCAGAATGCCATTTAAGTAGAAGTGCAGGAGGCCTGAATGATAGGTCAGAGCGAAGTGATTCCTGCAGGTGCACGGCCCAATTCCTTCATCACGCAAAGGCCGCGTTCAGACAACCCGGACGGCAGCACAAGTTTGGATTCATAGCCGTGCATACCAGGTCTTCACACTGACTGCCCAAGCGTAGTTCTGGAAGGGAGGCGCATGCTGTAAAACTGCAGACGACCAGATTGGATCAGGATCTTCCAGCGTGTATGCCCCTTGGCAAAAGAAGGCCATATGATTTTCCGAATTCCGTGTAACGACAGTACATCCTGCGACATCAGCGACCGCCAGCATCATCGCACTTCACAACTACAAGCATTCGAGCACAAATGACATGTGGGGACGTAGCGGAGATGAACGACAACTTTGATTGCTCTTTTTCAAAGGATCTGCGGTACCGCCACACTGAGGTACAGTACTCACCAGGTATCCGCACACATAGCCGCAAAGCGCTGCTGAAAGTTGCCGTACGGATGACACGCAGGGTTAGGTCCCCACATTGCCCACGGCGGCTGGGTTTGTACATAAACCGTCGTTGAATCTTTGGCCACGCTGTCTCAATGAAAACGTAGGGCACTGCAGGTGCTGCAAATTTCAGGCTAATTGGTCCAACCGATAAAGCGGTAACATCATACACCTCCTCAACGCCGTTATCAAGGCGCACCCAGCCTGCAATACTGCCAACGCGCATCCAACATGGTGCCGAGATTATGAATAAGACCTTGCGCAGCAAGCACCTCACCTCCATTCGTTTTTTGAAGCCGCGCCGATATGGACGCTGGCCCTTTCAAATCTTGCACTGTTCTGAGCAGCGGCATGTAATAAGCGGGATCTGATAAAAGGCCGGTACAACTATCTCTAATGCGCAAGGACGAGGCAAGCACAGTCGTACCTGCCCACTAAATCCGCTAAAGAAGCCACTAGATAACGTCACGATGCAGGCCCCCTCAGAGCAAGTGCGATGTACACGGCGTTGCCAAAGGGTGTGAGGATACTTATGCGTAATGAACCAAGTCGAACTGCTAACCGCAAAAGCTAGTGCCAAAAGAACCCAGGACCAACGTTGAAGGTTACTAAGACAATTCAGCCTCAGCACCCGTCTCATTCCGAAAGTCAATCTTCTCCTGCGCATCCCGACGACTGAGACCAATTATCCGGCCTTCTCTTCACACAGGCACTACTAATTTGAAGATGCTTCAGAAGTTGCGCATACTATTGGAGCCACACAACGGAGCGGGTTGCGGTTACGAGCTCGCGCGGCTTCATAAGGCCTAGAGCCGGGATGCTCCAAAGTCCGAGTGCTGTGTCTGAGCCAAAATGGCAGGCCTCCATGCTAAAGGCAACGAGAGTTAGGATAATTGAAAACTCGGTGCGAATGCGCCAAAGCCACACGCAAACGCCACTCTGGGCGGGGTCACCCGTTCGACGCTTACTTAGTCCTCTTCTTGCGGAGCATGAAAGGTCCTACACTCGAAATCAAGTTGCATGCTTTTGCTTCTTGCAATGCTGCATGGAAAATGTTATCAGCTAGTAGGCTTTTTCTTCAGGCTTTGAATCCGCCCATATCTACGTCGTACAGTTCCTATGCTAGGAAGTCCTACATCGTCCGTTCCTAAGGATACGACGTGACCAGGCTAAAACCGATGAAAGATATCCTAGGTATGTTAACGTGGCAATTATAAGAAGAAATGAAGCCCAAAATAACAAATAGCGTGGGAATACCTGCAGAGACCCGAGGCGCCGCAGGAGGGTCGCAGCCGTACCGCGCGTGAAAGTTTCCCCCTGTACGCTTATCGGATGTCCTGAGGTGTTTCGACACTCAAATACGTGCAATTCTCTCTTATGGTGCTCAAGTGTGGAGTCCGTATTTTCTTTCACGATTACTTGATAACCCCCGTGATGCGCAAGGCAGGTACGGTTATTTTGAACGTGCGATTGAGGATCGCATGGTGGGGATTCAACGAACTTTTCTTAGAACACTTGCATCCATTGGCAGGGTCCCTGATAACAGACTTCTTTTCAGAGAATTCAGTCAGGATCCCCTACATCTTTATTGGGCTACTCTTGTGTTTCGTTTTTGGAACAGGTTAGTGCAAGGTAGAAATGGTATCTTCTATAATGTGTTTCGTGAAGAAATTCGTACTGCACTCTTGTCTGATTGTTCTGGCCCTACTTGGGGTTCTTTTGTCCTAAAAATGTTGAGATGCTTGGGGCATTGGCCAGATGTTCCCATTGACTTAGATCTTGAAGATCGTGTGAATTTCTTGGCTTCTAGAGAGATCTGTGTTGGCTCTGTCATGTTTACCCTGGAGGAACGCTTCAATGAAGATTAGTTAAGCCCACGTCTGCTTACCCAACCGCGTGATTTTGTATCTGATGGTGGTAAACCTGGCGTGAAAATGTGTAGGCACAATAATTGGATGGGTATGCCGCAGCATGCTTGGTGCTAGCTATATCCCAATGCCTGCCTACACATGCATCCCTTCTTCGTTTTCGTCTTGGTGCTTGGGCTCTAGAAGTAAACCGCCCTAATGGTCGGCCAAGAGAGCAACGCTGGTGCCATGTTTGCAATAATGCTGATGCTGTGGAAGATGAGTACCATGTGATGATGGAATGTCCTGCCTATGATGAAATCCGTACCGATTTTGCTAGCCTAGGAGTGGGACAGAACTCGACAATGCTTCAGGTTATGTCAATACAGGATCAATTACACCTTGCTCGGATTATTCATAACATCCGTCAAAAGCGTTGGCAGGACTTGACCTTGTCCTGCAGTATGTTTCTCTTTCACTAGTGTATCTTTTCGCTATCTTTTTCCCTATGGCACCAGAAGGGGGGTAACCCCCCCGTAAATGTTACACAGGCTGGTAAGGGAGAGGGTAGCAGTTACTGACCCCCCCTCGTTACAAGGGGGGGTCAGTAACCGTACCCTGGGGTAGGGGTAACCTTAACTGGGGTGGGTAACTGGAGGGGTAACCCTGACGTTAGAGGGGGGGGTCAATAACCTTACCCCGGGGTAGGGGTAATGTTATATGGGGGTTAAAGGGATGGGGAACCCAGGCATTCACTATAACAAAGGATTCGTGCGTTAAATTCGTGTTAGTTCGCGTTAGCTCGCGTATGTGTGCGTTTCGGGCGTTAGGCTCTGCTTGGGCCGAACGCGCGTTTAACGCAAGCAGGTAGAAAACTCAACGGAACATCCGCAAAACTAGGTTGTTTTCAAGCTTGTTTAAATGAAAATAATTTTCACAATGAATGTAATTTAATTAGTTATTATTTATTGTGTTTTGCAATGCTCGAGAATTCCGACGTTGCGTATGTACTAACGTGGACTCTACGCATTCCTTAAGCAAAGCGTTAAGATAACGCAATGGCCGTGCGTATAGCTTGCATACAGTGCGTTACCAAACGCAATCATACGCACTGTACACAAGATATACGCAAGCCATTTGTGTTAAGGTAACACTTGAATGGACAGGTTGGATAGATTACCCTTTGTGATAAACTCGGTTTAGCTAGCTTACGATGTAACATTGATCCGTGCAGATTAATAAATCGAGAAGAACTGGCTTCCTTTTATGAAGGACTAGGCCTTGCCTGAATTAATAACACATACCGTGCGTGGGCAGGTATACCTGCCCACGCAGGTATGCCGTAGGCATGCAGGCAGGATTGATAACTTTGGTACCATGTGTGGGTAGGACTTCCTTAACCTTGAGTTTACATGCATTTTTGCCATTCTACTGACAGAGAAATAGTCTGTTTCTAGTGAGAAAACTTCCTATGAGCAAACTTATTTGGGTTAGAGATCACCCGTATTAACCCATACCTTTAAAGGAAGATGTATGGCTTGCGTTGAGAAGGTGATTTGCGTTGAGTACTAACATGTGCACGGTCCAACCCTAACTACTGAGTGTGTCGTGTTTGTCCTTGCATGAGAAACGATTATACTTTAAGGCCTTATACTTGGTGCTTGGTTCGCTTGGGTAATCAAGTTGTGGTTGGGTGTTGTGGTAATCAGAACGGTAGAGACGATGATGACGGGCAACAAGAGTCACTAAGTGCTTGCAGATCCATGGCTAGGAATCGAGCCGCGGTAATTTGGGATTGATTAGAACGGAATTCAATGCTAATCAGTACCTATTATCTCGGGAGAAAATTAGCTTGGTGAGTATGATCTGTTTTGTGTGCATATCTCACCTCTCACACTGCCTGAACTCAGATCTTCGTGATGTCTAAGCTTAATGCAACGCTATTTGTACCATATGTTAATTATAATAGAGTGAATATTTTTCATTATGAAAGGCATGAGTACTGGTCAGATATCCGATTGTCTGTGTGCTTATTGCCTAACTACTAGACCTCTTCTGCTATACCAATCTTATCATACCTGCATATTTTGTGCTGAAATGTGGTTGGCATAATAGATATTGTGGATGGGAATATTGCTTATGTACCCTGGAGTACGGAAGTTGCATGCAATATAATTATGGCCACAATGCACACTCTAGAGCTGTTTTCTTCTGATGGTGTGAGTACATCGTAATAGTTACATTGCGTGCAGTTCCTCACTGACACAACTGGTCCCAAATGAATGAAGTTGCAGGATCTACACTGACGGGTCTACAGGTGGTGACTGGGCACCTGCATAGCCGCTGCACGCACTGGCTTAGGGAAGGGCACTGCTCCTTTCAAGGTATGGATTTATAATTCTGATCAGAGGGGTGGAAACGCTAAGAAGGCGGCGTCATACTTGCAGGTACAGTCCATTCATGCTAGGCTTTTGTTATCCTCATTACCTCGATTATTTAAAAAAAATTTACGACTATTTAAGAATTTCGCAAGCTCAATACTCCCCACATGAGAAAGATCTCGGCTTTCCCAGACAAATAGGCGGGTATATCTTTCTTTAGAACTTGCTTGGGCAATTATAAACATTAATAATTGAAATGTTGTGAGCAAGCTAGCCTGGGACATATTTTCATAGCCCCTTGAAGGTTACTAATGATGCCGAGCGAGGTGCATCGAGTGACACACCAGGTGGTCGCTCGATGCACAATGAAGAAACGCAAGGCATTATTTGTCTTTTTCGGTCTAAGTCTTGCTGTCTGCCATTGTATGTACTTGCTGCTAGGGGGCGTTCGACGACTGTTGTATCCCTCCTTCCAATCGCCCATTGATTCTGCGGAGAACCAGGCTTAGTGCATCATGCTCGATTATATCAGAACGTACCAATCAAGGCAGCGGAAGTCTTCGATGCAAGGAGTTACAATGTATATTCCAAAACAGGTGCACTCGGGGAAAAGCCATCATCCATATTTTCTGTTGGATCCATAAAATTGATATGGACTTCCATAAAATCGATATGGATTTCCATAAAATACATATGGAAGGCTAGAGTGCAGACATAAAGACCTCTAAATATTAATTAGATTTAAAGCTTTATCAATACAGAGAATGGAAACATGTGTTTCTGCGACATCAGTTGGCTTTTGTCCTTTTGGTAGCCCGTTACCTTCCATTAAACATCACTACAAGAACTCAAAAACAGTCGTTGAAGAGAAAATAAGAAACGAAAAATATTTGTGTAGAAAAGCAGCCTAATGGGTACAGTTTCCAGGTTCAATCCTGTACGGTGCATAGGTCGCCCTATGGTGCTGTACGTACAACTGTAACAGAAAATACCTCCTATGGGCAAGTTATGGACAACAAGTTTCAGTAATAAAGTTTAATCGTAATATTTATAACAGATGTCATTCTTCTATGCTTTCCGTCCTGGTAAAAGGTATCAAGCATGCAGCAGATGCGAAGTTGTGAGGACGAAATGTTATGCTCCAAGGGCTGGATTACTCTAGATACAACAAGTTGAGATAAGCTAAGAAGATAAAAACAATGGAGGATTGTAGGGAGTATTGTTGACCAGCGACTGCCGCCGCGCTTTTGGAGGTCAACGTGGCGGCTTGCTGCAGCAGGAGCCCTGAAAATACCTGTAAGTCACATTTCTAATAGCTATGAAAAGAGATATGAGAATGCGCTTGTTTGCTGACCAGAAACCTCGCTCTTGGTTGCCCCAATGCTAAGTTCGCGACTCTTTTACTGTGTGCAGGAAACTCAGGCAGGTCCGACTAAAACATAAACAACAAAAAAAATTTTTATCCGAGCAATCCGGACTGCCAAAGATGTCGCGTGGTACTTAAGTCCGGATTGTGCTAAGCCTAGCTAAGTCCGGACATAGATTCCTCCGTCCAGGTTGCTTTCTTCTTGGTCATATCGCTAATTCCGGATTTAGCTAGGCTCAGCACGATCCGGATTACACGTGTTACATCTTTGTAACGGTCTAGGTTCTCCGTTCCATAAAATCTGGTCTCCGTTCCATAAAGTGCTTCCATAACCTGGTGGCAGGGTTATGGAATCCATACCGAAATAATATGGAGGCCAGATTATGGAAAAGGAAGATGAATTTTATGGAAGACGGCCCCCCCCATTTTCCCAGAGTGGTGTAGATGACGTGATAGGCTATCAGTGCCTAGCCGAGGCAATCATCATCTAACCGATGCAAATCGGTGCTCGGGCTTATCCAAGAAATACGACCATAAGCAATATATAAGGCGTAAGCTCAACCAAAGCGTGGTTAGCTTATCTTAGCATCGAGCGCTCATATTTCATACTTAGGCCATCAATGAGCATAGCAGATATACTTGCAGCGATGGCTCGCGGTACAAGAGATCTGCAAGTAGTAAGTGTACTACCGTGATCCCGCGTGCGGATATTGCTATATAAGCCGTCATAGCAATAGTGCAATGTTCTTTACTCGCGTAAAGGTGCCGACTACGCCATCGCGCGTAGTGTTGCATTCGACACGCCGCATCGCTCAAGCCATTGCCTCGCGACCTCGGAGTATGCTCGCATTATCGTGCTCGAGCGCGCGCGTATGCATGGTGCACGTGTTATTGTGAGTGCGCATTGATATGCGATGCCTCATGCATTTTAGATCGTCCGCGACCAAGTCGTCGGACTATGCGCACTTATCGCGATACCGATCACGCAATGTATGCTTGCAGCGTTGTGCACAATGCATTAGGCGTTATGCTGTTCGTGGGTTGCTTGTGCCCTTAGCCAATGCGCCTAACGCGTGCGATGCGACGTGCTGTGTGGCGTGCATGTCGTGTCGCGTCGCGCCCGCTGTCGTACTACTCCAAGCGTCCACATACGACAGGGGTGACGTCATCAGTGCCGTATCGCTCCGCGCATCCACGTACGACAGTGACGTCATCAGTGCCGTACCGCTCCGCGCATCCACGTACGACAGTGACGTGGTGCCATGCGCGATGGTGGGTGCAACCCTCGCAGGGCTCCGGCAAAGTGATGCGTGGTACAACAACGACAGGATGACAAGTATGGTGACTTATTATGAAGGTAAGTTCTAGACCCAAGCTTGCTGCCGCAACGTGTTGCATGTATTACTATAGATGACAAGATGCCATTTTATCTTTCATCATGGACACGAAAGAAATGCCGCTGTCGACACGCAAAAAGCAGCAGGTATGTAGTCCTATGATGAGTGCGAAGATTTGAAATAGCAGCAAACATGGAACCCATCATTATTTTTATGACCGTTGCCAGTTTACTTGAACGCACTATTCCTCGCTGTTGCCTCATGACCTTCACAGGTGCGAGGTGCGAGGACGAGCAGGATGAGGCTGGCAATGCTGACTTCCAAGGGCGACATTCAAGCAGGAGGCCGATGGAAACATTATTTAGATATTATGCTGATTCCTTGTGGTGGTGGTGGTGGTGGTGGTAGTAATAGTAGCGATGGTAGTAAAAATGCACGGCAAAGGAACTGGTGTATGTACCAAAACAGTGTCGGCTTCTAATATTGAATGAAATCCGGAAATTTTACATGTATAATTGCAACTGCACATGTATTAAGTTCGTATGAATGGACGATGGATGTCATATAGACCGTACAGTATAGTCAGGCGGCTTGGATGTATTGCGGTAACGAATGCATAAAGTATTATAAGTTGTAAATCATGGTTAATAACAGTATACACTATCATTTCTTGCTGAAGGCTGATTATGACCAAAGCAGTAAATCAAACAATTTCCGTACAAGATAAAATAATCAGCAGCGAATGAAATAAAACATATCTGGAAGAACTAACAGCAAATATTAACTGAAACGACCAACAGGATATGTTTGGAACGCACTAATGCAGCAGCCCTGCCTTACATGAAACTGAGAATTTGCACGTAACATGAGGTTGCAAATAATAAGTTATTTCGTTGCATGAATACAGCCCACAACCGCATGCTGCGTAGGCATTGTTTGCAGCATACGCATGATTGTGTTCAGGAGCGTTAATGAGCATTCATCCTGCGAATTTAGTGCAAAGGAATGCTTTTCGTGTGCTTTCAGCAACACATTCGCGCGCGTTTGGGTTTGTCTAATGCAAGTGAGCGTTAGGCACTAACGCTTACCTTAAAAGTTATATAAGTGCGAATCGTACAGCGTAAACGTCACGTAAGTATGCTAATGTTAACGCACACTATACGCAAAACATTTCAGGCAAAAACAAAAAACTTGTTTGCATTTGCTTTAGGTCGCATTAGGACAGACGCGACAAATAACGCAGTGCGTTTTAAATGCGTTTGCAGTGCGTAAATCTTGCTTTAGTTCGCGTTAGTTCGCGTTAGTTCGCGTTAGTTCGCGTTAGGCTCGCGTTAGGGTCCCCTAACGCGAGCCTAATGTGAACTAACGCACGAATCCTTTGTTATAGTGATTCACACATAGACCCATATGTAAGGCTTACACATTGATATTGGGGCCCATATATCGGGGCTTTTGCATGTCCAGTATGTTGTATCACGGTTCACCTCACACCCATGCACCGGACCCTATGACCCGGTAAGGCGCCTGGCGACCGGTGATTAAGTGCATTATCACATAGGCACCATGCCCTTGGTGTAGCGCTGACAATGCGACCCATATCGGGGTAACCGGTGGCCTGTCGTACTATCCATGTGGACAGTACGACAAAAGACAAAAACTCGCAAAAACGTAGATTTTAATAAATCTATCGGCATAATATTATTATCAATAATATTCGGTTCGTTATCATGTGAATGGTTCGACCAATGACTGTATAAGTGTGAGGAGTGTGGCTCGGATCGCGCAATGCCGCTTTAGTCATGCGACCAGAGCGAGTCCGCGTACGCGCACTGGAATAATTATCTGAGAGCGTGCATCCTCTTATACTGATTTATCATGCAATATCCACTTCACGTGTGCTAGCGGAATGCGAGTGAGTGAGTGATATTCGCATCAACTCATATGGCGGTTGAACCACATAACGAGCATTGCCAAGTATTGCATTTGCATTGCCTTAATGCTGTGAAGGCTAAAGGGCGATAGAATATCGTCTGCGACATGATTACAAACATGTCACACATGCGGATCAGCGATCTGGTGTGATATGTACTACGGAGGATGTCGCGAGTATAAGTCGAGCGATGACGGCCTTGTTTATTATTATTGAATATTATATGCTATCGATCTCCCTCGATCGTATGCTCTTCCATATTGATGTCCTGAGTCTGGACACGCTTTCACTTGGCCTGAGCGAAGCCTGAGCATTAAAGGAGCGGCTAAGTGATGATAGCGTGTTTCCAGTTCTGATAGCCTTCACTGGATACTCTGCATTCTGGATTGTACGTTGTAACCCCTGGCCTCTGAAGACTTCCGCTGTGCCTGACTCTCATTACGGTGCGCTTGGCTTGCTGTGCTTGCACCTTAGCACTTAACGCCGAAGCGTGCAGAAATATGCTTGAAAGGCAGGAGGGGTACAACAAGTTTGGTAGCGAGACGCAAGGTTCGTTCACGGCCTGATTGTCTCACCCTGATCTTTGCGTAAGTAGGTTGCTTACATGGCTGGAGCTAATGAAGGCAATCGTAGTCCTCTGGATACGTTCGCGGAAGCAACGGAAGCAACGCGGAAGTAAGATTTAGGTCGAGCTGTTTTGGCGGCTGCCACTTCCGGTGAACCGAATAGTATCTCTCTTGCCACAGCGTCAGCTGGTTCGAACCTGGGTCCGGATCAGTTGCGGGCTCTTATTGCGCGCACGCTTGAAACGCGAGATCACTTGGACGGATACTTGCTGTATCTGCAGGGAGCGCTATCCGTCGGTAGGATTGAAACCGTCTGATCTGTGCTCGACTGATACCTGTGCGTAGAGTGCCTTTAGCACACAGGTTGTGACCCGTCAGTCGCCGATTTACCATGGCATCTGGTAGCGGTGATGTAGGGCTAGTAGTGGGGGACGGACGTGCTGACACATCCGTCATGCCTGAGACATCTCGGAGGGGCCCGCACACACATGTTGTTGATGGTGTCCGAGATCCCCATGTACTACTTGACCCACGAACCCCTATCCATCCGACTGTTCCTATCACGGCAGCCGAAGCAGGCCCCATTGGACGTGAGGAGCAGAGGGGTCCGTTTGCTGCACCGCCTCGTCAGGGTCGATTCGACAACGAAGGAGAGGTGATTAAACTGTCGATACCCGTTCCGAAATTAGATATCCCGCATGACATGAAACAAAAGAATGCCGAGCGTAGCATTGCTGACACAACTCGTGCGTATCTGCGTGACATTCGCATGTACTTGCAACTGGTCCATGGTGGTGATCGTGATGCCGCTAAGTGTCTGCTCGTCGGGAACACCCTCGGGGGTGTGGCGAAGGCATGGTATGATCAATGGACGTTGGCAAGGCGAACATACACGTTTGATGAGTTGACTGACGCTCTGCTTGCACGCTTTGCTCCTGAGGTCCAACCGCTTAGCGCTGAGGCTCGCAATACGTTAGTGTCTGGCACATATCGAATGCGCCATGATGAAACCGTACCTGCGTACCAGTCGCGCTTCGAGGCCCTGATCACGCCTATCGGTAACCTCACGGAGGATGATCGCATCTTTTGGTTTCAGCGTGGATTATCTGAGGTCCTGGCTACGCAATGTGCCACGGACTTAGCGGGCAAGGACTTCGAGTCCTATGGGGACCTGGTGCGCTTTACGCGAGGGGTCGAGAAGCGTCTCTTAGCAGGGCAACGTGCTGTTAAACCTGTTCCTCGTGTTCATGCCATGCAAGCGCAGGGTCCGGCGCTTGACGCTGTCGCCAACGACCAGGGAACCAAAATGGAGCGACGAACGCTGACGGCAGCAGTGACCACCGTTCGCACGGATAGAGGTCACGGCATTCGTGGCGCTTCCGGTTCAGGTAACCCGAGGGGGCCGGCTGGTGCAGGTCAGAGCTCGGATCCGGCTAGAGGCAAGAGGAAGGGAGGTACACCGACTGCAGCGGTGGTGCACGAGGCTAAGAACCAGACCAAGCGGCAGCGTACCAACGACGGTTGGTTGAAGAAATGGGAGTGCATGCAATCCGAATTCGAACGTCGATGGCGGATGAAGGTTTGCCAGAGATGTGCGGGGGAGCATCCCACGAGGGATTGCCCCTTGTTGCCGCCTTTGGCTCAGCAGCCGAAGTAGGGGACTGCCCAGGATGGTTTGGAGGGGACTCCACCTGGGAATGCGGAACCTGCGGGTGGGCGGTTGTCGTTCATGCAGCAAGCCGTGAAGGCATTGTTGCCTTCGGTCTTTGAACAGGTCGAGCGTGTGATTGAACGTCGATTGTCACTCGACGGTCGCTCAGGACATGTGGGCTTTGACTCGTGGTGTAACCTGTTTGCCCCGAGAAGACCCCTGGCGTCTATCGACTTGTCGGGCCACACCGTTTTGTTCCTCCCCTCGTCTCTGCGCGAGTTGCAAGCGCAACTGGCCTTCTATAGGAGACCAGACACGGCCGCATGTGTCCTTCTACCTGCTTATTGCCGGTGAAAAGCTATGGCGTTGCTAGTGGGTATGCGGCCTGTCTTCCGGTTTGAGCCGGGCACCGTCCTGTTTAACGGTGTGGATGTAGCAGGTGCACCTGTTCCGTTGCCGGTTCAGGCCTACACCGTTAATTTTGGTACGAAGCTCCTGCACCCCATCCTGAGGGTTCTGCTGAATGTTCTGAACCCGCCCTGAGCGTCTTGCTTTCGTCCGCAGAGTCGGTACCGGCAGACAATTGGTTTCCCTTGATTCAGGTCGATCTTGCTGGTCGCACCCTGAAGGCGCTCGTTGATACCGGCGCCAGTGACGACTTCATCTCATCGGCAGAGGTGAATGCGTTGGGGTTGACCCCACAGTCATCGGAATGGTCACAGGTTACCCTCGCGGATGGGGGTAAGCAACCCATATTGGGCAGGGTCACCCTTCGCCTGCGTATAGGTCCTCTGTGTATCGTGACCCATCCTTATGTGTTGCGAGAGCTCACTGACGCTGCAACATATATACTGGGGTCCTCAACATTACGGCAGTATGGGGCTGGCATTGACCTAGAGTCTGGAACCCTTCACCTACGTAAGGGGACTCTGGCGTGCAAAGTACCCTTCGTGCCGTTTGCAAGTGTTGAGCCAGAGGGGGGTAAGACTGAGGCGGTGCCTGTGGTTAACTACGCTGTGGCCGCCATGGGGCAGTGTACTGAACCCAAGCCAGTCGGGCATAAAGAGGCCATCCGGATGATCCGGAAGGGTGCCCATGGACTGCTTGTGAGGCCTAGGTTGCATTTGAATGCGGCCACCGCTCAGACTTCGTTGGATCCTGAGGTTGAGGCCTTGCTCACAGGGTACTCAGACGTTTTTCGTGACGTGCCTGGGCTGTAGTATCCTGGGGTATCTCATGGCTAATATCCAGGTTGGCCAGTTGTCTAGCATCCTTCGATCGAGCCTTTGCTTTAGGCGGATATGACAGAGATACAACATGGGCTTCCTCCTTTGCGTCCCGTTGACCATACCATCCCACTAGTGCCTGGCGCACAGCCTGTTTCGCGACCCATGTACAGGCTCAGTCCTCTGGAGTTGGACGAGGTGAAGCGCCAGGTTACTGATCTGCTCGCGAAGGGTATGATTCACCCCAGCACGTCTCCTTACTCTGCGCCGATTTTGTTTGTCGGTAAGAAGGATGGGAGCCTGCGCATGTGTATTGACTACAGGGGTTTGAATGCTACCACGGTCAAGAACCGTTACCCTTTGCCGCGCATCAATGACCTGCTCGATAAGCTAAAGGACTCAGCTTATTTTAGCTCAATTGACTGGGTTGACCAACGCCCCTGCGACGTTTCAGTCAGTCATGGACCGCATGTTTAGACCGTATATCTGTAGTATCCTGGGGTATCTCATGACTAATATCCAGGTTGGCCAGTTGTCTGGCATCCTTCGATCGAGCCTTTGCTTTAGGCGGATATGACAGAGATACAACAATATCGACAGGTTCGTCGTTTGCTACTTGGACGACATCCTGGTCTACTCCAAGACGCGCGAGGAGCATCTGGAGCATCTTAAGCTTGTGCTTGAGGTGTTGAGGCGGGAGCAATTGTTTGCTAAACGTGCCAAATGCTTCTGGGCACAGCCTCAGGTGGAGTACTTGGGCCACATCGTGTCGGCCGCTGGCGTGCGAATGGACCCACGGAAGGTGGCGGTGGTTCGTGACTGGCCCGCGCCTCAGAACCTCCAGGAGCTGCGTAAGTTCCTTGGTTTGACCAACTACTTCCGTAAGTTCATCAAGCAGTACTCTGTCCTCGCGGCCCCGCTCACGGATTTGACTCGCAAGGGTGCTTTTAATTCGCCTGATGCTTGGACACCTGAGTGTCAACAGGCGTTCGAAGAGCTGAAGCGTGTCGTTGCCGACGACGTTACCCTTGCATTCCCCGACTACTCATTGCCATTTCGTGTCGAAGTGTTCACAGATGCTTCATTGTATGGGAGTGGCGCTGTATTGTTGCAGGAAGGGCGACCGATCACCTTCACGAGTAAGAAGTTCACGGGCGCCGAAACCCGGTACACCACTGGGGAACAGGAGCTGTTAGCAGTCTTGCATGCGCTTAAGGAATGGCGTTGTTACCTAGAGGGACGGCCATTCACGCTTAAGACTGCTGACCACAAGCCCCTGACGTTTTTGCAAAGCGTCCTTACGTTGAACCGACGACAAGCCAGGTGGATGGAGTACCTTGCTCGGTTTGACTGCACCTGGGAGCACATTGCCGGTGAGATTAATATCGCCGATGCTCTCAGCCGACACCTGTCGCTACATGCTGCGATTTTGGCGGCACCTGTCCTACATCCACGAACCACGGACGTGCCCCTGTCCTCGGACCTTGTGACACGTTTGAAGCGTGCCTATGCTGGCGACTCGTGGTTTGCTTCACCTAGTAATGTGGGGCACCTACGCAAGCAGAATGGTCTTTGGCTACGGACTGAAGGATCGACGACTCAGATTGTCGTGCCCAACGACGATTCCCTTCGTCGTGATATCCTTTCCCGTTTCCATGAGGACCCGTTGGCAGGACACCCAGGTAGCACGCGGCTGGTCGAGTTGGTGCGACGCTCGTTCTGGTGGTCTCGTCTGGTGAGAGACGCTGAGAACTTTGTGCAGACATGCAGTTTGTGCCAGCGCAACAAGGCTTTGTCTGGTAAGGGCCACGGGTTGTTGCAACCTTTGCCTGTCCCTGATGCGCCTTGGGAGAGTGTTTCCATGGACTTTGTCGTCGCGCTGCCCAAAACTGACTGGGGATACGACTCGGTGCTCGTCATGGTCGATCGTTTGACTAAGATGGTCCACCTTGCACCCACCACGTCGACCTGCACTGCTGAGCAGACTGCACGCCTGTTTTTTGACAATGTGGTTCGGTTGCACGGCGTCCCTAAGAACGTGGTCTCGGACCGTGGGGATCAGTTCACGTCTAAGTTTTGGGAAGCGCTCTGCGAGCTTGTGGGCATGCGGGTTAACCTGAGCACGGCATACCACCCGCAGTCTGATGGCCAGACTGAATGCACAAACCGCACACTGGGGGATATGTTGCGCAATTTTGCTGGTCGCACGCCTCTTGTTTGGGATACCTACCTGACTGCGGCAGAGTTTGCGATTAACAATGCTGTGAATCGGTCAACAGGTCAAAGCCCTTTCTTTCTGACTTATGGGTTTCACCCGGCGCTACCTGTGTGGCGTGAGCTGGAGGTGTATGTCCCTACGGCTAAGACCTTTGCTAAGTCGTTTTTATCCCGAGTGGCAGACGCTAAGTCATGCTTGGAAGCGGCACAGCAACGGGCGACGGATTACTACAACAAGTCCAAGCAGTACGTGGTCTTTTTGGAAGGGCAGATGGTTCTGCTGAGCACTAAGAACCTCCGTTCCTTTGCTGAGGGATCCCGTAAGCTGTTGCCCCGTTGGATTGGTCCATACCCTGAACGTGGCTGTCAAGCTCACGTTGCCCCCTGACATGAACATCCATTCCACATTCCATATATCACTTGTTTGCCCATACCATGGCACGGAACCCACGCCTGACCCCACTAACACCCCTGCGGCAGTCGAAGCGGGTCCTGAGACCTGGATTGCTGGCAAGCAGAAGGTGTATGACGTGGAGCGTGTTCTGGATTACCGCACTCGGCATGTGGGTAAGCATAAACACAAACGCACAGTGCATGAGTACTTGGTCAAGTGGACCGGGTATTCTAGTGAGCACAACTCTTGGGAGCCTGCACGTAACTTCTTCCCTGAGATGCAACCCATCCTCGAGCTAGATTGCGTGCAACGCAGTCTCAGTGACCGGTGTAGCCGATGCTGCATGTGGCAGCGAGGACAAAAGACAAAAACTCGCAAAAACGTAGATTTTAATAAATCTATCGGCATAATATTATTATCAATAATATTCGGTTCGTTATCATGCGAATGGTTCGACCAATGACCGTATAAGTGTGAGGAGTGTGGCTCGGATCGCGCAACGCCGCTTTAGTCATGCGACCGGAGGGAGTCCGCGTATGCGCACTGGAATAATTATCTGAGAGCGTGCATCCTCTTATACTGATTCATCATGCAATATCCACTTCACGTGTGCGAGCGGAATGCGAGTGAGTGAGTGATATTCGCATCAACTCATATGGCGGTTGAACCACATAACGAGCATTGCCAAGTATTGCATTTGCATTGCCTTAATGCTGTGAAGGCTAAAGGGCGATAGAATATCGTCTGCGACATGATTACAAACATGTCACACATGCGGATCAGCGATCTGGTGTGATATGTACTACGGAGGACGTCGCGAGTATAAGTCGAGCGATGACGGCCTTGTTTATTATTATTGAATATTATATGCTATCGAGCTCCCTCGATCGTATACTCTTCCATATTGATGTCCTGAGTCTGGACATGCTTTCACTTGGCCTGAGCGAAGCCTGAGCATTAAAGGAGCGGCTAAGTGATGATAGCGTGTTTCCAGTTCTGATAGCCTTCACTGGATACTCTGCATTCTGGATTGTACGTTGTAACCCCTGGCCTCTGAAGACTTCCGCTGTGCCTGACTCTCATTACGGTGCGCTTGGCTTGCTGTGCTTGCACCTTAGCACTTAACGCCGAAGCGTGCAGAAATATGCTTGAAAGGCAGGAGGGGTACAACACAGTATAGTTCTAAGCTCCATGTCATCATACTTTTAAATATCCATGGGGCTACCGCTTCTACTGCTGTTCTGGCCCTGAAAGTTACGGTGGTCGTGCAGGTTGATTGTGGGGTCTGCTACCCCACTTCCCTGCACTGCCACCATCCTGACTAACATTTCTCTGAGATCCCTCCCTTTTATTTTCCCTGTCCCTCATCATGGCCTTTGCCTTGTCCGTCCCCTTCCCCAACATATCCTCGTCTGGCATCAGCGTCAGAGTAACATAGCTAAAGTAAAATACAAAGGGGACATAAATAAAACATCATAGTTAAAAATGCATCTACAGTGAAAGAAGCGAAGGTATGACAGACCAAAGTTTGCTAAACTGACTAAAAGAGGAAAAAAGATCACAGCTAAAAGATAGCATCTAGGAGTTCTAGATCAGCTAAATATAAGAAGATTTCACAAACAAAAAATCACGTTTTGGCGGCGACGGCCAAAATTCCTGAGGGCCTTACACTACTAGGACTCGGTAATAGGGGTGACAGTGTTGTACCACGCGTCACTTTGCCGAAGCTCTGCGAGGGTTGCACCCACCATCGCTACATAGCGCACCACGACATCGCACGGCACCGATGACCTGTCGTACGTGGACGCGCGGAGCAGTACGGCACCGATGACGTCACCTGTCGTACGTGGACTCGTGGAGCGGTACGGCACCGATGACGTCACCTGTCGTACGTGGACGCGCGGAGTGGTATGACACTGATGACGTCACCTGTCGTACATGGACGCGCGGAGCTGTACGGCACCGATGACGTCACCTGTCATATGTGGACGCGCGGAGTGGTATGACACTGATGACGCCACCTGTCGTACGTGGACGCGTGGAGTGGTACGACACTGATGACGCCACCTGTCGTACGTGGACGCGCGGAGTGGTACGGCACTGATGACGTCACCTGCCGTACGTGGACGCGCGGAGTGGTACGGCACTAATGACGTCACCTGTCGTACGTGGATGCGCGGAGCGGTACGACACTGATGACGTCACCTGTCGTACGTGGGCGCGCGGAGTGGTACGACAGTGATGACGTCACCCCTGTCGTACGTGGACACTTGGAGCAGTACGGCAGCGGGCGCGACGCGACCGCACGCACGCAACGCAGCACGTCGCATCGCACGCGTTAGGCGCATTGGCTAAGGGCACAAGCAACCCACGAACAGCATAACGCCTAATGCATTGTGCACAATGCTGCAAGCATACATCGCGTGATCGGTATCACGATAAGTGCACATGGTCCGGCGACTTGGTCGTGGACGACCTAGAATGCATAATGCATCGCACATCAATGCGCACTAATGATAACACGTGCACTATGCATACGCGCGCGCTCGAGCACGATAATGCGAGCGTATCTTGAGGTCGCGAGGCAATGGCTCGAGTGATGCGGCGCGTCGAATGCAACACTACGTGCGATGGTGTAGTCGGCACCTTTACGTCACGGCACTTCCTGCGGAGCTTAAGTGTCGGAAGAGCATGAAGGTTTGCCTGAGATGTGCGTCTGCGGAACATCCTACGAAGGATTGCCCGATGCTACCGCCTTTGGCTCAGCGGCCGAAGTAGGGGATTGCCCAGGATGGTTCGGAGGGGACTCCACCTGGGAAGCCGGAACTAGAGGGTGGGCGGTTGTCGTCAGTGCGGCAAGCCGTGAGGGCACCGTTGTTGTATCACTCCTCATAATCGCCCATTGATTCTGCGGAGAACCAGGCTTAGTGCATCATGCTCGATTATATCGGAACGTACCAATCGAGGCAGCGCAAGTCTTCGATGCGAGGAGTTACAACATATATTCCAAGACAGGCGTAGATGACGTGATAGGCTATCAGTGCCTAGCCGAGGCAATCATCATCTAACCGATGCAAATCGGTGCTCGGGCTTATCCAAGATATACGACCATAAGCGACATAAAAGGTGTAAGCTCAACCAAAGCGCGGTTAGCTTGTCTTAGCATCAATCATCAAGATTGCGTATCAATTCGGTCATGTATTCATACTTAGGCCATCAATGAGCATAGCAGATATACTCGTAGCGACGGCTCGCGGTACAAGAGATCTGCAAGTAGTAAATGTACTACCGTGATCCCGCGTGCGGATATTGCTATATAAGCCGTCATAGCAATAATGCAATGTTCTTTACTCGCGTAAAGGTGCCGACTACGCCATCGCGCGTAGTGTTGCATTCGGTGCACCGCATCACTCGAGCCATTGCCTCGCAACCTCAAGGTACGCTCACATTATCATGCTCCAGCGCGCGCGTATGCATAATGCACGTGTTATCGTTAGTGCGCATTGATATGCGGTGCCTCATGCATTTTAGATCGTCCATGACCAAGTCGCCGGACTATGCGCACTATTCGCGATACCGGTCACGCAACGTATGCTTGCAGCGTTGTGCACAGTGCATTAGGCGATATGCTCTTTGCGGGTTGCTTGTGCCCTTAGCCAGTGTGCCTAACGTGTGCGGTGCGACGTGCTGCGTGACGTGCGTGCGATCGCGTCGCGCTCGCTGCCGTACTACTCCAAGCGTCCACGTACGACAGGGGTGACGTCATCAGTGCCGTATCGCTCCGCGCGTCCATGTACGACAGTGCCGTACCGAACCATGTACGATAGTGCCGTACCGTCGTACCGTGCTGCCGTACCGTACGATAGTGCCGTATCGCTCCGCGCGTCCACATATGACAGTGCCGTACCGATCCATGTACGATAGTGCCGTACCGCCGTACCGTGCTGTCGTAACGTACGATAGTGCCGTACCGTCGTACCGTGCTGCCGTACCGTACGATAGTGCCGTATCACTCCACGCGTCCACGTACGACAGGTAACGGGGTGCCGATATACGGGGTGCCGATATAGCGATGGTGGGTGCAACTCTAGCAAAGCTTGGGCAAAGTGACGCGTGGTACAACAATTATTCCCCCCCCCATAGGCAGCGTCCTCGCTGCCGCTCAGGCAACCAAAGCTACTGAGATTGTGTGGCACGCAACCTAGCCTCTTCGAGGAGGGGCGCCATCTCCGGGGAGAAATTGCGCGCAGGTTCCCACGAGTTGTGCTCACTTGAGTAGTCCGTCCACTTGACCAGGTACTCGTGCACGGTGCGCTTGCGCCGGTGTCTACCCACACGTCGAGTGCGGTAGTCCAAGATGTGCTCCACATCGTACACCTTCTGCTTGCCTGCGACCCAAGTCTCAGGACCTGGTTCGACTGCTGCAGGGGTATCAGTGGTGACAGGCGCGGGCTCCGTGCCACGATACGGACGAACAAGTGACACATGGAACGTAGGGTGGATGTTCATGTAAGAGGGCAACGGGAGCTCGACAGCTGCGTTCCCTACCATGCGCACAACGGGGTACGGACCAATCCAGCCGGGCAAAAGCTTACGGGATCCTTCGGCAAAGGAGTGTAAGTTCTTAGTGCTCAGCAGAACCATTTGTCCTTCCGAAAAGACCACTCCTGCTTGGACTTGTTGTAGTACTCCGTTGCTCGTTGCTGTGCCACGTCCAAACACGACTTCGCGTCTGTCATTCGGGATAAGAACGTCGGCAATGGTTGCAACAACCCGTGGCCCCTACCGGACAAAGCCTTGTTGCGCTGGCACAAACTGCATTTCTGCACGAAGTTCTCGGCATCTCTCGCCAGACGAGACCACCAGAACGAGCGTCGCACCAACTCGACCAGCCGTGTGCTACCTGGGTGTCCTGCCAACGGGTCCTCATGGAAACGGGAAAGGATATCGCAACGAAGGGAATCATCGTTGGGCACGACAATCTTAGTCGTCGATCCTTCCATCCGTAGCCAAAGACCATTCTGCTTGCGTAGGTGCTCAACGTTGCCAGGCGAAGCAAACCAGGAGTCGCCTGCATAGGCAGCCTTCAGGCGAGCCGCGAGGTCTGAGGACAGAGGCACGTCCAGGGTCGGTGGACGTTGGACAGGCGCCGCCAAAATCGCAGCATGTAGCGACGGATGTCGACTGAGAGCGTCGGTGATGTTAATCCGGCCGGCAATGTGCTCCCAGGTGCAGTCAAACCGCGCGAGGTACTCCATCCACCTCACTTGACGCCGGTTCAACGTAGGGACGCTTTGCAAAAACGTCAGGGGCTTGTGGTCAGTCTTAAGGGTGAAGGGTCGCCCTTCTAGGTAACAACGCGGAAGGTAGCTGTGGTTCGTGATTGGCCAGCGCCTCAGAACCTTCAGGAGCTTCGTAGCTTCCTCGGCTTGACCAATTACTTCCGTAAGTTCATCAAGCAGTACTCTGTCCTTGCGGCCCCGCTCACTGATTTGACGCGTAAGGGAGCTTTCGATTCGCCTAGTGCCTGGACGCCCGAGTGTCAGCTGGCCTTCGAAGAGCTGAAGCGTGTCGTTGCCGACGACGTTACCCTTGCATTCCCCGACTACTCGTTGCCGTTTCGTGTCGAAGTGTTTTCGGACGCTTCATTGTATGGGAGCGGCGCTGTACTGTTGCAGGAAGGGGACGACCCTTTACCCTTAAGACTGACCACAAGCCCCTGACGTTTTTGCAAAGCGTCCCCACGTTGAACCAACGACAAGCGAGGTGGATGGAGTACCTCGCTCGGTTTGACTGCACCTGGGAGCACGTTGCCGGTCGGATTAACATCACCGACGCTCTCAGTCGACATCCGTCGCTACATGCTGCGATTCTGGCGGCACCTGTCCAACGTCCACAGACCCCAGACGTGCCTCTGTCCTCAGACCTCGCGGCTCGCTTGAAGGCTGCCTATGCTGGCGACTCTTGGTTCGCTTCGCCTGGCAATGTTGAGCATCTACGCAAGCAGGATTGGTCTTTGGCTACGGACGGAAGGATCGACGACTCAGATTGTCGTGCCCAACGACGATTCCCTTCGTCGTGATATCCTTTCTCGTTTCCATGAGGACCCGTTGGCGGGACATCCTGGTAGCACACGGCTGGTCGAGTTGGTGCGACGCTCATTCTGGTGGTCTCGTCTGGCGAGAGATGCCGAGAACTTCGTGCAGACATGCAGTTTGTGCCAGCACAACAAGGCTTTGTCTGGTAAGGGCCACGGGTTGTTGCAACCTTTGCCTGTCCCTGACGCGCCTTGGGAGAGTGTTTCCATGGACTTTGTCGTCGCGCTGCCTAAAACTGAGGGGGGATACGACGCGGTGCTCGTCATGGTTGACCGTCTGACTAAGATGGTTCACCTTGCACCTACCATGTCGACCTGCACTACTGAACAGACTGCACGCCTGTTTTTCGATAATGTGGTTCGGTTGCACGGCATCCCTAAGAACGTGGTCTCGGACCGTGGCGGTCAGTTCACGTCTAAGTTTTGGGAAGCGCTCTGCAAGCTTGTGGGCATGCGGGTTAACCTGAGCACGGCATACCACCCGCAGTCTGACGGCCAGACCGAACGCACGAATCGCACACTGGGGGATATGTTGCGCAACTTTGCTGGTCGCACGCCTCTCGTTTGGGATACTTACCTGACTGCGGCAGAGTTTGCGATTAACAATGCTGTGAATCGGTCGACAGGTCAAAGCCCGTTCTTCCTGACTTATGGGTTCCACCCGGCGCTACCTGTGTGGCGTGAGCTGGAGGTGTATGTCCCTGCGGCTAAGACCTTTGCCAAGACGTTCTTATCCCGAACGACAGACGCGAAGTCGTGTTTGGACTCAGCGCAGCAACGAGCAACGGAGTGCTACAACAAGTCCAAGCGGGACGTGGTCCTTTCGGAAGGACAGATGGTTCTGCTGAGCACTGAGAACCTGCGTTCCTTTGCCGAAGGATCCCGTAAGCCCTTGCCCCGTTGGATTGGCCCGTACCCCGTTGTGCGCATGGTAGGGAACGTAGCCGTCAAGCTCGCGTTGCCCTCTAACATGAACATCCACCCAACGTTCCATGTGTCGCTTGTTCGTCCGTATCGTGGCATGGCCCGCGCCTGTCACCACTGATACCCCTGCAGCAGTCAAACCAGGTCCTGAGAATTGGGTCGCAGGAAAGCAGAAGGTGTACGATGTGGAGCGTATTTTGGACTACCGCACCCGACGTGTGGGTAGACATCGACGCAAGTGCACCGTGCACGAGTATTTGGTCAAGTGGACGGACTACTCAAGTGAGCACAACTCGTGGGAACCTGCGCGTAATTTCTCCCCGGAGATGGCACCCATCCTCGAAGAGGCTAGGTTGCGTGCCACGCAATCTCAGTAGCCTTAGTCGCTTGTGCGGCGGCGAGGACGCTGCCTATGGCGGGGGAATAATTGTTGTACCACGCGTCACTTTGCCGAAGCTCTGCGAGGGTTGCACCCACCATCGCTACATAGCGCACCACGACATCGCACGGCACTGATGACGTCACCTGTCGTACGTGGACGCGCGGAGTGGTACGGCACTGATGACGTCACCCGCCGTACGTGGACGCGCGGAGTGGTACGACACTGATGACGCCACCTGTCGTACGTGGATGCGCGGAGCGGTACGACACTGATGATGTCACCTGTCGTACGTGTGCGCGCGGAGCAATACGACAGCGATTGTAGTAGTTGGGAGCCGCAAAGGCCTCTCGAGATGTTGATGGTGTGTATCTGCACATCTATATTGTGATGAGTGATAAAGTGTACAACTACTACACTCCACACCCTCTGGAGGGCACGTCTCGGGCACTAAGGCCCCATCAACCGAGGCTAACCTTTGCCTACCCTGGCCATGGGAAGGTTTGTATTCAATCCCACGTCGCAACATGCCCCAGCATCATGCGCCCTAGCTCTCACGGGTTTTTCTATCATCAGACTTACTAGCCTTTAACTATTCTCCAACTTTCCGTTGGGAACCTGATTCACATAAGATTTGAGACAGCGCTGTCTGTAGGTATTGAACTGGCGACCTCAGGATTTGGATCTGATGTTCCATCTCGCTACCTTTACAGAAATTGAGAGCCGCAAAGGCCTCTCGAGATGTTGATAGCGTGTATATGCACATCTATATTGTACTAGAGTGTACGACTACTACAGCAATGACGTCACCCCTGTCGTACGTGGACACTTGGAGCAGTACGGCAGCGGGCGCGACGCGACCGCACGCACGCAACGCAGCACGTCGCATCGCACGCGTTAGGCGCATTGGCTAAGAGCACAAGCAACCCACGAACAGCATAACGCCTAATGCATCGTGCACAATGCTGCAAGCATACATCACGTGATCGGTATCGCGATAAGTGCGCATGGTCTGGCGACTTGGTCGCAGACGACCTAGAATGCATAATGCATCGCACATCAATGCGCACTAATGATAACACGTGCACCACGCATACGCGCGCGCTCGAGCACGATCTTGCACGCTCGAGCACGCAGCGTATCTTGAGGTCACGAGGCAATGGCTCGAGTGATGCGGCGCGTCGAATGCAACACTACGTGCGATGGCGTAGTCGGCACCTTTACACGAGTAAAGAACATTGCACTATTGCTATGACGGCTTATATAGCAATATCCGCACGCGGGATCACGGTAGTACACTTACTACTTGCAGATCTCTTGTACTGCGAGCCGTCGCTGTGAGTATATCTGCTATGCTCATTGACGGCCTAAGTATGAAATATAAGTAAATTTACACGCAATCATAACGATTGACATTGGAACAAGCTAACCGCACTTTGGTTGAGCTTACGCCTTATATATCGCTCCTGGTCGTATTTCTTGGATAAGCCCGAGCACCGATTTGCATCGGTTAGATGATGATTGCCTTGGCTAGGCACTGATAGCCTATCACGTCATCTACGCCTGTCTTGGAATATACGTTGTAACTCCTGGCATCAAAGACTTCCGCTGCCTTGATTGGTACGTTCTGATATAATCGAGCATGATGCACTAAGCCTGGTTCTCCGCAGAATCAATGGGCGATTGGAAGGAGGGATACAACAGACAGTACGACAGAGGAAATCTGCTAAACTAAAACAACTAATAATCTAAAACAACTAATAATCTAAAACAACTACCTAAAAACAATAAACAACTACCCTAGCTAATAACGATTACTAGACCAGCTATATACAGCGGTAGAATCACACCACCTAGTGAGCCTGACAAGCCTACGATGTCTACCACTGAAATGTCTCTAAATCTCCATGCCTGTTTCACCTATCTCATATAAATGCATAACAAGTGATCCTAGAGCCACACAAGCAAGCAAATGAATCTTGCCTGTATTTGTTCACCACAAAGCTGCACAGGCTATCATGTCTCCGCATCTATCCAGCCAGAAAATCTTATATATGTGCATGCGTGTCTATGCATCTGCCTTCACTACATCTAGTCTATTGACATGCATACCACATGCACCCTAAACCTAACCCAATCCACAACCATGCATGCATGCTGGTCAAATATGAAAACCAATTTATTATGATGAACCCCACGCCCAATAATCCATAGCTCCCTCCGTTGTATGTTGTTCCAGCTGCTGCATTGATCCCACATCTTGTTCACTCTAAGCCAATTTGCCTGCGGTGAAGGAATAGTGAAGGAATAGAGAGGCAGCAGGTTAAAAATGTTGAGAGGTTGTGAGCTATGTACATATTTCAGAATGCACCTACTCTGTATTATTGGAGGCGATATGACTTTTTGCGCTGGCGTTTTGCTGGTGGCTCCTCGGCGATTGCCTCCACTGTCAACTCCTCTGGATTGGTCGTGGGGTTCACAAAACCACTGCCACCCGCCTGCTCCAGGTCATCACCGCCACCAGTAGCATCACCATTAACGGTGTTCTTTACCTGCTCCTGTGGCCTTTGCTGCTGTGGGATGGCACGCTCCATGGTCACCCCAGCCACACCATCCTTCTGCTGCTTGCCTATACAACCAATAAGCATTAGTGAGCACAAAGCTATTTATAGTGGTAGCTAGATAACCGTTAGGCAGGGATACCCATGCAGATAGCAATGTACAATGCACGTGTCAGTACTATGTAAACCCTAAGCACAACCATTACATACTCATGATCAACATCTCAACTTACTGTGCTCCTTAATCCCGATGCGGTCCATAATGCGCTCCCATATCTCTGCCGCTTTCTTCTTAGCCTCCAGGTCGGCCATCTTCTTTTCATCCTCGGTCAGGTCAGCCAAACCCTGCTCAACTCGCTGCTTCATCTCAGCCTGCACTGTGTTGTATATCCCCAGGCTGTCTCTTGCTTTGTGCCCTGTGAAGGTGCAGAGAGGAGCTAGACTGATGGATGCCTCACGTTCTCATCCACATTGTGAGACGAGATATATTTTGATAATGGAATATCCATAGAATTTATATAAACCACTTACCCGCCTGGTAGTTTTGCATACAAACCCCATGGGAAGGTTTACTCAATCCCACGTCGCGTCATGCAACTACCAATCATGCGCCATAGCTCTCACGGTTTTTTCTAATATCAAGACTTACTAGCTTTCAACCACTCTACCAGCTTTCAGATGGGAACCTGATTCACGATAGATTTGAGACCTTGCTGTCCGTAGGTATCGAATCGGCGACCCCAGGATTTGAATCTGACGTTCCGTCTTGCTGCCATGGTAGTAGTTGAGAGCCGCAAAGGCCTCTCGAGATCTTGACGGCAAGTATCTGCACATCTATATTGTGCTAGAGTGTGTACGACTACTACAGGTAAGCAGCGCGCGTGTAAGTTCCGAACATTCCTAACTTCTTCAAACCAATGAATATAAGCTCAAAGCAATCAAAATATTTAGCATATTTGCAGCCAGAATTTAACAAACTTATGAAGCAGCCTACAAATACACGTTTCCTGTCTGCTTGCAGCAGATGCTAGCAGAACTACGAAGCCTGTCTATACCTGACGGAACTGACGGTGTGTCTGGCGTGCGCGGCTTTATTTAGGGGAAGATGTGGAAGAGGAAGAGGAAGAGGAAGTATTGGAGGGGGAAGGCGGGAAGACGAAGCCGGGTGCTGATGCTGATGAAGATGAAGATGAAGATGATGGAACAAGCAAGGACTAATCATGAACGTTGGCTGACGGTTGGCCTCGGAGGGTGAGGCGGACAAAGAAGCAGGTCCCCTACTTTTTCGATTGTTGAGGTTGCACAACAGGCCGAGCATTTCAGTATTGAGACACACAAACAATCTCGAACAAAAATAAGGTTTAACACGAAACAATGACGATAAAAACAACGTTTATAAAACCTAGGTCCTACTCACATCCGATAATGGTGATGATGATGATGTTACAAACTCAGGAAGAGCTCGTAAGGCCCGTGCGAGCCAGGAGGCTCAATGGACCGCAAGAACGAGCAGTGAAAAAGAAAGAAAAATGATAGTAAACCCTGGCATTGGTTGGGAGGGTAATGGATGGGTAACCCATGGGTAGCAGCCATATTAATACCAGAGTTGTGAAGAGCAAGTGCCTCTGGAGTAGTGATTTCAGTGAATGCCTTGCACCAAGGAACGATACACCATCCACCACATCAGTCCACATCCGCACCCTTCTCATAAACTGGAGGGCTGCTCTGTGCCATGCAAAAACGGAGGGTGAAGGCCAACTGAGCAGTCTAAAGAGGGGCAGTGCCGCCCGCAAGGAGGTCAAGGCAAGGCTCTTGAAGTTCATGCGTGGGCCTTAGCGCCCGAGACGTGCCCTTCAGAGGGGGGGGAGTGTAGTAGTCGTACACACTCTAGCACAATATAGATGTGCAGATACACGCCATCAACATCTCGAGAGGCCTTTGCGGCTCTCAACTACTACATTACCTGCTGGCTTGACCTTAGGCATTGCTTGTTTAAGGAAAAGCTGTTGCTGACATAAATCATGTAGGGAAATTTTGTTGTTGTTGGTTTTGAAGTACGTTCAGCTTTCCCTATGCATCAAGGTGTAACTCATACGCACGTTAAATGGTTCTGTCGCCAGCACCAGTAAGTGAGTGGACCGGGCAACCGGCGAGCAGGCTCGCCAATTGCCCGATTGCCCGGCAGCGAGCATTCCGACGCAAACCGGAAAATAATTTGATTCTACATTATCTTTAAGCTAATAGCTATTATTTTTTTATGCGAGCATGCATGGCGATCAAAGAAGAATTAGTTGCCGAGCAGGCAAGTATGGCAATAGCGATATAGGCAAAGTTAACTTAGCTAGCGGGTGATGGAACTGAAATTTAAATCCGTGATTGATAAGAGTTTTTAACCAGGCGGTCCAGTGAAGCAGCTGACCCCGATGTCGAGTAGTGTATATGTGCACTGATAGAGGTTCAGGTATATCTGGTGAAATGATGATGCAAGGTGGGCACCAGTGGCAACAAGGACGGCTTACATTAATGTACATCAGTGCATCAGTACTACTTGAAGTCAAGTGTGCTTGACATTCTTGTCCGCCGCGAATGGTTCTAAAAATATTACATGTAATGATGCTTTTATATATGCATTTGACTACCGCTTTCAATGCTGTTAACATCCAGAAGTGTTCGGTGGTTGTGCGGGGACTGGGGCCTGCTGCCCCAGTTCCCCGCACTCCCACCGTCTCTGTTTACTGGGGTCCAAAGTAGATTCTCGTTTAGACAAGTAAAGGCAAATAGTATGTTATTTTTTGCATTATAAGTTTTATAATTCAATGTTGTAAGTCAAGCGGGGGCAATTGTAATATATTTCTTATTATTAATTTCTGTCTAGGTATTTCCCCTAAAGTATTTCCCTGATTTTTCTCTTAGATATTTGTGGTGGTCTGTATGTAGTTAATAGTTTTGGTCACCTCAAGCATCTCGTTCATCAGCTAGCTAGCAAATGATATATTTTTATGAATCACGTGTATGATTGTCTTCCTATCAGTATAGCATGTTATCCAACTAGTTTAAAAAGGTGTATATATCCTGATAATCCAGCACTGCAAGCCAGCAGCACTGCATGGCAGTGGCACGGCACGGTAGAGGCACCACGCAGCAGCGGCACTGCATGGCAGTGGCACCACATGCCAGCGCACTGCATGCCAGCGGCCCTGCACACAGCGACACTGTGCACCAGCGGCACTGCATGCCAGTGGCACCAAATGGCAGTGGCTCACCTGGCTCTGTAACATGTTTATAATAATAATAATAATAATAATAATAATAATAATAATAATAATAATAATAATAATAATAATAATAATAATAATAAAATACTCAAAGAGCAACCAAGAGATGTTGATTAAAATTATAATAGTTGTGATTACAAGAATAGCTGAATGAAGTGTTATCATTAGGAAAAGTATTACCCTACAATAGGATACCACATGGTACATGGGTGTACCACGGTACACAATACCATGCAGCAGCTGCACAGCACGGCAGCTGTACAGCACGGCAGCGGCACCATGCAGCAGCTGCACCACGTGGCAGCTGCACTGTGCGGCAGCTGCACAACACGGCAGCGGTGCCACGTGGCAGCTGCACCGTGTGGCAGTGGCACCAGCAGCATGGCATGCCAGCAGCACCAAACGGCAGTGGCACGGCATGCCAACAGCACCAAACGGCAGTGGCACGGCATGCCAACAGCACCACATGCATGCCAGCGGTATTGGGTGCCAGCGGCGGCACCACGCGGTAGCGGCCCTGCATGGCAACCACACCACATGCCAGCGGCATTGCATGCCAGCAGCACCGCATGGCAGCCGCACCATGTGCCAGGAGCACGGCATGCCATTGGGGCCGCGCGGCTATGGCCCTGCACGGCAGCCGCACCACGTGCCAGCGGCACCGCGCGGCAGCGGCACAGCATGGCAGCAGCACTGTGCGGCACCGGCACCACACTGCAGCTGCACATCGTGGCACTGGCACTGGGCGATCCATCCTAAAATTTCATTCTAAATTCGCTTCTCATTCGAAATTCTAAAACTTATCTTGGCGAGTAATGCTTACCTTTCGCGACCAGGATGGCAAATTAACGATGTTGGCAATCCTCCTAAGTGAAGATCCAACAAATTGCTGAAGCTCCGTTTATTGGAAATCAAAGAAGTGGGTATAAATAAAAGCGGTAGCTGTGATAGCAGACAATCATTGCTGTACGCTTCAATCTAACTGCCAACTAACGTTGTAAGGATATTCCTTGATTGACCCATTGGCAGGCCGTTCACTAGATAGAAACATTCAATATTCTAGAGGATAATTAAAGCCTTAGAGCATGTATTCTGCAGAGCTTGACAGTGCCCAGTAGAATAGCTAGTACATGGAACAAAAGACTGAAAAATCCTAGATAAAGAGGTCAGAAAATGCTTTTAATAGCATACAAATTGCCTAACAGAAATCAGTGCATTTACCACGCGACGGCATAAATTCCCGAGGGCCTTACACTACTAGGACTCCTTACAGGGACTCCCGACTTTAAAAATTCCCAGGGGCCTTACAAACTGAATATACGACATGAAAACTAAAACAACTGAAACTAAAAGCAACTAAAAATTACTAGGCTAGCTAATAAAAGCGGTAGCAATCACACAAATGATAAACGGGATCACAGGATTCATGTTAAAGCTAATCATTATTTGCTGTTCTTCACGCAAACTGTAGTATCCTGGGGTATCTACGGGTAGTATCCGAGGTGGCACCTGGTCATCTTTCGATCGAGCCTTTGCTGTAGGCGGATATAACAGAGATACAACAAATGGTATCGAGCGGGTTGAGACTGACCCGGGTTCGAATCCCCCTCCTGCCAGATGGAGAGGGCGGTCAGACTGGTTGGTGGGAGGTGGTTGGCCCCAACACCAGGCCGTGAGGATTTGAATCCGATGTAGGTCTTAGGGTGGTGATTCACTCTGGCCCCTCTGGTGCGGGGACGCACCTGCCTGAAGGGGGGATAATTGTAGTATCCTGGGGTATCTACGGGTAGTATCCGAGGTGGCACCTGGTCATCTTTCGATCGAGCCTTTGCTGTAGGCGGATATAACAGAGATACAACACAAACTGTAACACTAATAACATTAGGGGCTTCTAGGTCCCGGACTGATTAAATCAGACACAGCCTAATTAAGCCTAACAGACCCTGTTAGGCAGTGTTTGGAATCATTGACAATGTGCGCTTTCCAAAAACTATTTTTTCCTGGCCCCAAGCCCTGCTTGTCAGGCTTAATTAGCCCGGCCCATAGTTGGCAGGGATTCGGGTGGCCCTAGTAATAAATAAAGAGGTGCAGCGGCAAGTACAGTTTGTTGAAATGAAGATAGAAATACATGTACACGGCAGTGACTGCACAAAATGGCAGAGGCGCGCGTTTCTAAGCATAGTATAAGGAAGCACACACCAAGGAAAAGAAAAGAAATAAAGTGTCTCAATAGCAAGCTCACCGCTAGGATGATAAAGTATTTCATGGTCACGACCGCACGGAAAATCAGAAGAAAGATCAAGCAAAGTCAAAGCCAAGGCTATGGGAGCAGACGAAGTGTGCAAAGAATAGTCATGTGGGTGTCGAAGTGTGGTTCTGAAGGCATGCATAAATGTTGGCACAGGTGCGTGGTACACCGTGAAGGATGTTGTATCCCCTTGGCCCCAGCGCATCAAACATGGCAATGTAATGTGCCTCCATACGATCGGCTAAATGAGGATCAGTGCAAGACATCAGTGTGCCCACATGTTTGTGAGTGTCTAAGTGTTGTAGCATAGCCTATTATAATCGGAGGATTTAAATAAGCTATATAACGGAAACATCTAAATTGAACTCAGATAGAAATGTGCTAAGTAGCATTTTCTAATAGAAGTTCCCAATCGACTGAAACAGTTATTTTCGGTTAGAGGTCCGCGACGATCTTAGGACGAAATAACAGCTCTAAAATCGCGCACCAAGTGTACCTTCGGATAAAAGGGAATTATAAGAAATTATAAGACAAAGAACCAGACAAGTTTAGAACGGGAATCCGTCGTAATTGCATTACGATGAATGTCCATAATGTTGTATCCCTCCTTCCAATCGCCCATTGATTCTGCGGAGAACCAGGCTTAGTGCATCATGCTCGATTATATCAGAACGTACCAACTGAGGCAGCGGAAGTCTTTGATGCCAGGAGTTACAACGTATATTCCAAGACGGGCGTAGATGACGTGACAGGCTATCAGTGCCTAGCCGAGGCAATCATCATCTAACCGATGCAAATCGGTGCTCGGGCTTATCCAAGAAATACGACCATAAGCGGTATAAAAGACGTAAGCTCAACCAAAGTGCGGTTAGCTTGTTCCAACGTCAATCGTTATGATTGCGTGTAAATTCACTTATATTTCATACTTAGGCTGTCAATGAGCATAGCAGATATACTCACAGCGACGGCTCGCGGTACAAGAGATCTGCAAGTAGTAAGTGTACTACCGTGATCCCGCGTGCGGATATTGCTATATAAGCCGTCATAGCAATAGTGCAATGTTCTTTACTTGCGTAATGGTGCCGACTACGCTATCACGCGTAGTGTTGCATTCGACGCGCTGCATCGCTCGAGCCATTGCCTCGCGACCTCGAAGTACGCTCGCATTATCGTGCTCGAGTGTGCGCGTATGCGTGGTGCACGTGTTATCATTAGTGCGCATTGATGTGTGATGCATTATGCATTATAGGTCGTCCGCGACCAAGTCGCCAGGCCATGCGCACTTATCGTGATATCGATCACGCGATGTATGCTTGCAGCGTTGTGCACAATGCATGTTGTTAGGCATTATGCTGTTCGCGGGTTGCTTGTGCCCTTAGCCAATGCGCCTAACGCGTGCGATGCGACGTGCTGAGTGGTGTGCGTGCGGTCGCGTCGCGCCCGCTGCCGTACTACTCCGAGTGTCCACGTACGACAGGGGTGACGTCATCAGTGCCGTACCGCTCCGCGCGCCCACGTACGACATGGGTGACGTCATCAGTGCCGTACCGCTCCATGCGCCCACGTACGACAGGTGACGTCATCAGTGCCGTACCGCTCCGCGCGCCCACGTACGACAGGTGACGTCATCAGTGCCATACCGACAGAGCGATGGTGGGTGCAACCCTAGCAGAGCTTCGGCAAAGTGAAGCGTGGTACAACACATAACCTCCTGACCTACTGACCCTGTTAGTAGCTCAGCCGTCACTCCAGGGATACATAGAACACTTTAGAAACAGCTAACAGAAGTCGTTTCAGCTCTCTATGAAACAGGATATATCAACATCCTGGAGGGGAGTCGGGCAGACGGAGCCTACGAACCTGAACCTAGAACGGAACTCTGTCCTGAAAGCATGTGCTTGGCGGGTCGTACCCGTCCTGAGACTTAATTATTATTATAATAATTATAATTAATATCCGGCGAATTTAGGGTCCCACCTACAACATTTTGGAGTCTCAGGCTCTTACGGCCTGAGCTGTAGCAACCACGACTCGCATTTCGCAGGACCCTGAAGTGCGAGCCCAGGACTTGCGCTATCTCAAGGAGCATACTGCACTTATTTTAGAAGCTAGGAAGCTTTTAGCGCAAAGTCCTCCCTCCTATCCTGGACTTATCTACCAAGTGGAGTCCTGTGATTTTGGAGACGGAGATGAAGACCCCCTTTGCCCCCCTATGCTGACGACTTCAGATGTTGCAGCTCTTCGTTCTGCGCTTCCAACATCGGCGACTGTTCATCGGCGACTGCGAGATCTTTACATGGTGGTACAAGACACCGGTGTTCCTACTACTTCAGACTGGCTTCGGCAGGAACCCCGACGCTAAGCAATGGCTCCACGACCTAAAGGAGCAAGACCCGACTGCTATTGACAAGAATATGAAAGAACTTTCAACACTCTTCCTTAAACGTTTTGCGCCTAAGGTAGAGTCAAGGAAACTAGAAGCCCAGAAGTCCTTGGTCGATGGCAAGATCATTATGGACCCAAAGAAGGGCATTCCCAAATATGCTGCACGTTTTCAAGCTGTTGTTCAACGTGCGTGTTTGACTGATGTGTCGTTGACCTTGCTGTATTTTCGTCGTGGGTTGACACCAGCATTGCTAGGCCCTTGCCATGTCAACCATGAAGATGAAGAATTTCCAGATTTAGATAAGCTGATTACTCACGCTATTGGTGAGGAAAAGCGCTTGCAAGAAAAGAACCCAACCTGAATTATGCCCATGCCGAATGTAATGAAGGCTGGAAGACCGTCCCTGCTCAGAGACCCCGTCGCCAGCACCAAAGACAAAAGCAGGTCAGACTACGGCAATCTTTGTGGAGCACCTGAACCGCAACTTGAGCCAGATTGAATGGGAGGCCTACAAGAAGGAAGGCCTCTGCATCAAGTGCGGACAGAAGGGGCACCGGGCCAAAGACTGCAAGAAGACGGCATCCGCCAATGCCATGGAAGTAGAGAAGGCGGATGACTGTAAAGGTGCCCAGTTACTTGTTGGCCAAAGAGCTGGGTCCGATTTTCTATCCATAGAATCCCGTAGAATGCATGACGTGAAATTGCCTCACAGAGTGAAAGATGCCGAGAAAGATGCTGGTGAACTAATGCGTTTTGACCCGCAATTGTTTGCTGAAATAGAACAAACTATTATTAATAGGTCGTTTTCTTTAGATGCGGCAGCTAATGATGATGGACGGAATGCTTTGTGTAAGGTGTTCTCTTCACCATCCCGTTCTTTCCTCTCTATGGATTGCTCCGGCCAAACAATTTGGATTAATCCTCCAAAACAGAATATTTTGGCTTTCCTGAAGCACTACAGAACTTGCAAAGAACATGATGCCAGTACTTCTGCTTGTGTAGTCGTACCAGCCAGACCAGGAAGATTCAGAACCCTGCTGAAAGAAATGACTTTGTTAAAACGATTTGAACCTGGAGCAGAAATTTGGGAAGCTTTAGATGCAGGCTGTGAAAAATCACCACCATTGACAGAGCCAATAGAAGTTTGGTTTGATCCTCCGCTGATAAAAGAAGCCCAAATTCCATCTTGCTGTGTATCTGAATCTTTAGCTAGATTAGACCTTTTTGCTGCACAGCTGAGCAATGCTTCTGTCCAAGCGCTCCCTGACACTGGAGCTACCCACTGCTTTGCATCAAAGGCTTTGGCTGAACGACTAGGATTGAAGATGAATCCTTCATGCTTTTCTCCTCCCTACCAACTTATAGGGGGGATAACAGCGCCTAACTGGCTTGCTTGTTAGAAAATGTTAGTGTAACAGAGGTCTCTAACAAATCGGGAGTTGTCTGATGTGGTTTGGGCTAGGTGCAGGTGCATCTGGCTGTCAACAACAATGTTGACAAAGTAGAACAGGAATTCATATTGTTGATTGCTATAAATGACTGTCTGATGGTGTTATGGCATTTTTTAGGCTGTTTGGTGGTGTTAATGAATGTTGGTTGGGACTTGAATCCTGTAACAGACTGTAACTGCTCTATCTGCTGTGTTATTAGTGTTGTATCACTCCTCATAATCGCCCATTGATTCTGCGGAGAACCAGGCTTAGTGCATCATGCTCGATTATATCAGAACGTACCAATCGAGGCAGCGGAAGTCTTTGATATATTCCAAGTCAGGCGTAGATGACGTGATAGGCTATCAGTGCCTAGCCGAGGCAATCATCATCTAACCGATGCAAATCGGTGCTCGGGCTTATCCAAGAAATACGACCATAAGTGACATAAAAGGTTTAAGCTCAACCAAAGCGTGGTTAGCTTGTATTAGCGTCAATCGTTAGGATTGCGTATCGATTCTCTCATGTATTCATACTTAGGCCGTCAATGAGCATAGCAGATATACTCGCAGCGACGGCTCGCGGTACAAGAGATCTGCAAGTAGTAAGTGTACTACCGTGATCCCGCGTGCGGATATTGCTATATAAGCCGTCATAGCAATAGTGCAATGTTCTTTACTCGCGTAAAGGTGCCGACTACGCCATCGCGCGTAGTGTTGCATTCGACGCGCCGCATCGCTCAAGCCATTGCCTCGCGACCTCGGAGTACGCTTGCATTATCGTGCTTGAGTGCGCGCGTATGCATTTTGCACGTGTTATCATTAGTGCGCGTTGATGTGTGATGCATTATGCATTCTAGATCGTCCGCGACCAGGTCGCCGGACTATGGGCACTTATCGTGATGCCGATCACGCGATGTATGCTTGCAGCGTTGTGCACAATGCATTAGGCGATATGCTATTTGCGGGTTGCTTGTGCCCTTAGCCAGTGTGCCTAACGCGTGCGATGCGACGTGCTGTGTGACATGCGTGCGGTCGTGTCGCGCCCGCTGCCGTGCTGCTCCAAGCGTCCACGTACGACAGTGCCGTACCGCTCCGCGCGCCCACGTACGACAGTGACGTCATCAGTGCCGTACCACTCCGCACACCCACGTACGACAGTGACGTCATCAGTGCCGTACCGCTCCGCGCGCCCACGTACGACAGTGACGTCATCAGTGCCGTACCGCTCCGCGCGCCCACGTACGACAGTGACATCATCAGTGCCATACTGCTCCGCGCGCCCACGTACGACAGTGACATCATCAGTGCCATACCGCTCCACACATCCACGTACGACAGTGACATCATCGGTGCCGTACCGCTCCACGCATCCACGTACGACATCTGACGTCATCAGTGCCGTACCGCTCCACGCATCCACGTACGACATCTGACGTCATCAGTGCCGTACCGCTCCGCGTGCCCACGTACGACAGTGCCGTGGTGCCGCGCGCGATATAGTGATGGTGGGTGCAACTCTAGCAGAGCTTGGGCAAAGTGACGCGTGGTACAACAATTATTCCCCCCCCCATAGGCAGCGTCCTCGCTGCCGCACTAGCGACAAAGGCTACTGAGATTGCGTGGCACGCAACCTAGCCTCTTCGAGAAGGGGCGCCATCTCCGGGGAGAAATTACGTGCAGGTTCCCACGAGTTGTGCTCACTTGAGTAGTCCGTCAACTTGACCAAGTACTCGTGCACTGTGCGCTTGCGCCGGTGCCTACCCACACGTCGAGTGCGGTAGTCCAAGATACGCTCCACATCGTACACCTTCTGCTTTCCTGCGACCCAATTCTCAGGACCTGGTTTGACTGCTGCAGGGGTATCAGTGGTGACAGGCGCGGGCCATGCCACGATACGGACGAACAAGCGACACATGGAACGTTGGGTGGATGTTCATGTTAGAGGGCAACGCGAGCTTGACGGCTACGTTCCCTACCATGCGCACAACGGGGTACGGGCCAATCCAACGGGGCAAGGGCTTACGGGATCCTTCGGCAAAGGAACGCAGGTTCTCAGTGCTCAGCAGAACCATCTGTCCTTCCGAAAGGACCACGTCCCGCTTGGACTTGTTGTAGCACTCCGTTGCTCGTTGCTGCGCTGAGTCCAAACACGACTTCGCGTCTGTCATTCGGGATAAGAACGTCTTGGCAAAGGTCTTAGCCGCAGGGACATACACCTCCAGCTCACGCCACACAGGTAGCGCCGGGTGAAACCCATAAGTCAGGAAGAACGGGCTTTGACCTGTCGACCGATTAACAGCATTGTTAATCGCAAACTCTGCCGCAGTCAGGTAAGTATCCCAAATGAGAGGCGTGCGACCAGCAAAGTTGCGCAACATATCCCCCAGTGTGCGATTTGTGTGTTCGGTCTGGCCGTCAGACTGCGGGTGGTATGCCGTACTCAGGTTGACCCGCATGCCTACAAGCTTGCAGAGCGCTTCCCAAAACTTAGACGTGAACTGACCGCCTCGGTCCGAGACCACGTTCTTAGGGACGCCGTGCAACCAAACCACATTATCGAAAACAGGCGTGCAGTCTGTTCAGCAGTGCAGGTCGACGTGGTAGGTGCAAGCTGAACCATTTTAGTCAAACGGTCAACCATGACGAGCACCGAGTCGTATCCCCCCTCAGTTTTGGGCAGCGCGACCACGAAGTCCATGGAAACACTTTCCCAAGGCGCGTCAGGGATAGGCAATGGTTGCAACAACCCGTGGCCCCTGTTGTATCACTCCTCATAATCGCCCATTGATTCTGCGGAGAACCAGGCTTAGTGCATCATGCTCAATTATGTCGGAACGTACCAATCGAGGCAGCGGAAGTCTTTGATGCGAGGAGTTACAACGTATATTCCAAGACAGGCGTAGATGACGTGATAGGCTATCAGTGCCTAGCCGAGGCAATCATCATCTAACCGATGCAAATCGGTGCTCGGGCTTATCCAAGATATACGACCATAAGCGATATATAAGATGTAAGCTCAACCAAAGCGCGGTTAGCTTGTATCAGTGTCAATTGTTATGATTGCGTCTTAGTGCACGCGTATTTCTCTCATATATCCATGCTTAGGCCGTCAATGCGCATAGCAGATATACTCGCAGCGACGGCTCGCTGTACAAGAGATCTGAAAGTAGTAAGTGTACTACCGTGATCCCGCGTGCGGATATTGCTGTATAAGCCGTCATAGCAATAATGCAATGTTCTTTACTCGCGTAAAGGTGCCGACTACGCCATCACGCGTAGTGTTGCATTCGACGCGCCGCATCGCTCGAGCCATTGCCTCGCGACCTCGGGGTACACTCTCATTATCGTGCTCGAGTGCGCGCGTATGCATTTTGCACGTGTTATCATTAGTGCGCGTTGATGCGTGATGCATTATGCATTCTAGATCGTCCGCGACCAGGTCGCCGGACTATGGGCACTTATCGTGATGCCGATCACGCGATGTATGCTTGCAGTGTTGTGCACAATGCATTAGGCGATATGCTATTTGCGGGTTGCTTGTGCCCTTAGCCAGTGCGCCTAACGCGTGCGATGCAACGTGCTGTGTGACATGCGTGCGGTCGTGTCGCGCCCGCTGCCGTGCTGCTCCAAGCGTCCACGTACGACAGTGCCGTACCGCTCCGCGCGCCCACGTACGACAGTGACGTCATCAGTGCCGTACCACTCCGCACACCCACGTACGACAGTGACGTCATCAGTGCCGTACCGCTCCGCGCGCCCACGTACGACAGTGACGTCATCAGTGCCGTACCGCTCCGCGCGCCCACGTACGACAGTGACATCATCAGTGCCGTACTGCTCCGCGCGCACACGTACGACAGTGACGTCATCAGTGCCGTACCGCTCCGCGCGCCCACGTACGACAGTGACATCATCAGTGCCGTACCGCTCCACACATCCACGTACGACATCTGACGTCATCGGTGCCGTACCGCTCCACGCATCCACGTACGACATCTGACGTCATCAGTGCCGTACCGCTCCGCGTGCCCACGTACGACAGTGCCGTGGTGCCGCGCGCGATATAGTGATGGTGGGTGCAACTCTAGCAGAGCTTGGGCAAAGTGACGCGTGGTACAACAATTATTCCCCCCCCCCATAGGCAGCGTCCTCGCTGCCGCACTAGCGACAAAGGCTACTGAGATTGCGTGGCACGCAACCTAGCCTCTTCGAGAAGGGGCGCCATCTCCGGGGAGAAATTACGTGCAGGTTCCCACAAGTTGTGCTCACTTGAGTAGTCCGTCAACTTGACCAAGTACTCGTGCACTGTTTGCTTGCGCCGGTGCCTACCCACACGTCGAGTGCGGTAGTCCAAGATACGCTCCACATCGTACACCTTCTGCTTTCCTGCGACCCAATTCTCAGGACCTGGTTTGACTGCTGCAGGGGTATCAGTGGTGACAGGCGCGGGCCATGCCACGATACGGACGAACAAGCGACACATGGAACGTTGGGTGGATGTTCATGTTAGAGGGCAACGCGAGCTTGACGGCTACGTTCCCTACCATGCGCACAACGGGGTACGGGCCAATCCAACGGGGCAAGGGCTTACGGGATCCTTCGGCAAAGGAACGCAGGTTCTCAGTGCTCAGCAGAACCATCTGTCCTTCCGAAAGGACCACGTCCCGCTTGGACTTGTTGTAGCACTCCGTTGCTCGTTGCTGCGCTGAGTCCAAACACGACTTCGCGTCTGTCATTCGGGATAAGAACGTCTTGGCAAAGGTCTTAGCCGCAGGGACATACACCTCCAGCTCACGCCACACAGGTAGCGCCGGGTGAAACCCATAAGTCAGGAAGAACGGGCTTTGACCTGTCGACCGATTAACAGCATTGTTAATCGCAAACTCTGCCGCAGTCAGGTAAGTATCCCAAATGAGAGGCGTGCGACCAGCAAAGTTGCGCAACATATCCCCCAGTGTGCGATTTGTGTGTTCGGTCTGGCCGTCAGACTGCGGGTGGTATGCCGTACTCAGGTTGACCCGCATGCCTACAAGCTTGCAGAGCGCTTCCCAAAACTTAGACGTGAACTGACCGCCTCGGTCCGAGACCACGTTCTTAGGGACGCCGTGCAACCAAACCACATTATCGAAAACAGGCGTGCAGTCTGTTCAGCAGTGCAGGTCGACGTGGTAGGTGCAAGCTGAACCATTTTAGTCAAACGGTCAACCATGACGAGCACCGAGTCGTATCCCCCCTCAGTTTTGGGCAGCGCGACCACGAAGTCCATGGAAACACTTTCCCAAGGCGCGTCAGGGATAGGCAATGGTTGCAACAACCCGTGGCCCCTGTTGTATCACTCCTCATAATCGCCCATTGATTCTGCGGAGAACCAGGCTTAGTGCATCATGCTCAATTATGTCGGAACGTACCAATCGAGGCAGCGGAAGTCTTTGATGCGAGGAGTTACAACGTATATTCCAAGACAGGCGTAGATGACGTGATAGGCTATCAGTGCCTAGCCGAGGCAATCATCATCTAACCGATGCAAATCGGTGCTCGGGCTTATCCAAGATATACGACCATAAGCGATATATAAGATGTAAGCTCAACCAAAGCGCGGTTAGCTTGTATCAGTGTCAATTGTTATGATTGCGTCTTAGTGCACGCGTATTTCTCTCATATATCCATGCTTAGGCCGTCAATGCGCATAGCAGATATACTCGCAGCGACGGCTCGCTGTACAAGAGATCTGAAAGTAGTAAGTGTACTACCGTGATCCCGCGTGCGGATATTGCTGTATAAGCCGTCATAGCAATAATGCAATGTTCTTTACTTACGTAAAGGTGCCGACTACGCCATCACGCGTAGTGTTGCATTCGACGCGCCGCATCGCTCGAGCCATTGCCTCGCGACCTCGGGGTACACTCTCATTATCGTGCTCGAGTGCGCGCGTATGCATTTTGCACGTGTTATCATTAGTGCGCGTTGATGCGTGATGCATTATGCATTCTAGATCGTCCGCGACCAGGTCGCCGGACTATGGGCACTTATCGTGATGCCGATCACGCGATGTATGCTTGCAGTGTTGTGCACAATGCATTAGGCGATATGCTATTTGCGGGTTGCTTGTGCCCTTAGCCAGTGCGCCTAACGCGTGCGATGCAACGTGCTGTGTGACATGCGTGCGGTCGTGTCGCGCCCGCTGCCGTGCTGCTCCAAGCGTCCACGTACGACAGTGCCGTACCGCTCCGCGCGCCCACGTACGACAGTGACGTCATCAGTGCCGTACCACTCCGCACACCCACGTACGACAGTGACGTCATCAGTGCCGTACCGCTCCGCGCGCCCACGTACGACAGTGACGTCATCAGTGCCGTACCGCTCCGCGCGCCCACGTACGACAGTGACATCATCAGTGCCGTACTGCTCCGCGCGCACACGTACGACAGTGACGTCATCAGTGCCGTACCGCTCCGCGCGCCCACGTACGACAGTGACATCATCAGTGCCGTACCGCTCCACACATCCACGTACGACATCTGACGTCATCGGTGCCGTACCGCTCCACGCATCCACGTACGACATCTGACGTCATCAGTGCCGTACCGCTCCGCGTGCCCACGTACGACAGTGCCGTGGTGCCGCGCGCGATATAGTGATGGTGGGTGCAACTCTAGCAGAGCTTGGGCAAAGTGACGCGTGGTACAACAATTATTCCCCCCCCCATAGGCAGCGTCCTCGCTGCCGCACTAGCGACAAAGGCTACTGAGATTGCGTGGCACGCAACCTAGCCTCTTCGAGAAGGGGCGCCATCTCCGGGGAGAAATTACGTGCAGGTTCCCACGAGTTGTGCTCACTTGAGTAGTCCGTCAACTTGACCAAGTACTCGTGCACTGTTTGCTTGCGCCGGTGCCTACCCACACGTCGAGTGCGGTAGTCCAAGATACGCTCCACATCGTACACCTTCTGCTTTCCTGCGACCCAATTCTCAGGACCTGGTTTGACTGCTGCAGGGGTATCAGTGGTGACAGGCGCGGGCCATGCCACGATACGGACGAACAAGCGACACATGGAACGTTGGGTGGATGTTCATGTTAGAGGGCAACGCGAGCTTGACGGCTACGTTCCCTACCATGCGCACAACGGGGTACGGGCCAATCCAACGGGGCAAGGGCTTACGGGATCCTTCGGCAAAGGAACGCAGGTTCTCAGTGCTCAGCAGAACCATCTGTCCTTCCGAAAGGACCACGTCCCGCTTGGACTTGTTGTAGCACTCCGTTGCTCGTTGCTGCGCTGAGTCCAAACACGACTTCGCGTCTGTCATTCGGGATAAGAACGTCTTGGCAAAGGTCTTAGCCGCAGGGACATACACCTCCAGCTCACGCCACACAGGTAGCGCCGGGTGAAACCCATAAGTCAGGAAGAACGGGCTTTGACCTGTCGACCGATTAACAGCATTGTTAATCGCAAACTCTGCCGCAGTCAGGTAAGTATCCCAAATGAGAGGCGTGCGACCAGCAAAGTTGCGCAACATATCCCCCAGTGTGCGATTTGTGTGTTCGGTCTGGCCGTCAGACTGCGGGTGGTATGCCGTACTCAGGTTGACCCGCATGCCTACAAGCTTGCAGAGCGCTTCCCAAAACTTAGACGTGAACTGACCGCCTCGGTCCGAGACCACGTTCTTAGGGACGCCGTGCAACCAAACCACATTATCGAAAACAGGCGTGCAGTCTGTTCAGCAGTGCAGGTCGACGTGGTAGGTGCAAGCTGAACCATTTTAGTCAAACGGTCAACCATGACGAGCACCGAGTCGTATCCCCCCTCAGTTTTGGGCAGCGCGACCACGAAGTCCATGGAAACACTTTCCCAAGGCGCGTCAGGGATAGGCAATGGTTGCAACAACCCGTGGCCCCTGTTGTATCACTCCTCATAATCGCCCATTGATTCTGCGGAGAACCAGGCTTAGTGCATCATGCTCAATTATGTCGGAACGTACCAATCGAGGCAGCGGAAGTCTTTGATGCGAGGAGTTACAACGTATATTCCAAGACAGGCGTAGATGACGTGATAGGCTATCAGTGCCTAGCCGAGGCAATCATCATCTAACCGATGCAAATCGGTGCTCGGGCTTATCCAAGATATACGACCATAAGCGATATATAAGATGTAAGCTCAACCAAAGCGCGGTTAGCTTGTATCAGTGTCAATTGTTATGATTGCGTCTTAGTGCACGCGTATTTCTCTCATATATCCATGCTTAGGCCGTCAATGCGCATAGCAGATATACTCGCAGCGACGGCTCGCTGTACAAGAGATCTGAAAGTAGTAAGTGTACTACCGTGATCCCGCGTGCGGATATTGCTGTATAAGCCGTCATAGCAATAATGCAATGTTCTTTACTTCCGTAAAGGTGCCGACTACGCCATCACGCGTAGTGTTGCATTCGACGCGCCGCATCGCTCGAGCCATTGCCTCGCGACCTCGGGGTACACTCTCATTATCGTGCTCGAGTGCGCGCGTATGCATTTTGCACGTGTTATCATTAGTGCGCGTTGATGCGTGATGCATTATGCATTCTAGATCGTCCGCGACCAGGTCGCCGGACTATGGGCACTTATCGTGATGCCGATCACGCGATGTATGCTTGCAGTGTTGTGCACAATGCATTAGGCGATATGCTATTTGCGGGTTGCTTGTGCCCTTAGCCAGTGCGCCTAACGCGTGCGATGCAACGTGCTGTGTGACATGCGTGCGGTCGTGTCGCGCCCGCTGCCGTGCTGCTCCAAGCGTCCACGTACGACAGTGCCGTACCGCTCCGCGCGCCCACGTACGACAGTGACGTCATCAGTGCCGTACCACTCCGCACACCCACGTATGACAGTGACGTCATCAGTGCCGTACCGCTCCGCGCGCCCACGTACGACAGTGACGTCATCAGTGCCGTACCGCTCCGCGCGCCCACGTACGACAGTGACATCATCAGTGCCGTACTGCTCCGCGCGCACACGTACGACAGTGACGTCATCAGTGCCGTACCGCTCCGCGCGCCCACGTACGACAGTGACATCATCAGTGCCGTACCGCTCCACACATCCACGTACGACATCTGACGTCATCGGTGCCGTACCGCTCCACGCATCCACGTACGACATCTGACGTCATCAGTGCTGTACCGCTCCTTGCGTCCGCGTACGACAGTGACGTCATCAGTGCCGTACCGCTCCGCGTGCCCACGTACGACAGTGCCGTGGTGCCGCGCGCGATATAGTGATGGTGGGTGCAACTCTAGCAGAGCTTGGGCAAAGTGACGCGTGGTACAACAATTATTCCCCCCCCCCATAGGCAGCGTCCTCGCTGCCGCACTAGCGACAAAGGCTACTGAGATTGCGTGGCACGCAACCTAGCCTCTTCGAGAAGGGGCGCCATCTCCGGGGAGAAATTACGTGCAGGTTCCCACGAGTTGTGCTCACTTGAGTAGTCCGTCAACTTGACCAAGTACTCGTGCACTGTTTGCTTGCGCCGGTGCCTACCCACACGTCGAGTGCGGTAGTCCAAGATACGCTCCACATCGTACACCTTCTGCTTTCCTGCGACCCAATTCTCAGGACCTGGTTTGACTGCTGCAGGGGTATCAGTGGTGACAGGCGCGGGCCATGCCACGATACGGACGAACAAGCGACACATGGAACGTTGGGTGGATGTTCATGTTAGAGGGCAACGCGAGCTTGACGGCTACGTTCCCTACCATGCGCACAACGGGGTACGGGCCAATCCAACGGGGCAAGGGCTTACGGGATCCTTCGGCAAAGGAACGCAGGTTCTCAGTGCTCAGCAGAACCATCTGTCCTTCCGAAAGGACCACGTCCCGCTTGGACTTGTTGTAGCACTCCGTTGCTCGTTGCTGCGCTGAGTCCAAACACGACTTCGCGTCTGTCATTCGGGATAAGAACGTCTTGGCAAAGGTCTTAGCCGCAGGGACATACACCTCCAGCTCACGCCACACAGGTAGCGCCGGGTGAAACCCATAAGTCAGGAAGAACGGGCTTTGACCTGTCGACCGATTAACAGCATTGTTAATCGCAAACTCTGCCGCAGTCAGGTAAGTATCCCAAATGAGAGGCGTGCGACCAGCAAAGTTGCGCAACATATCCCCCAGTGTGCGATTTGTGTGTTCGGTCTGGCCGTCAGACTGCGGGTGGTATGCCGTACTCAGGTTGACCCGCATGCCTACAAGCTTGCAGAGCGCTTCCCAAAACTTAGACGTGAACTGACCGCCTCGGTCCGAGACCACGTTCTTAGGGACGCCGTGCAACCAAACCACATTATCGAAAACAGGCGTGCAGTCTGTTCAGCAGTGCAGGTCGACGTGGTAGGTGCAAGCTGAACCATTTTAGTCAAACGGTCAACCATGACGAGCACCGAGTCGTATCCCCCCTCAGTTTTGGGCAGCGCGACCACGAAGTCCATGGAAACACTTTCCCAAGGCGCGTCAGGGATAGGCAATGGTTGCAACAACCCGTGGCCCCTGTTGTATCACTCCTCATAATCGCCCATTGATTCTGCGGAGAACCAGGCTTAGTGCATCATGCTCAATTATGTCGGAACGTACCAATCGAGGCAGCGGAAGTCTTTGATGCGAGGAGTTACAACGTATATTCCAAGACAGGCGTAGATGACGTGATAGGCTATCAGTGCCTAGCCGAGGCAATCATCATCTAACCGATGCAAATCGGTGCTCGGGCTTATCCAAGATATACGACCATAAGCGATATATAAGATGTAAGCTCAACCAAAGCGCGGTTAGCTTGTATCAGTGTCAATTGTTATGATTGCGTCTTAGTGCACGCGTATTTCTCTCATATATCCATGCTTAGGCCGTCAATGCGCATAGCAGATATACTCGCAGCGACGGCTCGCTGTACAAGAGATCTGAAAGTAGTAAGTGTACTACCGTGATCCCGCGTGCGGATATTGCTGTATAAGCCGTCATAGCAATAATGCAATGTTCTTTACTCGCGTAAAGGTGCCGACTACGCCATCACGCGTAGTGTTGCATTCGACGCGCCGCATCGCTCGAGCCATTGCCTCGCGACCTCGGGGTACACTCTCATTATCGTGCTCGAGTGCGCGCGTATGCATTTTGCACGTGTTATCATTAGTGCGCGTTGATGCGTGATGCATTATGCATTCTAGATCGTCCGCGACCAGGTCGCCGGACTATGGGCACTTATCGTGATGCCGATCACGCGATGTATGCTTGCAGCGTTGTGCACAATGCATTAGGCGATATGCTATTTGCGGGTTGCTTGTGCCCTTAGCCAGTGCGCCTAACGCGTGCGATGCGACGTGCTGTGTGACATGCGTGCGGTCGTGTCGCGCCCGCTGCCGTGCTGCTCCAAGCGTCCACGTACGACAGTGCCGTACCGCTCCGCGCGCCCACGTACGACAGTGACGTCATCAGTGCCGTACCACTCCGCACACCCACGTACGACAGTGACGTCATCAGTGCCGTACCGCTCCGCGCGCCCACGTACGACAGTGACGTCATCAGTGCCGTACCGCTCCGCGCGCCCACGTACGACAGTGACATCATCAGTGCCGTACTGCTCCGCGCGCACACGTACGACAGTGACGTCATCAGTGCCGTACCGCTCCGCGCGCCCACGTACGACAGTGACATCATCAGTGCCGTACCGCTCCACGCATCCACGTACGACATCTGACGTCATCAGTGCCGTACCGCTCCGCGTGCCCACGTACGACAGTGCCGTGGTGCCGCGCGCGATATAGTGATGGTGGGTGCAACTCTAGCAGAGCTTGGGCAAAGTGACGCGTGGTACAACAATTATTCCCCCCCCCATAGGCAGCGTCCTCGCTGCCGCACTAGCGACAAAGGCTACTGAGATTGCGTGGCACGCAACCTAGCCTCTTCGAGAAGGGGCGCCATCTCCGGGGAGAAATTACGTGCAGGTTCCCACGAGTTGTGCTCACTTGAGTAGTCCGTCAACTTGACCAAGTACTCGTGCACTGTTTGCTTGCGCCGGTGCCTACCCACACGTCGAGTGCGGTAGTCCAAGATACGCTCCACATCGTACACCTTCTGCTTTCCTGCGACCCAATTCTCAGGACCTGGTTTGACTGCTGCAGGGGTATCAGTGGTGACAGGCGCGGGCCATGCCACGATACGGACGAACAAGCGACACATGGAACGTTGGGTGGATGTTCATGTTAGAGGGCAACGCGAGCTTGACGGCTACGTTCCCTACCATGCGCACAACGGGGTACGGGCCAATCCAACGGGGCAAGGGCTTACGGGATCCTTCGGCAAAGGAACGCAGGTTCTCAGTGCTCAGCAGAACCATCTGTCCTTCCGAAAGGACCACGTCCCGCTTGGACTTGTTGTAGCACTCCGTTGCTCGTTGCTGCGCTGAGTCCAAACACGACTTCGCGTCTGTCATTCGGGATAAGAACGTCTTGGCAAAGGTCTTAGCCGCAGGGACATACACCTCCAGCTCACGCCACACAGGTAGCGCCGGGTGAAACCCATAAGTCAGGAAGAACGGGCTTTGACCTGTCGACCGATTAACAGCATTGTTAATCGCAAACTCTGCCGCAGTCAGGTAAGTATCCCAAATGAGAGGCGTGCGACCAGCAAAGTTGCGCAACATATCCCCCAGTGTGCGATTTGTGTGTTCGGTCTGGCCGTCAGACTGCGGGTGGTATGCCGTACTCAGGTTGACCCGCATGCCTACAAGCTTGCAGAGCGCTTCCCAAAACTTAGACGTGAACTGACCGCCTCGGTCCGAGACCACGTTCTTAGGGACGCCGTGCAACCAAACCACATTATCGAAAACAGGCGTGCAGTCTGTTCAGCAGTGCAGGTCGACGTGGTAGGTGCAAGCTGAACCATTTTAGTCAAACGGTCAACCATGACGAGCACCGAGTCGTATCCCCCCTCAGTTTTGGGCAGCGCGACCACGAAGTCCATGGAAACACTTTCCCAAGGCGCGTCAGGGATAGGCAATGGTTGCAACAACCCGTGGCCCCTGTTGTATCACTCCTCATAATCGCCCATTGATTCTGCGGAGAACCAGGCTTAGTGCATCATGCTCAATTATGTCGGAACGTACCAATCGAGGCAGCGGAAGTCTTTGATGCGAGGAGTTACAACGTATATTCCAAGACAGGCGTAGATGACGTGATAGGCTATCAGTGCCTAGCCGAGGCAATCATCATCTAACCGATGCAAATCGGTGCTCGGGCTTATCCAAGATATACGACCATAAGCGATATATAAGATGTAAGCTCAACCAAAGCGCGGTTAGCTTGTATCAGTGTCAATTGTTATGATTGCGTCTTAGTGCACGCGTATTTCTCTCATATATCCATGCTTAGGCCGTCAATGCGCATAGCAGATATACTCGCAGCGACGGCTCGCTGTACAAGAGATCTGAAAGTAGTAAGTGTACTACCGTGATCCCGCGTGCGGATATTGCTGTATAAGCCGTCATAGCAATAATGCAATGTTCTTTACTCGCGTAAAGGTGCCGACTACGCCATCACGCGTAGTGTTGCATTCGACGCGCCGCATCGCTCGAGCCATTGCCTCGCGACCTCGGGGTACACTCTCATTATCGTGCTCGAGTGCGCGCGTATGCATTTTGCACGTGTTATCATTAGTGCGCGTTGATGCGTGATGCATTATGCATTCTAGATCGTCCGTGACCAGGTCGCCGGACTATGGGCACTTATCGTGATGCCGATCACGCGATGTATGCTTGCAGCGTTGTGCACAATGCATTAGGCGATATGCTATTTGCGGGTTGCTTGTGCCCTTAGCCAGTGCGCCTAACGCGTGCGATGCGACGTGCTGTGTGACATGCGTGCGGTCGTGTCGCGCCCGCTGCCGTGCTGCTCCAAGCGTCCACGTACGACAGTGCCGTACCGCTCCGCGCGCCCACGTACGACAGTGACGTCATCAGTGCCGTACTGCTCCGCGCGCACACGTACGACAGTGACGTCATCAGTGCCGTACCGCTCCGCGCGCCCACGTACGACAGTGACATCATCAGTGCCGTACCGCTCCACACATCCACGTACGACATCTGACGTCATCGGTGCCGTACCGCTCCACGCATCCACGTACGACATCTGACGTCATCAGTGCTGTACCGCTCCTTGCGTCCGCGTACGACAGTGACGTCATCAGTGCCGTACCGCTCCGCGTGCCCACGTACGACAGTGCCGTGGTGCCGCGCGCGATATAGTGATGGTGGGTGCAACTCTAGCAGAGCTTGGGCAAAGTGACGCGTGGTACAACAATTATTCCCCCCCCCCATAGGCAGCGTCCTCGCTGCCGCACTAGCGACAAAGGCTACTGAGATTGCGTGGCACGCAACCTAGCCTCTTCGAGAAGGGGCGCCATCTCCGGGGAGAAATTACGTGCAGGTTCCCACGAGTTGTGCTCACTTGAGTAGTCCGTCAACTTGACCAAGTACTCGTGCACTGTTTGCTTGCGCCGGTGCCTACCCACACGTCGAGTGCGGTAGTCCAAGATACGCTCCACATCGTACACCTTCTGCTTTCCTGCGACCCAATTCTCAGGACCTGGTTTGACTGCTGCAGGGGTATCAGTGGTGACAGGCGCGGGCCATGCCACGATACGGACGAACAAGCGACACATGGAACGTTGGGTGGATGTTCATGTTAGAGGGCAACGCGAGCTTGACGGCTACGTTCCCTACCATGCGCACAACGGGGTACGGGCCAATCCAACGGGGCAAGGGCTTACGGGATCCTTCGGCAAAGGAACGCAGGTTCTCAGTGCTCAGCAGAACCATCTGTCCTTCCGAAAGGACCACGTCCCGCTTGGACTTGTTGTAGCACTCCGTTGCTCGTTGCTGCGCTGAGTCCAAACACGACTTCGCGTCTGTCATTCGGGATAAGAACGTCTTGGCAAAGGTCTTAGCCGCAGGGACATACACCTCCAGCTCACGCCACACAGGTAGCGCCGGGTGAAACCCATAAGTCAGGAAGAACGGGCTTTGACCTGTCGACCGATTAACAGCATTGTTAATCGCAAACTCTGCCGCAGTCAGGTAAGTATCCCAAATGAGAGGCGTGCGACCAGCAAAGTTGCGCAACATATCCCCCAGTGTGCGATTTGTGTGTTCGGTCTGGCCGTCAGACTGCGGGTGGTATGCCGTACTCAGGTTGACCCGCATGCCTACAAGCTTGCAGAGCGCTTCCCAAAACTTAGACGTGAACTGACCGCCTCGGTCCGAGACCACGTTCTTAGGGACGCCGTGCAACCAAACCACATTATCGAAAACAGGCGTGCAGTCTGTTCAGCAGTGCAGGTCGACGTGGTAGGTGCAAGCTGAACCATTTTAGTCAAACGGTCAACCATGACGAGCACCGAGTCGTATCCCCCCTCAGTTTTGGGCAGCGCGACCACGAAGTCCATGGAAACACTTTCCCAAGGCGCGTCAGGGATAGGCAATGGTTGCAACAACCCGTGGCCCCTGTTGTATCACTCCTCATAATCGCCCATTGATTCTGCGGAGAACCAGGCTTAGTGCATCATGCTCAATTATGTCGGAACGTACCAATCGAGGCAGCGGAAGTCTTTGATGCGAGGAGTTACAACGTATATTCCAAGACAGGCGTAGATGACGTGATAGGCTATCAGTGCCTAGCCGAGGCAATCATCATCTAACCGATGCAAATCGGTGCTCGGGCTTATCCAAGATATACGACCATAAGCGATATATAAGATGTAAGCTCAACCAAAGCGCGGTTAGCTTGTATCAGTGTCAATTGTTATGATTGCGTCTTAGTGCACGCGTATTTCTCTCATATATCCATGCTTAGGCCGTCAATGCGCATAGCAGATATACTCGCAGCGACGGCTCGCTGTACAAGAGATCTGAAAGTAGTAAGTGTACTACCGTGATCCCGCGTGCGGATATTGCTGTATAAGCCGTCATAGCAATAATGCAATGTTCTTTACTCACGTAAAGGTGCCGACTACGCCATCACGCGTAGTGTTGCATTCGACGCGCCGCATCGCTCGAGCCATTGCCTCGCGACCTCGGGGTACACTCTCATTATCGTGCTCGAGTGCGCGCGTATGCATTTTGCACGTGTTATCATTAGTGCGCGTTGATGCGTGATGCATTATGCATTCTAGATCGTCCGCGACCAGGTCGCCGGACTATGGGCACTTATCGTGATGCCGATCACGCGATGTATGCTTGCAGCGTTGTGCACAATGCATTAGGCGATATGCTATTTGCGGGTTGCTTGTGCCCTTAGCCAGTGCGCCTAACGCGTGCGATGCAACGTGCTGTGTGACATGCGTGCGGTCGTGTCGCGCCCGCTGCCGTGCTGCTCCAAGCGTCCACGTACGACAGTGCCGTACCGCTCCGCGCGCCCACGTACGACAGTGACGTCATCAGTGCCGTACCACTCCGCACACCCACGTACGACAGTGACGTCATCAGTGCCGTACCGCTCCGCGCGCCCACGTACGACAGTGACGTCATCAGTGCCGTACCGCTCCGCGCGCCCACGTACGACAGTGACATCATCAGTGCCGTACTGCTCCGCGCGCACACGTACGACAGTGACGTCATCAGTGCCGTACCGCTCCGCGCGCCCACGTACGACAGTGACATCATCAGTGCCGTACCGCTCCACACATCCACGTACGACATCTGACGTCATCGGTGCCGTACCGCTCCACGCATCCACGTACGACATCTGACGTCATCAGTGCTGTACCGCTCCTTGCGTCCGCGTACGACAGTGACGTCATCAGTGCCGTACCGCTCCGCGTGCCCACGTACGACAGTGCCGTGGTGCCGCGCGCGATATAGTGATGGTGGGTGCAACTCTAGCAGAGCTTGGGCAAAGTGACGCGTGGTACAACAATTATTCCCCCCCCCCATAGGCAGCGTCCTCGCTGCCGCACTAGCGACAAAGGCTACTGAGATTGCGTGGCACGCAACCTAGCCTCTTCGAGAAGGGGCGCCATCTCCGGGGAGAAATTACGTGCAGGTTCCCACGAGTTGTGCTCACTTGAGTAGTCCGTCAACTTGACCAAGTACTCGTGCACTGTTTGCTTGCGCCGGTGCCTACCCACACGTCGAGTGCGGTAGTCCAAGATACGCTCCACATCGTACACCTTCTGCTTTCCTGCGACCCAATTCTCAGGACCTGGTTTGACTGCTGCAGGGGTATCAGTGGTGACAGGCGCGGGCCATGCCACGATACGGACGAACAAGCGACACATGGAACGTTGGGTGGATGTTCATGTTAGAGGGCAACGCGAGCTTGACGGCTACGTTCCCTACCATGCGCACAACGGGGTACGGGCCAATCCAACGGGGCAAGGGCTTACGGGATCCTTCGGCAAAGGAACGCAGGTTCTCAGTGCTCAGCAGAACCATCTGTCCTTCCGAAAGGACCACGTCCCGCTTGGACTTGTTGTAGCACTCCGTTGCTCGTTGCTGCGCTGAGTCCAAACACGACTTCGCGTCTGTCATTCGGGATAAGAACATCTTGGCAAAGGTCTTAGCCGCAGGGACATACACCTCCAGCTCACGCCACACAGGTAGCGCCGGGTGAAACCCATAAGTCAGGAAGAACGGGCTTTGACCTGTCGACCGATTAACAGCATTGTTAATCGCAAACTCTGCCGCAGTCAGGTAAGTATCCCAAATGAGAGGCGTGCGACCAGCAAAGTTGCGCAACATATCCCCCAGTGTGCGATTTGTGTGTTCGGTCTGGCCGTCAGACTGCGGGTGGTATGCCGTACTCAGGTTGACCCGCATGCCTACAAGCTTGCAGAGCGCTTCCCAAAACTTAGACGTGAACTGACCGCCTCGGTCCGAGACCACGTTCTTAGGGACGCCGTGCAACCAAACCACATTATCGAAAACAGGCGTGCAGTCTGTTCAGCAGTGCAGGTCGACGTGGTAGGTGCAAGCTGAACCATTTTAGTCAAACGGTCAACCATGACGAGCACCGAGTCGTATCCCCCCTCAGTTTTGGGCAGCGCGACCACGAAGTCCATGGAAACACTTTCCCAAGGCGCGTCAGGGATAGGCAATGGTTGCAACAACCCGTGGCCCCTGTTGTATCACTCCTCATAATCGCCCATTGATTCTGCGGAGAACCAGGCTTAGTGCATCATGCTCAATTATGTCGGAACGTACCAATCGAGGCAGCGGAAGTCTTTGATGCGAGGAGTTACAACGTATATTCCAAGACAGGCGTAGATGACGTGATAGGCTATCAGTGCCTAGCCGAGGCAATCATCATCTAACCGATGCAAATCGGTGCTCGGGCTTATCCAAGATATACGACCATAAGCGATATATAAGATGTAAGCTCAACCAAAGCGCGGTTAGCTTGTATCAGTGTCAATTGTTATGATTGCGTCTTAGTGCACGCGTATTTCTCTCATATATCCATGCTTAGGCCGTCAATGCGCATAGCAGATATACTCGCAGCGACGGCTCGCTGTACAAGAGATCTGAAAGTAGTAAGTGTACTACCGTGATCCCGCGTGCGGATATTGCTGTATAAGCCGTCATAGCAATAATGCAATGTTCTTTACTCGCGTAAAGGTGCCGACTACGCCATCACGCGTAGTGTTGCATTCGACGCGCCGCATCGCTCGAGCCATTGCCTCGCGACCTCGGGGTACACTCTCATTATCGTGCTCGAGTGCGCGCGTATGCATTTTGCACGTGTTATCATTAGTGCGCGTTGATGCGTGATGCATTATGCATTCTAGATCGTCCGCGACCAGGTCGCCGGACTATGGGCACTTATCGTGATGCCGATCACGCGATGTATGCTTGCAGCGTTGTGCACAATGCATTAGGCGATATGCTATTTGCGGGTTGCTTGTGCCCTTAGCCAGTGCGCCTAACGCGTGCGATGCGACGTGCTGTGTGACATGCGTGCGGTCGTGTCGCGCCCGCTGCCGTGCTGCTCCAAGCGTCCACGTACGACAGTGCCGTACCGCTCCGCGCGCCCACGTACGACAGTGACGTCATCAGTGCCGTACCACTCCGCACACCCACGTACGACAGTGACGTCATCAGTGCCGTACCGCTCCGCGCGCCCACGTACGACAGTGACGTCATCAGTGCCGTACCGCTCCGCGCGCCCACGTACGACAGTGACATCATCAGTGCCGTACTGCTCCGCGCGCACACGTACGACAGTGACGTCATCAGTGCCGTACCGCTCCGCGCGCCCACGTACGACAGTGACATCATCAGTGCCGTACCGCTCCACACATCCACGTACGACATCTGACGTCATCGGTGCCGTACCGCTCCACGCATCCACGTACGACATCTGACGTCATCAGTGCCGTACCGCTCCGCGTGCCCACGTACGACAGTGCCGTGGTGCCGCGCGCGATATAGTGATGGTGGGTGCAACTCTAGCAGAGCTTGGGCAAAGTGACGCGTGGTACAACAATTATTCCCCCCCCCATAGGCAGCGTCCTCGCTGCCGCACTAGCGACAAAGGCTACTGAGATTGCGTGGCACGCAACCTAGCCTCTTCGAGAAGGGGCGCCATCTCCGGGGAGAAATTACGTGCAGGTTCCCACGAGTTGTGCTCACTTGAGTAGTCCGTCAACTTGACCAAGTACTCGTGCACTGTTTGCTTGCGCCGGTGCCTACCCACACGTCGAGTGCGGTAGTCCAAGATACGCTCCACATCGTACACCTTCTGCTTTCCTGCGACCCAATTCTCAGGACCTGGTTTGACTGCTGCAGGGGTATCAGTGGTGACAGGCGCGGGCCATGCCACGATACGGACGAACAAGCGACACATGGAACGTTGGGTGGATGTTCATGTTAGAGGGCAACGCGAGCTTGACGGCTACGTTCCCTACCATGCGCACAACGGGGTACGGGCCAATCCAACGGGGCAAGGGCTTACGGGATCCTTCGGCAAAGGAACGCAGGTTCTCAGTGCTCAGCAGAACCATCTGTCCTTCCGAAAGGACCACGTCCCGCTTGGACTTGTTGTAGCACTCCGTTGCTCGTTGCTGCGCTGAGTCCAAACACGACTTCGCGTCTGTCATTCGGGATAAGAACGTCTTGGCAAAGGTCTTAGCCGCAGGGACATACACCTCCAGCTCACGCCACACAGGTAGCGCCGGGTGAAACCCATAAGTCAGGAAGAACGGGCTTTGACCTGTCGACCGATTAACAGCATTGTTAATCGCAAACTCTGCCGCAGTCAGGTAAGTATCCCAAATGAGAGGCGTGCGACCAGCAAAGTTGCGCAACATATCCCCCAGTGTGCGATTTGTGTGTTCGGTCTGGCCGTCAGACTGCGGGTGGTATGCCGTACTCAGGTTGACCCGCATGCCTACAAGCTTGCAGAGCGCTTCCCAAAACTTAGACGTGAACTGACCGCCTCGGTCCGAGACCACGTTCTTAGGGACGCCGTGCAACCAAACCACATTATCGAAAACAGGCGTGCAGTCTGTTCAGCAGTGCAGGTCGACGTGGTAGGTGCAAGCTGAACCATTTTAGTCAAACGGTCAACCATGACGAGCACCGAGTCGTATCCCCCCTCAGTTTTGGGCAGCGCGACCACGAAGTCCATGGAAACACTTTCCCAAGGCGCGTCAGGGATAGGCAATGGTTGCAACAACCCGTGGCCCCTGTTGTATCACTCCTCATAATCGCCCATTGATTCTGCGGAGAACCAGGCTTAGTGCATCATGCTCAATTATGTCGGAACGTACCAATCGAGGCAGCGGAAGTCTTTGATGCGAGGAGTTACAACGTATATTCCAAGACAGGCGTAGATGACGTGATAGGCTATCAGTGCCTAGCCGAGGCAATCATCATCTAACCGATGCAAATCGGTGCTCGGGCTTATCCAAGATATACGACCATAAGCGATATATAAGATGTAAGCTCAACCAAAGCGCGGTTAGCTTGTATCAGTGTCAATTGTTATGATTGCGTCTTAGTGCACGCGTATTTCTCTCATATATCCATGCTTAGGCCGTCAATGCGCATAGCAGATATACTCGCAGCGACGGCTCGCTGTACAAGAGATCTGAAAGTAGTAAGTGTACTACCGTGATCCCGCGTGCGGATATTGCTGTATAAGCCGTCATAGCAATAATGCAATGTTCTTTACTTCCGTAAAGGTGCCGACTACGCCATCACGCGTAGTGTTGCATTCGACGCGCCGCATCGCTCGAGCCATTGCCTCGCGACCTCGGGGTACACTCTCATTATCGTGCTCGAGTGCGCGCGTATGCATTTTGCACGTGTTATCATTAGTGCGCGTTGATGCGTGATGCATTATGCATTCTAGATCGTCCGCGACCAGGTCGCCGGACTATGGGCACTTATCGTGATGCCGATCACGCGATGTATGCTTGCAGCGTTGTGCACAATGCATTAGGCGATATGCTATTTGCGGGTTGCTTGTGCCCTTAGCCAGTGCGCCTAACGCGTGCGATGCGACGTGCTGTGTGACATGCGTGCGGTCGTGTCGCGCCCGCTGCCGTGCTGCTCCAAGCGTCCACGTACGACAGTGCCGTACCGCTCCGCGCGCCCACGTACGACAGTGACGTCATCAGTGCCGTACCACTCCGCACACCCACGTACGACAGTGACGTCATCAGTGCCGTACCGCTCCGCGCGCCCACGTACGACAGTGACGTCATCAGTGCCGTACCGCTCCGCGCGCCCACGTACGACAGTGACATCATCAGTGCCGTACTGCTCCGCGCGCACACGTACGACAGTGACGTCATCAGTGCCGTACCGCTCCGCGCGCCCACGTACGACAGTGACATCATCAGTGCCGTACCGCTCCACACATCCACGTACGACATCTGACGTCATCGGTGCCGTACCGCTCCACGCATCCACGTACGACATCTGACGTCATCAGTGCTGTACCGCTCCTTGCGTCCGCGTACGACAGTGACGTCATCAGTGCCGTACCGCTCCGCGTGCCCACGTACGACAGTGCCGTGGTGCCGCGCGCGATATAGTGATGGTGGGTGCAACTCTAGCAGAGCTTGGGCAAAGTGACGCGTGGTACAACAATTATTCCCCCCCCCCATAGGCAGCGTCCTCGCTGCCGCACTAGCGACAAAGGCTACTGAGATTGCGTGGCACGCAACCTAGCCTCTTCGAGAAGGGGCGCCATCTCCGGGGAGAAATTACGTGCAGGTTCCCACGAGTTGTGCTCACTTGAGTAGTCCGTCAACTTGACCAAGTACTCGTGCACTGTTTGCTTGCGCCGGTGCCTACCCACACGTCGAGTGCGGTAGTCCAAGATACGCTCCACATCGTACACCTTCTGCTTTCCTGCGACCCAATTCTCAGGACCTGGTTTGACTGCTGCAGGGGTATCAGTGGTGACAGGCGCGGGCCATGCCACGATACGGACGAACAAGCGACACATGGAACGTTGGGTGGATGTTCATGTTAGAGGGCAACGCGAGCTTGACGGCTACGTTCCCTACCATGCGCACAACGGGGTACGGGCCAATCCAACGGGGCAAGGGCTTACGGGATCCTTCGGCAAAGGAACGCAGGTTCTCAGTGCTCAGCAGAACCATCTGTCCTTCCGAAAGGACCACGTCCCGCTTGGACTTGTTGTAGCACTCCGTTGCTCGTTGCTGCGCTGAGTCCAAACACGACTTCGCGTCTGTCATTCGGGATAAGAACGTCTTGGCAAAGGTCTTAGCCGCAGGGACATACACCTCCAGCTCACGCCACACAGGTAGCGCCGGGTGAAACCCATAAGTCAGGAAGAACGGGCTTTGACCTGTCGACCGATTAACAGCATTGTTAATCGCAAACTCTGCCGCAGTCAGGTAAGTATCCCAAATGAGAGGCGTGCGACCAGCAAAGTTGCGCAACATATCCCCCAGTGTGCGATTTGTGTGTTCGGTCTGGCCGTCAGACTGCGGGTGGTATGCCGTACTCAGGTTGACCCGCATGCCTACAAGCTTGCAGAGCGCTTCCCAAAACTTAGACGTGAACTGACCGCCTCGGTCCGAGACCACGTTCTTAGGGACGCCGTGCAACCAAACCACATTATCGAAAACAGGCGTGCAGTCTGTTCAGCAGTGCAGGTCGACGTGGTAGGTGCAAGCTGAACCATTTTAGTCAAACGGTCAACCATGACGAGCACCGAGTCGTATCCCCCCTCAGTTTTGGGCAGCGCGACCACGAAGTCCATGGAAACACTTTCCCAAGGCGCGTCAGGGATAGGCAATGGTTGCAACAACCCGTGGCCCCTGTTGTATCACTCCTCATAATCGCCCATTGATTCTGCGGAGAACCAGGCTTAGTGCATCATGCTCAATTATGTCGGAACGTACCAATCGAGGCAGCGGAAGTCTTTGATGCGAGGAGTTACAACGTATATTCCAAGACAGGCGTAGATGACGTGATAGGCTATCAGTGCCTAGCCGAGGCAATCATCATCTAACCGATGCAAATCGGTGCTCGGGCTTATCCAAGATATACGACCATAAGCGATATATAAGATGTAAGCTCAACCAAAGCGCGGTTAGCTTGTATCAGTGTCAATTGTTATGATTGCGTCTTAGTGCACGCGTATTTCTCTCATATATCCATGCTTAGGCCGTCAATGCGCATAGCAGATATACTCGCAGCGACGGCTCGCTGTACAAGAGATCTGAAAGTAGTAAGTGTACTACCGTGATCCCGCGTGCGGATATTGCTGTATAAGCCGTCATAGCAATAATGCAATGTTCTTTACTCGCGTAAAGGTGCCGACTACGCCATCACGCGTAGTGTTGCATTCGACGCGCCGCATCGCTCGAGCCATTGCCTCGCGACCTCGGGGTACACTCTCATTATCGTGCTCGAGTGCGCGCGTATGCATTTTGCACGTGTTATCATTAGTGCGCGTTGATGCGTGATGCATTATGCATTCTAGATCGTCCGCGACCAGGTCGCCGGACTATGGGCACTTATCGTGATGCCGATCACGCGATGTATGCTTGCAGCGTTGTGCACAATGCATTAGGCGATATGCTATTTGCGGGTTGCTTGTGCCCTTAGCCAGTGCGCCTAACGCGTGCGATGCGACGTGCTGTGTGACATGCGTGCGGTCGTGTCGCGCCCGCTGCCGTGCTGCTCCAAGCGTCCACGTACGACAGTGCCGTACCGCTCCGCGCGCCCACGTACGACAGTGACGTCATCAGTGCCGTACCACTCCGCACACCCACGTACGACAGTGACGTCATCAGTGCCGTACCGCTCCGCGCGCCCACGTACGACAGTGACGTCATCAGTGCCGTACCGCTCCGCGCGCCCACGTACGACAGTGACATCATCAGTGCCGTACTGCTCCGCGCGCACACGTACGACAGTGACGTCATCAGTGCCGTACCGCTCCGCGCGCCCACGTACGACAGTGACATCATCAGTGCCGTACCGCTCCACACATCCACGTACGACATCTGACGTCATCGGTGCCGTACCGCTCCACGCATCCACGTACGACATCTGACGTCATCAGTGCTGTACCGCTCCTTGCGTCCGCGTACGACAGTGACGTCATCAGTGCCGTACCGCTCCGCGTGCCCACGTACGACAGTGCCGTGGTGCCGCGCGCGATATAGTGATGGTGGGTGCAACTCTAGCAGAGCTTGGGCAAAGTGACGCGTGGTACAACAATTATTCCCCCCCCCCATAGGCAGCGTCCTCGCTGCCGCACTAGCGACAAAGGCTACTGAGATTGCGTGGCACGCAACCTAGCCTCTTCGAGAAGGGGCGCCATCTCCGGGGAGAAATTACGTGCAGGTTCCCACGAGTTGTGCTCACTTGAGTAGTCCGTCAACTTGACCAAGTACTCGTGCACTGTTTGCTTGCGCCGGTGCCTACCCACACGTCGAGTGCGGTAGTCCAAGATACGCTCCACATCGTACACCTTCTGCTTTCCTGCGACCCAATTCTCAGGACCTGGTTTGACTGCTGCAGGGGTATCAGTGGTGACAGGCGCGGGCCATGCCACGATACGGACGAACAAGCGACACATGGAACGTTGGGTGGATGTTCATGTTAGAGGGCAACGCGAGCTTGACGGCTACGTTCCCTACCATGCGCACAACGGGGTACGGGCCAATCCAACGGGGCAAGGGCTTACGGGATCCTTCGGCAAAGGAACGCAGGTTCTCAGTGCTCAGCAGAACCATCTGTCCTTCCGAAAGGACCACGTCCCGCTTGGACTTGTTGTAGCACTCCGTTGCTCGTTGCTGCGCTGAGTCCAAACACGACTTCGCGTCTGTCATTCGGGATAAGAACGTCTTGGCAAAGGTCTTAGCCGCAGGGACATACACCTCCAGCTCACGCCACACAGGTAGCGCCGGGTGAAACCCATAAGTCAGGAAGAACGGGCTTTGACCTGTCGACCGATTAACAGCATTGTTAATCGCAAACTCTGCCGCAGTCAGGTAAGTATCCCAAATGAGAGGCGTGCGACCAGCAAAGTTGCGCAACATATCCCCCAGTGTGCGATTTGTGTGTTCGGTCTGGCCGTCAGACTGCGGGTGGTATGCCGTACTCAGGTTGACCCGCATGCCTACAAGCTTGCAGAGCGCTTCCCAAAACTTAGACGTGAACTGACCGCCTCGGTCCGAGACCACGTTCTTAGGGACGCCGTGCAACCAAACCACATTATCGAAAACAGGCGTGCAGTCTGTTCAGCAGTGCAGGTCGACGTGGTAGGTGCAAGCTGAACCATTTTAGTCAAACGGTCAACCATGACGAGCACCGAGTCGTATCCCCCCTCAGTTTTGGGCAGCGCGACCACGAAGTCCATGGAAACACTTTCCCAAGGCGCGTCAGGGATAGGCAATGGTTGCAACAACCCGTGGCCCCTGTTGTATCACTCCTCATAATCGCCCATTGATTCTGCGGAGAACCAGGCTTAGTGCATCATGCTCAATTATGTCGGAACGTACCAATCGAGGCAGCGGAAGTCTTTGATGCGAGGAGTTACAACGTATATTCCAAGACAGGCGTAGATGACGTGATAGGCTATCAGTGCCTAGCCGAGGCAATCATCATCTAACCGATGCAAATCGGTGCTCGGGCTTATCCAAGATATACGACCATAAGCGATATATAAGATGTAAGCTCAACCAAAGCGCGGTTAGCTTGTATCAGTGTCAATTGTTATGATTGCGTCTTAGTGCACGCGTATTTCTCTCATATATCCATGCTTAGGCCGTCAATGCGCATAGCAGATATACTCGCAGCGACGGCTCGCTGTACAAGAGATCTGAAAGTAGTAAGTGTACTACCGTGATCCCGCGTGCGGATATTGCTGTATAAGCCGTCATAGCAATAATGCAATGTTCTTTACTCGCGTAAAGGTGCCGACTACGCCATCACGCGTAGTGTTGCATTCGACGCGCCGCATCGCTCGAGCCATTGCCTCGCGACCTCGGGGTACACTCTCATTATCGTGCTCAAGTGCGCGCGTATGCATTTTGCACGTGTTATCATTAGTGCGCGTTGATGCGTGATGCATTATGCATTCTAGATCGTCCGCGACCAGGTCGCCGGACTATGGGCACTTATCGTGATGCCGATCACGCGATGTATGCTTGCAGCGTTGTGCACAATGCATTAGGCGATATGCTATTTGCGGGTTGCTTGTGCCCTTAGCCAGTGCGCCTAACGCGTGCGATGCGACGTGCTGTGTGACATGCGTGCGGTCGTGTCGCGCCCGCTGCCGTGCTGCTCCAAGCGTCCACGTACGACAGTGCCGTACCGCTCCGCGCGCCCACGTACGACAGTGACGTCATCAGTGCCGTACCACTCCGCACACCCACGTACGACAGTGACGTCATCAGTGCCGTACCGCTCCGCGCGCCCACGTACGACAGTGACGTCATCAGTGCCGTACCGCTCCGCGCGCCCACGTACGACAGTGACATCATCAGTGCCGTACTGCTCCGCGCGCACACGTACGACAGTGACGTCATCAGTGCCGTACCGCTCCGCGCGCCCACGTACGACAGTGACATCATCAGTGCCGTACCGCTCCACACATCCACGTACGACATCTGACGTCATCGGTGCCGTACCGCTCCACGCATCCACGTACGACATCTGACGTCATCAGTGCTGTACCGCTCCTTGCGTCCGCGTACGACAGTGACGTCATCAGTGCCGTACCGCTCCGCGTGCCCACGTACGACAGTGCCGTGGTGCCGCGCGCGATATAGTGATGGTGGGTGCAACTCTAGCAGAGCTTGGGCAAAGTGACGCGTGGTACAACAATTATTCCCCCCCCCCATAGGCAGCGTCCTCGCTGCCGCACTAGCGACAAAGGCTACTGAGATTGCGTGGCACGCAACCTAGCCTCTTCGAGAAGGGGCGCCATCTCCGGGGAGAAATTACGTGCAGGTTCCCACGAGTTGTGCTCACTTGAGTAGTCCGTCAACTTGACCAAGTACTCGTGCACTGTTTGCTTGCGCCGGTGCCTACCCACACGTCGAGTGCGGTAGTCCAAGATACGCTCCACATCGTACACCTTCTGCTTTCCTGCGACCCAATTCTCAGGACCTGGTTTGACTGCTGCAGGGGTATCAGTGGTGACAGGCGCGGGCCATGCCACGATACGGACGAACAAGCGACACATGGAACGTTGGGTGGATGTTCATGTTAGAGGGCAACGCGAGCTTGACGGCTACGTTCCCTACCATGCGCACAACGGGGTACGGGCCAATCCAACGGGGCAAGGGCTTACGGGATCCTTCGGCAAAGGAACGCAGGTTCTCAGTGCTCAGCAGAACCATCTGTCCTTCCGAAAGGACCACGTCCCGCTTGGACTTGTTGTAGCACTCCGTTGCTCGTTGCTGCGCTGAGTCCAAACACGACTTCGCGTCTGTCATTCGGGATAAGAACGTCTTGGCAAAGGTCTTAGCCGCAGGGACATACACCTCCAGCTCACGCCACACAGGTAGCGCCGGGTGAAACCCATAAGTCAGGAAGAACGGGCTTTGACCTGTCGACCGATTAACAGCATTGTTAATCGCAAACTCTGCCGCAGTCAGGTAAGTATCCCAAATGAGAGGCGTGCGACCAGCAAAGTTGCGCAACATATCCCCCAGTGTGCGATTTGTGTGTTCGGTCTGGCCGTCAGACTGCGGGTGGTATGCCGTACTCAGGTTGACCCGCATGCCTACAAGCTTGCAGAGCGCTTCCCAAAACTTAGACGTGAACTGACCGCCTCGGTCCGAGACCACGTTCTTAGGGACGCCGTGCAACCAAACCACATTATCGAAAACAGGCGTGCAGTCTGTTCAGCAGTGCAGGTCGACGTGGTAGGTGCAAGCTGAACCATTTTAGTCAAACGGTCAACCATGACGAGCACCGAGTCGTATCCCCCCTCAGTTTTGGGCAGCGCGACCACGAAGTCCATGGAAACACTTTCCCAAGGCGCGTCAGGGATAGGCAATGGTTGCAACAACCCGTGGCCCCTGTTGTATCACTCCTCATAATCGCCCATTGATTCTGCGGAGAACCAGGCTTAGTGCATCATGCTCAATTATGTCGGAACGTACCAATCGAGGCAGCGGAAGTCTTTGATGCGAGGAGTTACAACGTATATTCCAAGACAGGCGTAGATGACGTGATAGGCTATCAGTGCCTAGCCGAGGCAATCATCATCTAACCGATGCAAATCGGTGCTCGGGCTTATCCAAGATATACGACCATAAGCGATATATAAGATGTAAGCTCAACCAAAGCGCGGTTAGCTTGTATCAGTGTCAATTGTTATGATTGCGTCTTAGTGCACGCGTATTTCTCTCATATATCCATGCTTAGGCCGTCAATGCGCATAGCAGATATACTCGCAGCGACGGCTCGCTGTACAAGAGATCTGAAAGTAGTAAGTGTACTACCGTGATCCCGCGTGCGGATATTGCTGTATAAGCCGTCATAGCAATAATGCAATGTTCTTTACTCACGTAAAGGTGCCGACTACGCCATCACGCGTAGTGTTGCATTCGACGCGCCGCATCGCTCGAGCCATTGCCTCGCGACCTCGGGGTACACTCTCATTATCGTGCTCGAGTGCGCGCGTATGCATTTTGCACGTGTTATCATTAGTGCGCGTTGATGCGTGATGCATTATGCATTCTAGATCGTCCGCGACCAGGTCGCCGGACTATGGGCACTTATCGTGATGCCGATCACGCGATGTATGCTTGCAGTGTTGTGCACAATGCATTAGGCGATATGCTATTTGCGGGTTGCTTGTGCCCTTAGCCAGTGCGCCTAACGCGTGCGATGCAACGTGCTGTGTGACATGCGTGCGGTCGTGTCGCGCCCGCTGCCGTGCTGCTCCAAGCGTCCACGTACGACAGTGCCGTACCGCTCCGCGCGCCCACGTACGACAGTGACGTCATCAGTGCCGTACCACTCCGCACACCCACGTACGACAGTGACGTCATCAGTGCCGTACCGCTCCGCGCGCCCACGTACGACAGTGACGTCATCAGTGCCGTACCGCTCCGCGCGCCCACGTACGACAGTGACATCATCAGTGCCGTACTGCTCCGCGCGCACACGTACGACAGTGACGTCATCAGTGCCGTACCGCTCCGCGCGCCCACGTACGACAGTGACATCATCAGTGCCGTACCGCTCCACACATCCACGTACGACATCTGACGTCATCGGTGCCGTACCGCTCCACGCATCCACGTACGACATCTGACGTCATCAGTGCCGTACCGCTCCGCGTGCCCACGTACGACAGTGCCGTGGTGCCGCGCGCGATATAGTGATGGTGGGTGCAACTCTAGCAGAGCTTGGGCAAAGTGACGCGTGGTACAACAATTATTCCCCCCCCCCATAGGCAGCGTCCTCGCTGCCGCACTAGCGACAAAGGCTACTGAGATTGCGTGGCACGCAACCTAGCCTCTTCGAGAAGGGGCGCCATCTCCGGGGAGAAATTACGTGCAGGTTCCCACGAGTTGTGCTCACTTGAGTAGTCCGTCAACTTGACCAAGTACTCGTGCACTGTTTGCTTGCGCCGGTGCCTACCCACACGTCGAGTGCGGTAGTCCAAGATACGCTCCACATCGTACACCTTCTGCTTTCCTGCGACCCAATTCTCAGGACCTGGTTTGACTGCTGCAGGGGTATCAGTGGTGACAGGCGCGGGCCATGCCACGATACGGACGAACAAGCGACACATGGAACGTTGGGTGGATGTTCATGTTAGAGGGCAACGCGAGCTTGACGGCTACGTTCCCTACCATGCGCACAACGGGGTACGGGCCAATCCAACGGGGCAAGGGCTTACGGGATCCTTCGGCAAAGGAACGCAGGTTCTCAGTGCTCAGCAGAACCATCTGTCCTTCCGAAAGGACCACGTCCCGCTTGGACTTGTTGTAGCACTCCGTTGCTCGTTGCTGCGCTGAGTCCAAACACGACTTCGCGTCTGTCATTCGGGATAAGAACGTCTTGGCAAAGGTCTTAGCCGCAGGGACATACACCTCCAGCTCACGCCACACAGGTAGCGCCGGGTGAAACCCATAAGTCAGGAAGAACGGGCTTTGACCTGTCGACCGATTAACAGCATTGTTAATCGCAAACTCTGCCGCAGTCAGGTAAGTATCCCAAATGAGAGGCGTGCGACCAGCAAAGTTGCGCAACATATCCCCCAGTGTGCGATTTGTGTGTTCGGTCTGGCCGTCAGACTGCGGGTGGTATGCCGTACTCAGGTTGACCCGCATGCCTACAAGCTTGCAGAGCGCTTCCCAAAACTTAGACGTGAACTGACCGCCTCGGTCCGAGACCACGTTCTTAGGGACGCCGTGCAACCAAACCACATTATCGAAAACAGGCGTGCAGTCTGTTCAGCAGTGCAGGTCGACGTGGTAGGTGCAAGCTGAACCATTTTAGTCAAACGGTCAACCATGACGAGCACCGAGTCGTATCCCCCCTCAGTTTTGGGCAGCGCGACCACGAAGTCCATGGAAACACTTTCCCAAGGCGCGTCAGGGATAGGCAATGGTTGCAACAACCCGTGGCCCCTGTTGTATCACTCCTCATAATCGCCCATTGATTCTGCGGAGAACCAGGCTTAGTGCATCATGCTCAATTATGTCGGAACGTACCAATCGAGGCAGCGGAAGTCTTTGATGCGAGGAGTTACAACGTATATTCCAAGACAGGCGTAGATGACGTGATAGGCTATCAGTGCCTAGCCGAGGCAATCATCATCTAACCGATGCAAATCGGTGCTCGGGCTTATCCAAGATATACGACCATAAGCGATATATAAGATGTAAGCTCAACCAAAGCGCGGTTAGCTTGTATCAGTGTCAATTGTTATGATTGCGTCTTAGTGCACGCGTATTTCTCTCATATATCCATGCTTAGGCCGTCAATGCGCATAGCAGATATACTCGCAGCGACGGCTCGCTGTACAAGAGATCTGAAAGTAGTAAGTGTACTACCGTGATCCCGCGTGCGGATATTGCTGTATAAGCCGTCATAGCAATAATGCAATGTTCTTTACTCACGTAAAGGTGCCGACTACGCCATCACGCGTAGTGTTGCATTCGACGCGCCGCATCGCTCGAGCCATTGCCTCGCGACCTCGGGGTACACTCTCATTATCGTGCTCGAGTGCGCGCGTATGCATTTTGCACGTGTTATCATTAGTGCGCGTTGATGCGTGATGCATTATGCATTCTAGATCGTCCGCGACCAGGTCGCCGGACTATGGGCACTTATCGTGATGCCGATCACGCGATGTATGCTTGCAGTGTTGTGCACAATGCATTAGGCGATATGCTATTTGCGGGTTGCTTGTGCCCTTAGCCAGTGCGCCTAACGCGTGCGATGCAACGTGCTGTGTGACATGCGTGCGGTCGTGTCGCGCCCGCTGCCGTGCTGCTCCAAGCGTCCACGTACGACAGTGCCGTACCGCTCCGCGCGCCCACGTACGACAGTGACGTCATCAGTGCCGTACCACTCCGCACACCCACGTACGACAGTGACGTCATCAGTGCCGTACCGCTCCGCGCGCCCACGTACGACAGTGACGTCATCAGTGCCGTACCGCTCCGCGCGCCCACGTACGACAGTGACATCATCAGTGCCGTACTGCTCCGCGCGCACACGTACGACAGTGACGTCATCAGTGCCGTACCGCTCCGCGCGCCCACGTACGACAGTGACATCATCAGTGCCGTACCGCTCCACACATCCACGTACGACATCTGACGTCATCGGTGCCGTACCGCTCCACGCATCCACGTACGACATCTGACGTCATCAGTGCTGTACCGCTCCTTGCGTCCGCGTACGACAGTGACGTCATCAGTGCCGTACCGCTCCGCGTGCCCACGTACGACAGTGCCGTGGTGCCGCGCGCGATATAGTGATGGTGGGTGCAACTCTAGCAGAGCTTGGGCAAAGTGACGCGTGGTACAACAATTATTCCCCCCCCCCATAGGCAGCGTCCTCGCTGCCGCACTAGCGACAAAGGCTACTGAGATTGCGTGGCACGCAACCTAGCCTCTTCGAGAAGGGGCGCCATCTCCGGGGAGAAATTACGTGCAGGTTCCCACGAGTTGTGCTCACTTGAGTAGTCCGTCAACTTGACCAAGTACTCGTGCACTGTTTGCTTGCGCCGGTGCCTACCCACACGTCGAGTGCGGTAGTCCAAGATACGCTCCACATCGTACACCTTCTGCTTTCCTGCGACCCAATTCTCAGGACCTGGTTTGACTGCTGCAGGGGTATCAGTGGTGACAGGCGCGGGCCATGCCACGATACGGACGAACAAGCGACACATGGAACGTTGGGTGGATGTTCATGTTAGAGGGCAACGCGAGCTTGACGGCTACGTTCCCTACCATGCGCACAACGGGGTACGGGCCAATCCAACGGGGCAAGGGCTTACGGGATCCTTCGGCAAAGGAACGCAGGTTCTCAGTGCTCAGCAGAACCATCTGTCCTTCCGAAAGGACCACGTCCCGCTTGGACTTGTTGTAGCACTCCGTTGCTCGTTGCTGCGCTGAGTCCAAACACGACTTCGCGTCTGTCATTCGGGATAAGAACGTCTTGGCAAAGGTCTTAGCCGCAGGGACATACACCTCCAGCTCACGCCACACAGGTAGCGCCGGGTGAAACCCATAAGTCAGGAAGAACGGGCTTTGACCTGTCGACCGATTAACAGCATTGTTAATCGCAAACTCTGCCGCAGTCAGGTAAGTATCCCAAATGAGAGGCGTGCGACCAGCAAAGTTGCGCAACATATCCCCCAGTGTGCGATTTGTGTGTTCGGTCTGGCCGTCAGACTGCGGGTGGTATGCCGTACTCAGGTTGACCCGCATGCCTACAAGCTTGCAGAGCGCTTCCCAAAACTTAGACGTGAACTGACCGCCTCGGTCCGAGACCACGTTCTTAGGGACGCCGTGCAACCAAACCACATTATCGAAAACAGGCGTGCAGTCTGTTCAGCAGTGCAGGTCGACGTGGTAGGTGCAAGCTGAACCATTTTAGTCAAACGGTCAACCATGACGAGCACCGAGTCGTATCCCCCCTCAGTTTTGGGCAGCGCGACCACGAAGTCCATGGAAACACTTTCCCAAGGCGCGTCAGGGATAGGCAATGGTTGCAACAACCCGTGGCCCCTGTTGTATCACTCCTCATAATCGCCCATTGATTCTGCGGAGAACCAGGCTTAGTGCATCATGCTCAATTATGTCGGAACGTACCAATCGAGGCAGCGGAAGTCTTTGATGCGAGGAGTTACAACGTATATTCCAAGACAGGCGTAGATGACGTGATAGGCTATCAGTGCCTAGCCGAGGCAATCATCATCTAACCGATGCAAATCGGTGCTCGGGCTTATCCAAGATATACGACCATAAGCGATATATAAGATGTAAGCTCAACCAAAGCGCGGTTAGCTTGTATCAGTGTCAATTGTTATGATTGCGTCTTAGTGCACGCGTATTTCTCTCATATATCCATGCTTAGGCCGTCAATGCGCATAGCAGATATACTCGCAGCGACGGCTCGCTGTACAAGAGATCTGAAAGTAGTAAGTGTACTACCGTGATCCCGCGTGCGGATATTGCTGTATAAGCCGTCATAGCAATAATGCAATGTTCTTTACTCGCGTAAAGGTGCCGACTACGCCATCACGCGTAGTGTTGCATTCGACGCGCCGCATCGCTCGAGCCATTGCCTCGCGACCTCGGGGTACACTCTCATTATCGTGCTCGAGTGCGCGCGTATGCATTTTGCACGTGTTATCATTAGTGCGCGTTGATGCGTGATGCATTATGCATTCTAGATCGTCCGCGACCAGGTCGCCGGACTATGGGCACTTATCGTGATGCCGATCACGCGATGTATGCTTGCAGCGTTGTGCACAATGCATTAGGCGATATGCTATTTGCGGGTTGCTTGTGCCCTTAGCCAGTGCGCCTAACGCGTGCGATGCGACGTGCTGTGTGACATGCGTGCGGTCGTGTCGCGCCCGCTGCCGTGCTGCTCCAAGCGTCCACGTACGACAGTGCCGTACCGCTCCGCGCGCCCACGTACGACAGTGACGTCATCAGTGCCGTACCACTCCGCACACCCACGTACGACAGTGACGTCATCAGTGCCGTACCGCTCCGCGCGCCCACGTACGACAGTGACGTCATCAGTGCCGTACCGCTCCGCGCGCCCACGTACGACAGTGACATCATCAGTGCCGTACTGCTCCGCGCGCACACGTACGACAGTGACGTCATCAGTGCCGTACCGCTCCGCGCGCCCACGTACGACAGTGACATCATCAGTGCCGTACCGCTCCACACATCCACGTACGACATCTGACGTCATCGGTGCCGTACCGCTCCACGCATCCACGTACGACATCTGACGTCATCAGTGCCGTACCGCTCCGCGTGCCCACGTACGACAGTGCCGTGGTGCCGCGCGCGATATAGTGATGGTGGGTGCAACTCTAGCAGAGCTTGGGCAAAGTGACGCGTGGTACAACAATTATTCCCCCCCCCATAGGCAGCGTCCTCGCTGCCGCACTAGCGACAAAGGCTACTGAGATTGCGTGGCACGCAACCTAGCCTCTTCGAGAAGGGGCGCCATCTCCGGGGAGAAATTACGTGCAGGTTCCCACGAGTTGTGCTCACTTGAGTAGTCCGTCAACTTGACCAAGTACTCGTGCACTGTTTGCTTGCGCCGGTGCCTACCCACACGTCGAGTGCGGTAGTCCAAGATACGCTCCACATCGTACACCTTCTGCTTTCCTGCGACCCAATTCTCAGGACCTGGTTTGACTGCTGCAGGGGTATCAGTGGTGACAGGCGCGGGCCATGCCACGATACGGACGAACAAGCGACACATGGAACGTTGGGTGGATGTTCATGTTAGAGGGCAACGCGAGCTTGACGGCTACGTTCCCTACCATGCGCACAACGGGGTACGGGCCAATCCAACGGGGCAAGGGCTTACGGGATCCTTCGGCAAAGGAACGCAGGTTCTCAGTGCTCAGCAGAACCATCTGTCCTTCCGAAAGGACCACGTCCCGCTTGGACTTGTTGTAGCACTCCGTTGCTCGTTGCTGCGCTGAGTCCAAACACGACTTCGCGTCTGTCATTCGGGATAAGAACGTCTTGGCAAAGGTCTTAGCCGCAGGGACATACACCTCCAGCTCACGCCACACAGGTAGCGCCGGGTGAAACCCATAAGTCAGGAAGAACGGGCTTTGACCTGTCGACCGATTAACAGCATTGTTAATCGCAAACTCTGCCGCAGTCAGGTAAGTATCCCAAATGAGAGGCGTGCGACCAGCAAAGTTGCGCAACATATCCCCCAGTGTGCGATTTGTGTGTTCGGTCTGGCCGTCAGACTGCGGGTGGTATGCCGTACTCAGGTTGACCCGCATGCCTACAAGCTTGCAGAGCGCTTCCCAAAACTTAGACGTGAACTGACCGCCTCGGTCCGAGACCACGTTCTTAGGGACGCCGTGCAACCAAACCACATTATCGAAAACAGGCGTGCAGTCTGTTCAGCAGTGCAGGTCGACGTGGTAGGTGCAAGCTGAACCATTTTAGTCAAACGGTCAACCATGACGAGCACCGAGTCGTATCCCCCCTCAGTTTTGGGCAGCGCGACCACGAAGTCCATGGAAACACTTTCCCAAGGCGCGTCAGGGATAGGCAATGGTTGCAACAACCCGTGGCCCCTGTTGTATCACTCCTCATAATCGCCCATTGATTCTGCGGAGAACCAGGCTTAGTGCATCATGCTCAATTATGTCGGAACGTACCAATCGAGGCAGCGGAAGTCTTTGATGCGAGGAGTTACAACGTATATTCCAAGACAGGCGTAGATGACGTGATAGGCTATCAGTGCCTAGCCGAGGCAATCATCATCTAACCGATGCAAATCGGTGCTCGGGCTTATCCAAGATATACGACCATAAGCGATATATAAGATGTAAGCTCAACCAAAGCGCGGTTAGCTTGTATCAGTGTCAATTGTTATGATTGCGTCTTAGTGCACGCGTATTTCTCTCATATATCCATGCTTAGGCCGTCAATGCGCATAGCAGATATACTCGCAGCGACGGCTCGCTGTACAAGAGATCTGAAAGTAGTAAGTGTACTACCGTGATCCCGCGTGCGGATATTGCTGTATAAGCCGTCATAGCAATAATGCAATGTTCTTTACTCGCGTAAAGGTGCCGACTACGCCATCACGCGTAGTGTTGCATTCGACGCGCCGCATCGCTCGAGCCATTGCCTCGCGACCTCGGGGTACACTCTCATTATCGTGCTCGAGTGCGCGCGTATGCATTTTGCACGTGTTATCATTAGTGCGCGTTGATGCGTGATGCATTATGCATTCTAGATCGTCCGCGACCAGGTCGCCGGACTATGGGCACTTATCGTGATGCCGATCACGCGATGTATGCTTGCAGCGTTGTGCACAATGCATTAGGCGATATGCTATTTGCGGGTTGCTTGTGCCCTTAGCCAGTGCGCCTAACGCGTGCGATGCGACGTGCTGTGTGACATGCGTGCGGTCGTGTCGCGCCCGCTGCCGTGCTGCTCCAAGCGTCCACGTACGACAGTGCCGTACCGCTCCGCGCGCCCACGTACGACAGTGACGTCATCAGTGCCGTACTGCTCCGCGCGCACACGTACGACAGTGACGTCATCAGTGCCGTACCGCTCCGCGCGCCCACGTACGACAGTGACATCATCAGTGCCGTACCGCTCCACACATCCACGTACGACATCTGACGTCATCGGTGCCGTACCGCTCCACGCATCCACGTACGACATCTGACGTCATCAGTGCTGTACCGCTCCTTGCGTCCGCGTACGACAGTGACGTCATCAGTGCCGTACCGCTCCGCGTGCCCACGTACGACAGTGCCGTGGTGCCGCGCGCGATATAGTGATGGTGGGTGCAACTCTAGCAGAGCTTGGGCAAAGTGACGCGTGGTACAACAATTATTCCCCCCCCCCATAGGCAGCGTCCTCGCTGCCGCACTAGCGACAAAGGCTACTGAGATTGCGTGGCACGCAACCTAGCCTCTTCGAGAAGGGGCGCCATCTCCGGGGAGAAATTACGTGCAGGTTCCCACGAGTTGTGCTCACTTGAGTAGTCCGTCAACTTGACCAAGTACTCGTGCACTGTTTGCTTGCGCCGGTGCCTACCCACACGTCGAGTGCGGTAGTCCAAGATACGCTCCACATCGTACACCTTCTGCTTTCCTGCGACCCAATTCTCAGGACCTGGTTTGACTGCTGCAGGGGTATCAGTGGTGACAGGCGCGGGCCATGCCACGATACGGACGAACAAGCGACACATGGAACGTTGGGTGGATGTTCATGTTAGAGGGCAACGCGAGCTTGACGGCTACGTTCCCTACCATGCGCACAACGGGGTACGGGCCAATCCAACGGGGCAAGGGCTTACGGGATCCTTCGGCAAAGGAACGCAGGTTCTCAGTGCTCAGCAGAACCATCTGTCCTTCCGAAAGGACCACGTCCCGCTTGGACTTGTTGTAGCACTCCGTTGCTCGTTGCTGCGCTGAGTCCAAACACGACTTCGCGTCTGTCATTCGGGATAAGAACGTCTTGGCAAAGGTCTTAGCCGCAGGGACATACACCTCCAGCTCACGCCACACAGGTAGCGCCGGGTGAAACCCATAAGTCAGGAAGAACGGGCTTTGACCTGTCGACCGATTAACAGCATTGTTAATCGCAAACTCTGCCGCAGTCAGGTAAGTATCCCAAATGAGAGGCGTGCGACCAGCAAAGTTGCGCAACATATCCCCCAGTGTGCGATTTGTGTGTTCGGTCTGGCCGTCAGACTGCGGGTGGTATGCCGTACTCAGGTTGACCCGCATGCCTACAAGCTTGCAGAGCGCTTCCCAAAACTTAGACGTGAACTGACCGCCTCGGTCCGAGACCACGTTCTTAGGGACGCCGTGCAACCAAACCACATTATCGAAAACAGGCGTGCAGTCTGTTCAGCAGTGCAGGTCGACGTGGTAGGTGCAAGCTGAACCATTTTAGTCAAACGGTCAACCATGACGAGCACCGAGTCGTATCCCCCCTCAGTTTTGGGCAGCGCGACCACGAAGTCCATGGAAACACTTTCCCAAGGCGCGTCAGGGATAGGCAATGGTTGCAACAACCCGTGGCCCCTGTTGTATCACTCCTCATAATCGCCCATTGATTCTGCGGAGAACCAGGCTTAGTGCATCATGCTCAATTATGTCGGAACGTACCAATCGAGGCAGCGGAAGTCTTTGATGCGAGGAGTTACAACGTATATTCCAAGACAGGCGTAGATGACGTGATAGGCTATCAGTGCCTAGCCGAGGCAATCATCATCTAACCGATGCAAATCGGTGCTCGGGCTTATCCAAGATATACGACCATAAGCGATATATAAGATGTAAGCTCAACCAAAGCGCGGTTAGCTTGTATCAGTGTCAATTGTTATGATTGCGTCTTAGTGCACGCGTATTTCTCTCATATATCCATGCTTAGGCCGTCAATGCGCATAGCAGATATACTCGCAGCGACGGCTCGCTGTACAAGAGATCTGAAAGTAGTAAGTGTACTACCGTGATCCCGCGTGCGGATATTGCTGTATAAGCCGTCATAGCAATAATGCAATGTTCTTTACTCGCGTAAAGGTGCCGACTACGCCATCACGCGTAGTGTTGCATTCGACGCGCCGCATCGCTCGAGCCATTGCCTCGCGACCTCGGGGTACACTCTCATTATCGTGCTCGAGTGCGCGCGTATGCATTTTGCACGTGTTATCATTAGTGCGCGTTGATGCGTGATGCATTATGCATTCTAGATCGTCCGCGACCAGGTCGCCGGACTATGGGCACTTATCGTGATGCCGATCACGCGATGTATGCTTGCAGCGTTGTGCACAATGCATTAGGCGATATGCTATTTGCGGGTTGCTTGTGCCCTTAGCCAGTGCGCCTAACGCGTGCGATGCAACGTGCTGTGTGACATGCGTGCGGTCGTGTCGCGCCCGCTGCCGTGCTGCTCCAAGCGTCCACGTACGACAGTGCCGTACCGCTCCGCGCGCCCACGTACGACAGTGACGTCATCAGTGCCGTACCACTCCGCACACCCACGTACGACAGTGACGTCATCAGTGCCGTACCGCTCCGCGCGCCCACGTACGACAGTGACGTCATCAGTGCCGTACCGCTCCGCGCGCCCACGTACGACAGTGACATCATCAGTGCCGTACTGCTCCGCGCGCACACGTACGACAGTGACGTCATCAGTGCCGTACCGCTCCGCGCGCCCACGTACGACAGTGACATCATCAGTGCCGTACCGCTCCACACATCCACGTACGACATCTGACGTCATCGGTGCCGTACCGCTCCACGCATCCACGTACGACATCTGACGTCATCAGTGCTGTACCGCTCCTTGCGTCCGCGTACGACAGTGACGTCATCAGTGCCGTACCGCTCCGCGTGCCCACGTACGACAGTGCCGTGGTGCCGCGCGCGATATAGTGATGGTGGGTGCAACTCTAGCAGAGCTTGGGCAAAGTGACGCGTGGTACAACAATTATTCCCCCCCCCCATAGGCAGCGTCCTCGCTGCCGCACTAGCGACAAAGGCTACTGAGATTGCGTGGCACGCAACCTAGCCTCTTCGAGAAGGGGCGCCATCTCCGGGGAGAAATTACGTGCAGGTTCCCACGAGTTGTGCTCACTTGAGTAGTCCGTCAACTTGACCAAGTACTCGTGCACTGTTTGCTTGCGCCGGTGCCTACCCACACGTCGAGTGCGGTAGTCCAAGATACGCTCCACATCGTACACCTTCTGCTTTCCTGCGACCCAATTCTCAGGACCTGGTTTGACTGCTGCAGGGGTATCAGTGGTGACAGGCGCGGGCCATGCCACGATACGGACGAACAAGCGACACATGGAACGTTGGGTGGATGTTCATGTTAGAGGGCAACGCGAGCTTGACGGCTACGTTCCCTACCATGCGCACAACGGGGTACGGGCCAATCCAACGGGGCAAGGGCTTACGGGATCCTTCGGCAAAGGAACGCAGGTTCTCAGTGCTCAGCAGAACCATCTGTCCTTCCGAAAGGACCACGTCCCGCTTGGACTTGTTGTAGCACTCCGTTGCTCGTTGCTGCGCTGAGTCCAAACACGACTTCGCGTCTGTCATTCGGGATAAGAACGTCTTGGCAAAGGTCTTAGCCGCAGGGACATACACCTCCAGCTCACGCCACACAGGTAGCGCCGGGTGAAACCCATAAGTCAGGAAGAACGGGCTTTGACCTGTCGACCGATTAACAGCATTGTTAATCGCAAACTCTGCCGCAGTCAGGTAAGTATCCCAAATGAGAGGCGTGCGACCAGCAAAGTTGCGCAACATATCCCCCAGTGTGCGATTTGTGTGTTCGGTCTGGCCGTCAGACTGCGGGTGGTATGCCGTACTCAGGTTGACCCGCATGCCTACAAGCTTGCAGAGCGCTTCCCAAAACTTAGACGTGAACTGACCGCCTCGGTCCGAGACCACGTTCTTAGGGACGCCGTGCAACCAAACCACATTATCGAAAACAGGCGTGCAGTCTGTTCAGCAGTGCAGGTCGACGTGGTAGGTGCAAGCTGAACCATTTTAGTCAAACGGTCAACCATGACGAGCACCGAGTCGTATCCCCCCTCAGTTTTGGGCAGCGCGACCACGAAGTCCATGGAAACACTTTCCCAAGGCGCGTCAGGGATAGGCAATGGTTGCAACAACCCGTGGCCCCTGTTGTATCACTCCTCATAATCGCCCATTGATTCTGCGGAGAACCAGGCTTAGTGCATCATGCTCAATTATGTCGGAACGTACCAATCGAGGCAGCGGAAGTCTTTGATGCGAGGAGTTACAACGTATATTCCAAGACAGGCGTAGATGACGTGATAGGCTATCAGTGCCTAGCCGAGGCAATCATCATCTAACCGATGCAAATCGGTGCTCGGGCTTATCCAAGATATACGACCATAAGCGATATATAAGATGTAAGCTCAACCAAAGCGCGGTTAGCTTGTATCAGTGTCAATTGTTATGATTGCGTCTTAGTGCACGCGTATTTCTCTCATATATCCATGCTTAGGCCGTCAATGCGCATAGCAGATATACTCGCAGCGACGGCTCGCTGTACAAGAGATCTGAAAGTAGTAAGTGTACTACCGTGATCCCGCGTGCGGATATTGCTGTATAAGCCGTCATAGCAATAATGCAATGTTCTTTACTCGCGTAAAGGTGCCGACTACGCCATCACGCGTAGTGTTGCATTCGACGCGCCGCATCGCTCGAGCCATTGCCTCGCGACCTCGGGGTACACTCTCATTATCGTGCTCAAGTGCGCGCGTATGCATTTTGCACGTGTTATCATTAGTGCGCGTTGATGCGTGATGCATTATGCATTCTAGATCGTCCGCGACCAGGTCGCCGGACTATGGGCACTTATCGTGATGCCGATCACGCGATGTATGCTTGCAGCGTTGTGCACAATGCATTAGGCGATATGCTATTTGCGGGTTGCTTGTGCCCTTAGCCAGTGCGCCTAACGCGTGCGATGCGACGTGCTGTGTGACATGCGTGCGGTCGTGTCGCGCCCGCTGCCGTGCTGCTCCAAGCGTCCACGTACGACAGTGCCGTACCACTCCGCACACCCACGTACGACAGTGACGTCATCAGTGCCGTACCGCTCCGCGCGCCCACGTACGACAGTGACGTCATCAGTGCCGTACCGCTCCGCGCGCCCACGTACGACAGTGACATCATCAGTGCCGTACTGCTCCGCGCGCACACGTACGACAGTGACGTCATCAGTGCCGTACCGCTCCGCGCGCCCACGTACGACAGTGACATCATCAGTGCCGTACCGCTCCACACATCCACGTACGACATCTGACGTCATCGGTGCCGTACCGCTCCACGCATCCACGTACGACATCTGACGTCATCAGTGCTGTACCGCTCCTTGCGTCCGCGTACGACAGTGACGTCATCAGTGCCGTACCGCTCCGCGTGCCCACGTACGACAGTGCCGTGGTGCCGCGCGCGATATAGTGATGGTGGGTGCAACTCTAGCAGAGCTTGGGCAAAGTGACGCGTGGTACAACAATTATTCCCCCCCCCCATAGGCAGCGTCCTCGCTGCCGCACTAGCGACAAAGGCTACTGAGATTGCGTGGCACGCAACCTAGCCTCTTCGAGAAGGGGCGCCATCTCCGGGGAGAAATTACGTGCAGGTTCCCACGAGTTGTGCTCACTTGAGTAGTCCGTCAACTTGACCAAGTACTCGTGCACTGTTTGCTTGCGCCGGTGCCTACCCACACGTCGAGTGCGGTAGTCCAAGATACGCTCCACATCGTACACCTTCTGCTTTCCTGCGACCCAATTCTCAGGACCTGGTTTGACTGCTGCAGGGGTATCAGTGGTGACAGGCGCGGGCCATGCCACGATACGGACGAACAAGCGACACATGGAACGTTGGGTGGATGTTCATGTTAGAGGGCAACGCGAGCTTGACGGCTACGTTCCCTACCATGCGCACAACGGGGTACGGGCCAATCCAACGGGGCAAGGGCTTACGGGATCCTTCGGCAAAGGAACGCAGGTTCTCAGTGCTCAGCAGAACCATCTGTCCTTCCGAAAGGACCACGTCCCGCTTGGACTTGTTGTAGCACTCCGTTGCTCGTTGCTGCGCTGAGTCCAAACACGACTTCGCGTCTGTCATTCGGGATAAGAACGTCTTGGCAAAGGTCTTAGCCGCAGGGACATACACCTCCAGCTCACGCCACACAGGTAGCGCCGGGTGAAACCCATAAGTCAGGAAGAACGGGCTTTGACCTGTCGACCGATTAACAGCATTGTTAATCGCAAACTCTGCCGCAGTCAGGTAAGTATCCCAAATGAGAGGCGTGCGACCAGCAAAGTTGCGCAACATATCCCCCAGTGTGCGATTTGTGTGTTCGGTCTGGCCGTCAGACTGCGGGTGGTATGCCGTACTCAGGTTGACCCGCATGCCTACAAGCTTGCAGAGCGCTTCCCAAAACTTAGACGTGAACTGACCGCCTCGGTCCGAGACCACGTTCTTAGGGACGCCGTGCAACCAAACCACATTATCGAAAACAGGCGTGCAGTCTGTTCAGCAGTGCAGGTCGACGTGGTAGGTGCAAGCTGAACCATTTTAGTCAAACGGTCAACCATGACGAGCACCGAGTCGTATCCCCCCTCAGTTTTGGGCAGCGCGACCACGAAGTCCATGGAAACACTTTCCCAAGGCGCGTCAGGGATAGGCAATGGTTGCAACAACCCGTGGCCCCTGTTGTATCACTCCTCATAATCGCCCATTGATTCTGCGGAGAACCAGGCTTAGTGCATCATGCTCAATTATGTCGGAACGTACCAATCGAGGCAGCGGAAGTCTTTGATGCGAGGAGTTACAACGTATATTCCAAGACAGGCGTAGATGACGTGATAGGCTATCAGTGCCTAGCCGAGGCAATCATCATCTAACCGATGCAAATCGGTGCTCGGGCTTATCCAAGATATACGACCATAAGCGATATATAAGATGTAAGCTCAACCAAAGCGCGGTTAGCTTGTATCAGTGTCAATTGTTATGATTGCGTCTTAGTGCACGCGTATTTCTCTCATATATCCATGCTTAGGCCGTCAATGCGCATAGCAGATATACTCGCAGCGACGGCTCGCTGTACAAGAGATCTGAAAGTAGTAAGTGTACTACCGTGATCCCGCGTGCGGATATTGCTGTATAAGCCGTCATAGCAATAATGCAATGTTCTTTACTCGCGTAAAGGTGCCGACTACGCCATCACGCGTAGTGTTGCATTCGACGCGCCGCATCGCTCGAGCCATTGCCTCGCGACCTCGGGGTACACTCTCATTATCGTGCTCGAGTGCGCGCGTATGCATTTTGCACGTGTTATCATTAGTGCGCGTTGATGCGTGATGCATTATGCATTCTAGATCGTCCGCGACCAGGTCGCCGGACTATGGGCACTTATCGTGATGCCGATCACGCGATGTATGCTTGCAGCGTTGTGCACAATGCATTAGGCGATATGCTATTTGCGGGTTGCTTGTGCCCTTAGCCAGTGCGCCTAACGCGTGCGATGCGACGTGCTGTGTGACATGCGTGCGGTCGTGTCGCGCCCGCTGCCGTGCTGCTCCAAGCGTCCACGTACGACAGTGCCGTACCGCTCCGCGCGCCCACGTACGACAGTGACGTCATCAGTGCCGTACCACTCCGCACACCCACGTACGACAGTGACGTCATCAGTGCCGTACCGCTCCGCGCGCCCACGTACGACAGTGACGTCATCAGTGCCGTACCGCTCCGCGCGCCCACGTACGACAGTGACATCATCAGTGCCGTACTGCTCCGCGCGCACACGTACGACAGTGACGTCATCAGTGCCGTACCGCTCCGCGCGCCCACGTACGACAGTGACATCATCAGTGCCGTACCGCTCCACACATCCACGTACGACATCTGACGTCATCGGTGCCGTACCGCTCCACGCATCCACGTACGACATCTGACGTCATCAGTGCCGTACCGCTCCGCGTGCCCACGTACGACAGTGCCGTGGTGCCGCGCGCGATATAGTGATGGTGGGTGCAACTCTAGCAGAGCTTGGGCAAAGTGACGCGTGGTACAACAATTATTCCCCCCCCCATAGGCAGCGTCCTCGCTGCCGCACTAGCGACAAAGGCTACTGAGATTGCGTGGCACGCAACCTAGCCTCTTCGAGAAGGGGCGCCATCTCCGGGGAGAAATTACGTGCAGGTTCCCACGAGTTGTGCTCACTTGAGTAGTCCGTCAACTTGACCAAGTACTCGTGCACTGTTTGCTTGCGCCGGTGCCTACCCACACGTCGAGTGCGGTAGTCCAAGATACGCTCCACATCGTACACCTTCTGCTTTCCTGCGACCCAATTCTCAGGACCTGGTTTGACTGCTGCAGGGGTATCAGTGGTGACAGGCGCGGGCCATGCCACGATACGGACGAACAAGCGACACATGGAACGTTGGGTGGATGTTCATGTTAGAGGGCAACGCGAGCTTGACGGCTACGTTCCCTACCATGCGCACAACGGGGTACGGGCCAATCCAACGGGGCAAGGGCTTACGGGATCCTTCGGCAAAGGAACGCAGGTTCTCAGTGCTCAGCAGAACCATCTGTCCTTCCGAAAGGACCACGTCCCGCTTGGACTTGTTGTAGCACTCCGTTGCTCGTTGCTGCGCTGAGTCCAAACACGACTTCGCGTCTGTCATTCGGGATAAGAACGTCTTGGCAAAGGTCTTAGCCGCAGGGACATACACCTCCAGCTCACGCCACACAGGTAGCGCCGGGTGAAACCCATAAGTCAGGAAGAACGGGCTTTGACCTGTCGACCGATTAACAGCATTGTTAATCGCAAACTCTGCCGCAGTCAGGTAAGTATCCCAAATGAGAGGCGTGCGACCAGCAAAGTTGCGCAACATATCCCCCAGTGTGCGATTTGTGTGTTCGGTCTGGCCGTCAGACTGCGGGTGGTATGCCGTACTCAGGTTGACCCGCATGCCTACAAGCTTGCAGAGCGCTTCCCAAAACTTAGACGTGAACTGACCGCCTCGGTCCGAGACCACGTTCTTAGGGACGCCGTGCAACCAAACCACATTATCGAAAACAGGCGTGCAGTCTGTTCAGCAGTGCAGGTCGACGTGGTAGGTGCAAGCTGAACCATTTTAGTCAAACGGTCAACCATGACGAGCACCGAGTCGTATCCCCCCTCAGTTTTGGGCAGCGCGACCACGAAGTCCATGGAAACACTTTCCCAAGGCGCGTCAGGGATAGGCAATGGTTGCAACAACCCGTGGCCCCTGTTGTATCACTCCTCATAATCGCCCATTGATTCTGCGGAGAACCAGGCTTAGTGCATCATGCTCAATTATGTCGGAACGTACCAATCGAGGCAGCGGAAGTCTTTGATGCGAGGAGTTACAACGTATATTCCAAGACAGGCGTAGATGACGTGATAGGCTATCAGTGCCTAGCCGAGGCAATCATCATCTAACCGATGCAAATCGGTGCTCGGGCTTATCCAAGATATACGACCATAAGCGATATATAAGATGTAAGCTCAACCAAAGCGCGGTTAGCTTGTATCAGTGTCAATTGTTATGATTGCGTCTTAGTGCACGCGTATTTCTCTCATATATCCATGCTTAGGCCGTCAATGCGCATAGCAGATATACTCGCAGCGACGGCTCGCTGTACAAGAGATCTGAAAGTAGTAAGTGTACTACCGTGATCCCGCGTGCGGATATTGCTGTATAAGCCGTCATAGCAATAATGCAATGTTCTTTACTCGCGTAAAGGTGCCGACTACGCCATCACGCGTAGTGTTGCATTCGACGCGCCGCATCGCTCGAGCCATTGCCTCGCGACCTCGGGGTACACTCTCATTATCGTGCTCGAGTGCGCGCGTATGCATTTTGCACGTGTTATCATTAGTGCGCGTTGATGCGTGATGCATTATGCATTCTAGATCGTCCGCGACCAGGTCGCCGGACTATGGGCACTTATCGTGATGCCGATCACGCGATGTATGCTTGCAGCGTTGTGCACAATGCATTAGGCGATATGCTATTTGCGGGTTGCTTGTGCCCTTAGCCAGTGCGCCTAACGCGTGCGATGCGACGTGCTGTGTGACATGCGTGCGGTCGTGTCGCGCCCGCTGCCGTGCTGCTCCAAGCGTCCACGTACGACAGTGCCGTACCGCTCCGCGCGCCCACGTACGACAGTGACGTCATCAGTGCCGTACCACTCCGCACACCCACGTACGACAGTGACGTCATCAGTGCCGTACCGCTCCGCGCGCCCACGTACAACAGTGACGTCATCAGTGCCGTACCGCTCCGCGCGCCCACGTACGACAGTGACATCATCAGTGCCGTACTGCTCCGCGCGCACACGTACGACAGTGACGTCATCAGTGCCGTACCGCTCCGCGCGCCCACGTACGACAGTGACATCATCAGTGCCGTACCGCTCCACACATCCACGTACGACATCTGACGTCATCGGTGCCGTACCGCTCCACGCATCCACGTACGACATCTGACGTCATCAGTGCTGTACCGCTCCTTGCGTCCGCGTACGACAGTGACGTCATCAGTGCCGTACCGCTCCGCGTGCCCACGTACGACAGTGCCGTGGTGCCGCGCGCGATATAGTGATGGTGGGTGCAACTCTAGCAGAGCTTGGGCAAAGTGACGCGTGGTACAACAATTATTCCCCCCCCCCATAGGCAGCGTCCTCGCTGCTGCACTAGCGACAAAGGCTACTGAGATTGCGTGGCACGCAACCTAGCCTCTTCGAGAAGGGGCGCCATCTCCGGGGAGAAATTACGTGCAGGTTCCCACGAGTTGTGCTCACTTGAGTAGTCCGTCAACTTGACCAAGTACTCGTGCACTGTTTGCTTGCGCCGGTGCCTACCCACACGTCGAGTGCGGTAGTCCAAGATACGCTCCACATCGTACACCTTCTGCTTTCCTGCGACCCAATTCTCAGGACCTGGTTTGACTGCTGCAGGGGTATCAGTGGTGACAGGCGCGGGCCATGCCACGATACGGACGAACAAGCGACACATGGAACGTTGGGTGGATGTTCATGTTAGAGGGCAACGCGAGCTTGACGGCTACGTTCCCTACCATGCGCACAACGGGGTACGGGCCAATCCAACGGGGCAAGGGCTTACGGGATCCTTCGGCAAAGGAACGCAGGTTCTCAGTGCTCAGCAGAACCATCTGTCCTTCCGAAAGGACCACGTCCCGCTTGGACTTGTTGTAGCACTCCGTTGCTCGTTGCTGCGCTGAGTCCAAACACGACTTCGCGTCTGTCATTCGGGATAAGAACGTCTTGGCAAAGGTCTTAGCCGCAGGGACATACACCTCCAGCTCACGCCACACAGGTAGCGCCGGGTGAAACCCATAAGTCAGGAAGAACGGGCTTTGACCTGTCGACCGATTAACAGCATTGTTAATCGCAAACTCTGCCGCAGTCAGGTAAGTATCCCAAATGAGAGGCGTGCGACCAGCAAAGTTGCGCAACATATCCCCCAGTGTGCGATTTGTGTGTTCGGTCTGGCCGTCAGACTGCGGGTGGTATGCCGTACTCAGGTTGACCCGCATGCCTACAAGCTTGCAGAGCGCTTCCCAAAACTTAGACGTGAACTGACCGCCTCGGTCCGAGACCACGTTCTTAGGGACGCCGTGCAACCAAACCACATTATCGAAAACAGGCGTGCAGTCTGTTCAGCAGTGCAGGTCGACGTGGTAGGTGCAAGCTGAACCATTTTAGTCAAACGGTCAACCATGACGAGCACCGAGTCGTATCCCCCCTCAGTTTTGGGCAGCGCGACCACGAAGTCCATGGAAACACTTTCCCAAGGCGCGTCAGGGATAGGCAATGGTTGCAACAACCCGTGGCCCCTGTTGTATCACTCCTCATAATCGCCCATTGATTCTGCGGAGAACCAGGCTTAGTGCATCATGCTCAATTATGTCGGAACGTACCAATCGAGGCAGCGGAAGTCTTTGATGCGAGGAGTTACAACGTATATTCCAAGACAGGCGTAGATGACGTGATAGGCTATCAGTGCCTAGCCGAGGCAATCATCATCTAACCGATGCAAATCGGTGCTCGGGCTTATCCAAGATATACGACCATAAGCGATATATAAGATGTAAGCTCAACCAAAGCGCGGTTAGCTTGTATCAGTGTCAATTGTTATGATTGCGTCTTAGTGCACGCGTATTTCTCTCATATATCCATGCTTAGGCCGTCAATGCGCATAGCAGATATACTCGCAGCGACGGCTCGCTGTACAAGAGATCTGAAAGTAGTAAGTGTACTACCGTGATCCCGCGTGCGGATATTGCTGTATAAGCCGTCATAGCAATAATGCAATGTTCTTTACTCGCGTAAAGGTGCCGACTACGCCATCACGCGTAGTGTTGCATTCGACGCGCCGCATCGCTCGAGCCATTGCCTCGCGACCTCGGGGTACACTCTCATTATCGTGCTCGAGTGCGCGCGTATGCATTTTGCACGTGTTATCATTAGTGCGCGTTGATGCGTGATGCATTATGCATTCTAGATCGTCCGCGACCAGGTCGCCGGACTATGGGCACTTATCGTGATGCCGATCACGCGATGTATGCTTGCAGCGTTGTGCACAATGCATTAGGCGATATGCTATTTGCGGGTTGCTTGTGCCCTTAGCCAGTGCGCCTAACGCGTGCGATGCGACGTGCTGTGTGACATGCGTGCGGTCGTGTCGCGCCCGCTGCCGTGCTGCTCCAAGCGTCCACGTACGACAGTGCCGTACCGCTCCGCGCGCCCACGTACGACAGTGACGTCATCAGTGCCGTACCACTCCGCACACCCACGTACGACAGTGACGTCATCAGTGCCGTACCGCTCCGCGCGCCCACGTACGACAGTGACGTCATCAGTGCCGTACCGCTCCGCGCGCCCACGTACGACAGTGACATCATCAGTGCCGTACTGCTCCGCGCGCACACGTACGACAGTGACGTCATCAGTGCCGTACCGCTCCGCGCGCCCACGTACGACAGTGACATCATCAGTGCCGTACCGCTCCACACATCCACGTACGACATCTGACGTCATCGGTGCCGTACCGCTCCACGCATCCACGTACGACATCTGACGTCATCAGTGCTGTACCGCTCCTTGCGTCCGCGTACGACAGTGACGTCATCAGTGCCGTACCGCTCCGCGTGCCCACGTACGACAGTGCCGTGGTGCCGCGCGCGATATAGTGATGGTGGGTGCAACTCTAGCAGAGCTTGGGCAAAGTGACGCGTGGTACAACAATTATTCCCCCCCCCCATAGGCAGCGTCCTCGCTGCCGCACTAGCGACAAAGGCTACTGAGATTGCGTGGCACGCAACCTAGCCTCTTCGAGAAGGGGCGCCATCTCCGGGGAGAAATTACGTGCAGGTTCCCACGAGTTGTGCTCACTTGAGTAGTCCGTCAACTTGACCAAGTACTCGTGCACTGTTTGCTTGCGCCGGTGCCTACCCACACGTCGAGTGCGGTAGTCCAAGATACGCTCCACATCGTACACCTTCTGCTTTCCTGCGACCCAATTCTCAGGACCTGGTTTGACTGCTGCAGGGGTATCAGTGGTGACAGGCGCGGGCCATGCCACGATACGGACGAACAAGCGACACATGGAACGTTGGGTGGATGTTCATGTTAGAGGGCAACGCGAGCTTGACGGCTACGTTCCCTACCATGCGCACAACGGGGTACGGGCCAATCCAACGGGGCAAGGGCTTACGGGATCCTTCGGCAAAGGAACGCAGGTTCTCAGTGCTCAGCAGAACCATCTGTCCTTCCGAAAGGACCACGTCCCGCTTGGACTTGTTGTAGCACTCCGTTGCTCGTTGCTGCGCTGAGTCCAAACACGACTTCGCGTCTGTCATTCGGGATAAGAACGTCTTGGCAAAGGTCTTAGCCGCAGGGACATACACCTCCAGCTCACGCCACACAGGTAGCGCCGGGTGAAACCCATAAGTCAGGAAGAACGGGCTTTGACCTGTCGACCGATTAACAGCATTGTTAATCGCAAACTCTGCCGCAGTCAGGTAAGTATCCCAAATGAGAGGCGTGCGACCAGCAAAGTTGCGCAACATATCCCCCAGTGTGCGATTTGTGTGTTCGGTCTGGCCGTCAGACTGCGGGTGGTATGCCGTACTCAGGTTGACCCGCATGCCTACAAGCTTGCAGAGCGCTTCCCAAAACTTAGACGTGAACTGACCGCCTCGGTCCGAGACCACGTTCTTAGGGACGCCGTGCAACCAAACCACATTATCGAAAACAGGCGTGCAGTCTGTTCAGCAGTGCAGGTCGACGTGGTAGGTGCAAGCTGAACCATTTTAGTCAAACGGTCAACCATGACGAGCACCGAGTCGTATCCCCCCTCAGTTTTGGGCAGCGCGACCACGAAGTCCATGGAAACACTTTCCCAAGGCGCGTCAGGGATAGGCAATGGTTGCAACAACCCGTGGCCCCTGTTGTATCACTCCTCATAATCGCCCATTGATTCTGCGGAGAACCAGGCTTAGTGCATCATGCTCAATTATGTCGGAACGTACCAATCGAGGCAGCGGAAGTCTTTGATGCGAGGAGTTACAACGTATATTCCAAGACAGGCGTAGATGACGTGATAGGCTATCAGTGCCTAGCCGAGGCAATCATCATCTAACCGATGCAAATCGGTGCTCGGGCTTATCCAAGATATACGACCATAAGCGATATATAAGATGTAAGCTCAACCAAAGCGCGGTTAGCTTGTATCAGTGTCAATTGTTATGATTGCGTCTTAGTGCACGCGTATTTCTCTCATATATCCATGCTTAGGCCGTCAATGCGCATAGCAGATATACTCGCAGCGACGGCTCGCTGTACAAGAGATCTGAAAGTAGTAAGTGTACTACCGTGATCCCGCGTGCGGATATTGCTGTATAAGCCGTCATAGCAATAATGCAATGTTCTTTACTCGCGTAAAGGTGCCGACTACGCCATCACGCGTAGTGTTGCATTCGACGCGCCGCATCGCTCGAGCCATTGCCTCGCGACCTCGGGGTACACTCTCATTATCGTGCTCGAGTGCGCGCGTATGCATTTTGCACGTGTTATCATTAGTGCGCGTTGATGCGTGATGCATTATGCATTCTAGATCGTCCGCGACCAGGTCGCCGGACTATGGGCACTTATCGTGATGCCGATCACGCGATGTATGCTTGCAGCGTTGTGCACAATGCATTAGGCGATATGCTATTTGCGGGTTGCTTGTGCCCTTAGCCAGTGCGCCTAACGCGTGCGATGCGACGTGCTGTGTGACATGCGTGCGGTCGTGTCGCGCCCGCTGCCGTGCTGCTCCAAGCGTCCACGTACGACAGTGCCGTACCGCTCCGCGCGCCCACGTACGACAGTGACGTCATCAGTGCCGTACCACTCCGCACACCCACGTACGACAGTGACGTCATCAGTGCCGTACCGCTCCGCGCGCCCACGTACGACAGTGACGTCATCAGTGCCGTACCGCTCCGCGCGCCCACGTACGACAGTGACATCATCAGTGCCGTACTGCTCCGCGCGCACACGTACGACAGTGACGTCATCAGTGCCGTACCGCTCCGCGCGCCCACGTACGACAGTGACATCATCAGTGCCGTACCGCTCCACACATCCACGTACGACATCTGACGTCATCGGTGCCGTACCGCTCCACGCATCCACGTACGACATCTGACGTCATCAGTGCCGTACCGCTCCGCGTGCCCACGTACGACAGTGCCGTGGTGCCGCGCGCGATATAGTGATGGTGGGTGCAACTCTAGCAGAGCTTGGGCAAAGTGACGCGTGGTACAACAATTATTCCCCCCCCCCATAGGCAGCGTCCTCGCTGCCGCACTAGCGACAAAGGCTACTGAGATTGCGTGGCACGCAACCTAGCCTCTTCGAGAAGGGGCGCCATCTCCGGGGAGAAATTACGTGCAGGTTCCCACGAGTTGTGCTCACTTGAGTAGTCCGTCAACTTGACCAAGTACTCGTGCACTGTTTGCTTGCGCCGGTGCCTACCCACACGTCGAGTGCGGTAGTCCAAGATACGCTCCACATCGTACACCTTCTGCTTTCCTGCGACCCAATTCTCAGGACCTGGTTTGACTGCTGCAGGGGTATCAGTGGTGACAGGCGCGGGCCATGCCACGATACGGACGAACAAGCGACACATGGAACGTTGGGTGGATGTTCATGTTAGAGGGCAACGCGAGCTTGACGGCTACGTTCCCTACCATGCGCACAACGGGGTACGGGCCAATCCAACGGGGCAAGGGCTTACGGGATCCTTCGGCAAAGGAACGCAGGTTCTCAGTGCTCAGCAGAACCATCTGTCCTTCCGAAAGGACCACGTCCCGCTTGGACTTGTTGTAGCACTCCGTTGCTCGTTGCTGCGCTGAGTCCAAACACGACTTCGCGTCTGTCATTCGGGATAAGAACGTCTTGGCAAAGGTCTTAGCCGCAGGGACATACACCTCCAGCTCACGCCACACAGGTAGCGCCGGGTGAAACCCATAAGTCAGGAAGAACGGGCTTTGACCTGTCGACCGATTAACAGCATTGTTAATCGCAAACTCTGCCGCAGTCAGGTAAGTATCCCAAATGAGAGGCGTGCGACCAGCAAAGTTGCGCAACATATCCCCCAGTGTGCGATTTGTGTGTTCGGTCTGGCCGTCAGACTGCGGGTGGTATGCCGTACTCAGGTTGACCCGCATGCCTACAAGCTTGCAGAGCGCTTCCCAAAACTTAGACGTGAACTGACCGCCTCGGTCCGAGACCACGTTCTTAGGGACGCCGTGCAACCAAACCACATTATCGAAAACAGGCGTGCAGTCTGTTCAGCAGTGCAGGTCGACGTGGTAGGTGCAAGCTGAACCATTTTAGTCAAACGGTCAACCATGACGAGCACCGAGTCGTATCCCCCCTCAGTTTTGGGCAGCGCGACCACGAAGTCCATGGAAACACTTTCCCAAGGCGCGTCAGGGATAGGCAATGGTTGCAACAACCCGTGGCCCCTGTTGTATCACTCCTCATAATCGCCCATTGATTCTGCGGAGAACCAGGCTTAGTGCATCATGCTCAATTATGTCGGAACGTACCAATCGAGGCAGCGGAAGTCTTTGATGCGAGGAGTTACAACGTATATTCCAAGACAGGCGTAGATGACGTGATAGGCTATCAGTGCCTAGCCGAGGCAATCATCATCTAACCGATGCAAATCGGTGCTCGGGCTTATCCAAGATATACGACCATAAGCGATATATAAGATGTAAGCTCAACCAAAGCGCGGTTAGCTTGTATCAGTGTCAATTGTTATGATTGCGTCTTAGTGCACGCGTATTTCTCTCATATATCCATGCTTAGGCCGTCAATGCGCATAGCAGATATACTCGCAGCGACGGCTCGCTGTACAAGAGATCTGAAAGTAGTAAGTGTACTACCGTGATCCCGCGTGCGGATATTGCTGTATAAGCCGTCATAGCAATAATGCAATGTTCTTTACTCGCGTAAAGGTGCCGACTACGCCATCACGCGTAGTGTTGCATTCGACGCGCCGCATCGCTCGAGCCATTGCCTCGCGACCTCGGGGTACACTCTCATTATCGTGCTCGAGTGCGCGCGTATGCATTTTGCACGTGTTATCATTAGTGCGCGTTGATGCGTGATGCATTATGCATTCTAGATCGTCCGCGACCAGGTCGCCGGACTATGGGCACTTATCGTGATGCCGATCACGCGATGTATGCTTGCAGCGTTGTGCACAATGCATTAGGCGATATGCTATTTGCGGGTTGCTTGTGCCCTTAGCCAGTGCGCCTAACGCGTGCGATGCGACGTGCTGTGTGACATGCGTGCGGTCGTGTCGCGCCCGCTGCCGTGCTGCTCCAAGCGTCCACGTACGACAGTGCCGTACCGCTCCGCGCGCCCACGTACGACAGTGACGTCATCAGTGCCGTACTGCTCCGCGCGCACACGTACGACAGTGACGTCATCAGTGCCGTACCGCTCCGCGCGCCCACGTACGACAGTGACATCATCAGTGCCGTACCGCTCCACACATCCACGTACGACATCTGACGTCATCGGTGCCGTACCGCTCCACGCATCCACGTACGACATCTGACGTCATCAGTGCTGTACCGCTCCTTGCGTCCGCGTACGACAGTGACGTCATCAGTGCCGTACCGCTCCGCGTGCCACGTACGACAGTGCCGTGGTGCCGCGCGCGATATAGTGATGGTGGGTGCAACTCTAGCAGAGCTTGGGCAAAGTGACGCGTGGTACAACAATTATTCCCCCCCCCCATAGGCAGCGTCCTCGCTGCCGCACTAGCGACAAAGGCTACTGAGATTGCGTGGCACGCAACCTAGCCTCTTCGAGAAGGGGCGCCATCTCCGGGGAGAAATTACGTGCAGGTTCCCACGAGTTGTGCTCACTTGAGTAGTCCGTCAACTTGACCAAGTACTCGTGCACTGTTTGCTTGCGCCGGTGCCTACCCACACGTCGAGTGCGGTAGTCCAAGATACGCTCCACATCGTACACCTTCTGCTTTCCTGCGACCCAATTCTCAGGACCTGGTTTGACTGCTGCAGGGGTATCAGTGGTGACAGGCGCGGGCCATGCCACGATACGGACGAACAAGCGACACATGGAACGTTGGGTGGATGTTCATGTTAGAGGGCAACGCGAGCTTGACGGCTACGTTCCCTACCATGCGCACAACGGGGTACGGGCCAATCCAACGGGGCAAGGGCTTACGGGATCCTTCGGCAAAGGAACGCAGGTTCTCAGTGCTCAGCAGAACCATCTGTCCTTCCGAAAGGACCACGTCCCGCTTGGACTTGTTGTAGCACTCCGTTGCTCGTTGCTGCGCTGAGTCCAAACACGACTTCGCGTCTGTCATTCGGGATAAGAACGTCTTGGCAAAGGTCTTAGCCGCAGGGACATACACCTCCAGCTCACGCCACACAGGTAGCGCCGGGTGAAACCCATAAGTCAGGAAGAACGGGCTTTGACCTGTCGACCGATTAACAGCATTGTTAATCGCAAACTCTGCCGCAGTCAGGTAAGTATCCCAAATGAGAGGCGTGCGACCAGCAAAGTTGCGCAACATATCCCCCAGTGTGCGATTTGTGTGTTCGGTCTGGCCGTCAGACTGCGGGTGGTATGCCGTACTCAGGTTGACCCGCATGCCTACAAGCTTGCAGAGCGCTTCCCAAAACTTAGACGTGAACTGACCGCCTCGGTCCGAGACCACGTTCTTAGGGACGCCGTGCAACCAAACCACATTATCGAAAACAGGCGTGCAGTCTGTTCAGCAGTGCAGGTCGACGTGGTAGGTGCAAGCTGAACCATTTTAGTCAAACGGTCAACCATGACGAGCACCGAGTCGTATCCCCCCTCAGTTTTGGGCAGCGCGACCACGAAGTCCATGGAAACACTTTCCCAAGGCGCGTCAGGGATAGGCAATGGTTGCAACAACCCGTGGCCCCTGTTGTATCACTCCTCATAATCGCCCATTGATTCTGCGGAGAACCAGGCTTAGTGCATCATGCTCAATTATGTCGGAACGTACCAATCGAGGCAGCGGAAGTCTTTGATGCGAGGAGTTACAACGTATATTCCAAGACAGGCGTAGATGACGTGATAGGCTATCAGTGCCTAGCCGAGGCAATCATCATCTAACCGATGCAAATCGGTGCTCGGGCTTATCCAAGATATACGACCATAAGCGATATATAAGATGTAAGCTCAACCAAAGCGCGGTTAGCTTGTATCAGTGTCAATTGTTATGATTGCGTCTTAGTGCACGCGTATTTCTCTCATATATCCATGCTTAGGCCGTCAATGCGCATAGCAGATATACTCGCAGCGACGGCTCGCTGTACAAGAGATCTGAAAGTAGTAAGTGTACTACCGTGATCCCGCGTGCGGATATTGCTGTATAAGCCGTCATAGCAATAATGCAATGTTCTTTACTCACGTAAAGGTGCCGACTACGCCATCACGCGTAGTGTTGCATTCGACGCGCCGCATCGCTCGAGCCATTGCCTCGCGACCTCGGGGTACACTCTCATTATCGTGCTCGAGTGCGCGCGTATGCATTTTGCACGTGTTATCATTAGTGCGCGTTGATGCGTGATGCATTATGCATTCTAGATCGTCCGCGACCAGGTCGCCGGACTATGGGCACTTATCGTGATGCCGATCACGCGATGTATGCTTGCAGCGTTGTGCACAATGCATTAGGCGATATGCTATTTGCGGGTTGCTTGTGCCCTTAGCCAGTGCGCCTAACGCGTGCGATGCAACGTGCTGTGTGACATGCGTGCGGTCGTGTCGCGCCCGCTGCCGTGCTGCTCCAAGCGTCCACGTACGACAGTGCCGTACCGCTCCGCGCGCCCACGTACGACAGTGACGTCATCAGTGCCGTACCACTCCGCACACCCACGTACGACAGTGACGTCATCAGTGCCGTACCGCTCCGCGCGCCCACGTACGACAGTGACGTCATCAGTGCCGTACCGCTCCGCGCGCCCACGTACGACAGTGACATCATCAGTGCCGTACTGCTCCGCGCGCACACGTACGACAGTGACGTCATCAGTGCCGTACCGCTCCGCGCGCCCACGTACGACAGTGACATCATCAGTGCCGTACCGCTCCACACATCCACGTACGACATCTGACGTCATCGGTGCCGTACCGCTCCACGCATCCACGTACGACATCTGACGTCATCAGTGCTGTACCGCTCCTTGCGTCCGCGTACGACAGTGACGTCATCAGTGCCGTACCGCTCCGCGTGCCCACGTACGACAGTGCCGTGGTGCCGCGCGCGATATAGTGATGGTGGGTGCAACTCTAGCAGAGCTTGGGCAAAGTGACGCGTGGTACAACAATTATTCCCCCCCCCCATAGGCAGCGTCCTCGCTGCCGCACTAGCGACAAAGGCTACTGAGATTGCGTGGCACGCAACCTAGCCTCTTCGAGAAGGGGCGCCATCTCCGGGGAGAAATTACGTGCAGGTTCCCACGAGTTGTGCTCACTTGAGTAGTCCGTCAACTTGACCAAGTACTCGTGCACTGTTTGCTTGCGCCGGTGCCTACCCACACGTCGAGTGCGGTAGTCCAAGATACGCTCCACATCGTACACCTTCTGCTTTCCTGCGACCCAATTCTCAGGACCTGGTTTGACTGCTGCAGGGGTATCAGTGGTGACAGGCGCGGGCCATGCCACGATACGGACGAACAAGCGACACATGGAACGTTGGGTGGATGTTCATGTTAGAGGGCAACGCGAGCTTGACGGCTACGTTCCCTACCATGCGCACAACGGGGTACGGGCCAATCCAACGGGGCAAGGGCTTACGGGATCCTTCGGCAAAGGAACGCAGGTTCTCAGTGCTCAGCAGAACCATCTGTCCTTCCGAAAGGACCACGTCCCGCTTGGACTTGTTGTAGCACTCCGTTGCTCGTTGCTGCGCTGAGTCCAAACACGACTTCGCGTCTGTCATTCGGGATAAGAACGTCTTGGCAAAGGTCTTAGCCGCAGGGACATACACCTCCAGCTCACGCCACACAGGTAGCGCCGGGTGAAACCCATAAGTCAGGAAGAACGGGCTTTGACCTGTCGACCGATTAACAGCATTGTTAATCGCAAACTCTGCCGCAGTCAGGTAAGTATCCCAAATGAGAGGCGTGCGACCAGCAAAGTTGCGCAACATATCCCCCAGTGTGCGATTTGTGTGTTCGGTCTGGCCGTCAGACTGCGGGTGGTATGCCGTACTCAGGTTGACCCGCATGCCTACAAGCTTGCAGAGCGCTTCCCAAAACTTAGACGTGAACTGACCGCCTCGGTCCGAGACCACGTTCTTAGGGACGCCGTGCAACCAAACCACATTATCGAAAACAGGCGTGCAGTCTGTTCAGCAGTGCAGGTCGACGTGGTAGGTGCAAGCTGAACCATTTTAGTCAAACGGTCAACCATGACGAGCACCGAGTCGTATCCCCCCTCAGTTTTGGGCAGCGCGACCACGAAGTCCATGGAAACACTTTCCCAAGGCGCGTCAGGGATAGGCAATGGTTGCAACAACCCGTGGCCCCTGTTGTATCACTCCTCATAATCGCCCATTGATTCTGCGGAGAACCAGGCTTAGTGCATCATGCTCAATTATGTCGGAACGTACCAATCGAGGCAGCGGAAGTCTTTGATGCGAGGAGTTACAACGTATATTCCAAGACAGGCGTAGATGACGTGATAGGCTATCAGTGCCTAGCCGAGGCAATCATCATCTAACCGATGCAAATCGGTGCTCGGGCTTATCCAAGATATACGACCATAAGCGATATATAAGATGTAAGCTCAACCAAAGCGCGGTTAGCTTGTATCAGTGTCAATTGTTATGATTGCGTCTTAGTGCACGCGTATTTCTCTCATATATCCATGCTTAGGCCGTCAATGCGCATAGCAGATATACTCGCAGCGACGGCTCGCTGTACAAGAGATCTGAAAGTAGTAAGTGTACTACCGTGATCCCGCGTGCGGATATTGCTGTATAAGCCGTCATAGCAATAATGCAATGTTCTTTACTCGCGTAAAGGTGCCGACTACGCCATCACGCGTAGTGTTGCATTCGACGCGCCGCATCGCTCGAGCCATTGCCTCGCGACCTCGGGGTACACTCTCATTATCGTGCTCGAGTGCGCGCGTATGCATTTTGCACGTGTTATCATTAGTGCGCGTTGATGCGTGATGCATTATGCATTCTAGATCGTCCGCGACCAGGTCGCCGGACTATGGGCACTTATCGTGATGCCGATCACGCGATGTATGCTTGCAGCGTTGTGCACAATGCATTAGGCGATATGCTATTTGCGGGTTGCTTGTGCCCTTAGCCAGTGCGCCTAACGCGTGCGATGCGACGTGCTGTGTGACATGCGTGCGGTCGTGTCGCGCCCGCTGCCGTGCTGCTCCAAGCGTCCACGTACGACAGTGCCGTACCGCTCCGCGCAGCCCACGTACGACAGTGACGTCATCAGTGCCGTACCGACTCCGCGCGCCCACGTACGACAGTGACGTCATCAGTGCCGTACCGCTCCGCGCGCCCACGTACGACAGTGACATCATCAGTGCCGTACTGCTCCGCGCGCCCACGTACGACAGTGACAGTCATCAGTGCCGTACCTGCTCCGCGCGCACACGTACGACAGTGACGTCATCAGTGCCGTACCGCTCCAGCACATCCACGTACGACATCTGACAGTCATCAGTGCCGTACCGCTCCACGCATCCACGTACGACATCTGACGTCATCGGTGCCTGTACCGCTCCACTGCGTCCACGTACGACATCTGACGTCATCAGTGCCGTACCGCTCCGCGTGCCCACGTACGACAGTGCCGTGGTGCCGCGCGCGATATAGTGATGGTGGGTGCAACTCTAGCAGAGCTTGGGCAAAGTGACGCGTGGTACAACAATTATTCCCCCCCCCCATAGGCAGCGTCCTCGCTGCCGCACTAGCGACAAAGGCTACTGAGATTGCGTGGCACGCAACCTAGCCTCTTCGAGAAGGGGCGCCATCTCCGGGGAGAAATTACGTGCAGGTTCCCACGAGTTGTGCTCACTTGAGTAGTCCGTCAACTTGACCAAGTACTCGTGCACTGTTTGCTTGCGCCGGTGCCTACCCACACGTCGAGTGCGGTAGTCCAAGATACGCTCCACATCGTACACCTTCTGCTTTCCTGCGACCCAATTCTCAGGACCTGGTTTGACTGCTGCAGGGGTATCAGTGGTGACAGGCGCGGGCCATGCCACGATACGGACGAACAAGCGACACATGGAACGTTGGGTGGATGTTCATGTTAGAGGGCAACGCGAGCTTGACGGCTACGTTCCCTACCATGCGCACAACGGGGTACGGGCCAATCCAACGGGGCAAGGGCTTACGGGATCCTTCGGCAAAGGAACGCAGGTTCTCAGTGCTCAGCAGAACCATCTGTCCTTCCGAAAGGACCACGTCCCGCTTGGACTTGTTGTAGCACTCCGTTGCTCGTTGCTGCGCTGAGTCCAAACACGACTTCGCGTCTGTCATTCGGGATAAGAACGTCTTGGCAAAGGTCTTAGCCGCAGGGACATACACCTCCAGCTCACGCCACACAGGTAGCGCCGGGTGAAACCCATAAGTCAGGAAGAACGGGCTTTGACCTGTCGACCGATTAACAGCATTGTTAATCGCAAACTCTGCCGCAGTCAGGTAAGTATCCCAAATGAGAGGCGTGCGACCAGCAAAGTTGCGCAACATATCCCCCAGTGTGCGATTTGTGTGTTCGGTCTGGCCGTCAGACTGCGGGTGGTATGCCGTACTCAGGTTGACCCGCATGCCTACAAGCTTGCAGAGCGCTTCCCAAAACTTAGACGTGAACTGACCGCCTCGGTCCGAGACCACGTTCTTAGGGACGCCGTGCAACCAAACCACATTATCGAAAACAGGCGTGCAGTCTGTTCAGCAGTGCAGGTCGACGTGGTAGGTGCAAGCTGAACCATTTTAGTCAAACGGTCAACCATGACGAGCACCGAGTCGTATCCCCCCTCAGTTTTGGGCAGCGCGACCACGAAGTCCATGGAAACACTTTCCCAAGGCGCGTCAGGGATAGGCAATGGTTGCAACAACCCGTGGCCCCTGTTGTATCACTCCTCATAATCGCCCATTGATTCTGCGGAGAACCAGGCTTAGTGCATCATGCTCAATTATGTCGGAACGTACCAATCGAGGCAGCGGAAGTCTTTGATGCGAGGAGTTACAACGTATATTCCAAGACAGGCGTAGATGACGTGATAGGCTATCAGTGCCTAGCCGAGGCAATCATCATCTAACCGATGCAAATCGGTGCTCGGGCTTATCCAAGATATACGACCATAAGCGATATATAAGATGTAAGCTCAACCAAAGCGCGGTTAGCTTGTATCAGTGTCAATTGTTATGATTGCGTCTTAGTGCACGCGTATTTCTCTCATATATCCATGCTTAGGCCGTCAATGCGCATAGCAGATATACTCGCAGCGACGGCTCGCTGTACAAGAGATCTGAAAGTAGTAAGTGTACTACCGTGATCCCGCGTGCGGATATTGCTGTATAAGCCGTCATAGCAATAATGCAATGTTCTTTACTCGCGTAAAGGTGCCGACTACGCCATCACGCGTAGTGTTGCATTCGACGCGCCGCATCGCTCGAGCCATTGCCTCGCGACCTCGGGGTACACTCTCATTATCGTGCTCGAGTGCGCGCGTATGCATTTTGCACGTGTTATCATTAGTGCGCGTTGATGCGTGATGCATTATGCATTCTAGATCGTCCGCGACCAGGTCGCCGGACTATGGGCACTTATCGTGATGCCGATCACGCGATGTATGCTTGCAGCGTTGTGCACAATGCATTAGGCGATATGCTATTTGCGGGTTGCTTGTGCCCTTAGCCAGTGCGCCTAACGCGTGCGATGCGACGTGCTGTGTGACATGCGTGCGGTCGTGTCGCGCCCGCTGCCGTGCTGCTCCAAGCGTCCACGTACGACAGTGCCGTACCGCTCCGCGCGCCCACGTACGACAGTGACGTCATCAGTGCCGTACCACTCCGCACACCCACGTACGACAGTGACGTCATCAGTGCCGTACCGCTCCGCGCGCCCACGTACGACAGTGACGTCATCAGTGCCGTACCGCTCCGCGCGCCCACGTACGACAGTGACATCATCAGTGCCGTACTGCTCCGCGCGCACACGTACGACAGTGACGTCATCAGTGCCGTACCGCTCCGCGCGCCCACGTACGACAGTGACATCATCAGTGCCGTACCGCTCCACACATCCACGTACGACATCTGACGTCATCGGTGCCGTACCGCTCCACGCATCCACGTACGACATCTGACGTCATCAGTGCCGTACCGCTCCGCGTGCCCACGTACGACAGTGCCGTGGTGCCGCGCGCGATATAGTGATGGTGGGTGCAACTCTAGCAGAGCTTGGGCAAAGTGACGCGTGGTACAACAATTATTCCCCCCCCCATAGGCAGCGTCCTCGCTGCCGCACTAGCGACAAAGGCTACTGAGATTGCGTGGCACGCAACCTAGCCTCTTCGAGAAGGGGCGCCATCTCCGGGGAGAAATTACGTGCAGGTTCCCACGAGTTGTGCTCACTTGAGTAGTCCGTCAACTTGACCAAGTACTCGTGCACTGTTTGCTTGCGCCGGTGCCTACCCACACGTCGAGTGCGGTAGTCCAAGATACGCTCCACATCGTACACCTTCTGCTTTCCTGCGACCCAATTCTCAGGACCTGGTTTGACTGCTGCAGGGGTATCAGTGGTGACAGGCGCGGGCCATGCCACGATACGGACGAACAAGCGACACATGGAACGTTGGGTGGATGTTCATGTTAGAGGGCAACGCGAGCTTGACGGCTACGTTCCCTACCATGCGCACAACGGGGTACGGGCCAATCCAACGGGGCAAGGGCTTACGGGATCCTTCGGCAAAGGAACGCAGGTTCTCAGTGCTCAGCAGAACCATCTGTCCTTCCGAAAGGACCACGTCCCGCTTGGACTTGTTGTAGCACTCCGTTGCTCGTTGCTGCGCTGAGTCCAAACACGACTTCGCGTCTGTCATTCGGGATAAGAACGTCTTGGCAAAGGTCTTAGCCGCAGGGACATACACCTCCAGCTCACGCCACACAGGTAGCGCCGGGTGAAACCCATAAGTCAGGAAGAACGGGCTTTGACCTGTCGACCGATTAACAGCATTGTTAATCGCAAACTCTGCCGCAGTCAGGTAAGTATCCCAAATGAGAGGCGTGCGACCAGCAAAGTTGCGCAACATATCCCCCAGTGTGCGATTTGTGTGTTCGGTCTGGCCGTCAGACTGCGGGTGGTATGCCGTACTCAGGTTGACCCGCATGCCTACAAGCTTGCAGAGCGCTTCCCAAAACTTAGACGTGAACTGACCGCCTCGGTCCGAGACCACGTTCTTAGGGACGCCGTGCAACCAAACCACATTATCGAAAACAGGCGTGCAGTCTGTTCAGCAGTGCAGGTCGACGTGGTAGGTGCAAGCTGAACCATTTTAGTCAAACGGTCAACCATGACGAGCACCGAGTCGTATCCCCCCTCAGTTTTGGGCAGCGCGACCACGAAGTCCATGGAAACACTTTCCCAAGGCGCGTCAGGGATAGGCAATGGTTGCAACAACCCGTGGCCCCTGTTGTATCACTCCTCATAATCGCCCATTGATTCTGCGGAGAACCAGGCTTAGTGCATCATGCTCAATTATGTCGGAACGTACCAATCGAGGCAGCGGAAGTCTTTGATGCGAGGAGTTACAACGTATATTCCAAGACAGGCGTAGATGACGTGATAGGCTATCAGTGCCTAGCCGAGGCAATCATCATCTAACCGATGCAAATCGGTGCTCGGGCTTATCCAAGATATACGACCATAAGCGATATATAAGATGTAAGCTCAACCAAAGCGCGGTTAGCTTGTATCAGTGTCAATTGTTATGATTGCGTCTTAGTGCACGCGTATTTCTCTCATATATCCATGCTTAGGCCGTCAATGCGCATAGCAGATATACTCGCAGCGACGGCTCGCTGTACAAGAGATCTGAAAGTAGTAAGTGTACTACCGTGATCCCGCGTGCGGATATTGCTGTATAAGCCGTCATAGCAATAATGCAATGTTCTTTACTCGCGTAAAGGTGCCGACTACGCCATCACGCGTAGTGTTGCATTCGACGCGCCGCATCGCTCGAGCCATTGCCTCGCGACCTCGGGGTACACTCTCATTATCGTGCTCGAGTGCGCGCGTATGCATTTTGCACGTGTTATCATTAGTGCGCGTTGATGCGTGATGCATTATGCATTCTAGATCGTCCGCGACCAGGTCGCCGGACTATGGGCACTTATCGTGATGCCGATCACGCGATGTATGCTTGCAGCGTTGTGCACAATGCATTAGGCGATATGCTATTTGCGGGTTGCTTGTGCCCTTAGCCAGTGCGCCTAACGCGTGCGATGCGACGTGCTGTGTGACATGCGTGCGGTCGTGTCGCGCCCGCTGCCGTGCTGCTCCAAGCGTCCACGTACGACAGTGCCGTACCGCTCCGCGCGCCCACGTACGACAGTGACGTCATCAGTGCCGTACCACTCCGCACACCCACGTACGACAGTGACGTCATCAGTGCCGTACCGCTCCGCGCGCCCACGTACGACAGTGACGTCATCAGTGCCGTACCGCTCCGCGCGCCCACGTACGACAGTGACATCATCAGTGCCGTACTGCTCCGCGCGCACACGTACGACAGTGACGTCATCAGTGCCGTACCGCTCCGCGCGCCCACGTACGACAGTGACATCATCAGTGCCGTACCGCTCCACACATCCACGTACGACATCTGACGTCATCGGTGCCGTACCGCTCCACGCATCCACGTACGACATCTGACGTCATCAGTGCTGTACCGCTCCTTGCGTCCGCGTACGACAGTGACGTCATCAGTGCCGTACCGCTCCGCGTGCCCACGTACGACAGTGCCGTGGTGCCGCGCGCGATATAGTGATGGTGGGTGCAACTCTAGCAGAGCTTGGGCAAAGTGACGCGTGGTACAACAATTATTCCCCCCCCCCATAGGCAGCGTCCTCGCTGCCGCACTAGCGACAAAGGCTACTGAGATTGCGTGGCACGCAACCTAGCCTCTTCGAGAAGGGGCGCCATCTCCGGGGAGAAATTACGTGCAGGTTCCCACGAGTTGTGCTCACTTGAGTAGTCCGTCAACTTGACCAAGTACTCGTGCACTGTTTGCTTGCGCCGGTGCCTACCCACACGTCGAGTGCGGTAGTCCAAGATACGCTCCACATCGTACACCTTCTGCTTTCCTGCGACCCAATTCTCAGGACCTGGTTTGACTGCTGCAGGGGTATCAGTGGTGACAGGCGCGGGCCATGCCACGATACGGACGAACAAGCGACACATGGAACGTTGGGTGGATGTTCATGTTAGAGGGCAACGCGAGCTTGACGGCTACGTTCCCTACCATGCGCACAACGGGGTACGGGCCAATCCAACGGGGCAAGGGCTTACGGGATCCTTCGGCAAAGGAACGCAGGTTCTCAGTGCTCAGCAGAACCATCTGTCCTTCCGAAAGGACCACGTCCCGCTTGGACTTGTTGTAGCACTCCGTTGCTCGTTGCTGCGCTGAGTCCAAACACGACTTCGCGTCTGTCATTCGGGATAAGAACGTCTTGGCAAAGGTCTTAGCCGCAGGGACATACACCTCCAGCTCACGCCACACAGGTAGCGCCGGGTGAAACCCATAAGTCAGGAAGAACGGGCTTTGACCTGTCGACCGATTAACAGCATTGTTAATCGCAAACTCTGCCGCAGTCAGGTAAGTATCCCAAATGAGAGGCGTGCGACCAGCAAAGTTGCGCAACATATCCCCCAGTGTGCGATTTGTGTGTTCGGTCTGGCCGTCAGACTGCGGGTGGTATGCCGTACTCAGGTTGACCCGCATGCCTACAAGCTTGCAGAGCGCTTCCCAAAACTTAGACGTGAACTGACCGCCTCGGTCCGAGACCACGTTCTTAGGGACGCCGTGCAACCAAACCACATTATCGAAAACAGGCGTGCAGTCTGTTCAGCAGTGCAGGTCGACGTGGTAGGTGCAAGCTGAACCATTTTAGTCAAACGGTCAACCATGACGAGCACCGAGTCGTATCCCCCCTCAGTTTTGGGCAGCGCGACCACGAAGTCCATGGAAACACTTTCCCAAGGCGCGTCAGGGATAGGCAATGGTTGCAACAACCCGTGGCCCCTGTTGTATCACTCCTCATAATCGCCCATTGATTCTGCGGAGAACCAGGCTTAGTGCATCATGCTCAATTATGTCGGAACGTACCAATCGAGGCAGCGGAAGTCTTTGATGCGAGGAGTTACAACGTATATTCCAAGACAGGCGTAGATGACGTGATAGGCTATCAGTGCCTAGCCGAGGCAATCATCATCTAACCGATGCAAATCGGTGCTCGGGCTTATCCAAGATATACGACCATAAGCGATATATAAGATGTAAGCTCAACCAAAGCGCGGTTAGCTTGTATCAGTGTCAATTGTTATGATTGCGTCTTAGTGCACGCGTATTTCTCTCATATATCCATGCTTAGGCCGTCAATGCGCATAGCAGATATACTCGCAGCGACGGCTCGCTGTACAAGAGATCTGAAAGTAGTAAGTGTACTACCGTGATCCCGCGTGCGGATATTGCTGTATAAGCCGTCATAGCAATAATGCAATGTTCTTTACTCGCGTAAAGGTGCCGACTACGCCATCACGCGTAGTGTTGCATTCGACGCGCCGCATCGCTCGAGCCATTGCCTCGCGACCTCGGGGTACACTCTCATTATCGTGCTCGAGTGCGCGCGTATGCATTTTGCACGTGTTATCATTAGTGCGCGTTGATGCGTGATGCATTATGCATTCTAGATCGTCCGCGACCAGGTCGCCGGACTATGGGCACTTATCGTGATGCCGATCACGCGATGTATGCTTGCAGCGTTGTGCACAATGCATTAGGCGATATGCTATTTGCGGGTTGCTTGTGCCCTTAGCCAGTGCGCCTAACGCGTGCGATGCGACGTGCTGTGTGACATGCGTGCGGTCGTGTCGCGCCCGCTGCCGTGCTGCTCCAAGCGTCCACGTACGACAGTGCCGTACCGCTCCGCGCGCCCACGTACGACAGTGACGTCATCAGTGCCGTACCACTCCGCACACCCACGTACGACAGTGACGTCATCAGTGCCGTACCGCTCCGCGCGCCCACGTACGACAGTGACGTCATCAGTGCCGTACCGCTCCGCGCGCCCACGTACGACAGTGACATCATCAGTGCCGTACTGCTCCGCGCGCACACGTACGACAGTGACGTCATCAGTGCCGTACCGCTCCGCGCGCCCACGTACGACAGTGACATCATCAGTGCCGTACCGCTCCACACATCCACGTACGACATCTGACGTCATCGGTGCCGTACCGCTCCACGCATCCACGTACGACATCTGACGTCATCAGTGCTGTACCGCTCCTTGCGTCCGCGTACGACAGTGACGTCATCAGTGCCGTACCGCTCCGCGTGCCCACGTACGACAGTGCCGTGGTGCCGCGCGCGATATAGTGATGGTGGGTGCAACTCTAGCAGAGCTTGGGCAAAGTGACGCGTGGTACAACAATTATTCCCCCCCCCCATAGGCAGCGTCCTCGCTGCCGCACTAGCGACAAAGGCTACTGAGATTGCGTGGCACGCAACCTAGCCTCTTCGAGAAGGGGCGCCATCTCCGGGGAGAAATTACGTGCAGGTTCCCACGAGTTGTGCTCACTTGAGTAGTCCGTCAACTTGACCAAGTACTCGTGCACTGTTTGCTTGCGCCGGTGCCTACCCACACGTCGAGTGCGGTAGTCCAAGATACGCTCCACATCGTACACCTTCTGCTTTCCTGCGACCCAATTCTCAGGACCTGGTTTGACTGCTGCAGGGGTATCAGTGGTGACAGGCGCGGGCCATGCCACGATACGGACGAACAAGCGACACATGGAACGTTGGGTGGATGTTCATGTTAGAGGGCAACGCGAGCTTGACGGCTACGTTCCCTACCATGCGCACAACGGGGTACGGGCCAATCCAACGGGGCAAGGGCTTACGGGATCCTTCGGCAAAGGAACGCAGGTTCTCAGTGCTCAGCAGAACCATCTGTCCTTCCGAAAGGACCACGTCCCGCTTGGACTTGTTGTAGCACTCCGTTGCTCGTTGCTGCGCTGAGTCCAAACACGACTTCGCGTCTGTCATTCGGGATAAGAACGTCTTGGCAAAGGTCTTAGCCGCAGGGACATACACCTCCAGCTCACGCCACACAGGTAGCGCCGGGTGAAACCCATAAGTCAGGAAGAACGGGCTTTGACCTGTCGACCGATTAACAGCATTGTTAATCGCAAACTCTGCCGCAGTCAGGTAAGTATCCCAAATGAGAGGCGTGCGACCAGCAAAGTTGCGCAACATATCCCCCAGTGTGCGATTTGTGTGTTCGGTCTGGCCGTCAGACTGCGGGTGGTATGCCGTACTCAGGTTGACCCGCATGCCTACAAGCTTGCAGAGCGCTTCCCAAAACTTAGACGTGAACTGACCGCCTCGGTCCGAGACCACGTTCTTAGGGACGCCGTGCAACCAAACCACATTATCGAAAACAGGCGTGCAGTCTGTTCAGCAGTGCAGGTCGACGTGGTAGGTGCAAGCTGAACCATTTTAGTCAAACGGTCAACCATGACGAGCACCGAGTCGTATCCCCCCTCAGTTTTGGGCAGCGCGACCACGAAGTCCATGGAAACACTTTCCCAAGGCGCGTCAGGGATAGGCAATGGTTGCAACAACCCGTGGCCCCTGTTGTATCACTCCTCATAATCGCCCATTGATTCTGCGGAGAACCAGGCTTAGTGCATCATGCTCAATTATGTCGGAACGTACCAATCGAGGCAGCGGAAGTCTTTGATGCGAGGAGTTACAACGTATATTCCAAGACAGGCGTAGATGACGTGATAGGCTATCAGTGCCTAGCCGAGGCAATCATCATCTAACCGATGCAAATCGGTGCTCGGGCTTATCCAAGATATACGACCATAAGCGATATATAAGATGTAAGCTCAACCAAAGCGCGGTTAGCTTGTATCAGTGTCAATTGTTATGATTGCGTCTTAGTGCACGCGTATTTCTCTCATATATCCATGCTTAGGCCGTCAATGCGCATAGCAGATATACTCGCAGCGACGGCTCGCTGTACAAGAGATCTGAAAGTAGTAAGTGTACTACCGTGATCCCGCGTGCGGATATTGCTGTATAAGCCGTCATAGCAATAATGCAATGTTCTTTACTCGCGTAAAGGTGCCGACTACGCCATCACGCGTAGTGTTGCATTCGACGCGCCGCATCGCTCGAGCCATTGCCTCGCGACCTCGGGGTACACTCTCATTATCGTGCTCGAGTGCGCGCGTATGCATTTTGCACGTGTTATCATTAGTGCGCGTTGATGCGTGATGCATTATGCATTCTAGATCGTCCGCGACCAGGTCGCCGGACTATGGGCACTTATCGTGATGCCGATCACGCGATGTATGCTTGCAGCGTTGTGCACAATGCATTAGGCGATATGCTATTTGCGGGTTGCTTGTGCCCTTAGCCAGTGCGCCTAACGCGTGCGATGCGACGTGCTGTGTGACATGCGTGCGGTCGTGTCGCGCCCGCTGCCGTGCTGCTCCAAGCGTCCACGTACGACAGTGCCGTACCGCTCCGCGCGCCCACGTACGACAGTGACGTCATCAGTGCCGTACCACTCCGCACACCCACGTACGACAGTGACGTCATCAGTGCCGTACCGCTCCGCGCGCCCACGTACGACAGTGACGTCATCAGTGCCGTACCGCTCCGCGCGCCCACGTACGACAGTGACATCATCAGTGCCGTACTGCTCCGCGCGCACACGTACGACAGTGACGTCATCAGTGCCGTACCGCTCCGCGCGCCCACGTACGACAGTGACATCATCAGTGCCGTACCGCTCCACACATCCACGTACGACATCTGACGTCATCGGTGCCGTACCGCTCCACGCATCCACGTACGACATCTGACGTCATCAGTGCCGTACCGCTCCGCGTGCCCACGTACGACAGTGCCGTGGTGCCGCGCGCGATATAGTGATGGTGGGTGCAACTCTAGCAGAGCTTGGGCAAAGTGACGCGTGGTACAACAATTATTCCCCCCCCCCATAGGCAGCGTCCTCGCTGCCGCACTAGCGACAAAGGCTACTGAGATTGCGTGGCACGCAACCTAGCCTCTTCGAGAAGGGGCGCCATCTCCGGGGAGAAATTACGTGCAGGTTCCCACGAGTTGTGCTCACTTGAGTAGTCCGTCAACTTGACCAAGTACTCGTGCACTGTTTGCTTGCGCCGGTGCCTACCCACACGTCGAGTGCGGTAGTCCAAGATACGCTCCACATCGTACACCTTCTGCTTTCCTGCGACCCAATTCTCAGGACCTGGTTTGACTGCTGCAGGGGTATCAGTGGTGACAGGCGCGGGCCATGCCACGATACGGACGAACAAGCGACACATGGAACGTTGGGTGGATGTTCATGTTAGAGGGCAACGCGAGCTTGACGGCTACGTTCCCTACCATGCGCACAACGGGGTACGGGCCAATCCAACGGGGCAAGGGCTTACGGGATCCTTCGGCAAAGGAACGCAGGTTCTCAGTGCTCAGCAGAACCATCTGTCCTTCCGAAAGGACCACGTCCCGCTTGGACTTGTTGTAGCACTCCGTTGCTCGTTGCTGCGCTGAGTCCAAACACGACTTCGCGTCTGTCATTCGGGATAAGAACGTCTTGGCAAAGGTCTTAGCCGCAGGGACATACACCTCCAGCTCACGCCACACAGGTAGCGCCGGGTGAAACCCATAAGTCAGGAAGAACGGGCTTTGACCTGTCGACCGATTAACAGCATTGTTAATCGCAAACTCTGCCGCAGTCAGGTAAGTATCCCAAATGAGAGGCGTGCGACCAGCAAAGTTGCGCAACATATCCCCCAGTGTGCGATTTGTGTGTTCGGTCTGGCCGTCAGACTGCGGGTGGTATGCCGTACTCAGGTTGACCCGCATGCCTACAAGCTTGCAGAGCGCTTCCCAAAACTTAGACGTGAACTGACCGCCTCGGTCCGAGACCACGTTCTTAGGGACGCCGTGCAACCAAACCACATTATCGAAAACAGGCGTGCAGTCTGTTCAGCAGTGCAGGTCGACGTGGTAGGTGCAAGCTGAACCATTTTAGTCAAACGGTCAACCATGACGAGCACCGAGTCGTATCCCCCCTCAGTTTTGGGCAGCGCGACCACGAAGTCCATGGAAACACTTTCCCAAGGCGCGTCAGGGATAGGCAATGGTTGCAACAACCCGTGGCCCCTGTTGTATCACTCCTCATAATCGCCCATTGATTCTGCGGAGAACCAGGCTTAGTGCATCATGCTCAATTATGTCGGAACGTACCAATCGAGGCAGCGGAAGTCTTTGATGCGAGGAGTTACAACGTATATTCCAAGACAGGCGTAGATGACGTGATAGGCTATCAGTGCCTAGCCGAGGCAATCATCATCTAACCGATGCAAATCGGTGCTCGGGCTTATCCAAGATATACGACCATAAGCGATATATAAGATGTAAGCTCAACCAAAGCGCGGTTAGCTTGTATCAGTGTCAATTGTTATGATTGCGTCTTAGTGCACGCGTATTTCTCTCATATATCCATGCTTAGGCCGTCAATGCGCATAGCAGATATACTCGCAGCGACGGCTCGCTGTACAAGAGATCTGAAAGTAGTAAGTGTACTACCGTGATCCCGCGTGCGGATATTGCTGTATAAGCCGTCATAGCAATAATGCAATGTTCTTTACTCGCGTAAAGGTGCCGACTACGCCATCACGCGTAGTGTTGCATTCGACGCGCCGCATCGCTCGAGCCATTGCCTCGCGACCTCGGGGTACACTCTCATTATCGTGCTCGAGTGCGCGCGTATGCATTTTGCACGTGTTATCATTAGTGCGCGTTGATGCGTGATGCATTATGCATTCTAGATCGTCCGCGACCAGGTCGCCGGACTATGGGCACTTATCGTGATGCCGATCACGCGATGTATGCTTGCAGCGTTGTGCACAATGCATTAGGCGATATGCTATTTGCGGGTTGCTTGTGCCCTTAGCCAGTGCGCCTAACGCGTGCGATGCGACGTGCTGTGTGACATGCGTGCGGTCGTGTCGCGCCCGCTGCCGTGCTGCTCCAAGCGTCCACGTACGACAGTGCCGTACCGCTCCGCGCGCCCACGTACGACAGTGACGTCATCAGTGCCGTACCACTCCGCACACCCACGTACGACAGTGACGTCATCAGTGCCGTACCGCTCCGCGCGCCCACGTACGACAGTGACGTCATCAGTGCCGTACCGCTCCGCGCGCCCACGTACGACAGTGACATCATCAGTGCCGTACTGCTCCGCGCGCACACGTACGACAGTGACGTCATCAGTGCCGTACCGCTCCGCGCGCCCACGTACGACAGTGACATCATCAGTGCCGTACCGCTCCACACATCCACGTACGACATCTGACGTCATCGGTGCCGTACCGCTCCACGCATCCACGTACGACATCTGACGTCATCAGTGCTGTACCGCTCCTGCGTCGCTACGACAGTGACGTCATCAGTGCGTACCCGTGCCGTACGAGTGCCGGCGCGCGATATAGTGATGGTGGGTGCAACTCTAGCAGAGCTTGGGCAAAGTGACGCGTGGTACAACAATTATTCCCCCCCCCATAGGCAGCGTCCTCGCTGCCGCACTAGCGACAAAGGCTACTGAGATTGCGTGGCACGCAACCTAGCCTCTTCGAGAAGGGGCGCCATCTCCGGGGAGAAATTACGTGCAGGTTCCCACGAGTTGTGCTCACTTGAGTAGTCCGTCAACTTGACCAAGTACTCGTGCACTGTTTGCTTGCGCCGGTGCCTACCCACACGTCGAGTGCGGTAGTCCAAGATACGCTCCACATCGTACACCTTCTGCTTTCCTGCGACCCAATTCTCAGGACCTGGTTTGACTGCTGCAGGGGTATCAGTGGTGACAGGCGCGGGCCATGCCACGATACGGACGAACAAGCGACACATGGAACGTTGGGTGGATGTTCATGTTAGAGGGCAACGCGAGCTTGACGGCTACGTTCCCTACCATGCGCACAACGGGGTACGGGCCAATCCAACGGGGCAAGGGCTTACGGGATCCTTCGGCAAAGGAACGCAGGTTCTCAGTGCTCAGCAGAACCATCTGTCCTTCCGAAAGGACCACGTCCCGCTTGGACTTGTTGTAGCACTCCGTTGCTCGTTGCTGCGCTGAGTCCAAACACGACTTCGCGTCTGTCATTCGGGATAAGAACGTCTTGGCAAAGGTCTTAGCCGCAGGGACATACACCTCCAGCTCACGCCACACAGGTAGCGCCGGGTGAAACCCATAAGTCAGGAAGAACGGGCTTTGACCTGTCGACCGATTAACAGCATTGTTAATCGCAAACTCTGCCGCAGTCAGGTAAGTATCCCAAATGAGAGGCGTGCGACCAGCAAAGTTGCGCAACATATCCCCCAGTGTGCGATTTGTGTGTTCGGTCTGGCCGTCAGACTGCGGGTGGTATGCCGTACTCAGGTTGACCCGCATGCCTACAAGCTTGCAGAGCGCTTCCCAAAACTTAGACGTGAACTGACCGCCTCGGTCCGAGACCACGTTCTTAGGGACGCCGTGCAACCAAACCACATTATCGAAAACAGGCGTGCAGTCTGTTCAGCAGTGCAGGTCGACGTGGTAGGTGCAAGCTGAACCATTTTAGTCAAACGGTCAACCATGACGAGCACCGAGTCGTATCCCCCCTCAGTTTTGGGCAGCGCGACCACGAAGTCCATGGAAACACTTTCCCAAGGCGCGTCAGGGATAGGCAATGGTTGCAACAACCCGTGGCCCCTGTTGTATCACTCCTCATAATCGCCCATTGATTCTGCGGAGAACCAGGCTTAGTGCATCATGCTCAATTATGTCGGAACGTACCAATCGAGGCAGCGGAAGTCTTTGATGCGAGGAGTTACAACGTATATTCCAAGACAGGCGTAGATGACGTGATAGGCTATCAGTGCCTAGCCGAGGCAATCATCATCTAACCGATGCAAATCGGTGCTCGGGCTTATCCAAGATATACGACCATAAGCGATATATAAGATGTAAGCTCAACCAAAGCGCGGTTAGCTTGTATCAGTGTCAATTGTTATGATTGCGTCTTAGTGCACGCGTATTTCTCTCATATATCCATGCTTAGGCCGTCAATGCGCATAGCAGATATACTCGCAGCGACGGCTCGCTGTACAAGAGATCTGAAAGTAGTAAGTGTACTACCGTGATCCCGCGTGCGGATATTGCTGTATAAGCCGTCATAGCAATAATGCAATGTTCTTTACTCGCGTAAAGGTGCCGACTACGCCATCACGCGTAGTGTTGCATTCGACGCGCCGCATCGCTCGAGCCATTGCCTCGCGACCTCGGGGTACACTCTCATTATCGTGCTCGAGTGCGCGCGTATGCATTTTGCACGTGTTATCATTAGTGCGCGTTGATGCGTGATGCATTATGCATTCTAGATCGTCCGCGACCAGGTCGCCGGACTATGGGCACTTATCGTGATGCCGATCACGCGATGTATGCTTGCAGCGTTGTGCACAATGCATTAGGCGATATGCTATTTGCGGGTTGCTTGTGCCCTTAGCCAGTGCGCCTAACGCGTGCGATGCGACGTGCTGTGTGACATGCGTGCGGTCGTGTCGCGCCCGCTGCCGTGCTGCTCCAAGCGTCCACGTACGACAGTGCCGTACCGCTCCGCGCGCCCACGTACGACAGTGACGTCATCAGTGCCGTACCACTCCGCACACCCACGTACGACAGTGACGTCATCAGTGCCGTACCGCTCCGCGCGCCCACGTACGACAGTGACGTCATCAGTGCCGTACCGCTCCGCGCGCCCACGTACGACAGTGACATCATCAGTGCCGTACTGCTCCGCGCGCACACGTACGACAGTGACGTCATCAGTGCCGTACCGCTCCGCGCGCCCACGTACGACAGTGACATCATCAGTGCCGTACCGCTCCACACATCCACGTACGACATCTGACGTCATCGGTGCCGTACCGCTCCACGCATCCACGTACGACATCTGACGTCATCAGTGCCGTACCGCTCCGCGTGCCCACGTACGACAGTGCCGTGGTGCCGCGCGCGATATAGTGATGGTGGGTGCAACTCTAGCAGAGCTTGGGCAAAGTGACGCGTGGTACAACAATTATTCCCCCCCCCCATAGGCAGCGTCCTCGCTGCCGCACTAGCGACAAAGGCTACTGAGATTGCGTGGCACGCAACCTAGCCTCTTCGAGAAGGGGCGCCATCTCCGGGGAGAAATTACGTGCAGGTTCCCACGAGTTGTGCTCACTTGAGTAGTCCGTCAACTTGACCAAGTACTCGTGCACTGTTTGCTTGCGCCGGTGCCTACCCACACGTCGAGTGCGGTAGTCCAAGATACGCTCCACATCGTACACCTTCTGCTTTCCTGCGACCCAATTCTCAGGACCTGGTTTGACTGCTGCAGGGGTATCAGTGGTGACAGGCGCGGGCCATGCCACGATACGGACGAACAAGCGACACATGGAACGTTGGGTGGATGTTCATGTTAGAGGGCAACGCGAGCTTGACGGCTACGTTCCCTACCATGCGCACAACGGGGTACGGGCCAATCCAACGGGGCAAGGGCTTACGGGATCCTTCGGCAAAGGAACGCAGGTTCTCAGTGCTCAGCAGAACCATCTGTCCTTCCGAAAGGACCACGTCCCGCTTGGACTTGTTGTAGCACTCCGTTGCTCGTTGCTGCGCTGAGTCCAAACACGACTTCGCGTCTGTCATTCGGGATAAGAACGTCTTGGCAAAGGTCTTAGCCGCAGGGACATACACCTCCAGCTCACGCCACACAGGTAGCGCCGGGTGAAACCCATAAGTCAGGAAGAACGGGCTTTGACCTGTCGACCGATTAACAGCATTGTTAATCGCAAACTCTGCCGCAGTCAGGTAAGTATCCCAAATGAGAGGCGTGCGACCAGCAAAGTTGCGCAACATATCCCCCAGTGTGCGATTTGTGTGTTCGGTCTGGCCGTCAGACTGCGGGTGGTATGCCGTACTCAGGTTGACCCGCATGCCTACAAGCTTGCAGAGCGCTTCCCAAAACTTAGACGTGAACTGACCGCCTCGGTCCGAGACCACGTTCTTAGGGACGCCGTGCAACCAAACCACATTATCGAAAACAGGCGTGCAGTCTGTTCAGCAGTGCAGGTCGACGTGGTAGGTGCAAGCTGAACCATTTTAGTCAAACGGTCAACCATGACGAGCACCGAGTCGTATCCCCCCTCAGTTTTGGGCAGCGCGACCACGAAGTCCATGGAAACACTTTCCCAAGGCGCGTCAGGGATAGGCAATGGTTGCAACAACCCGTGGCCCCTGTTGTATCACTCCTCATAATCGCCCATTGATTCTGCGGAGAACCAGGCTTAGTGCATCATGCTCAATTATGTCGGAACGTACCAATCGAGGCAGCGGAAGTCTTTGATGCGAGGAGTTACAACGTATATTCCAAGACAGGCGTAGATGACGTGATAGGCTATCAGTGCCTAGCCGAGGCAATCATCATCTAACCGATGCAAATCGGTGCTCGGGCTTATCCAAGATATACGACCATAAGCGATATATAAGATGTAAGCTCAACCAAAGCGCGGTTAGCTTGTATCAGTGTCAATTGTTATGATTGCGTCTTAGTGCACGCGTATTTCTCTCATATATCCATGCTTAGGCCGTCAATGCGCATAGCAGATATACTCGCAGCGACGGCTCGCTGTACAAGAGATCTGAAAGTAGTAAGTGTACTACCGTGATCCCGCGTGCGGATATTGCTGTATAAGCCGTCATAGCAATAATGCAATGTTCTTTACTCGCGTAAAGGTGCCGACTACGCCATCACGCGTAGTGTTGCATTCGACGCGCCGCATCGCTCGAGCCATTGCCTCGCGACCTCGGGGTACACTCTCATTATCGTGCTCGAGTGCGCGCGTATGCATTTTGCACGTGTTATCATTAGTGCGCGTTGATGCGTGATGCATTATGCATTCTAGATCGTCCGCGACCAGGTCGCCGGACTATGGGCACTTATCGTGATGCCGATCACGCGATGTATGCTTGCAGCGTTGTGCACAATGCATTAGGCGATATGCTATTTGCGGGTTGCTTGTGCCCTTAGCCAGTGCGCCTAACGCGTGCGATGCGACGTGCTGTGTGACATGCGTGCGGTCGTGTCGCGCCCGCTGCCGTGCTGCTCCAAGCGTCCACGTACGACAGTGCCGTACCGCCGCGCGCCCACGTACGACAGTGACGTCATCAGTGCCGTACACCCGCACACCACGTACGACAGTGACGTCATCAGTGCCGTACCGCTCCGCGCGCCCACGTACGACAGTGACGTCATCAGTGCCGTACCGCTCCGCGCGCCCACGTACGACAGTGACATCATCAGTGCCGTACTGCTCCGCGCGCACACGTACGACAGTGACGTCATCAGTGCCGTACCGCTCCGCGCGCCCACGTACGACAGTGACATCATCAGTGCCGTACCGCTCCACACATCCACGTACGACATCTGACGTCATCGGTGCCGTACCGCTCCACGCATCCACGTACGACATCTGACGTCATCAGTGCTGTACCGCTCCTTGCGTCCGCGTACGACAGTGACGTCATCAGTGCCGTACCGCTCCGCGTGCCCACGTACGACAGTGCCGTGGTGCCGCGCGCGATATAGTGATGGTGGGTGCAACTCTAGCAGAGCTTGGGCAAAGTGACGCGTGGTACAACAATTATTCCCCCCCCCCATAGGCAGCGTCCTCGCTGCTGCACTAGCGACAAAGGCTACTGAGATTGCGTGGCACGCAACCTAGCCTCTTCGAGAAGGGGCGCCATCTCCGGGGAGAAATTACGTGCAGGTTCCCACGAGTTGTGCTCACTTGAGTAGTCCGTCAACTTGACCAAGTACTCGTGCACTGTTTGCTTGCGCCGGTGCCTACCCACACGTCGAGTGCGGTAGTCCAAGATACGCTCCACATCGTACACCTTCTGCTTTCCTGCGACCCAATTCTCAGGACCTGGTTTGACTGCTGCAGGGGTATCAGTGGTGACAGGCGCGGGCCATGCCACGATACGGACGAACAAGCGACACATGGAACGTTGGGTGGATGTTCATGTTAGAGGGCAACGCGAGCTTGACGGCTACGTTCCCTACCATGCGCACAACGGGGTACGGGCCAATCCAACGGGGCAAGGGCTTACGGGATCCTTCGGCAAAGGAACGCAGGTTCTCAGTGCTCAGCAGAACCATCTGTCCTTCCGAAAGGACCACGTCCCGCTTGGACTTGTTGTAGCACTCCGTTGCTCGTTGCTGCGCTGAGTCCAAACACGACTTCGCGTCTGTCATTCGGGATAAGAACGTCTTGGCAAAGGTCTTAGCCGCAGGGACATACACCTCCAGCTCACGCCACACAGGTAGCGCCGGGTGAAACCCATAAGTCAGGAAGAACGGGCTTTGACCTGTCGACCGATTAACAGCATTGTTAATCGCAAACTCTGCCGCAGTCAGGTAAGTATCCCAAATGAGAGGCGTGCGACCAGCAAAGTTGCGCAACATATCCCCCAGTGTGCGATTTGTGTGTTCGGTCTGGCCGTCAGACTGCGGGTGGTATGCCGTACTCAGGTTGACCCGCATGCCTACAAGCTTGCAGAGCGCTTCCCAAAACTTAGACGTGAACTGACCGCCTCGGTCCGAGACCACGTTCTTAGGGACGCCGTGCAACCAAACCACATTATCGAAAACAGGCGTGCAGTCTGTTCAGCAGTGCAGGTCGACGTGGTAGGTGCAAGCTGAACCATTTTAGTCAAACGGTCAACCATGACGAGCACCGAGTCGTATCCCCCCTCAGTTTTGGGCAGCGCGACCACGAAGTCCATGGAAACACTTTCCCAAGGCGCGTCAGGGATAGGCAATGGTTGCAACAACCCGTGGCCCCTGTTGTATCACTCCTCATAATCGCCCATTGATTCTGCGGAGAACCAGGCTTAGTGCATCATGCTCAATTATGTCGGAACGTACCAATCGAGGCAGCGGAAGTCTTTGATGCGAGGAGTTACAACGTATATTCCAAGACAGGCGTAGATGACGTGATAGGCTATCAGTGCCTAGCCGAGGCAATCATCATCTAACCGATGCAAATCGGTGCTCGGGCTTATCCAAGATATACGACCATAAGCGATATATAAGATGTAAGCTCAACCAAAGCGCGGTTAGCTTGTATCAGTGTCAATTGTTATGATTGCGTCTTAGTGCACGCGTATTTCTCTCATATATCCATGCTTAGGCCGTCAATGCGCATAGCAGATATACTCGCAGCGACGGCTCGCTGTACAAGAGATCTGAAAGTAGTAAGTGTACTACCGTGATCCCGCGTGCGGATATTGCTGTATAAGCCGTCATAGCAATAATGCAATGTTCTTTACTTACGTAAAGGTGCCGACTACGCCATCACGCGTAGTGTTGCATTCGACGCGCCGCATCGCTCGAGCCATTGCCTCGCGACCTCGGGGTACACTCTCATTATCGTGCTCGAGTGCGCGCGTATGCATTTTGCACGTGTTATCATTAGTGCGCGTTGATGCGTGATGCATTATGCATTCTAGATCGTCCGCGACCAGGTCGCCAGACTATGGGCACTTATCGTGATGCCGATCACGCGATGTATGCTTGCAGTGTTGTGCACAATGCATTAGGCGATATGCTATTTGCGGGTTGCTTGTGCCCTTAGCCAGTGCGCCTAACGCGTGCGATGCAACGTGCTGTGTGACATGCGTGCGGTCGTGTCGCGCCCGCTGCCGTGCTGCTCCAAGCGTCCACGTACGACAGTGCCGTACCGCTCCGCGCGCCCACGTACGACAGTGACGTCATCAGTGCCGTACCACTCCGCACACCCACGTACGACAGTGACGTCATCAGTGCCGTACCGCTCCGCGCGCCCACGTACGACAGTGACGTCATCAGTGCCGTACCGCTCCGCGCGCCCACGTACGACAGTGACATCATCAGTGCCGTACTGCTCCGCGCGCACACGTACGACAGTGACGTCATCAGTGCCGTACCGCTCCGCGCGCCCACGTACGACAGTGACATCATCAGTGCCGTACCGCTCCACACATCCACGTACGACATCTGACGTCATCGGTGCCGTACCGCTCCACGCATCCACGTACGACATCTGACGTCATCAGTGCCGTACCGCTCCGCGTGCCCACGTACGACAGTGCCGTGGTGCCGCGCGCGATATAGTGATGGTGGGTGCAACTCTAGCAGAGCTTGGGCAAAGTGACGCGTGGTACAACAATTATTCCCCCCCCCCATAGGCAGCGTCCTCGCTGCCGCACTAGCGACAAAGGCTACTGAGATTGCGTGGCACGCAACCTAGCCTCTTCGAGAAGGGGCGCCATCTCCGGGGAGAAATTACGTGCAGGTTCCCACGAGTTGTGCTCACTTGAGTAGTCCGTCAACTTGACCAAGTACTCGTGCACTGTTTGCTTGCGCCGGTGCCTACCCACACGTCGAGTGCGGTAGTCCAAGATACGCTCCACATCGTACACCTTCTGCTTTCCTGCGACCCAATTCTCAGGACCTGGTTTGACTGCTGCAGGGGTATCAGTGGTGACAGGCGCGGGCCATGCCACGATACGGACGAACAAGCGACACATGGAACGTTGGGTGGATGTTCATGTTAGAGGGCAACGCGAGCTTGACGGCTACGTTCCCTACCATGCGCACAACGGGGTACGGGCCAATCCAACGGGGCAAGGGCTTACGGGATCCTTCGGCAAAGGAACGCAGGTTCTCAGTGCTCAGCAGAACCATCTGTCCTTCCGAAAGGACCACGTCCCGCTTGGACTTGTTGTAGCACTCCGTTGCTCGTTGCTGCGCTGAGTCCAAACACGACTTCGCGTCTGTCATTCGGGATAAGAACGTCTTGGCAAAGGTCTTAGCCGCAGGGACATACACCTCCAGCTCACGCCACACAGGTAGCGCCGGGTGAAACCCATAAGTCAGGAAGAACGGGCTTTGACCTGTCGACCGATTAACAGCATTGTTAATCGCAAACTCTGCCGCAGTCAGGTAAGTATCCCAAATGAGAGGCGTGCGACCAGCAAAGTTGCGCAACATATCCCCCAGTGTGCGATTTGTGTGTTCGGTCTGGCCGTCAGACTGCGGGTGGTATGCCGTACTCAGGTTGACCCGCATGCCTACAAGCTTGCAGAGCGCTTCCCAAAACTTAGACGTGAACTGACCGCCTCGGTCCGAGACCACGTTCTTAGGGACGCCGTGCAACCAAACCACATTATCGAAAACAGGCGTGCAGTCTGTTCAGCAGTGCAGGTCGACGTGGTAGGTGCAAGCTGAACCATTTTAGTCAAACGGTCAACCATGACGAGCACCGAGTCGTATCCCCCCTCAGTTTTGGGCAGCGCGACCACGAAGTCCATGGAAACACTTTCCCAAGGCGCGTCAGGGATAGGCAATGGTTGCAACAACCCGTGGCCCCTGTTGTATCACTCCTCATAATCGCCCATTGATTCTGCGGAGAACCAGGCTTAGTGCATCATGCTCAATTATGTCGGAACGTACCAATCGAGGCAGCGGAAGTCTTTGATGCGAGGAGTTACAACGTATATTCCAAGACAGGCGTAGATGACGTGATAGGCTATCAGTGCCTAGCCGAGGCAATCATCATCTAACCGATGCAAATCGGTGCTCGGGCTTATCCAAGATATACGACCATAAGCGATATATAAGATGTAAGCTCAACCAAAGCGCGGTTAGCTTGTATCAGTGTCAATTGTTATGATTGCGTCTTAGTGCACGCGTATTTCTCTCATATATCCATGCTTAGGCCGTCAATGCGCATAGCAGATATACTCGCAGCGACGGCTCGCTGTACAAGAGATCTGAAAGTAGTAAGTGTACTACCGTGATCCCGCGTGCGGATATTGCTGTATAAGCCGTCATAGCAATAATGCAATGTTCTTTACTTACGTAAAGGTGCCGACTACGCCATCACGCGTAGTGTTGCATTCGACGCGCCGCATCGCTCGAGCCATTGCCTCGCGACCTCGGGGTACACTCTCATTATCGTGCTCGAGTGCGCGCGTATGCATTTTGCACGTGTTATCATTAGTGCGCGTTGATGCGTGATGCATTATGCATTCTAGATCGTCCGCGACCAGGTCGCCGGACTATGGGCACTTATCGTGATGCCGATCACGCGATGTATGCTTGCAGTGTTGTGCACAATGCATTAGGCGATATGCTATTTGCGGGTTGCTTGTGCCCTTAGCCAGTGCGCCTAACGCGTGCGATGCAACGTGCTGTGTGACATGCGTGCGGTCGTGTCGCGCCCGCTGCCGTGCTGCTCCAAGCGTCCACGTACGACAGTGACGTACCGCTCCGCGCGCCCACGTACGACAGTGACGTCATCAGTGCCGTACCACTCCGCACACCCACGTACGACAGTGACGTCATCAGTGCCGTACCGCTCCGCGCGCCCACGTACGACAGTGACGTCATCAGTGCCGTACCGCTCCGCGCGCCCACGTACGACAGTGACATCATCAGTGCCGTACTGCTCCGCGCGCACACGTACGACAGTGACGTCATCAGTGCCGTACCGCTCCGCGCGCCCACGTACGACAGTGACATCATCAGTGCCGTACCGCTCCACACATCCACGTACGACATCTGACGTCATCGGTGCCGTACCGCTCCACGCATCCACGTACGACATCTGACGTCATCAGTGCCGTACCGCTCCGCGTGCCCACGTACGACAGTGCCGTGGTGCCGCGCGCGATATAGTGATGGTGGGTGCAACTCTAGCAGAGCTTGGGCAAAGTGACGCGTGGTACAACAATTATTCCCCCCCCCATAGGCAGCGTCCTCGCTGCCGCACTAGCGACAAAGGCTACTGAGATTGCGTGGCACGCAACCTAGCCTCTTCGAGAAGGGGCGCCATCTCCGGGGAGAAATTACGTGCAGGTTCCCACGAGTTGTGCTCACTTGAGTAGTCCGTCAACTTGACCAAGTACTCGTGCACTGTTTGCTTGCGCCGGTGCCTACCCACACGTCGAGTGCGGTAGTCCAAGATACGCTCCACATCGTACACCTTCTGCTTTCCTGCGACCCAATTCTCAGGACCTGGTTTGACTGCTGCAGGGGTATCAGTGGTGACAGGCGCGGGCCATGCCACGATACGGACGAACAAGCGACACATGGAACGTTGGGTGGATGTTCATGTTAGAGGGCAACGCGAGCTTGACGGCTACGTTCCCTACCATGCGCACAACGGGGTACGGGCCAATCCAACGGGGCAAGGGCTTACGGGATCCTTCGGCAAAGGAACGCAGGTTCTCAGTGCTCAGCAGAACCATCTGTCCTTCCGAAAGGACCACGTCCCGCTTGGACTTGTTGTAGCACTCCGTTGCTCGTTGCTGCGCTGAGTCCAAACACGACTTCGCGTCTGTCATTCGGGATAAGAACGTCTTGGCAAAGGTCTTAGCCGCAGGGACATACACCTCCAGCTCACGCCACACAGGTAGCGCCGGGTGAAACCCATAAGTCAGGAAGAACGGGCTTTGACCTGTCGACCGATTAACAGCATTGTTAATCGCAAACTCTGCCGCAGTCAGGTAAGTATCCCAAATGAGAGGCGTGCGACCAGCAAAGTTGCGCAACATATCCCCCAGTGTGCGATTTGTGTGTTCGGTCTGGCCGTCAGACTGCGGGTGGTATGCCGTACTCAGGTTGACCCGCATGCCTACAAGCTTGCAGAGCGCTTCCCAAAACTTAGACGTGAACTGACCGCCTCGGTCCGAGACCACGTTCTTAGGGACGCCGTGCAACCAAACCACATTATCGAAAACAGGCGTGCAGTCTGTTCAGCAGTGCAGGTCGACGTGGTAGGTGCAAGCTGAACCATTTTAGTCAAACGGTCAACCATGACGAGCACCGAGTCGTATCCCCCCTCAGTTTTGGGCAGCGCGACCACGAAGTCCATGGAAACACTTTCCCAAGGCGCGTCAGGGATAGGCAATGGTTGCAACAACCCGTGGCCCCTGTTGTATCACTCCTCATAATCGCCCATTGATTCTGCGGAGAACCAGGCTTAGTGCATCATGCTCAATTATGTCGGAACGTACCAATCGAGGCAGCGGAAGTCTTTGATGCGAGGAGTTACAACGTATATTCCAAGACAGGCGTAGATGACGTGATAGGCTATCAGTGCCTAGCCGAGGCAATCATCATCTAACCGATGCAAATCGGTGCTCGGGCTTATCCAAGATATACGACCATAAGCGATATATAAGATGTAAGGTCAACCAAAGCGCGGTTAGCTTGTATCAGTGTCAATTGTTATGATTGCGTCTTAGTGCACGCGTATTTCTCTCATATATCCATGCTTAGGCCGTCAATGCGCATAGCAGATATACTCGCAGCGACGGCTCGCTGTACAAGAGATCTGAAAGTAGTAAGTGTACTACCGTGATCCCGCGTGCGGATATTGCTGTATAAGCCGTCATAGCAATAATGCAATGTTCTTTACTCACGTAAAGGTGCCGACTACGCCATCACGCGTAGTGTTGCATTCGACGCGCCGCATCGCTCGAGCCATTGCCTCGCGACCTCGGGGTACACTCTCATTATCGTGCTCGAGTGCGCGCGTATGCATTTTGCACGTGTTATCATTAGTGCGCGTTGATGCGTGATGCATTATGCATTCTAGATCGTCCGCGACCAGGTCGCCGGACTATGGGCACTTATCGTGATGCCGATCACGCGATGTATGCTTGCAGTGTTGTGCACAATGCATTAGGCGATATGCTATTTGCGGGTTGCTTGTGCCCTTAGCCAGTGCGCCTAACGCGTGCGATGCAACGTGCTGTGTGACATGCGTGCGGTCGTGTCGCGCCCGCTGCCGTGCTGCTCCAAGCGTCCACGTACGACAGTGCCGTACCGCTCCGCGCGCCCACGTACGACAGTGACGTCATCAGTGCCGTACCACTCCGCACACCCACGTACGACAGTGACGTCATCAGTGCCGTACCGCTCCGCGCGCCCACGTACGACAGTGACGTCATCAGTGCCGTACCGCTCCGCGCGCCCACGTACGACAGTGACATCATCAGTGCCGTACTGCTCCGCGCGCACACGTACGACAGTGACGTCATCAGTGCCGTACCGCTCCGCGCGCCCACGTACGACAGTGACATCATCAGTGCCGTACCGCTCCACACATCCACGTACAACATCTGACGTCATCGGTGCCGTACCGCTCCACGCATCCACGTACGACATCTGACGTCATCAGTGCCGTACCGCTCCGCGTGCCCACGTACGACAGTGCCGTGGTGCCGCGCGCGATATAGTGATGGTGGGTGCAACTCTAGCAGAGCTTGGGCAAAGTGACGCGTGGTACAACAATTATTCCCCCCCCCATAGGCAGCGTCCTCGCTGCCGCACTAGCGACAAAGGCTACTGAGATTGCGTGGCACGCAACCTAGCCTCTTCGAGAAGGGGCGCCATCTCCGGGGAGAAATTACGTGCAGGTTCCCACGAGTTGTGCTCACTTGAGTAGTCCGTCAACTTGACCAAGTACTCGTGCACTGTTTGCTTGCGCCGGTGCCTACCCACACGTCGAGTGCGGTAGTCCAAGATACGCTCCACATCGTACACCTTCTGCTTTCCTGCGACCCAATTCTCAGGACCTGGTTTGACTGCTGCAGGGGTATCAGTGGTGACAGGCGCGGGCCATGCCACGATACGGACGAACAAGCGACACATGGAACGTTGGGTGGATGTTCATGTTAGAGGGCAACGCGAGCTTGACGGCTACGTTCCCTACCATGCGCACAACGGGGTACGGGCCAATCCAACGGGGCAAGGGCTTACGGGATCCTTCGGCAAAGGAACGCAGGTTCTCAGTGCTCAGCAGAACCATCTGTCCTTCCGAAAGGACCACGTCCCGCTTGGACTTGTTGTAGCACTCCGTTGCTCGTTGCTGCGCTGAGTCCAAACACGACTTCGCGTCTGTCATTCGGGATAAGAACGTCTTGGCAAAGGTCTTAGCCGCAGGGACATACACCTCCAGCTCACGCCACACAGGTAGCGCCGGGTGAAACCCATAAGTCAGGAAGAACGGGCTTTGACCTGTCGACCGATTAACAGCATTGTTAATCGCAAACTCTGCCGCAGTCAGGTAAGTATCCCAAATGAGAGGCGTGCGACCAGCAAAGTTGCGCAACATATCCCCCAGTGTGCGATTTGTGTGTTCGGTCTGGCCGTCAGACTGCGGGTGGTATGCCGTACTCAGGTTGACCCGCATGCCTACAAGCTTGCAGAGCGCTTCCCAAAACTTAGACGTGAACTGACCGCCTCGGTCCGAGACCACGTTCTTAGGGACGCCGTGCAACCAAACCACATTATCGAAAACAGGCGTGCAGTCTGTTCAGCAGTGCAGGTCGACGTGGTAGGTGCAAGCTGAACCATTTTAGTCAAACGGTCAACCATGACGAGCACCGAGTCGTATCCCCCCTCAGTTTTGGGCAGCGCGACCACGAAGTCCATGGAAACACTTTCCCAAGGCGCGTCAGGGATAGGCAATGGTTGCAACAACCCGTGGCCCCTGTTGTATCACTCCTCATAATCGCCCATTGATTCTGCGGAGAACCAGGCTTAGTGCATCATGCTCAATTATGTCGGAACGTACCAATCGAGGCAGCGGAAGTCTTTGATGCGAGGAGTTACAACGTATATTCCAAGACAGGCGTAGATGACGTGATAGGCTATCAGTGCCTAGCCGAGGCAATCATCATCTAACCGATGCAAATCGGTGCTCGGGCTTATCCAAGATATACGACCATAAGCGATATATAAGATGTAAGCTCAACCAAAGCGCGGTTAGCTTGTATCAGTGTCAATTGTTATGATTGCGTCTTAGTGCACGCGTATTTCTCTCATATATCCATGCTTAGGCCGTCAATGCGCATAGCAGATATACTCGCAGCGACGGCTCGCTGTACAAGAGATCTGAAAGTAGTAAGTGTACTACCGTGATCCCGCGTGCGGATATTGCTGTATAAGCCGTCATAGCAATAATGCAATGTTCTTTACTCACGTAAAGGTGCCGACTACGCCATCACGCGTAGTGTTGCATTCGACGCGCCGCATCGCTCGAGCCATTGCCTCGCGACCTCGGGGTACACTCTCATTATCGTGCTCGAGTGCGCGCGTATGCATTTTGCACGTGTTATCATTAGTGCGCGTTGATGCGTGATGCATTATGCATTCTAGATCGTCCGCGACCAGGTCGCCGGACTATGGGCACTTATCGTGATGCCGATCACGCGATGTATGCTTGCAGTGTTGTGCACAATGCATTAGGCGATATGCTATTTGCGGGTTGCTTGTGCCCTTAGCCAGTGCGCCTAACGCGTGCGATGCAACGTGCTGTGTGACATGCGTGCGGTCGTGTCGCGCCCGCTGCCGTGCTGCTCCAAGCGTCCACGTACGACAGTGCCGTACCGCTCCGCGCGCCCACGTACGACAGTGACGTCATCAGTGCCGTACCACTCCGCACACCCACGTACGACAGTGACGTCATCAGTGCCGTACCGCTCCGCGCGCCCACGTACGACAGTGACGTCATCAGTGCCGTACCGCTCCGCGCGCCCACGTACGACAGTGACATCATCAGTGCCGTACTGCTCCGCGCGCACACGTACGACAGTGACGTCATCAGTGCCGTACCGCTCCGCGCGCCCACGTACGACAGTGACATCATCAGTGCCGTACCGCTCCACACATCCACGTACAACATCTGACGTCATCGGTGCCGTACCGCTCCACGCATCCACGTACGACATCTGACGTCATCAGTGCCGTACCGCTCCGCGTGCCCACGTACGACAGTGCCGTGGTGCCGCGCGCGATATAGTGATGGTGGGTGCAACTCTAGCAGAGCTTGGGCAAAGTGACGCGTGGTACAACAATTATTCCCCCCCCCATAGGCAGCGTCCTCGCTGCCGCACTAGCGACAAAGGCTACTGAGATTGCGTGGCACGCAACCTAGCCTCTTCGAGAAGGGGCGCCATCTCCGGGGAGAAATTACGTGCAGGTTCCCACGAGTTGTGCTCACTTGAGTAGTCCGTCAACTTGACCAAGTACTCGTGCACTGTTTGCTTGCGCCGGTGCCTACCCACACGTCGAGTGCGGTAGTCCAAGATACGCTCCACATCGTACACCTTCTGCTTTCCTGCGACCCAATTCTCAGGACCTGGTTTGACTGCTGCAGGGGTATCAGTGGTGACAGGCGCGGGCCATGCCACGATACGGACGAACAAGCGACACATGGAACGTTGGGTGGATGTTCATGTTAGAGGGCAACGCGAGCTTGACGGCTACGTTCCCTACCATGCGCACAACGGGGTACGGGCCAATCCAACGGGGCAAGGGCTTACGGGATCCTTCGGCAAAGGAACGCAGGTTCTCAGTGCTCAGCAGAACCATCTGTCCTTCCGAAAGGACCACGTCCCGCTTGGACTTGTTGTAGCACTCCGTTGCTCGTTGCTGCGCTGAGTCCAAACACGACTTCGCGTCTGTCATTCGGGATAAGAACGTCTTGGCAAAGGTCTTAGCCGCAGGGACATACACCTCCAGCTCACGCCACACAGGTAGCGCCGGGTGAAACCCATAAGTCAGGAAGAACGGGCTTTGACCTGTCGACCGATTAACAGCATTGTTAATCGCAAACTCTGCCGCAGTCAGGTAAGTATCCCAAATGAGAGGCGTGCGACCAGCAAAGTTGCGCAACATATCCCCCAGTGTGCGATTTGTGTGTTCGGTCTGGCCGTCAGACTGCGGGTGGTATGCCGTACTCAGGTTGACCCGCATGCCTACAAGCTTGCAGAGCGCTTCCCAAAACTTAGACGTGAACTGACCGCCTCGGTCCGAGACCACGTTCTTAGGGACGCCGTGCAACCAAACCACATTATCAAAAACAGGCGTGCAGTCTGTTCAGCAGTGCAGGTCGACGTGGTAGGTGCAAGCTGAACCATTTTAGTCAAACGGTCAACCATGACGAGCACCGAGTCGTATCCCCCCTCAGTTTTGGGCAGCGCGACCACGAAGTCCATGGAAACACTTTCCCAAGGCGCGTCAGGGATAGGCAATGGTTGCAACAACCCGTGGCCCCTGTTGTATCACTCCTCATAATCGCCCATTGATTCTGCGGAGAACCAGGCTTAGTGCATCATGCTCAATTATGTCGGAACGTACCAATCGAGGCAGCGGAAGTCTTTGATGCGAGGAGTTACAACGTATATTCCAAGACAGGCGTAGATGACGTGATAGGCTATCAGTGCCTAGCCGAGGCAATCATCATCTAACCGATGCAAATCGGTGCTCAAGCTTATCCAAGATATACGACCATAAGCGATATATAAGATGTAAGCTCAACCAAAGCGCGGTTAGCTTGTATCAATGTCAATTGTTATGATTGCGTCTTAGTGCACGCGTATTTCTCTCATATATCCATGCTTAGGCCGTCAATGCGCATAGCAGATATACTCGCAGCGACGGCTCGCTGTACAAGAGATCTGAAAGTAGTAAGTGTACTACCGTGATCCCGCGTGCGGATATTGCTGTATAAGCCGTCATAGCAATAATGCAATGTTCTTTACTCGCGTAAAGGTGCCGACTACGCCATCACGCGTAGTGTTGCATTCGACGCGCCGCATCGCTCGAGCCATTGCCTCGCGACCTCGGGGTACACTCGCATTATCGTGCTCGAGTGCGCGCGTATGCATTTTGCACGTGTTATCATTAGTGCGCGTTGATGCGTGATGCATTATGCATTCTAGATCGTCCGCGACCAAGTCGCCGGACCATGCGCACTTATCACGATACCGATCACGCAATGTATGCTTGCAGCATTGTGCACAATGCATTAGGCGATATGCTATCTGCGGGTTGCTTGTGCCCTTAGCCAGTGCGCCTAACATGTGCGGTGCGACGTGCTGCGTGACATGCGTGCGATCGCGTCGCGCCCGCTGCCGTACTACTCCAAGCGTCCACGTACGACAGGGGTGACGTCATCAGTGTCGTATCGCTCCACAGCGTCCACGTACGACAGGTGACGTCATCAGTGCCGTACCGCTCCACGTGCCCACGTACGACATCTGACGTCATCAGTGCCGTACCGCTCCGCATGCCCACGTACGACGGTGCCGTACTGCTCCGTGTACGGCAGTGCCGTATCGTTCCGCGCATCCACGTACGACATTGCTGTACTGCTCCGTGTACGACAGTGCCGTATCGCTCCGCGCATCCACGTACGACAGTGCCGTGGTGCCGCGCGCGATATAGTGATGGTGGGTGCAACTCTAGCAGAGCTTTGGCAAAGTGACGCGTGGTACAACAGCCCCTACCGGACAAAGCCTTGTTGCGCTGGCACAAACTGCATGTCTGCACGAAGTTCTCGGCATCTCTCGCCAGACGAGGCCACCAGAACGAGCGTCGCACCAACTCGACCAGCCGTGTGCTACCTGGGTGTCCTGCCAACGGGTCCTCATGGAAACGGGAAAGGATATTGCGACGAAAGGAATCATCGTTGGGTACGACAATCTGAGTCGTCGATCCTTCCATTCGCAGCCAAAGACCATTCTGCTTGCGGAGGTGCTCGACATTGCTAGGCGAAGCGAACCAGGAGTCGCCAGCATAGGCAGCCTTCAAGCGAGCCGCAAGGTCTGAGGACAAAGGCACGTCCGGGGTCTGCGGACGTTGGACAGGCGCCGCCAAAATTGCAGCATGTAGCGACGGATGTCGACTGAGAGCGTCGGCGATGTTAATCCGGCCGGCAACGTGCTCCCAGGTGCAGTCAAACCGCGCGAGGTACTCCATCCACCTCGCTTGACGCCGGTTCAACGTAGGGACGCTTTGCAAGAACGTCAGGGGCTTGTGGTCAGTCTTAAGGGTGAATGGTCGTCCCTCTAGGTAACAACGCCACTCCTTAAGCGCGTGCAAGACCGCTAGCAGCTCCTGTTCCCCTGTGGTATAACGGGTTTCTGCGCCCGTAAACTTCTTACTCGTGAAGGCGATCGGTCGCCCTTCCTGCAACAGTACAGCGCCACTCCCATACAACGAAGCGTCCAAAAACACTTCGACACGAAACGGCAACGAGTAGTCGGGGAATGCAAGGGTAACGTCGTCGGCAACGACAGGTTTCAGCTCTTCGAACGCCAGCTGACACTTGGGCGTCCAGGCACTAGGCGAATCAAAAGCGCCCTTACGCGTCAAATCAGTGAGCGGGGCCGCAAGGACAGAGTACTGCTTGATGAACTTACGGAAATAGTTGGTCAAGCCGAGGAAGCTACGAAGCTCCTGAAGGTTCCGAGGCGCTGGCCAATCGCGAACCACAGCTACCTTCCGTGGGTCCATCTTGACGCCGGTGGCCGACACGATGTGGCCCAAGTACTCCACCTGAGGCTGCACCCAAAAGCACTTGGCACGCTTAGCAAACAGTTGCTCCCGCCTCAACACCTCAAGCACAAGCTTAAGATGCTCCAGATGCTCCTCGCGCGTCTTGGAGTAGACCAGGATGTCGTCCAAGTAGCAAACGACGAACCTGTCGATATACGGTCTAAACATGCGATCCATGACCGCCTGAAACGTCGCAGGGGCATTAGTCAACCCGAACGACAAGACCGTGTACTCGAAGTGACCGAAGGGTGTCCGAAAAGCAGTCTTTGGCACATCAGACGCAGCGATGCGAATCTGATTGTATCCCTGTTGCAAGTCGATCGAGCTGAAATAAGCCGAACCCTTCAGCTTATCGAGCAGGTCGTCCACGCGCGGCAATGGGTAACGGTTTTTGACCGTCGTTGCATTCAACCCCCTGTAATCGATGCACATGCGCAAGCTCCCATCCTTCTTACCGACAAACAGAATCGGCGCAGAGTACGGAGATGTGCTGGGGCGAATCATACCCTTTGCGAGCAGGTCAGTTACCTGGCGCTTCACCTCGTCCAACTCTAGAGGACTTAACCTGTACATAGGTCGTGAAACAGGCTGAGCGCCGGGTATGAGTGGGATGGTATGGTCCACAGGACGCAAAGGAGGAAGCCCAGGTACGTCACGAAAAACGTCCGCGTACCCTGTGAGCAAGGCTTCAACCTCAGGATCCAAAGAAGACTGAGCGGTGGTCGCATTCAAATGCAACCTAGGCCTCACAAGCAGTCGGTGGGCACCCTTCCGGATCATCCGGATGGCCTCCTTACACCCGACCGGCTTGGGTTCAGCACGCTGCCCCATGGCTTTCACAGCGTAGTTAACCACAGGCTCCACTTCAGTCTTACCCCCCTCTGGCTCAACACTTGCAAACGGCACGAAGGGTACTTTGCACGACAGAGTCCCCTTATGAAGGCGAAGGGTTCCAGACTCTAGGTCAATGCCGGCCCCATACTGCCGTAATGTTGAGGACCCCAGTATATATGTCGCAGCATCGTCAGCTCACGCAACACATAAGGTTGGGTCGTAATACGCAGAGGACCTATACACAGGCAAAGGGTGACCCTGCCCAATATGGGTTGCTTACCCCCATCCGCGAGGGTAACCTGCGACCATTCCGACGACTGTGGGCACAGACCCAATGCATTCACCTCTGCCGATGAGATGAAGTCGTCACTGGCGCCAGTATCGACGAGTGCCTTCAGGGTGCGACCAGCAAGGTCGACCTGAATCAAGGGAACCTGATTGTCTGCCGGTACCGACTCTGCGGACGAAAGCAAGACGCTCAGGGCGGGTTCGAAACGTTCGGCAGAACCCTCAGAATGAGGTGCAGGAGATTCGTACCAAACGTCAACGGCGTAGGCCTGGGCCGACAGCGGCACAGGTGCACCTGCTACATCAACACCGTTATACAAAACGGTGCCCTGCTCGAACCGGCAGACTTTCCGCATACCCGTTAGCAACGTCGAGGCTTTTCGCCGACTATAAGCGGGTAGAAGGACGCAAGCGGCAGTGTCTGGACGTTGACGCCTACATCTCCTATAGAAGGCCAGCTGCACTGACAGCTCACGCAGAGATGAGGGGAGGAACAAGACGGTGTGACCTAACAAATCGATAGACGCCAGCGGCTTGCTCGGTGCATACAGGTTACACAGCGAGTCAAAACCTACACGTCCTGAGCGACCGTCAAGTGACAATCGACGTCCAATCGCGCGCTCGATTTGTTCAAGGACCGAAGGCAACGGTGCCCTCACGGCTTGCCGCACTGACGACAACCGCCCACCCTCTAGTTCCGGCTTCCCAGGTGGAGTCCCCTCCGAACCATCCTGGGCAATCCCCTACTTTGGCCGCTGAGCCAAAGGCGGTAGCATCGGGCAATCCTTCGTAGGATGTTCCGCAGACGCACATCTCAGGCAAACCTTCATGCTCTTCCGACGCTTAAGCTCGGAGTGCGTGCAACCCCATTTTTCCAACCAACCGTCGCTGGTGCGTTGTCGCTTCGTCTCATTCTTAGCTTCGTGCGCAGCCGCAGCAGACGGTGAACCCCCCTTCCTCTTGCCCTTGGCCGGATCCGCGCGTTGACCTGCGCCGGTTGACCCTTTGCGGTTACCCGATCCGGAAGCGCCGCGAACGCCGTGACCGCGATCCGTACGAACGGTGGTCACTGCTGCCGTTGGCGTTCGACACTCCGTTTCGGCCCCCTGGTCCATGGCAGCAGTGTCAAACGTCGGATCCTGCACTTGCATGGCATTAGCACGAGGGACAGGTTTAGTAGCACGCTGGCCAGCTAAGAGACGCTTCTCGACCCCGCGCGCAAAATGCACCAGTTCCTCGTAGGACCCAAAGTCCTTCCCCGCCAAGTCCGTGGCGCATTTCTTCGCCAGGACCTCAGACAACCCACGCTGAAACCAAAAGATGCGTTCGCTCTCCGTTAGGTCACCGATGGGCGTGATCAGGGCCTCGAAGCGCGACTGGTACGCAGGTACTGTTTCATCATGGCGCATGCGATATGTGCCAGATGCTAACGTACTGCGAGCCTCAGCACTAAGCGGTTGAACCTCAGGAGCGAAGTGCGCAAGCAAGGCACGAGCCAACTCCTCAAACGTGTATGTCTGCGTTGCCATTGTCCACTGATCGTACCGTGTCTTCGCCACACCCGCGAGGGTGTTCCCGACGAACAGACATTTCACAGGGTCACGATCACCACCACGGACCAATTGCAAGTACACGCGGACATCACGCAGATATGCACGAGTTGTATCTGCAATGCTACGCTCAGCATTCTTATGTTTCGCATCATGCGGGATGTCCAATTTCGGGACAGGAAGCGACAGTTTTATCACCTCTCCTTCGTCGTCGAGTCGACCTTGACGAGGCGGTGCAGCAGACGGACCCCTCTGCTCCTCGCGTCCAACGGGGCCTGCTTCGGCTGCCGTGACAGGAACAGTCGGATGGATAGGAGTCCGTGGGTCTAGTAGCGCAGGGGGATCTCGGACACCATCAACAACATGCGTGTATGGGCCCCTCCGAGATGTCTCAGGAACGACGGACGTGTCGGCACGACCGTCCCCCACTACTAGCCCCACATCACCGCTACCAGATGCCATGGTAAATCGGCGACTGACCGGTCACAACCTCGTGCGATAAAGGCACTCTCACACAGGTATCGGTCGAGCGAGAATCAGACGGTTTTTAAGCCTACCGACGGAAAGCGCTCCCTGCAGATATAGCAAGTATCCGTCCAAAGAGTCTCGCACTTCGCGTGTGCGCGCAATAAGCGCCCGCAACTGATCCGGACTCGGGTTCGAATCAGTCGATGCAGCAGCGAGTGAGACCCGATTCGATTCACCTGCAGCTCAGAAGCACGTACTTCGAACAGGCAAAACGAATGGCAATGCAAGAGCAGCAAGGCAATTACAGACCAGAGGCAGCCGCGGCCATCACAGCTCGGCCAAGCTCCTCCGCGAATGTATCCAAAGGACTAAGATTGCCATCGCTGACTCCAGCCATGTAAGTGACCTACTTACGGAAGAGATCAGGGTGAGACAACAGGCCGTGAACGAACCTTACGTCTCGATACCAAATTTGTTGTATCACTCCTCATAATCGCCCATTGATTCTGCGGAGAACCAGGCTTAGTGCATCATGCTCGATTATATCAGAACGTACCAATCGAGGCAGCGGAAGTCTTTGATGCGAGGAGTTACAACGTATATTCCAAGTCAGGCGTAGATGACGTGATAGGCTATCAGTGCCTAGCCGAGGCAATCATCATCTAACCGATGCAAATCGGTGCTCGGGCTTATCCAAGAAATACGACCATAAGTGACATAAAAGGTTTAAGCTCAACCAAAGCGTGGTTAGCTTGTATTAGCGTCAATCGTTAAGATTGCGTATCGATTCTCTCATGTATTCATACTTAGGCCGTCAATGAGCATAGCAGATATACTCGCAGCGACGGCTCGCGGTACAAGAGATCTGCAAGTAGTAAGTGTACTACCGTGATCCCGCGTGCGGATATTGCTATATAAGCCGTCATAGCAATAGTGCAATGTTCTTTACTCGCGTAAAGGTGCCGACTACACCATCGCGCGTAGTGTTGCATTCGACGCGCCGCATCGCTCAAGCCATTGCCTCGCGACCTCGGAGTACGCTTGCATTATCGTGCTCGAGTGCGCGCGTATGCATTTTGCACGTGTTATCGTTAGTGCGCGTTGATGCGTGATGCATTATGCATTCTAGATCGTCCGCGACCAGGTCGCCGGACTATGCGCACTTATCACGATGCCGATCACGCGATGTATGCTTGCAGCGTTGTGCACAATGCATTAGGCGATATGCTATTTGCGGGTTGCTTGTGCCCTTAGCCAGTGCGCCTAACGCGTGCGATGCAACGTGCTGCGTGACATGCGTGCGGTCGTGTCGCGCCCGCTGCCGTACTGCTCCAAGCGTCCACGTACAACAGTGCCGTACCGCTCCGCGCATCCACGTACGACAGGTGACGTCATCAGTGCCGTACCACTCCGCGCGCCCACATACGACAGTGACGTCATCAGTGCCGTACCGCTCTGCGCGCCCACGTACGACAGTGATGTCATCAGTGCCGTACCGCTCCGCGCACCCACGTACGACAGTGACGTCATCAGTGCCGTACCGCTCCGCGCATCCACGTACGACATCTGACGTCATCGGTGCTGTACCGCTCCGCGCATCCACGTACGACATCTGACGTCATCAGTGCCATACCGCTCCTCGCGTCCGCGTATGACAGTGACGTCATCAGTGCCGTACCGCTCCGCGTGCCCACGTACGACAGTGCCGTGGTGCCGCGCGCGATATAGCGATGGTGGGTGCAACTCTAGCAGAGCTTGGGCAAAGTGACGCGTGGTACAACAATATCAACCGGTAGTTATCACTACCACTAGTTGGGGGTGATACAACACAAAGGATTCAAAATACATAAGAAAACGCAAATAGTCAATAGTTAGAAAATAACGTGCAAGTGCACTGTACAATATAGTTTTCAACGGAATGAAACGGTATGTCGAACTCAACCGCGTCTTGTCTGCACACAACACAATTCCCGCTATCGCGCTGTTATCCTAAATATGTCCCGAACTGAGCCCCGAGCAACAACAGCAGTTTTTTAAGAGTCATCATGCTCGCTTGGCTCTGGGCGTATGTTTTGGTAGACAGGCGTGGAGGCCCGCACTAGCAGTGCAGTTCTTGTATGACCTGCAGCTTGTTGTCGCGGTCGCCAAGGGTGCAGGTGAGATCGATTAAGCATGATAATATAAGAAATTCGTGCATTTATGCGGCAAACGATAAATATGCTGCTGTAGCCAATAATTGGCACACTCCGGTGAAGGCTGCTGCCGACCACGTCTGTGCCTACCACCATACCACAGCAGCCTCAGCACATCCACGACATTTGCAACCGCATCCATCAACAAGCTGGCCCCAATGCTGGCCGTGCCAGCAGGTCTGCTGGCGCCAGGCCTTGCAAACGTGCCCTCATCAGCTTCCGGGCTCCCTAGAGCCGTCGCTGTTAACCCTCCGCTCCAGCTTAAGCTCGTGTTGGCCGCCACACATGTGCCGCCTCTTGAGATAGGGGCGGGATCCCCACCCCAAGTCCTGCCATGTGTTCGGCCATGACGGTGCCCCTCTCATGGTTGAGCTCTGCACAGTCTGCACCCCGCTTCTCCAGCCCGGTTCAAAACTATCACCTGACACCCACCGGCATATGCACAAGAGCATATGCACAGGGGACTGTTGCTGCGCATAATTAAAACCGGAAGCTTTCTCTCCCTATAGCGTTAGCATTCGTTGGGAGGGTAATGGATGGGTAACCCATCAGTAACCCTGCCTCCGGTGTCTTCTTTATTTGCAAGTTTTTGCTAGTTTTTCCTTCTTTTATTTGGGTTTTACTTTATTTGCATTAGTGACATTAGTGACTGGGGGCAACAGGGGGCCACAGGGGGCGACTGCGTGGGGGCGGCTGGTGGTTTAGTGGAGTGGGCAACTGGGGGCGACACTGGCGGACTACGACTGGGGGCAACTGGGGGCGACGGAGGGCGACGGAACAATGAGCAACTAACTGTACCCCCATTCGCCCCTGTCACCCCCTCACAACCAGCCATCTCCCCTCGCCCCCAGTCGTCCCCGTCACCCCGTCGCCCAGTCACCCCGTCACAACCTGCTACCCCCAGTCAGCCCCAGTCGCCCACTTTCACCCCTGCTGCGCTGTCGCAACCAGCTGCCCCCAGTCGCCCCCATCCAACCCCAGTCGCCCCAAGTCGCCCCAAGTCACACCCATCCGCCTCCGACCAGCCCCAGTTGCCGCCGTCACCCTGTCGGCCAGAGTAGCCCCCAGTAGCCCCGTCGCAACCAGCTGCCCCTCAACAGGGGCGATCAGATCTGCCCACTGTCGGGGGACAGAAGTCATCTTCAAGTTTATATAAAAATGGGCGCGAATAACAATGGGTTCGTGAAACGTGAAGAGCCATGCCTGAGCACCTCTAAACGCGGGTCAACGCCAGCCAAGAAGGATGCAATAGCAGAAATGGCTGCATATCAAGAGGGATGTGAGGAACTATGAAGCATAAGACTGTCGGCGCTGTGGTGGTCCAAACAACCAACCAAACTAGGCCAAGCGATGCTATCAGAAGGCGGACAGGCATGTTTAGGCATGCTAGGATCTGACCTATCTAAAATCCCCGGGTCATACCCAATCTAGCGCACACACACTGGTTCAACAATTCGCGACAGGATGCACATGTCAACCTTAAGGTGTATGCACGGGTTGGTGCCGTGTCAGGATTACGACCCACTGCATTTAGCAAAAGAAAAGCTGCGGTAGTGCCGGAAAACATAAAATCCCCATCCATCGGGTGCAAGGCGCAAGCCACCCTACGGGGTGCCAGGGACGGTCGAGGACAAATGTAATAATGGGGGAATTCGCTATTTGGGCTAAACCCTGGCACTGCGAGGGTATAACACAACTGCAATTCTCACGCAGCTCCTCGTCTGAAGCTTGGAATCCTGGTTTTGCTTGTTGTAGTGCCACTTGCAGCGGGTTCCAGTCCCATTCCTTCCATTGCCGGGTTCTCCTCTCAGCTTGCTGTCCCGCAACGAACTATCACAGCAGACACTGGGGGTTCAAAGCCATATATCACCTGACTGCTACAGCTTACAGGTCCCACCGGCATACGCATTGGGGCCTCTTGTTTTATTTCTTTTTCTTTTTTATATATGCTTCCTTATATATGCTTAGAAACGCGCGCCTCTGCCGTTTTGTGCAGTCACTGCCGTGCTCGCGTCCATGTATTATTCATATCTTCATTTGAACAAACTGTACTTTCCACTGCGCCTCATTATTACTAGGGCCTCCTGAATGTAAGCCGCCCCTGTTGCAACTAGTGCCTGCCATACATAATCATTTCATCATTTAAGCCTCACCCTCTATCATTGCGCATATATATACATTACTCAACTTCGCGGTCAGCTGCTTCACTAGACCACCATGTTTGGATAGATCGTTCATAAGTAGGAATATTTACGGGAGGTAGTTTTCAAAGCGAAGCTCGTTTAAAGGCATTGGAGCAACGGGGAGAACTTTCCATCCGAAAATTACCGGCAAGTATAACTGCTTGCTGGGGAAGAGCTTATAGACGTTTAAGTAGTATTATTTTGCCGGTGCCAAACTTTATGTAGTGGTGACGAGCTGGGCTGCACCGTCGAAATGTATAATAAAGACACGGTGAGCTGACACAAGAGGGATAAATAAATAAATATATCTTTATAATAACAAGCAAGGTTGCTTACAACTAACGGACGACAGATTAACAAGCATATAAATGTCATATGTTATATATGTCATTGTGAGGTCTGTTGGCGGACAGGGACAAAGAGATCCGTGGGAAGGTGGCCAACTAACGATGCGAAGGTTTGCGCGTGAGGTGACTCGTTGACTCGTCCGCCAGCGGGAACACACTAAAGAAGCAAAAATAAGATGATTTACATAAGTAGAGGGAATAATATTTATAATTATTTAAAGTTATCATAGAATCAAGAAATGGCATGAAGGATTAAGGAACATGAGCTAAGCTTAGCTGTGACTGCTGCATATTAAGTGACTGCTCGTTCACCTTCTGCCGTACACAAACAGCGCGAGTCATTAATAAATGTAGCCGTCAATGTGTCGGCGATTTCGGTAGATATAATTGCATGCTATTCATTGTACTGTTGTGCAACCCCGTGCGATGAATTTGGTGATGCACCCCTTGCAAACGAGGCCTGTTTCAGAAGCCGACAATCCCTGTAGGCGTCGGTGATTTTTTGTTAACCATTGCTGCAAGTTTGGAGGTGAAAAAGGTACGCAGCGCTACGAAAATCGCGTCTTCGGAGCTAATACGGAAACTGAATCCACGTTTACAGTGACACAGTGGTCAGCTTAACGAGCAATATTGCTTTCGTTAGGGACATGAATGCGGGATTTTTGGCGTGTGCTGTCAGGACAGATATCATATCACAACTAAATAAAAAATTATTTTTCCCCAAGGCTAGTTATGAGTGCGCGGTTTCTAGTCCGTGTTAACCTGCTACCCTTTCTTAGAAAGCATCGATCGCTTTGATTTTCCCCGGAAACAAGAGAATTTTAACTGGCATAACCTATATATTTTGCTTAAAACTCTAATCAATCACCGACTTAGTTTGCAGTTGCACCACCCGCCGCTTGCTAAGTTTATTACTTTCGTCTTATTATTATTGCCCTTGCCATATTTGCCTGATTGGCATGGCAATCAATTCTGCTTTGATCGCCATGCTCGCATGATAAATTAATAGCCAATAGTTTGCTGTCTTAAAATAAATAATAAGTACTTCAGTTTGTGTTGGAATGTGCGCTGCCGGGGAATCGGGCAATGGCGAGCCTGCTCGCCGGTTGCCCGGTCCAGTCGCTGCCTCGCCAGCAGCAGTAATCCCCGGAACTCAACCTTGTTTTCTGTAAAATTTCTCCGGTTACACCGCGAATTAATATAACTATTTTCTTCACGGGGCACGTTTTTCTTTCCCCGGAAAACTGCGCCCACACTATAAAACGTTCACGGGGATCCCCCGAGCAGCCCCAACATTTTCACGGGTATTTTCCTAAAAATTAAACTTTCCGTGTCCTGTCCGGGGTGAAGAGCGCTGACGACGACCCCGTGCTGCAAACGCTACAAGCTTTGCCTAGAAATCCGGCACAACAATATCATCAAGCCTCGAAATGGTAATCGAGAAAAGATTACCAGATGCCATGTATATGTATGCAACACCTGATCGGGAGACCTAGCCGCTGGTAATAATATTTTCAGGAACCAAGACACCAAGTGAAGTTGATATGTTCTCGCCCTTAACTGTCACATGTCACATGGCGCCCTTAACGACCAAATCATTCTCATGCACGCCACGTGCAAACCGACCACCAGATCCAACCAATCATTAATCAGGGAAAACCAGCTTGTATTAATCAGCGCAAATCTCCATGGAATGCCAACTTGACAACTTTGGCTTGTGCTTGCCATCCTGCACAATTCACACGCACATACATTTTTTTCAACATCAGTTGCAGTAGATTAAGTCCACGAACACGCCCTACACAACTATCAAGCCTTCGTTTACATCGATATATCATGGCAGGTAGCTAGACTCGCATAATACCCACTTTGCCATTCATCCCGCCCAGCTATCAGTGGAACAACAACTTCAACAGGCCGGTTGTGCCATGTCCTCAAGTCACATTCGCTTTATCTGGTGCATGACGTTCTCCAGCAGCATGTAATATCGATATCAATTCCTGGGCACCTGACTACGTTACCTTCCTCCTTGCCAACATATTTTCTGGAAACAACAAAATTTCCTCACATATGAATTTATTATTACTTCTCAAATTCCTTTCAGTTCTACTTCCTTAAGGACGAGCCATGTTTCACCTACCTTGCCAGCCACACTCGCAACTCTGATGTTCTTAGGTAGGGCAGCGGTCCAAATATGTGCCACCAATATAGCCCCGACCGACATATTGGTCAATATGTGAAGGTCAATCACAGAACTCCTAACGAAAATCCATACGACCTTGCCTCATCACGACATTGTCATGGCGTCTACCACGGCTTGTGGTAGACGTACATGCTCACAGCAGTTAGGAACTTTCACTTCTGTGAAGCCTTCGAGGGATGGATCCAAGCGCCAGGTAGTAAGGTTTCTATACGTCAGCAAGGTATATGCCATTGCCTCAGCTATGCCGACATGGTCGAAATATGCACGTGCAATCTTCCGCATCCGTGCGACAATCTCCTGGCCATGCGACTTCGCACCGTTACTAATACAATCCACAATAACTTTTTTTGATAAAGCCACCAGCGTCCCCATATGCGAGGGGAAACGAAGATGTGTATAGCCAGGGGCAAATAGGGTGTCCCAGAAAGTCGCATACTGGGTTTCCATCTTTATTGTCGGGGTAGGATAATGCATGAAGGAATGACCAAACCGACCTGCCCAGGCATTTCCATCAACATCCAAGATGCCGCAGTAACGGTTGAAGTCTTCGATAGTCATATGGTTGCCCAGGGTGTTGTTTAGTGCTGTCACGACTTCCACTGGTAGGGCTAAGAAATCCCCCCGCAGAGATGTTAACTTCGCGTCTAAGATATCTGGATGCTCGAGTCCCAGCTGATGCAATCGATAGCGCGGGCTCTGCATACACGATGGAGCACGCACAGGCAAGGCGAGGTGAATCAAGTGCACATCAAACGCCCATGTTCCACACTACAGTAGAAACTGATAACTGCTACAAGATGCCCCGCGGTGGACCTGTTCATCACCCTGCAGTAACTTTTGTAGCATACCGATGTGACGGCCTCCCTATTCCCTTGAGATACTACAAGACTCATTTGGTGCCTATTCGAAGAGCGAGCTCCCTTCTCATGTGCAATGTCGCCAGTTCCTATCGATTTACGTACCGCCAGACGCACCATGTAAAAATCCGCGCCGGTTACCGTGAATGGATTGTTGGAAGCGCCCCGCCACACCACGCGCGGGATACGGTGATGCGGTGGGTACTGGGCATCGAGGCACGCGTGGTAGAAGCCCATCTGGGTCGGACCCGTGGACTTATCCCATACATCAAAGACGGGCAAGGCGAAGCCACCCCGCTTGGTTGGGTCCCGACAATAATTGAACTTAATTGTTGCAAAGCCAAAGTTACAATCGTCGCCAGGATAGAAGAGAAATTCCATATCAGGAAGTGTAGGAAACATATACAAGGTGAACTTAATAATTTCCTCTGTACTCTTTTGTACCGCATGATGGCTGCAGCTCGTGTTCAAAAATAGGCGCCCTCCTACCAACTTGTAATGTATGATGTGCTTATTGCGCATTCCTGCCTCGAAGTCTTCCCTGCTTATGTCACCGCTGCCCCACTCCCACGATGCCCGACGAACATGACCCCAGATGGGTGAAGTGAGCTGAAATGACGACGTCCTCGGCTGGTAGCGCTCTGTGAATGGTTCTTCAATACCCTGTGCGTCGGCTAAGCAGTTCCTGTGTTTGCCATTTTTTAATGAGAAAGATTGTATTTTCGATACTCGAGCAGGTGAAGCAAGTAAAACAAGATCTGCATCCGCCACTACGGTATGTGCAAGGGACCAGGCGGTGCCGATACTGTCATTAAAGTCGAGGTATGAAGCCTCGCCGAATCCGCTGCCCATACTATCAACGAAATTGGTTCGTTTTATGAAGACTTTATCGGAAGTCAGATAGCCTAAGATGGCCAAAAGGAGAACTGTTATCCAAAGCAGCGGTTGGGTTACCCTGCTGGCCATTGCAAGGTATCACGCACGTAGGGCAGATGGACACTGCACAAGGTGAGATGTATGTGTTAGCTTCGCCAGAAATAAAAAAATCTCTCCAAGGCAAACATGGGTGCAAACATAGCATGTTATACTGCAACAGTACCCGTAGAATAAGGAGATGTCGAGGCCTGGAAGAACCGAAGGTTAATTAAAATGCAATTAGAATGTTTTTGCAAATATATTTTTGGCCGCGAGCAAGGTTCGGCAATATTTTCGTCCTGCATATATATGCCCGTGATTGTCACACTCTGCGATGAGCCATATGGATATGAGGGGACATACATACGTAATTATGTAAAATAATGCGCGCGCGTGAATTTGGAAATGCGGAAGCGTTTACGCCCAGGACCCAATATGGAGGCCAGGGGTCGGCGGCAAACGTCTACTTACGGTTGCTGATCCGAAGTTTACGGTTGCATATCTGTATGATATTCCCTTAATCGGAACCGTTTAGTCTGCATGGTGTATAGAATTTTTCTACCAGTGATTACAAGCGCCATGGACCCAATATGGCGGCCAGGGGTCGGCGGCAAACGTGCGTGTAATTACGGTTGCTGGTGCAAAATTTACAGTTGGATATCTGTATGATATTCCCTTAATCGGAACCGTTTAGTCTGCATGGTGTATAGAATTTTTCTACCAGTGATTACATACAAGCGCCCAGGACCCAATATGGCGGCCAGGGGTCGGCGGCAAACGTGTAATTACGGTTGCTGGTGCAAAATTTACAGTTGGATATCTGTATGATATTCCCTTAATCGGAACCGTTTAGTCTGCATGGTGTATAGAATTTTTCTACCAGTGATTACAAGCGCCATGGACCCAATTTTGGGGCTATTCCGTTTCACAGTAGCCGTTGGGCCGAATTTCTGTACCCTGATGTACAATTTAGGACCAGCGCTGAAGGATTCAGGCGAATTTCTGCTGCTGGCAGTACTGATGTACCAGCAGGACCCGCGGAGTTTGCCACCTCGGGAGCGGGGACCCCATCCCTCACAACTGTCTTGATTGTTAAGTGTCAGTTAAAAACCTCATGCTACACGTTAGTGGGGCTTGCTCATCAAAAATTGTCGAATATGTAGGAAGATGAAAATGGGAACGAGCAGGTTGCAGTGACGCTTTTCTTATGGAGGAATGATGTTTTGGAGTTCGTTGCTTGCAGTATCAAAGACACGGTGAGCTGACATAAGAGGGATATAAAATAATAAAAACAAGCACGGTTGCTTACAACTAATGGACGATCGATAAACAGACAGCAGGCAAGCTGTAACCGAAAGATAGTGTAAATGTTCAAATAAAAAAGATAATGTACCGGTGAAGGTTAACATGGCAATCAATATCATAAGACATGCAGCATAAGAGGAATAAGTCACACTACCGTCAAAGGAATTGCAAGGCACCGTGCGCGCGTTCGTTCACAGAGGTCGGATACAAATAAAGCGTACTTTGGGGTTGGGTGCGTGCTTGCGGGCACTGAAGTGCTGCTGCGTTCAGCCACGAGCGAACTTTGCAACATGGGCAGCGTACACATTGCTGGGCAGCACAGCGGCCTTAAGAGCCACAGTGCTGCGTTGAGTACTAAGCACAAGAGTAGTTTTTTGGCCATGAACAAATTAAATATATCAGTAAATACCAATACCGGTGCTTACAATTAAACCGGTGCTAAAACGTCACTGTACCGGCTGACGGCAACAACTTCTTCACCTTCTGCCGTACACAAACAGCACGAGTCATTATACATGTAGCCGTCAATGTGTAACTGATTTCGGTAGATATGATTGCGTGCTATTCATTGTACTGTTGTGCAACCCCGTGCGATGAATTTGGTGATGCACTCCACGCAAACGCTGCCTGTTTCAGAAGCCGACAATCCCTGTAGGCGTCGGTGATTTTTCGCTAACAGTTGCTGCAAGTTTGGAGGTGAAAACGGTGCAGAGCGCTACAAAAATCGCGTCTTCGGAGCTAATACGGAAACAGAATCCACGTTTACAGTGACACAGTGGTCAGCTTAATAAAGAATTGTAGTATCCTGGGGTATCTACGGGTAGTATCCGAGGTGGCTCCTGGTCATCTTTCGATCGAGCCTTTGCTTAAGGCGGATATAACAGAGATACAACAAGATACAACAGGCTACAATAGCTGAGGAAGAGGAGGAACAGCTGGCTACTTATGGTAATGATCATAGTATCCACCCGTGGATCCGGACCCTGGCCACCTACCTGGAGATCACTCATCCAGCTTTTAAGCCTTGGGCCCTTACCACTGCCCACGCAACTGGGCCTTGGCTGGGTGGAGAGACCTTGCCTGAGGATATCAGCCGGATTGTAGGGGCCTTGGCACATCTACCACCATTAGAAGATGTCAGCAACCCCCCTTTAGCCCCCGGAGACTGGTGCTGGGCAGCTGCCCTGTGGGGTAATCCATTGTTGCCCAACAATGTGGATGCTGGGAGAAGTACCAATGGGCACAACTTCCGCCCAGGCCTGGAAGCACGACACCCGCTGCTGGCTTCTTGCAGAAAACTACTTACAGTAGGCGACCTGGTAAGGGTGTATGACATGCTGGAGCACAGCCAAACACCCCTCCCTCGAACAACTAACTGGCTGGATTGGACCCTCCAGTATCTAGACCCCATAGCTAACCCCACCCAACTGCGAGACAAGGAGTCTACCCATAGGGCTCTTTCAGCCTTATGCAATGATATCAGCCCATCATGGCTAGCAGCAGCACGGGAGGTCATTCATCGCTTACAACCCCAACAACAGATCAGGATGGAGGACAGAATGCAGCAGCAGTTGCAAGCACCACCAGACTGTACCACAGTGATGGCCATGATAGTCAGGCGGTTGGGCTGGAGATTGCCAGGAGACTCGGGTATAGTGCCTTTCTACCATCTTACGGTCAGCCAAGCTACCCAGCTGCAAGGAGGTTCAACTACGGAGGAGCGTTTGGAGCTGCTGACAGCCTTTGTGAGGGAGGCTCTAGGGGTGTCAACCGATAGCCCAACTCCTCCCTACCTTGCCACCAACCTCCAGCACTTTCAGGCAACCCTAGCTCGGCTATGGACAGCAGTTCATTGGGAGAACAAAAACAAAGAGACGCTGTGGCGTTTGGTGGTTGATGGGATACCCTTGCCGGGCAACACACACCTTTCCAGGGTGCCCATCAAACCCTGTGAGTGTGGGAGCTATGGAGGAGATACTGATCAGCCTTACTCCCCACGCATGCATCACTTCTGGGAATGTCCAATAGCCAAGGCGGTGCGAGAGCAGATTGACAGGCATCTGCGACTGCTGTCACCAGCCACCATACAGGGGGGCATAACCAGGCAACAGCTGTGGCTCGTCCAAGCGCCAACCGGGTGCGAACAGGCACCTTGGGACGTGATAGCCATGGCTGCTTTGTCTTCTATGGAATATGGCAGGTACTGTCTCCGGGCTGCAACCCGGGAACAAAGGCAACAGGGGGCTTCTACCCACGGACGGCAGCAACAACCACAGACCCGGACAGCAGAGCAGGGACCCCGTCAACGGGCTATTACTGACTTCTTCAACCGGTTAGGGGGCTTTACGCAAGAGGAGGATGAAGCTGCCAACACACATCCAAGCATCTACACGACACAGCCAACTTTGGACAATGCAGTACAAACAACAGCTTCTCCCCTGGACCAAGCACAGGCCCGTACAGTTGCTGACTTCTGGACTCGCTTGCACTCTTTTGCAGCGCTGGGTATCCCTAAATATGGCTGGGATCGGGTGGGACCGCACCATCCCATCCTAGCCATAGTTGGAGCTCAGTTGAGATGTGATTCTCCTATGGAAATCACCGACCGTGGAGCAGAGAGAGCAGAGCAGGGTCCTTAGGGTGGGGTTTTGAGGAGGTTTGAGGGAGAAGTAGGGGGAGAGAGGAGGAGAGTTGGAGAGAACGGGCAGGCAGCCTGGTGTTTGAGGAGGGGCAGGGAGAGAGTGGAGGGTCTCGTGGCTGGAGGAGCCTGTGTCCAGGCACTGGGTTCTGAGGGTTTTGGGGGAGGCAGTGAGAGAGGTCTTTCCCTCTTGTGCAGTGCAGGTGTTTGAGGGGCCAGCTGTGGGTGGGGCCGGGAGGCTTTCTAGGGGGGCGCCAATTTGGCTCGTCATCCCCCCCTCTGTCTTTAGCTGGGTTCTTCCTCCTTGGCTGTGTTTGAGTGTGCTCTCCTGTTGGCGTCTCTCCTCTGAGGGCTTCTGTGCGTCTTTTTCAGGCTCTTGCTAGTTCAGTTTTGTGTTGGAGGAGAGTAGTCCCTTTCTTTGTGCAGTTAGTCGCCCCCTGTTTTCTTTTGTTCCCTCCTCGTTTTCGTGGTGCTCCTCAGTGCTCTGTTAGTGGCCAGGCTAGAGCCTCTGAGTCTTTCTTTGCTCTAGCTGGTCTTAGTGAGAGGGGGAGCACGTGGCAGGACAGACAGACAAAGCCACGTGCCCCTCCCCTGCGCTGTGGCTCGGTCCGGTCAGGCCCCTTGGTGCTCGCCCTTGTAGGGCGAGTCGCCCACAGTGTAACACCCCAATAACAAGAATGCCAAAATGGAAATTACGTGTTGTCACCCTGATGTTTAGCAAATAACGGTCACCAACCACCACCACCAATCAAGAAGACTTATTGAGGCGGCAAAGAGCACCAGGAAGGAAGACATCGACTTGCTCCAGGATATATATAGCCAAGACAGAGAATACGGTGAAAATAGTGGAGGCAAGCTGATGAAAATCCCTAGATGAGGCAAGATGAGCACGTGCTGGTCAGTAGTCAGTATGATTGGGGTTGTCGGCATCCATGGCATCGCGGTACATGATATTTCAGCTATCCGCATCATAGGCAGCAACATCTGTGACATCCCCTCCTGTGCTGGGGCTTACACCTGCTGCACTCACATCCACACTTATGTGTACACATGTGGCTGCAGCTACAGTACTGGCTGTACCCACACTAGGGTCAATGGTGTGCCAAGGGGGGCGAAAGGTGTAGTAGTCGTAGTTGTACGACACACGCTATCACAATATAAGGTGGAAGAAGCAGGATGTCAACATCTCGAGAGGCCTTTGCGGCAATCGCCGTAGCTTCTATGAAAGAAGCGGAGGCCTACACCGACAAGCATCTGCGTCCGTCACCGTAGCTCCTATGGAAGGAGCGGAGGCCTACACGGACAAGCATCTGCGTGCCTGTGTGCGTGCGCGACTGGAAACTTGTGTCAACCGTCACTGAATTGGTTTGACAGCCTGTTTTGACATGCGAGGTCAAAAAGCTTATTTTTCATATTTTTCTTCACTCTCTGCTCCAGATCAAACACGGCTTAAGATTGAGCTGTGAAATGTTAACTACCAGCTTTATCCATACGTAGTACAAGAAATTAATAAGGTTAATACAGCTAACTCTAGTAATGTTTTTAGTGTAATATTTCAAGATTACTGGTCTGATATTTTAACTGTTGATCGCCGTCATAGCAGTTTTATAGAAGTAATGCGATTGTAAATGATACATTACATTATTGAAACCTTTGTATAGAGCATTGGTCTCATGTAATCAATGTTAATATTTTCGAGAAGGTCGCCGGTTCGATTCCTGTCATTTCGGTTGAATTGTCCTTTTCGAATTATAGTTTTCAATGTTTGTAAATATGCATACTTTCAAGAGTTTCAAGAGTCTGCATTACTTGGCACTGTTTATATTCGATAACGCATCACTTGGTGTCAGTTTGCCAAATTATGTATATGGGTGGCCATGCATTGCATTATTCTATCTCACGTTGAGTGTGACATGAATTTCACGAACTAAAACAGGAAGTAATATTAGCAATATATTTGCCGTAACATCCGGATTGGACTCGACCTTCCCTGCATGCGCCGCATGGCACACGTCGGCTCCCAACCCTCCGTACAACCACCACGGGCGACTCAGCGGGCCTACTGCACGGTGATTTTTGGCACACCAAGGTCACGGATTTGAGACTCCAAGTCGCTTCTTCACTATGCAACGCATGCTCTGAAGCCTTCAAGGCGCTTCTGATACACTTCAGAGCTCCTCTCAGGATGACCAAGGTTCCAAGGTTCCAGATGTCGTGTCACAGCCAAGCGAAGTTCCTAACAACCACTGCCCTGATGCAACCCCCACCACCATTGCTGCAAGAAACACGCAACAAAACTGATTACCCCAGCACGGAACCAAACTGACAACAGCACACAATCTTGACTCTGTTGCCATTGGTTGGCAATCAGATCGAAGGCTATGGCTCCCCTGGGACTCACGGGTTTGTGCCTCATAAACTTCTACATGTGGATGCGAGACTGGATGTCATTCATAGAGCATAAGGTTCTCAGTTCGATCCTAGCTTCAGACTATGATCATGCTCAGATAGAGGAGGTGAACCAATCACTTGGCTTCAGTGGCAGGAAGTGTAATTCACTTATCAATACTGAAGTGGATATTGCATGATAAATCGGTATGAGAGAATGCGCGCTCTCAGATAATTATTCCCGTGCACGTACGCAGACTTGTTCTGGTCGCATGACTAAAGCTTCCACGCGGCGTCACGCGATCCGAGCCGCACTTCTCACACTTGTGTGTCACATTGGTCGAACCATTTGCATGATAACGAACCGAATATTATTGCTTATAATATTATGCAAATAGATTTGTGAAAAACCTACTTTTTGCGAGTGCTTGTCCTGTCGTACTATCCACCTGGCTAGTACGACAGGTCGAGCAGTGGAATGTCGGTTATTCCAATACCGGTCGCATTGCAAGTGCTACACCGAGAGCATGGTGCTAATATGACAATGCACCTAATCACCGGTTGCCGGGCGCCTTACCGGGTCCTATAGTCCAGTGCATGGGCGTGGGGTGAACCGTGATACAACAACTATCCCCCCTCCCGCATGCAGCATCTTCGCTGCCACATGCAGCATCGGCTACACCGGTCACTGAGACTGCGTTGCATGCAATCTAGCCTCTTCGAGGATGGGTTGCATCTCAGGGGAGAAGTTACGTGCAGGCTCCCAAGAGTTGTGCTCACTAGAATACCCGGTCCACTTGACCAAGTACTCATGCACGGTGCGTTTGCATTTATGCTTACCCACACGTCGACTGCGGTAATCCAGAACACGCTCCACGTCGTACACCTTCTGCTTGCCAGCAATCCAGGTCTCAGGACCCGCTTCGACTGCCGCAGGGGTGTTAGTGGGGTCAGGCGTGGGTTCCGTGCCGTGGTATGGGCAAACAAGTGACACATGGAATGTGGAATGGATGTTCATGTCAGGGGGCAACGTGAGCTTGACAGCTACGTTCCCTACCATGCGCACAACAGGGTATGGGCCAATCCAAGGGGGCAAGAGCTTACGGGATCCCTCGGCAAAAGAATGCAGGTTCTTAGTGCTCAGCAGAACCATCTGCCCTTCCGAGAAGACCACGTCCCGCTTGGACTTGTTGTAGTAATCCGTCGCCCGTTGCTGTGCCGCATCCAAGCATGACTTAGCGTCTGCCACTTGGGATAAAAATGACTTAGCAAAGGTCTTAGCCGCAGGGACATACACCTCCAGCTCACGCCACACAGATAGCGCCGGGTGAAACCCATAAGTCAGAATGAAGGGGCTTTGACCTGTTTATCGATTAACAGCATTGTTAATCGCAAACTCTGCCGCAGTCAGGTAGGTATCCCAAACAAGAGGCGTGCGACCAGCAAAATTGCGCAACATATCCCCCAGTGTGCGGTTTGTGCGTTCAGTCTGGCCATCAGACTGCGGGTGGTATGCCGTGCTCAGGGTAACCCACATGCCCACAAGCTTGCAGAGCGCTTCCCAAAACTTAGACGTGAACTGACCCCCACGGTCCGAGACCACGTTCTTAGGGATGCCGTGCAACCGAACCACATTGTCGAAAAACAGGCGTGCAGTCTGCTCAGCAGTGCAGGTCGACGTGGTGGGTGCAAGGTGGACCATCTTAGTCAAACGATCGACCATGACGAGCACCGAGTCGTACCCCCCCTCAGTTTTGGGCAGCACGACCACAAAGTCCATGGAAATACTTTCCCAAGGCGCGTCAGGGACAGGCAAAGGTTGCAACAACCCGTGGCCCTTACCAGACAAAGCCTTGTTGCGCTGGCACAAACTGCATGTCTGCACGAAGTTCTCAGCATCTCTCACCAGGCGAGACCACGAATGAGCGTCGCACCAACTCGACCAGCCGTGTGCTACCTGGGTGTCCTGCCAATGGATCCTCATGGAAGCGGGCAAGGATATCACGACGAAGGGTATCATCGTTAGGCACGACAATCTGGGTCGTCGATCCTTCCATCAGTGTGCCGCATCCAGAGAAAATATGGAGTAAATGAGGAATTTAATCTATGTTAATAATTGTCAGCCTGGCATAGATAGGAAGTTTCTTGTCCTCAGCTGTGGGGACACTAGCGAAGGTGGCCCCAGCAGCAATGCTGCCACCGGCGACCCCTGCTAGCCAAACCTATCCAGAGTCGCCACCCAAAGTCAATTCCCCAGGCAAGTATGTATTCACTATGTGCTGATTGTAACTTGAGGTTTTCCTTCTTGTCTCGTTTGCGTTTTTACGTGGAATACTCCAAGCCAATATCTTCCCCCACTTGTCCAGCTAGGTTCCAGCATGGCTGGCCGCCCATTGATCCATGGATAGAACATTTTATGAAGACGGTCATTGTTAGGCATTGAGGCACCTTGCGTGTACCATATGAAACCATTGTATAAATGAAAGTGTACATGAAGTGCTCCGAGATGTACTGGGCAAAACAAACGGCAAGATAGGAGTGCCACCTGGTGCCAAAACTAGGGGAAATCGATTGGGGTCTACCGGTCTGTAAAATTTGGACCTATCCTCCGAAAATTGGCCATATGGTCCCAATTACAGAGCATGAGGCTAGGTACTGCGTGAGCTCATCCTCGCCCGCCAGCATGGCACTGTCGAAGTCGCTCAGCTTAACCTGACAGGTGACGACCATGCACAGCAATGGAACAGTACCGCACGGAGGGGAAGGGGAGTCAGGAACAAGAATGGTTTACTAAACTAGGCCCATAGCGTCCTACGCCCTCTATGAACTGCACGGCCGCTGCCTTCAGCCCTCCCCTCACCGCCCCTTTCCCAAACGTTTGTTCGCTGCACGTTCACCAGTATGTTGTCGGGTCTGATGTCTGCGTGCAGCACTCCGTTCTTCCGCAGGTGCCGCAGCGCCACCAGCAGCTGGGTCGTGTACATATCCACCGCCGTCAAGGTGGTTACAAAACCACGTGGCTTTCCTCCGCCTGCTGTTTCGTTCCACCATATGATGCTTGATGCGTGTCGGGTATCGCATGAGAGGTGTGATTATGGCGTGGTTCCGGTCCTGTTCTCCTGTAGGTTCTGGTCCTGTCCTGTAGGTACACCCTGCGAAGGCCTTGCCTGGGCTGATGGACAACGTCGCGTCACAAATGCGCATTAAAATATTAAGAAATATAAATATCACACACATTGGCCCGTAATAGAAACAACATTCGTAAGCTGGATATCGCTTATACGAGCAACCGACCGGTCCTACAACAGATGGACGTAATCAACCCCTTGCACACCCATTGTAGGGAGCAGGTGCAATCTAATTTGTTAAGCCGAATAACCGTCATGACGTATGGAGAAGTTAAATGTCTTGTTTAAAGTATGCCAAGAAAGTAGGGTAGACCAAGCAGTTGACAGGTCAGAAGACGGCAAGGAAACGCACGACCATTATGAGATGGACCATTATGAGGAAGCTTGACGTGACAACTGATGTCATCAGAAGCTTGTGTGTAATAGTTCCTCGTTCTTGGTTCACAGCATCACAGGATTTTTCCGCTAATGGTTCCTGCTGGTCCTGGAGCGAGGTGGTTGCTCTGTACTGTTTCCAGTTGACCGCGACTTGCATGACGAATAGGATGTTTTCATTGGGATGTCAGCAGCTGACATTTATTGTTCACAAATGCCTTCATGAATATTCTGCCATGGAGGCTTGGTCATAAGAGCGAAATATAAAAATGGCGAACGCGATCCAATTGAATGCCAAACGTCTGCAAATACCTCGTTTATACACGTTACTTAGATGGCTGTTCTTGGTCATTATCGCCATCAGCACTGCGCTAGTAGGCTTCTTTCAAATCATGCTTGTCTCAAGCCTTTATGGCCTGCGAAGTCAGTTTATCTTTTCTATCGTGGTATGTACCGGCTCTCCAGCTGAAATCATGTCGCGTCAAGGGGATGAGTCTGGCAATCACCGACTGCTTCTTTCGCAAACTCCACGCAGCTGCTCAATGAAAATGTTTTCGTGAAGTTTCTTCAGTATACGGGATTCAATTTATTGCTAGCTTTCCTCTGCTGTTTTTTTATGTGGATTATCTCTCCTGCGGCATCTGGTTCTGGTATTCCAGACGTAAAGGCTTACCTTAATGGTGTCGAGAGTCCAATATTCAAACACTTTTTCACAATTAAAACATTCATAGCGAAGGTGCGTGAAGGGTGTGCTGGGCGCCTTGCAGGGGTTTGTTCCGGGGTTTGCTTGGAACTTAAAAGACTCGCTTTGCCCCATGTCGCAGGTTATTTCTAGCGCTCTGGCTGTTTCTTCCAGCCTTGTAATGGGCAAAGAGGGGCCCATGCTCCACGCGGGTTCCATTTTGGCCGTGGTGATGGGCAGCAAGTAAGCCGTCACCGGGGCGCTACCATGACACACGTCTCTCACCTTCCCTTCTGTACCTCACTGTTTCTTGCCTCCCTCCTTTATACTAAAACCCTATCCAAACAGCAAATGGATGCAGCAGCAGATGGAGGTTGCCGCTCACTGGGGTACTTATACTTACAACAAGGAGCAGCGTGACCTTGTGGCGATTGGTGCTGCGTGTGGTGTGACAACTGCCTTTAAGGCGCCGGTACGCTTCTAGAAGGCTGGTTCTTTGACATATCGGGATGTGGGCCGTATACTGCCATGCCGGCGGCTACATGAAATATATTGCGGTAATACTCTCCCAGTCATAGTGGACTATCATGGACAGATTATTATTACAGAGCCATTTTCGGGATGACCACGTAATCCCTCGGGATGACCACGTAATCCCTTACCTCTCTTCTAAGAGGGCTTCCATGACGGAACTAAAAGCAAAACTCATTGTTAATTGCCCTAAGATTGCCTAAACCGGGAGGGTTAGGGCTCCCAAAGCTCCTGTCCCAGAAGATACCATTTTCAGTACTCACATCAGATATGCCCTTTCACGCCCTCGAACCTTCCAGCAGTCGGCATGAAACTGGGTAGCCATCTTACCGGGAATCCCGCAAACCAAAAATGGCCTGACAGGCTGCCTTGTACTTGCCGTGGCTCTTACAAGCAAGCCCGTTGGGCTTTCGTTGGGCTCCGCCCTCAGCTGTAGGTATATCCGTTAACTTAACTTCGCGTTGGGATCTCCCCTCTCCTGGGTGAGCATCTCGCAGGTAGGTGGCGTGCTTTTCGCCATGGAGATGTCGACGCGCTGGGGTAAAGAAATCATGTGGCGATGCTTTCTTGCGTGTGCCATCACCATCGTGGTGGTGCGCGAGGCGGTCAACATCTGCAGTACGCACGGCTACTGCAAATCGCTGCAGTGGGGCTCCCTTATCTGGTTCCAGGTGGGGACCGTTGAGCTGCTTTGGGATGAGGCTACTGAATAGGTAGTCAAGATGGAATTGGAAGGAGAGTTCAATGGGTTTGATGGGGGGAGATGTCATGTGAGCGAGATGTTCCGGTTGGACAGTCTGCGAGGGCTGGCGGAACCTGCGCCTTGTGTCATTCAATTCGGCCTATCTACAGTGATATGCCGTATTGGAGGATGATTACGTCCCCTTCATTCCAACGGACGTAATCAGGTTTTTATCCTGGATCATTTCTTTTCGCAACCTCCGGTGCTCAAGCCACCCTGGAGGGGTCTCACAGTTTCGCGCCCAATCTATGTGTTGCAGATTGCAATATATTGCAAACCGTCATAAAGCGATACCTGCACTTCCTTGACACTAACACGTTCTGCCATGGCTGCCTCAGTTGAAATTCCCCACACCCTACGAGCAAGTGTGGGCTATCATCCTGCTGGCGGTTGTGGGCGGTTACCTGGGCTGTCTCTACATTTCCTTCAACACCTGGGTCTGTGTGGTGCGAAAGAAATGGACCAAGTTCATGTGGGCACGCATTGCCAAGGTACAGGAGATTGGGAATATGGCAAACGAAGCTCAGGAGGCACTGGCGGGTTTTGGATTGGTCTCGGGTTTTGGGCGGTCCTTTTTCGTTAGCATAAACCACTCGCAGAAGCGGCCTTGTGGGGTTGGGGTTTGGCAAAGGGGCGGGGCTCTTGCCTCCTTTCCTAACCAGAACCCCACATAGGGAAGGAGCCAGGGGTCTTTCTGAACTCCAGGGACAAGCCACGCAAGCGGGGGATGGCGGGGACGCAGGCGGGCAGAGATCTACAGCACCAGACGAGAAAGGCGGAAGGATGCGTGCGGTACCTGACGCAATCCTGGTTGTGCAGAGTTTTTACTCCCTCATGGCAGAGGAACATAAGCGAGAGATGTGTCGATTCAGTATTCATATAATACGGCACTGCGGCAGGTGATTTGAGCAGTAGCGTGAGACGCGCAGCCGTCGCTGGGGTAGTGAAAAGAGGGGCGTCGTCAAAGGGTCTATCCTGCATTTCTGATGATGGCTTTGGCCGCAGGTCTGCGCCATTTCGGTGGCGACCTCCATCTTGTTCTTCTTTATGCCCGTCGCGGGCCGCTGCAAGAGCTGCGACAGCAAAGCCGACGACGTTTGCCTGTCAGGTAGGTCAGAGAGTTGGGGTATGGGGAGAGCGGTGCTCATGCGCCTGCGCTAGAGAGCCGGGGGTTGGGGTTTCTTTCGACTGACTTGGGGATGCGTTCCATTGATCACCGAATCGTGACAAAAAGTTGACCAACGGTGTGCAGGTGGGCCTTACCAGGAGGCTATTGTTACACGAGGGTTGTGACACGGCCAAGGTTGCGCGGTGGTTCCGCGCCCTAACCACCATTAATTGATTGAACCAGTAACTACCATGAATGGTTCCGTGTAGTGTGTCGGTTTTGTAAATGGCCCTTGTGTGCCGTATATCGTGTCTTCATGTGTCATTTCCTTTATATCTTCCCTTCTCTTCTGTGGCCAAAACAGGAAACGGTCGTCAACGTGGTTCGGTTCTTCCTTCCGGAGGGATCTGAAGACAGCCCTGAGGTGAGACACGTCCCTGAAATCCACCTGTGAGTGAACACAAGGGTTGGGGAGACGCTCTCAAGAGTATCCTCACAGCGATCACCACCGCCGCCACCAAACCACCAGCAGCAGCAACAACAATAACCACGCCACCACCACCGTAATAACGCCACCACCACCATCATCATCATCATCATCATCATCATCGCCGTTATCATGACATTGGAATGAACAGCATCAGCTCTACGTCCTCTAACATCAACCCTGCAAGCAGCACCATCAACTTGATCTTCACCACGCACGCTATCATCATCATCATCATCATCATCATCACAAACACCATCATCTTGTTCTTCGGCATCTCCCAGCAGCACCATTCAGAAGCACAAGAAATGATGATGATGATGATGATGATGGTGGTGAAAGTTATACATTTCTGCAATTGGGACGCAGACATGGATTTCTTCGTGTGCCTGTTCCAAGAAAGTCAGAGCGGCCATCCAGGTGTCTTCATTCCAGCCCTTGCTGCTTGTTCCTAAACAACCGTAACCTGCCTGTGCGTTCCCCGCCAGGCCGCCGCCGCCAAGCGGAAGCCGCTGGTGACGCTATCGCGGGAGCTGTTCGGAGAGTACTTTGGTATCGTGCGGTAAGTGCTGAGGGGGAAATGATTTTGCGGTGAACACATATGCGTGCATGTGTGTATATGTGTGTGATTAATATGCTGTGTTTTGGTACGGTTGCGTATTGGTGTTTTGACAGCGAAATTGGGTCTCAGGTTACAAAAGATAATTTTCTGCGCCGCTGCTACTATGGCACAACGCAATGTACCGCATCTCCAGGATCTGGGCCTCTGTCTTTGGCCAGTCAGACTAACTGGAAATTCTGAAGGTCCTTTTCGTTCCATGCTTTTAGTTCTCCATTATATTTTCTGGTCTTCTTGTTCGTTTATTATCTTTTCTGTTCATGGTCTATATTTCTGTCTGTTGGTGTATTAAATTATATGATTTTTAATTTATGGAGCTGTACAACGTCTATTTGTTCTTCCCTAACTCTTTTGCTTAGTTCTTTGGGGTTCTACGAATATCATTTTTCATTCTTATCCACATCATTATGATTAGTTTTCACCTTTTTATTTTGTTTTATGTTTAATGGGAGATGTTTTTATTTTTTCATCCCCTGTGCCCGTTTCCTTCCTTCCATCCAGGTGTGTGGTGGGTGATGCGGCCAAGGGGGGGGGTGCGGGGCTCTCTTCTCTGTGAGGCTTGTCAGCAGGCCCGTTCGTTTTCCCCATTGTTCCCGCTTCATGGGACCCACCGCCCAGCAGGCTTAGTGCTGCTCCTGGCCAAGCTATGCAAGTTCCTGGAGCAGGTCATGGTTCCAGTCATCTCGACTTGGGGGAAGGCAGAGCATGTTAGCAGCTTCTCGGGCAATATCGAGCACTGATTTCATCCGGCTACGGATTTTTTTATGGATTCGTCTGAAGCACGCCGGCGCTTCTGACCTGCAAGCTGACCTTGCTATTGCCTCCTTCGTTCCGAGCTTCGTGCACGTTGAGGCAACGCAGATGCTTTCGGAGCAGATAGCATACCTTGGAAAAACGTTTGACGCGAGGTTTGATAGGATTGAGTCTATGGTTGAGGCCAAGCTTGCGTCGGTCGAGGGCAAGCTGGCATCGGTCGAGGGCAAGGTTGAGGGCAAGCTTGCGTCGGTCGAGGGCAAGCTCGTGTCGGTCGAGGCCAAGCTCGAGGCCAAGCTGGTGTAGAGTGGAGAGCTGGACAGGAAGATGATGCAGCTGCTATTGTCAGCCACAGGAATTGCGGTGGCGGCAGTGACCAGTGGGAACTGGTCTTCGGTATTAGTGGACCTCTTAGTTAAGCACTAAGTCTGCATATGGGCAGGTTGTAGGGGGAGTGTAAACTTCCTTCTGACTGGTCCTAGTGTTGGCTGGCCATCTAATAAGCTTAGGACATTATTAATTTACAATTCCATCTATGCATTCATGCTATACATACATGCCACCTGCATTAATGAGCCAACACTAGGACCAGTCAGATAGAAGTTTACATTCCCCCTACAACCTGCCCATATGCAGACTTAGTGCTTAACTAAGAGGTCCACTAATACCGAAGACCAGTTCCCACTGGTCACTGCCGCCACCGCAATTCCTGTGGCTGACAATAGCAGCTGCATCATCTTCCTGTCCAGCTCTCCACTCTACACCAGCTTGGCCTCGAGCTTGGCCTCGACCGACACGAGTTGCTCTCGACTGACGTGAGCTTGCCCTCGACCTTGCCCTCGACCGATGCCAGCTTGCCCTCGACCGACGCAAGCTTGGCCTCAACCATAGACTCAATTCTATCAAACCTCGCGTCAAACGTTTTTCCAAGGTATGCTATCTGCTCCGAAAGCATCTGCGTTGCCTCAATGTGCACGAAGCTCGGAACGAAGGAGCCAATAGCAAGGTCAGCTTGCAGGTCAGAAGCGCCGGCAAGCTTCAGTTGATTCCTTAAACGCAGGATATCCGCGCTCGATATTGCTCGCAAAGCTGATGACTTGATCGGCCGCGGCCTCTGCCTACCCCCGGGCCGAGACACGGCCAGCCTGAACCGCGGTGGCTGGTACTTGAACCCTCGCATTTATCTCGTGCTGGAAATTGTGGGACTTGAACTCAAGCTCTCGTCAGATGTGCTTTGAGCAAGTCATCGAAGCCGACTGGAAAAGAGATCAGCTTGATATATTACTGATTGATATACTGTTAAAGGCTGGACTCCAACGTACGATTTTCCAAACGATTCACCCACGCACCAGAGAAGTCACCAAGTCATAACAGAAATGAATACCAGCAGACCGCAAAATACCTATTGGTGAAAGGAAAGATTTCAAAAGAAGTGTACAAATGGATATGAATACGCAAGCCGCCTTGGGAATACCCAGTAGCAGCCTGGGCAGGGCAATGGAGTTCTCTAGTGACCACAAGACAGGTACATTGAATCCGTTGCTACCTTCTCCCCATCATCGACCCAACGTCTTGCTGCTTTCCCAAGCACCACTAACTCACCTTACGCGGTTGGACAGGCAAGGCAGCGCCCAGGTGGCGATCCACTTGTCTCATCCAGGCCGCCGGCAGGCCAGCCTGCGTCGAGGCGGTACAGCAAGTGCCACCGCCTGCGGTGATGGAGCTGGCGACGCCAGCGCCGATCATTGCGCTGACGGTCACTGCCTTATATGGCCTGAACGAGACGCCTACGGGAACCGTATCCACTGGGACAGCGGCAGCGGCGCCGCCGCCACCCAACCCTATTGAGAAGGGCCTCGGCACCTCTGGGACGCCCGCAACCGTGACGACGGCGACTGCTAGCAAAGTGGCACTGCCAACCCACATCGGGTATAATAGTGATTGTGGTGATGGAATACCGCGCCCGCGGTATTAGAGCTTAAGTCGACGACAATGTAGTATTTGTAGAGCGCACTGCCCTGGAGTCGCAAGCGGCCAGCAACAGGCTATACCATACCTTGATCCAGGGGTACGACAAGCAGCCGTTGGATTCCCGGGGCATGCTGTACTTATCATACGATCCGCAAACCTTCAAGGTGCTGCCACGGTTTGGCAATTTTTGGGTCCTACCTTACGTGCACGCGTGTGTGTGTATGTGTATGTGGGTGAATACGTATATGCTTGCCTGGTGCTGACAGCTGGGAAAGCCCGTACTTCGTGCCCAGCACGTTGACGTCTTACACGTTAACTGAGAGACCAGTAAGGCTGCGGTGGGGAAGGTGCACGAGTGCTCACAGTGCAATGCGGTTCCCGTGGCAACATCGGAGGCACACGAGAACCCATATCCCATTCCGTCCCACTTCATCTTGTCCCGTCTCCTCATCTCTCCCATTCACCATCTCCTCATCTTCCTGCCGCTTTCCAACACCTCATAGACGGCCTCGCACTTCGGACTGGCCGATGAACTTGCACCACCACCCGAGCTGAAGGGCGTGCCGCCCCTAGCAACCTGCACACCCCACCTCCAAGGGTGACACTTCCGTCAGATTCCTACAACCTCGTACGGCCTACGTCTAGTGCATATCCAACGTGGGTTTTATCAGATCAGACAGAGGCCGCCGCCGTCTCCCCCGCAGGCGGGGTGCCAGTTTTTCTACCGGGCCGAACTGTGGGTCAGCCCTGGGACCACCTGCCTGGCTTGCGTGTGCCGTCGCCTCAAGAACATGGCGCCATCATTAAGAATGGCGCTGTTGTTTGCAGCGGAGTATCCCCGGGGGCGCAGAGGACTGAACCCGTGCAGCTGCCGTTGATGAATGGCGTCAATCATGGTGGCAGCGGCAGCGGCGACATGCATCACTGTAATGGCTTGGGGGACGGGCGCCGGTGGCTTGATGCCGATGCCATGAGTGCGGCACCCGCAGTGCCAGCACCGCAGGCAGTGGGGATGGCGGCCACCACAGCTCTAGGCGCCGCAATTCCGATTGGGGCGGCGAACAATAGTGGTAGCGGTAGCGGTAGCAAAAGCAGCCTGGATGTGTGCGCCAACGGTGCTCGGGGCACGGGTAGTGGCTCCGTCAGTTCACCTTTGGCAGAGCCCGCGACTGCATCGCCGTTCGCTTCGGGCACATCAGGTCGCCTTCAAGCTCAACAAGCCCAGGAGGTTCAACCGGTAACTGTGGCAACCGCAACCCGTCAACCACTAGCGTCGCCGCCTTCACGAATTCCGCCGCTGCCACCAGTGCCGCTGCTGCACAGACCGGCTTCTGCTCCACCTGTTCCCGCAAATTCGACGATCCTCGCCGCCGCCGATGCTGCTACTGCCGCTGCTAGTGCTATTGTGCCAGAATCTGCTGATAATGCCACTGCTGCTGCACCAGAATCTGCTGCTGCTGCTCCCGCTGCCGCTGCGGCGGGGTACGGGCATGCGGATGGTAGTCCTCATACAAGGACAGTAGTAAATCCTCCGGGGTGGTGGCAGCCATTTAATGACGAAGCCGTTCCTGGCGCTGCAGCGCCGCAGCGTGAACCTGATACAGCATCCCCCGCTCCTGATTACGCTGCGGCTGATCCTGATCCTACTACCTCTGGTCCTGCTGCTGGTGTCGCTGCAGCAGCTACTGATGATGACCTTACTCCTCCTGTTGCTGCTGCCCATGGGGCTGCTACATGGCCAGTATCAACTGCAGCAGCCATGGCAGCAGTTGCGGAGCATTACCGGGTACCGAACTTGTACGAGGTCCTTGCAAAAAAACAGCGTCTTGAGCTGGAGAACGAGGCCGGGAAGATCGCGTAAGCCCGTACTTAGAGGGAGCGGACGAAGGAGAGGGAGAGGGGAGGGGGGTTGTGCTAAAAGATGCTCTTGGGCCCGAAGGCTGTAAGTGAGTGTGGAGGTAAAGGAGATGCAATTGATACACGTGAAAGAATGCATAAGAAGGTACCAAACTTTGAGTGCGTATGCTTGTGCATAAGCGTATGTGTATATGGCAAGCACTCTAGTGAACACACACGGGCGCTTGTCTAGCAAGCAACGTGCGTGGCAACATGGTAATCAGGATCACCCTGAAGGACAGGGTTCGAGCAGCTATCAAAATGCATTTTGCATTTATTACGGCGGCTTTACATGGGCTACTCGGGCTGCTCGATTTTGTTTCAAGATGTTTCAAAAGACAGTTGGCGCGAAGTATTTCAATAAATCTTTTCCTTGCCATGCTTATTGCCGTACGCATCATTGGAGTCAAGAGGAGATTCGAGTAGAGGCCCATGGGCCAGACGGGCTATCTGTTGTGCTTTCCCGAACACTTCCATGGTAAAGAGCCTGCGTACACTATTTGAACATCGTACACAATGTCTATACATCGTACATATTAGAGTACTAGCAGCATGGGCTATGACTGCGTTGTTCCAAAGTGGGCTATGGGGAATTTCGGCACCGGTTCCAGGCATTTGGATGTGGATGGGTTTGGAGGAGCGTGGTGATTACGGAGAAGTACGGTCTGGATGTGTCAGGATGAACGCGATGCGCCTCCTCCTCATCTTTGGTGCCCGTGTAGGGCGGTTGCTGGAGGTTTCGTGGGCCAACGCTAAGGATAACTTTTCTAACTGGCGTTGGCCTTCATTTGTGCATGCGGCTGAGAATACCTGATGTGCACGCAAGGAAGGAACGCGACTGGTGGTGGCGGTAAGATTGACAGAGGCGGCAGATGCAGTGAGAGCCATCAGCAGCGCAGAAACACAGGGGGGCAGAGACGCTGCTGCGGGTACATCTACGTGGACAGCGGATTATAGGCAAGTATGTATTCACTATGTGCTGATTGTAACTTGAGATTTTCCTTCTTGTCTCATAGGCGTTTTTACGTGGAATACTCCAAGCTAATATCTTCCCCCACTTTTTCAGCTAAGTTCCAGCATGGCTGGCCGCCCATTGATCCATGGATAGAACATTTTATGAAGACGGTCATTGTTAGGCATTGAGGCACCTTGCGTGTACCATATGAAACCATTGTATAAATGAAAGTGTACATGAAATGCTCCTAGATGTACTGGGCAAAACAAACGGCAAGATAGGAGTGCCACCTGGTGCCAAAACTAGGGGAAAACGATTGGGGTCTACCGGTCTGTAAAATTTGGACCTATTCTCCGAAAATTGGCCATATGGTCCCAATTACGGAGCATGAAAGAAGCATGAGGCTAGGTACTGCGTGAGCTCATTCTAGCCTGCCAGCATGGCACTGTCGAAGTCGCTCAGCTTAACCTGACAGGTGACGACCATGCACAGCAATGGAACAGTACCGCACGGAGGGGAGGGGGAGTCAGGAACAAGAATGATTTACTAAACTAGGCCCATAGCGTCCTACGCCCTCTATGAACTGCGCGGCCGTTGCATTCAGCCCTCCCCTCGCCGCCCCGTTCCCCACCTTTGTTCGCCGCACGTTCACCAGTATGTTCTCGAGCCTGATGTCTGCGTGCAGCACGCCGTTCTTCCGCAGGTGCCGCAGCACCACCAGCAGCTGGGTCGTGTACATATCCACGACCCAGCTGCCCCTGCGACCCTGCTGCTCCCAGACCCTTGTTCTGGACGTACGTGTTTGTATGGTCACGGACGTTCATGTCCTGCAAATTTACATGTACACGTACGCACGTACGTACAGTTACGTATATATAATGGAAATATCTTCATGTTCCTTCAATGTTTTATGCAGATGACCTTAATATCTTTGCCCACAACCATCGTCGACTTATGTGTATTCTCACCACCTTGGGTGAATGGTGCAGTGCTTTTGGCATGACCGTTCACATTCACAAATGTGAACTTGTCTATTTTCATCCTGAACAGAATCATCGTTTATTGGCTTCTCAGGTTTTGAAGGTAGGGTTGAGGTGCATAGTTGATAATCAATACGTGTTTCAAGAGATGAAGTGGGTCAATAGAGCACTTTATTTGGGCCTCCACTACGGTCCTGACTCACCTTTTGAGTCCTGCACAGATGAAGTCTTTGATGCTGGTCAACGTGCTATGTATGTATGCTGTTATCAGTAAGTTGCGCAGGAAAGGGCTCTTCATTCCCCGGATTGCTCTTCGGTGCTTAGATTCTCAAATTCGAGCTATTCTTTCTTATGGGGTTCAAGTTTGGGGTCCTCATTTCCTCTTGCAATTGTTAGACAGGCCACGGGATACCCAAGGTAGGTATCGTGCTATGGAAGACCATATGGTTGGTATTCAGCGCATCTTCCTTTGTACTCTTGCTTCGGTTGGCAGGGTTCCTGATAATAGACTTATTTTTCGGGAGTTTAGTCAACAGCCCTTGCATATTCACTGGGCCACCTTGATTTACCGTTTTTGGAACAAACTAGTTAAGGGCAAAAAAATATCTTTCACAATGTTTTTCGTGAAGAAATTCCGAGCTGACCTATTGTCTGACTGTACGGATTCTAGCTGGGGTTCCTTGGTCCTGCGAGGGTTGAGATGCTTAGGACACTGGCCGGATGTCCCTGTTGATTTAGATCTTGAAGTCTGTGTGAATGCTCTGGCTTTTAAGGAGATTAATATTGATGCTGTGATGCTTGGAAGACTGGGTTATTAACCTATTTTGGGTTATTAACCCACGCCTTCATGTCCAACCAAGTGAGTTTGTTTCAGATGGTGCTAAGCCTGGTTTGAAGATGTAGGTACAACCATTGGATGGGTATGCCACAGCATAATGTTTGTGTACACATCCCCGCTTGGTCGTTTCCGGCTTGGTGCTTGGGCGCTTGAGGCAAACCGTCCTACATACTGGTCGTCCAAGGGAACAGTGTTGGTGTCGTGTGTGCAACAATGCTAAGTCTGTAGAAGATGAGTATCATGTGCGGATGGAATGCTCTGGTTATAATGAAGAGCGTGCATATTTTGCTAGGTTAGGGTTTGTGCAAGGTGCTACTATTTGTAGCTTATTAGATGCGGCATGAAGCGAAGCGAGTATAGCCTCTAAGCTAGGTTATGTATGGTAGCCGTACGGCTTGCTGTTCTTCTTGTTTAAATTTGTCAGCTCCGTAGTTTCGGCATTCTGCCTTCACTACTGGAGCTTCTTTAAGCTCTCTTACTTACGTGCTTCCCCGGGCTGCTGCTGCGCTGTTACCACCAATGCGCATCGAGTGGGGCATCAATCCTCGTTTTATGCCAACGTTAGGTCTCGTCGCAATCCGCTCACTTGTCCGTTCGCGAAGGTGCTTGCGCTAACAACAGCGGATGTTGATGAGCACAAACTACTCAAGAGCGGGTCTTGGAAGTAGTCCCAAAGGCTTCTCCTTGTCTGGGCTCACGCGCGCCGACGTCTTGACGATCGTGCAGTGCGACGACTTCCGACGGAACTAGTCTGGCGGGTTGCGAAAAGAGGTTACAATGATTATTACTAGTTCGTAAATGGTCCGTTCCGCTCACGAAGAATAGCTTCGAGAGCCAACTGACAAACACTTCAGTTGCTCTCGACGCTTTTATTAGCAATAAAGTCTCTTTGCGGGCCTTACGTCAATCGACGTGGCCTCGGAACAGACGAAACGCGCACACGCCTGTTGTACGTCCAAAGACACCATGCGCGCGTAATTCCTTTTGTCAATTAACAAAATTGTTTGTGAGTCGTTACTTCAACGTACCGACCCATCGGTCTTAACAAAAGATAAACTTAACTCTATTTTGCACACATTATGTCTGACACGCTGTATGTCACGACAGCTGTCACGACATAGTACTGTAAACTGAACATACTAAGTGCCGTGCTGTCACTCCCCCCCCCAGCGCCGTGCCTATCGTGCCTGGCGCTGGTAGCTAGATGGGGCGAAGTTACACCTTGAGCATCTCAAAGGTGTCTCCGGCTTCTCTGTACAAAGCATCTCTCCAGAACACCGTGGCAAAGATTACCACCCAAAGACTTCTACCACTATGGCACAAAACCATCCTGCCCTCATTCTGACGAGCACGAAACCATCTCAACCGGGCCTCATCACTCATGGTGATGTATTCTATTGGGACCCGTGCTGCCGTGACTATGCCGGTGGTTGTCTCAAAGCCCCGAAGCGCAACCTCGCTGTTCCACCCCGCTGCTGTTTCCTCCGGAGATGGACAGAAGTTATCACTGAACCACGCCACCGGGGATGATGAGTGCAGAGCCTCGCAAGAATCTGGTTTGCCATCCGGGAGGCACACACCGATGCGAGGGCCCAGCTAGACATCCCGGGTGTTGCAGGTGAATCCTCATCAAATCTTGCTCCGGTCACGTCTTCAGACTCAAGCCTAGGGTAACGTGAGAGTGTGTCCGCAGGCTCTGCCTGTGCTCAATGACAACTTGTATTCTTGTAGCGCCAGAGCAAACCGCGCGTACTGGCCTGTCAAGTCCTCCGTACTCATGAGGTACATGAGGGGCTGGTGATCCGTGACCAGCTTGAAGATGTGCCACGTTCAGTCGCGGAGACTATACGTGGCAGCTCACGTGGCAGGTGCGGATCCTGCTCACGTAAAACTCGGGGTTGATCACTGCCTGGTTAAGCAGCCCCGAGCGCTGATGGCACAATGCTGAAGCAGGAGAAAGCAGTGACTCTAGCCCAATTCCTGACTGGCAGCTAGAAGTCAGGCAAACTTTCCTGCAGAAACCGCTTAACAAATAATGAGGATTATTTGCTAGCTTGGGCGTGGCGCGCCTGTCTTGTAGCAGCTTGGTCAGAGCGGATCTGAACCAAGCGAACTCATTGGCTGCAAGCAACGACTCCAAAATTGCCCTTGTTAATCTTATTTTTATATTATGACCTTATGCACTACCGCTCCACGCAGCGTGCAGGGTTTATGCAGTGCGTGGTGTAAGGCCCTTGGCAGACAGCGTCCGTTGCTTCAGCCCTAAGTCACCGCCAGCTTTTTCCGTACAGCAAGCCAGGGAGGCTATAGGACATAAGCTCCAAATTATGTCGGTTAAGGCGGCGGTGATGCAGATGGAACATATAAACGAAAAGGCTTATAAAAAATAGGAAAGTTAGTTAGTAACTCAAGATAGGTGGTAGTAGTAAGAACTACCGGTTGGTTTTATAAGCCCAGAGCGGCACTTGATTGTACTCAAGGGAGGGTAGAACCTGCGGGAGTCTTGCTTGCCCACGGGCCCACGGGCCGTCTCGCTACCAAATTGTTGTATGTATTATGGTGAGGCCGCGGCCTTCCAACCTCTCGCCCCAGTATCTTCTGCTGCTGCATAAAATATAACCATTGGAGAATGGACTTCTCGCCTATGGCGGATTTGCGGCTCGCTTTGGACTTGGGTGTGTATGTAGTCATCTCAGTAGTGCGAAGGCCTGCTTCTATTGTTATTTGCTATCTGTATTGATTGCAATTTTGTGCTGTAAAACTAGTTGGCTTTCCTTCGTTTGTAGCTTCGCCGCCAGAGGCATGCATCGGAAGCCCATTACTGTCCCTTTTGCGGACAATCCGTCCCGGGTACGTGACGTTTTCTATTTAGCTATTTAGAGAAATTTTCCATGGAGGCACTGGCAGCAGATCTTGCGGTGCGCGCGACTTTGGTAAGTTCGCTCTCCAATGTCGGCTCAACAGGATAACTAGGCTTGACCAGGTCCTATCAATGCAATTACGGGGCCCATCTAACGAGTCTGAGGCCCCTCATCATTAAGGCGAGGCTAGCCAGATCAGTCTGCGATTGGTCCTGCCTCTCTCGCCGCGCGCCCTAGCCGTGCGCTAGCTAGCTAGCTGGGGCGCCGGAATTGCTTGTACGTAGCCCTGCAACGTTCCCCTATCACCACCCACTGTGGTTGTCCCTGAAACCGTTCGTGCTCCTGCACCAGGTCCTTTCTGGCCCGCAGTCTCAACTCCTGTGCCTGCTCATCAGATTGGCACCACGCCTGCAGCTGCTGGTTCGAACTTGGGAGCTGCAATGGTCCCTGCTGCAGGGACTGCTGTGGCATTTCCGGCCCCGCGCGGTAGCGCCCCTTTCGTTGGATGCTGGCGCATCTACGGGGGCTGGGCCGTCGACTACATTCCCAATGGTGAACCATGAGGAGGTATGTGTGGGCCCTGTTTAGGGTACAGCTCCGCTGAGTTTTTTCAGGCCCTAGAAGCGCACTCCGGGCCCCCCAGAGTGCCTCCCGTTAGACAGAGGCTTGCCAGAAGTTAGCCACTAAGGGCTACCGTGTGTGCGTCAGAGATACAACAGGTTGCATGGGTAGCCCACATTTCTGGACTAGAGAATCAATAATGAGCACCCAAATTGACTAAGGAAATAAATAATAATGATAATACTACTTCAAAGCAAGAAAACTTAAGAGAGAATATGCACGCATCCACAGGGAAATCACAGATAGAGCAATTTCCAGTAGCCGTGCTGCTGAAAAGCTTCTTCAAGCTGGGTGCACTTGGGCAGTTAAGGAAACTGTGGTTGTTTCCAGAGCACACTGCTGCTTGCAGGTGCTATAATGCTGAAGCCATTCATGCACGCAGTCAGATGGGAGACACTCTGGGAAAATGGGGGGTCCCGGCTTCCATAAAATTTATCGTCCTTTTCCATAAAATGGCCTCCATATTATTTTGGTATAGAATCCATAAGCCTGCCACCAGGTTATGGAAGGTATTTTATACTCTGGGACTTGATACTAATTCTTTTTCAGTAAACTGATAGCATTACATACGTCGCAAATATGCCTTGGAGTCTTCCAATTAATGGAAAAGAGCTTCGATTTAAGTGTAAAGCCCTGCGTGCTTGGCTGCGGATGGAAACATTTGCAACCACCGATCGGCAGTTAAGAAGAGCGTTGAACTGGATCTGTGGCACCTATTACGGTGACGTTTACCATGTACCAACTGATGGTCATTTCTACTTTTAAAAATATCATCATGTATGTGTATATGTAATAAGCGTGCTTGTTTTCTCTAGTTTTCATTGCTTGTTGTGTGAGACTGATTGTTGATGATGCATGCATGCATTTTGCTTCCCTCTGGGAAAATGGGGGGGTCCAGCTTCCATAAAATCTATCATCCTTTTCCATAATCTGGCCTCCATATTATTCTGTATTCCATATGGAATCCATAAGCCTACCACCAAGTAGAAAAGACCATCAGTTGGCAAGGGTACCCGGTAAACGTCGCCGTAATAGGTGCCACAGATCCAGTTCAACGCTCTTCTTAACCGCCAATCGGTGGTTGCGGATGTTTCCATCCGCAGCCAAGCATGCAGGGCTTTACACTTAAATCGTTCGAAGCTCTTTTCCATTAATTGGAATACTCCAAGGCATATTTTCGACGTATGTAATGCTATCAGTTTACTGAAAAGGATTAGTATCAAGTCCCAGAGTAGTATATGTATCATGCTCGCTCCGGATGGACAAGCTGTACCAGTATGGCGCGCGGAGATCACAGTGGACCGGGCATGGTGTGCCATGCGTGTGCATGGCAAGGTATTAACACTTTGTGCTGAAATTGTCATTTCATATAATACATTAATGTTATCTTCAAACTGTGCTTTTATGTGATTCATGCAGTGCCATGGATGGATGGGCAGAGGCAGCGGCCCAAGCAGCACGCACTGCTGGGTGAGCGACCCCTTCCCAGGACTTCACAACCCCTTCGTTGACCAGATAAAAACCAATTTCTGAACTTATGAGAACATTTTAGGGTTGTGCATAGTCCGCCGCTTCTGCTGCCAATGGTGGCTGCTGCGTGCTGCTGGCAACGGAAGCCAGTGCGTGGCCAGCTAGCATCAGCAGCTACCTAGGTTGAAGTACAGTATGGCGCGGCCACAAACAATAGTTTTGAATGTATTGTGGCAAGGTGAAGTGGGACCCACATTGCACGAGGTTGCACACTGCTGGCCGCCAGCACAAAAACGCACCATGCTATGCCAAATTCCCTTGTTTTCCGACATCTATCCTTCACTGCCTAGATGAGCTAGCTAGGCTAGATGGTGAATTTACTACTGCATTCATATCCTTCAATAATTTTAGCTAGGACATACAGTGAGTATGGGATGGCAGACTTCCTGACACGGCGGACCCGAGGACATGATTCTTTGAGGCCAAGCAAGCAGCTGCGTGGTCGCTGCTGCTCCTGCTGGGGCATCCCAGCGGCTAAACCCAGGCCCTAGCACGCCAGCAGCGAATGTTGATTTGACCCTCAAATAAAGCTGCCCACGGCAGTGCATACCAGCACACACTCCTAAGTGTTGTATCTCTGTCATACCCGCCTAAAGCAAAGGCTCGATCGAAGGATGCCAGACAACTGGCCAACCTGGATATTAGCCATGAGATACCCCAGGATACTACACTAAGCTGCAGGGCCAACTGCATGCGCACAGCAGAACAAATGGGGACGACGGAGCTACCTTCGTTCTGTGGCCAGAAGTACCCTTATAAGGTACTTGCCATCAGGTGTAAGTTGCTGACGGCAGCGGAGCAGAATACCTGCAGGGGTATGAGGCAGACATGCGTGCATATGAAAAGGCAAAGCAAGATGCTGGGCTGCCAGAGGTTATATATATTAGGCGAAAGAAGCAGGTGTAGAGTGACACGTAGGGGGATGATGGCCACGCATGGTGTTAATCACCATAGCATGGACAACTGCATCAGGGAGGATCATGATTGGGGATCGTAATGAAGGTTTGCTATGTGCATGCTTTCCCCACCATAGTAGTCGAATAACCCAAAATGTACAACCCATTCGTGCCGTCGCCCACACCATCCAGTAGATAGATGGCCGTGTTACAGTCATCTAGGTACCGCACAATGTTCACTGCTGGGTCAGCAAGGGGGACTATGCTAATGTGCCACAATGTGTTCGCTGGGTCAGTGGGGCCTACGACAATTCACCACAAAATATTATCTGGGTTGGGGGGGGCTCGCGGATATTCACCAGACAGTGTTCGCTGGGTCCAGGGGCCCCTATGGTAATATACCAAACAACGTTTTGTGCATCAAGGGGCTTTATGGCTTTACAACACAGTACTCGCTGGGTCAAAAAAGGGGGGTACGTGCTGTAAGTGTGTTTCAAGGGGGCTTGCGTATTTAGTGCTCCTCATGCCCTCATGCGCTCCCTCCCGTGAGCGCGAGAGATAGGGAGGGCGCACGTGAGAGAGGCAGGGAGCACGTGAGGGACGGAGGGGCCGCGTGAGGGAAGGAGGGAGCGCATCAGGGAGGCAAGGAGCGCGTGTGGAAGCGAGAAAGCGCGTGTGGGAACAAGAGCTTCATCTGGGACCGAATAGGCCAAGCCTGTTTAGGTAGTATGGGACACTTCGGCGAGTTGGGGCGAAGTGAGAGATCCTGAGAGATATGAAAGCTCCAAGCCTGCGGACCGAAGAAACTGAAGGTTTGCCTGAGATGTGCTGCAGTGGACCACTCCACCAAGGACGGTCCGATGTTACCGCCTTAGGCTCAGAAGCAGAAGTAGGGGATTGCCCAGGATGGTTCGGAGGGGACTCCACCTGGATAGGTGAACGAACCGGCGGTATTTTATGAATGTATGGCTTTTATCACATCACGTCGCTTTCATCGTGACTCCGGTAGCCAGTAGCCGTAGCCCTGCTCCCCCTAGGCATGCTAGCTCTGTTGTATCTCTGTCATATCCGCCTACAGCAAAGGCTCGATCGAAAGGATGCCAGGCAACTGGCCAACCTGGATATTAGCCACGAGATACCCCAGGATACTACAAGCTCCAGCAGAGGCTGTAAAGAGGTGTACGGGCGTGCGGCCGTTTGGGTCCCCTTCTTTAATCGGACAGAGTTCGTGTACTGGATCGTGTGGGCATGTGTGTTCAGATCGAGGGAGGGCCAAATGAATTCGTTCAGTGTAGATTAGCTTCGTGCGGTAGCACTGCAGACTACAGCAGAACCACATGGCCACTGGAGCGAGAGTGCGGGATGCCATACGAGGCCTCGGCACGATGTTGCGCGAGGGGGGGAGGGTCCGGTTCTCCTCTTACGCAGGACAGGGCAGGACAGCCTGGAGGAGAAGCAACAACTAACAAAGCTTTTTATTCAGTGCTGGTTGTTGGGGGTGTTGGGGGAGTCCGGGGCTTTCCTATCATTACGTACAAGAGCCGCACCAAACGAGTAGTAAAGCTGTCTCATCATTGCGATAGCGCCGAAGGTTGAAGGAGGTTGAAGCGACATGCATGCGGGATGTGGGATGTGGGAAACTGGAGCAGCTCATGGTTAGTTATTAGTTTATTTAAGTCAAAACTATACTTTGTCACGAATCTTTTGAAGCTACTTTGACATTGTAGTTGTAACGAAATGGTGACCTTGTCATCTCTGTGCCAGAAATTAATGTGGCGCGGGCTAAGATGCCGGCCTGTGTTGTGGTGTGTTATGAACCGGTCGGTTCACGAGAGGCGCAGCATGCCATGCCGCGATATGCACTTTGATACATATGTACACAGCGAGGCAGTTCCCCTCCTCTTCCCACAGTGGGTTAGTGGCAACCCGCTGCTGTGTAGATGAGTTCATCGCATGCAACACATGCTGGGTCTTAACGGCCTGGCTTCTGACGCCATGCCGAAGCTATTCTCAAGCCACATCCCTCCTCCTCTATGCCACCCGAAACCGCCTTTACGTAATACCGCCTCGTGCTCTTCCCCCTCCCGCGAGATCAAGATCTCGACCTTTGATGACAATCGATGTGCGCAAAATCCTCTACCGTCTTGTGCAAGCACAGGATCTAGGCACGGGCGCATACCGCACGCCCCCACAGCGAAAAAGACCAAATGGAAAATAAACCGAAAATGAAACAGCCATCACAGTTCTGTGATCGATTAAAAGAGATCTTTTCGCCAACCACTTAAGTTTAAATAACTTCAAAATACACAAATGCTGACTTTGACACACCATACGTGTACATCATATGCGGCCCCGAAGTAAAGCAAGCGAACGGACAGTGTTCTGGCGTACTCCTCTTCACGCATGTCTGAGGTTCTGAAGTTCCGCCAGCATTCGATCCAGCTCCTCAGCGGCGAACCCACGGTGCTCTTCGGGAGGATCATCCGGGTTGTCCTGATCGATGAGAATACAACAGGGCGGAGGGCGGAGGGAAGTGCGAAAGCCACACGTCAAACCAGGCAAGACGCGTGCTCCGCGGCCGAAAGCATAATCCGTCGCCGATCCCCTTCTTACGAACTTTAAATGCATGTAAACCAACACCTGTAAAGACCAGACTAGAAGCGAACTCGGTTGGGTGACGGGAGGAGGGATGGAAACGGCGGAAGGAAGGGATAACGACACGCGTTGTGTGTCCCATGGAACGGGAGGCAGGCAAGATCAAGGACCGTTCCCCCACGCCCCCGAACCCGTTCGGGGACCCACCACCAGCGATAGAATGAGCTTCTGCGCCTCGTCCGTGTCTTCGGGCATCAGGTTGGCGACAAGACGCGTCGTTGTGCGCATGCACGTGTTAATCGTCGCACGTGTGTGTGCGCGCACGTGCAGCGATTAATACGCGTGTAATGATTGATGTGTGCACGATGATTGGGGCGCATGTGATGATTAACAAGTGTGCGACGGATGTTGAGTATGCTTACGGCAGGGAGCATGGCGAAGAGCAGTGCAGAGTCGTCATTACGTTGGCCTTGTTGGTGAGAATCGAGATGATGAGGGCGCTACTGGTCATAAGAAGACATAATGTGTCATGGATCGGGCGGCAGGGTAAGTGATTTGGCGTTTTGGCATGTTGTCGTGTGTGGTGCTCGCGCTAGCTGGGCCCAGCAGCGAGCCATGCGGCGGGGCCGTTTATCAGTTGCTTGCAGCCGGCAATGGCATCCCATCACGCTGTTTGCTTCACCATGGCCGTATGTTGGCTATGTATGTGCGTGGTGATCTAATCTGTATGAGCTACACTGCGCTTGGGGGAATGTGCAAAAACAATTGTACAAGCTTGCGACATGCAGTCGCAACCAGCAGCAGCCGCCCCCTGTTGCCCCCTGTCACTAATGTCACTAATGCAAATAAAATAAAAACTTAATAAAACAAGGAAAAATTTGCAAAATCTTGCAAAAAAAAGACATCGGAAGCACTTATCTAATAGGCAGGGTTACTGATGGGTTACCCCTGCATACGGTTACCCACCCACCCCAGTAGGGCTGCTACCTATGGGTTACCCACCCTTTACCCTCCCATTACCCTCCCAACCAATGCCATAGGGAGGACCAACTAGGCCTTGCACGAATTATCCATAGCATCCGGCTAACGTGGCTTTCTATGATGGGCAGGACCTAACGTTTTCATACATTTCTTCTTTATTTGTTTCAGCTTGTTTTGCGGTCCTTTGGGCCCCCTGACTCATATGGGCCTTACGAGCTATAACGAGTTTGTAATCATCCTCACCATCATCATCGTGAAATTCCTTCATTACACAAGATTAGGGTTTAGTATACGGGATTCAATTCATTGCTAGCTTTCCTCTGCTGTTTTTTTATGTGGATTATCTCTCCTGCGGCATCTGGTTCCGGATTCCAGACGTAAAGGCTTACCTTAATGGTGTCGAGAGCCCAATATTCGAAAACGTTTTTACAATCAAACATTCATAGCGAAGGTGCGTGAAGTGTGTGCTCGGCGTCTTGCAGGGGTTTGTTCCGGGGTTTGCTTGGAACTTAAAAGCCTCGCTTTGCCCCATGTCGCAGGTTATTTCTAGCGCTCTGGCTGTTTCTTCCAGCCTTGTAATGGGCAAAGAGGGGCCCATGCTCCACGCGGGTTCCATGGGCAGCAAGTAAGCCGTCACCGGGGCTCCTACTTGCCGTGGCTCTTATAAGCAAGCCCGTTGGGCGTTCGTTGGGCTCCGCCCTCAGCTGTAGGTATATCCGTTAACTTCGCGTTGGGATCTCCCCTCTCTCGGGTGAGCATCTCGCAGGTAGGTGGCGTGCTTTTCGCCATGGAGATGTCGACGCGCTGGGGTAAAGAAATCATGTGGCGATGCTTTCTTGCGTGTGCCATCACCATCGTGGTGGTGCGCGAGGCGATCAACATCTGCAGTACGCACGGCCACTGCAAATCGCTGCAGTGGGGCTCCTTTATCTGGTTCCAGGTGGGGACCGTTGAGCTGCTTTGGGATGAGGCTACTGAATAGGTAGTCAAGATGGAATTGGAAGGAGAGTTCAATTGGTTTGATGGGGGGAGATGTCATGTGAGCGAGATGTTCCGGTTGGACAGGCTGGCGGAACCTGCGCCTTGTGTCATTCAATTCGGCCTATCTACAGTGATATGCCGTATTGGAGGATGATTACGTCCCCTTCATTCCAACGGACGTAATCAGGTTTTTATCCTGGATCATTTCTTTTCACAACCTCCGGTGCTCAAGCCACCCTGGAGGGGTCTCACAGTTTCGTGCCCAATCTATGTGCTGCAGATTGCAATATATTGCAAACCGTCATAAAGCGATACCTGCACTTCCTTGACACTAACACGTTCTGCCATGGCTGCCTCAGTTGAAATTCCCCACACCCTACGAGCAAGTGTGGGCTATCATCCTGCTGGCGGTTGTGGGCGGTTACCTGGGCTGTCTCTACATTTCCTTCAACACCTGGGTCTGTGTGGTGTGGAAGAAATGGACCAAGTTCATGTGGGCACGCATTGCCAAGGTACAGGAGATTGGGAATATGGCAAACGAAGCTCAGGAAGCACAGGCGGGTTTTGGATGTCCTTTTTCGTTAGCATAAACCACTCGCAGAAGCGGCCATGTGGGGTTGGGGTTCGGCAAAGGGGCGGGGCTCTTGCCTCCTTTCCTAACCAGAACCCCACATAGGGAAGGATTCAGGGGTCTTTCTGAACTCCAGGGACAAGTCACGCAAGGGGGCGATGGCGGGGACGCAGGCGGGCAGAGATCTACGGCACCAGACAAGAAAGGCGGGAAGACGCGTGCGGTACCTGCCACAATCCTGGTCGTGCAGATCTCTTATTTCCTCATGGCAGAGGAACATAAGCGAGAGATGTGTCGATTCAGTATTCATATAATACGGCACTGCGGCAGGTGAATTGAGCAGTAGCGTGAGACGCGCAGCCATCGCTCGGGTGATGAAAAGCGGGGCGTCGTCAAAGGGTCTATCCTGCAGTTCTGATGATGGCTATGGCCGCAGGTCTGCGCCATTTCGGTGGCGACCTCCATCTTGTCCTTCTTTATGCCTGTCGCAGGCCGCTGCAGGAGCTGCGACAGCAAAGCCGACGACGTTTGCCTGTCAGGTAGGTCAGCAAGTTGGGGTATGGGGGGAGCGGTGCTCATGCGCCTGCGCTAGAGAGCCGGGGGTTGGGGTTTCTTTCGACTGGTTTGGGGATGCGTTCCGTTGATCACCGAATCGTGACAAAAAGTTGACCAACGGTGTGCAGGTGGGCCTTACCAGGAGGCTATTGTTACACGAGGGTTGTGGCATGGCCAAGGTTGCGCGGTGGTTCCGTGCCCTAACCACCATTAATTGATTGAACCAGTAACTACCATGAATGGTTCCGTGTAGAGTCGTTCATGAGGGACTCATTAGGATTCAGTTAAGATGGTTGTTTCAGGTCTTTGACCACTAGTAAATCCTGAGAGGGGTGGCTGTGCTTAAGCACGTGCTCACCCACCGTCAGAGGAAAAGAAGCAGGTTTTAGGATTATCAAAAGTTTTTATGCTTATAGGGTTGTCGGTTTTTTAAATGGCCCTCGTGTGCCATATATCGTGTCTTCATGTGTCATATCCTTTCCTCCCTTCTCTTCTGTGGCCAAAACAGGAAATGGTCGTCAACGTGGTTCGGTTCTTCTTTCCTGAGGGATCTGAAGACAGCCCTGAGGCGAGACATGTCCCTGAAATCTACCTGTGAGTGAACACAAGGGTTGGGAAGATGCTCTCAAGAGTATCCTCACAGCGATCACCATCGCCACCACCAAACAACCACCAGAAGCAGCAACAACAATAACCACGCCACCGCCACCGTAATAACACCACCACCACCACCACCATCATCATCATCATCGCCGTTATCATGACATTAGGATGAACAGCATCAGCTCTACATCCTTTAACATCAACCCTGCAAGCAGCGCCATCAACTTGATCTTCACCACGCACGCTATCATCATGATCATCATCATCATCACAAACACCATCATCTTGTTCTTCGGCATCTCCCAGCAGCACCATTCAGAAGCACAAGAAATGATGATGATGATGGTGGTGGAAGTTATACATTTCTGCAATTGGGACGCAGACATGGATTTCTTCGTTCATTGAGGCAACGCAGCCGCATGCACAAATGAAGGCCTTGGTGACTTCTTTCGTGCGCGGGTGAATCATTTGGAAAATCGTACGTTGGAGTCCAGCCTTTAACAGTATATCAATCAGTAATATATCAAGCTGATCTCTTTTCCAGTCAGCTTCGACGACTTGCTCAAAGCACATCTGACAAGAGCTTGAGTTCAAGTCCCACAATTTCCAGCACGAGATAAATGCGAGGGTTCAAGTACCAGCCGACGCGGTTCAGGCTGGCCGTGTCTCGGCCCGGGGGTAGGCAGAGGCCGCGACCAATCAAGTCATCAGCTTTGCGGGCGATATCAAGCACGGATATCCTCCGTTTAAGGAATCAACTGAAGCGCACCGGCACTTCTGATGTGCAAGCCGACGTAGCTATCACCTCCTTCATTCCAAGCTTCGTGCACATTGAGGCAACGCAGATGCTTTCGGAGCAGATAGCATACCTTGGAAAAACGTTTGACGCGAGGTTTGATAGAATTGAGTCTATGGTTGAGGCCAAGCTTGTGTCGGTCGAGGGCAAGCTTGCATCGGTCGAGGACAAGCTCGAGGACAAGCTCACGTTGGTTGAGGGCAAGCTCGCGTCAGTTGAATCCAAGCTCTAGTCCAAGCTTGAGTTGTTTGAGGCCAAGCTCAAGTCCAAGCTCATGTCGGTCGAGGCCAAGCTCAAGGCCAAGCTGGTGTTGAGCTGAGAGCTAGACAGGAAGACAGCTGCTATTGGCAGCCATGGCAATTGTGGTGGCGGCAGTGACCAGTGGGAACTGGTTGTCGGTATTAGTGGACCTCTTAGTTAAGCACTAAGTCTGCATATGGGCAGGTTGTAGGGGGAGTGTAAACTTCTGACTGGTCCTAGTGTTGGCTGGCCATCTAATAAGCTTAGGACATAATTAATTTACAATTCCATCTATACATTCATGCTACATATATGCCACCTGCATTAATGAGCCAACACTAGGACCAGTCAGATAGAAGTTTACACTCCCCCTACAACCTGCCCATATGCAGACTTAGTGCTTAACTAAGAGGTCCACTAATACCGAAGACCAGTTCCCACTGGTCACTGCCGCCACCGCAATTCCTGTGGCTGACAATAGCAGCTGCATCATCTTCCTGTCCAGCTCTGCACTCGACACAAGCTTGGCCTCGAGCTTGGCCTCGACCGACTTAAGCTTGGACTCAAGCTTGGATTTGACCAATGCAAGCTTGGCCTTGAGCTTGGCCTGGACCGACATGAGCTTGCCCTCGACCGACGCGAGCTTGCCCTCGACCTTGCCCTCGACCGATGCCAGCTTGCCCTCGACCGACACAAGCTTGGCCTCAACCATAGACTCAATTCTATCAAACCTCGCGTCAAACATTTTTCCAAGGTATGCTATCTGCTCCGAAAGCATCTGCATTGCCTCAATGTGCACGAAGCTCGGAATGAAGGAGGTGATAGCTACGTCGGCTTGCACGTCAGAAGTGCCGGCGCGCTTCAGTTGATTCCTTAAACGGAGGATATCCATGCTTGATATTGCCCGCAAAGCTGATGACTTGATTGGCCGCGGCCTCTGCCTACCCCCGGGCCGAGACATGGCCAGCCTGAACCGCGTCGGCTGGTACTTGAACCCTCGCATTTATCTCGTGCTGGAAATTGTGGGACTTGAACTCAAGCTCCCGTCATATGTGCTTTGAGGAAGTCGTCGAAGCTGACTGGAAAAGAGATCAGCTTGATGTATTACTGATTGATATACTGTTAAAGGCTGGACTCCAACGTACGATTTTCCAAACGATTTACCCACGCACGAATGAAAGAAGTCACCAAGGCCTTCATTTGTGCATGCGGCTGAGTATACCTGATGTGCACGCAAGGAACGTGACTGGTGGTGGCAGTAAGATTGACAGAGGCAAGTATGTCTTCGCTATGTGCTGATTGTAAGATCTGCAAATATATATATTTCTTGAGATTTTCCTTCGTCTCGTATGTTGTATCACTCCTCATAATCGCCCATTGATTCTGCGGAGAACCAGGCTTAGTGCATCATGCTCGATTATATCGGAACGTACCAATCGAGGCAGCGGAAGTCTTTGATGCAAGGAGTTACAACGTATATTCCAAGACGGGCGTAGATGACGTGACAGGCTATCAGTGCCTAGCCGAGGCAATCATCATCTAACCGATGCAAATCGGTGCTCGGGCTTATCCAAGAAATACGACCATAAGCGGTATAAAAGACGTAAGCTCAACCAAAGCGCGGTTAGCTTGTATAAACATCAATCGAGATGTTCGCGTAACGATTCTCCCTTAGGCCGTCAATGCGCATAGCAGATATACTCGCAGCGACGGCTCGCGGTACAAGAGATCTGCAAGTAGTAAGTGTACTACCGTGATCCCGCGTGCGGATATTGCTATATAAGCCGTCATAGCAATAATGCAATGTTCTTTACTCGCGTAAAGGTGCCGACTACGCCATCACGTGTAGTGTTGCATTCGACGCGCCGCATCGCTCGAGCCATTGCCTCGCGACCTCACGGTGCGCTCGCCTTATCGTGCTCGTGCGCGCGCGTATGTATAATGCACGTGTTATCGTTAGTGCGCGTCGATATGCAATGCCTCATACGTTTTAGACCGTCCGCGACCAAGTCGCCGGAACGTGCGCACTTATCGCGATGCCGATCACGCAATGCATGCTTGCAGTGTTGTGCACAATGCATTAGGCGTTATGCTGTCCGTGGGTTGCTTGTGCCCTTAGCCAGTGCGCCTAACATGTGCGGTGCGACGTGCCGCGTGACATGCATACGATCGCGTAGCGCCCGCTGCCGTACTACTCCAAGCGTATCCACGTACGACAGCTGACGTCATCGGTGCCGTACCGCTCCGCGCGTATCCACGTACGACAGCTGACGTCATCGGTGCCGTACCGCTCCGCGCGTATCCACGTACGACAGCTGACGTTATCGGTGCCGTACCGCTCCGCGCGTATCCACGTACGACAGTGCCGTACCATTCCGTGTACGATAGTGCCGTACCGTCGTACCGTGCCGTACCGTCGTACCGTGCCGTACCGCTACGTCGCGCCCACGTACGACAGGGTGACGTGGTGTCGTGCGCGATAGGGCGATGGTGGGTGCAACTCTAGCACAGCTTAGGCAAAATGACGCGTGGTACAACAATTATTCCCCCCCCCCCATAGGCAGCGTCCTCGCTGCCGCTCAGGCGACAAGAGCTACTGAGATTGCGTGGCACGCAACCTAGCCTCCTCGAGGATGGGCGCCATCTCCGGGGAGAAATTGCGCGCAGGTTCCCAAGAGTTGTGCTCACTTGAGTAGTCCGTCCACTTGACCAGGTATTCGTGCACGGTGCGCTTGCGACGGTGCCTACCCACACGCCGAGTGCGGTAGTCCAAGATGCGCTCCACATCGTACACCTTTTGCTTGCCTGCGACCCAAGTCTCAGGACCCGGTTCGACTGCTGCCGGAGTATCAGTGGTGACGGGCGCGGGCTCCGTGCCACGATACGGACGGACAAGTGACACATGGAACGTAGGGTAGATGTTCATGTTAGAGGGCAACGCGAGCTCGACAGCTGCGTTCCCTACCATGCGCACAACGGGGTACGGACCAATCCAGCGAGGCAAAAGCTTGCGGGATCCTTCGGCAAAGGATCGCAGGTTCTTGGTGCTCAGCAGAACCATCTGTCCTTCCGAAAAGACCACGTCCCGCTTGGACTTGTTGTAGTACTCCGTTGCTCGTTGCTGCGCCGCGTCTAAACACGACTTCGCGTCTGTCATTCGGGATAAGAACGTCTTGGCAAAGGTCTTAGCCGCAGGGACATACACCTCCAGCTCACGCCACACAGGAAGCGCCGGGTGAAACCCATAAGTCAGAAAGAACGGGCTTTGACCTGTCGACCGATTAACAGCATTGTTAATCGCAAACTCTGCCGCAGTCAGATAAGTATCCCAAACGAGAGGCGTGCGACCAGCAAAGTTGCGCAACATATCCCCCAGTGTGCGATTCGTGCGTTCGGTCTGGCCGTCGGTCTGCGGGTGGTATGCCGTGCTCAGGTTAACCCGCATGCCCACAAGCTTGCAGAGCGCTTCCCAAAACTTAGACGTGAACTGACCGCCACGGTCCGAGACCACGTTCTTAGGGACGCCGTGCAACCGAACCACGTTGTCGAGAAACAGTCGTGCAGTCTGCTCAGCGGTGCAGGTCGTCGTGGTAGGTGCGAGGTGGACCATCTTAGTCAAACGATCAACCATGACAAGCACCGAGTCGTACCCTCCCTCAGTTTTGGGCAGCGCGACCACGAAGTCCATGGAAACACTTTCCCAAGGCGCGTCAGGAACAGGCAATGGTTGCAACAACCCGTGGCCCCTACCGGACAAAGCCTTGTTGCGCTGGCACAGACTGCATGTTTGCACGAAGTTCTCGGCATCTCTCGCCAGACGAGGCCACCAGAATGAGCGTCGCACCAACTCGACCAGCCGTGTGCTACCTGGGTGTCCTGCCAATGGATCCTCATGGAAACGGAAAGGAGGTCGCGACGAAGGGAATCGTCGTTAGGCACGACGATCTGAGTCGTCGATCCTTCCGTCCGTAGCCAAAGACCATTCTGCTTGCGTAGGTGCTCAACATTGCCAGGCGAAGCGAACCAGGAATCGCCCGCATAGGTGGCCTTCAGGCGAGCCGCGAGGTCTGAGGACAGAGGCACGTCCGGGGTCGGTGAACGTTGGACAGGCGCCGCCAAAATCGCAGCATGTAGCGACGGATGTCGACTGAGAGTGTCGGCGATGTTAATCCGGCCGGCAATGTGCTCCCAGATGCAGTCAAACCGCGCGAGGTACTCCATCCACCTCGCTTGTCGTCGGTTCAACGTGGGGACGCTTTGCAAAAACGTCAGGGGCTTGTGGTCAGTCTTAAGGGTGAAAGGTCGTCCTTCTAGGTAACAACGCCACTCCTTAAGCGCGTGCAAGACCGCTAGCAGCTCCTGCTCCCCTGTAGTGTAACGGGTTTCTGCGCCCGTAAACTTCTTACTCGTGAAGGCGATCGGTCGCCCTTCCTGCAACAGTACAGCGCCGCTCCCATACGATGAAGCATCCGAAAACACTTCGACACGAAACGGCAACGAGTAGTCGGGGAACGCAAGGGTAACGTCGTCGGCAACGACACGCTTTAGCTCCTCGAACGCCAGCTGACACTCGGGCGTCCATGCACCAGGCGAATCGAAAGCTCCCTTACGCGTCAAATCAGTGAGCGGGGCCGAAAGGACAGAGTACTGCTTGATGAACTTACGGAAATAGTTGGTCAAGCCGAGGAAGCTACGAAGCTCCTGAAGGTTCCGAGGCGCTGGCCAATCGCGAACCACAGCTACCTTCCGTGGGTCCATCTTGACGCCGGTGGCCGACACAATGTGGCCCAAGTACTCCACCTGAGGCTGCGCCCAAAAGCATTTGGCACGCTTCGCAAACAATTGCTCCCGCCTCAACACCTCAAGCACAAGCTTAAGATGTTCCAGGTGCTCCTCGCGCGTCTTGGAGTAGACCAGGATGTCGTCCAAGTAGCAAACGACGAACCTGTCGATATACGGCCTAAACATGCGATCCATGACCGCCTGAAACGTCGCAGGGGCATTGGTCAACCCGAACGACAAGACCGTGTACTCGAAGTGACCAAAGGGCGTCCGAAAAGCGGTTTTCGGCACATCAGACGCAGCGATGCGAATCTGATTGTATCCCTGTTGCAAGTCGATCGAGCTGAAGTAGGCCGAGCCCTTTAGCTTATCGAGCAGGTCGTCCACGCGCGGCAATGGGTAACGGTTTTTGACCGTCGTCGCATTCAACCCCCGGTAATCGATGCACATGCGCAAGCTCCCATCCTTCTTACCGACAAACAGAATCGGCGCAGAATACAGAGATGTGCTGGGGCGAATCATACCCTTTGCGAGCAGTTCAGTTACCTGGCGCTTCACCTCGTCCAACTCCAGAGGACTTAACCTGTACATAGGTCTTGAAACAGGCTGAGCGCCGGGTATGAGTGGTATGGTATGGTCCACGGGACGCAAAGGAGGAAGCCCAGGCACGTCACGAAAAACGTCTGCGTACCCTGTGAGCAAGGCTTCAACCTCAGGATCCAAAGAAGACTGAGCGGTGGTCGCATTCAAATGCAACCTAGGCCTCACAAGCAGTCCGTGGGCACCCTTCCGGATCATCCGGATGGCCTCTTTACGCCCGACCGGCTTGGGTTCAGCACGCTGCCCCATGGCTTTCACAGCGTAGTTAACCACAGGCTCCGCTTCAGACTTACCCCCCTCTGGCTCAACACTTGCAAACGGCACGAAGGGTACTTTGCACGACAGAGTCCCCTTACGAAGGCGAAGGGTTCCAGACTCTAGGTCAATGCCGGCCCCATACTGCCGTAATGTTGAGGATGTTGTACCACGCGTCACTTTTCCTACGCTCTGCTAGAGTTGCACCCACCATCGCTCTGTCGCGCACGACACCACGTCAGCTGTCGTACGTGGACACTGTGGAGCGATACGGCACTGATGATGTCACCCCTGTCGTACGTGGACACGGTGGAGCGATACGGCACCATCGTACGGTACGGCACGGTACGACGGTACGGCACGGTACGACGGTACGGCACGGTACGACGATACGGCATGGTACTACGGTACGGCACGGTACGGCAACGATGACGTCACTGTCGTACGTGGACGCGGTGGAGCGATACGGCAATGATGACGTCACTGTCGTACGTGGACGCGGTGGAGCGATACGGCATTGATTACGTCAGCTGTCGTACGTGGACACGCGCGGAGTAGTACGGCAGCGGGCGCGTCAGAAGACTGTTGTGTCACAACCATCCTGTCGTGCCACACCACGCACTCTATCAGCTAGACCATTAGGGATTCCAAAATATTGTGTTGGGACTGTTGACCAGGGCTGGTCAAACATTGACCAGTTGTGGTCAACCTTAGGAGCTAGTGTGGTACAACAGCATGCCTCTGTGCCATATATGTGATGGGCCTCGGGGTGCCTCATTAACATGTGGCCCTTCATGTTGTATCTCTGTTATTGTTGTATCTCTATTGTACCTGCCTAAAGCAAAGGCTCAATCAATAGATGCCAGAGAACTGGCCATCCTGGATGATACCCCAGGATACCCCAGGATACTACACCTCACACCATGTATTGATGGCTTGTGTTTGCTCCCAGGCATGATATTTATTATGACGCACTATGTTTACTGAAAATGGAAATCTGACGCGGCATTTAGCTTTATTAGCTCCGAAGCACCCTGGTGCAGGGAAGCCGTTTTAGTTTTAGTTTTGCATTTCGACATTGGAACGTGTAAATTTCCCTGGCTTTAAAAACCACAAACGTTGCATATAGGTATTTTAAACGGTAAAATGCATGCATTATTACGGCTGGAGGGTCATGCTCCTCAAACTAACCGCTAATGAAGTACCTGTAAGGACTTCATAGCAAAAGCTGTGCGTCGCGCATATGTGAAATGAACACAGTTCACATCATGCAATGAGCAGTGCTGAAGCGACAAAAGCGATGGTTCAAACGACCCTTTATTTAGATGCAAAGAATGTGAAACAACATGTTATCGCATCTGTGCGTGGGTTGCACCATTAATAACCTCACGTTAAATGATATGGATAAGATCGATAAGATAAGATGGATAAGATAAGCTCTCATAACAGGGTACAGTTAAATACTTTAATTATGCCTAGCAAGTATCAATGCTTTTGGAAAAGTACGTTGCGCAAGCACAGGCGGGACCCTCCAGTTCCCAGCAGACGATAACGAAAACCCCAACAATAAATCAGGAAAACCCAACATACTCCTACATAATATAAAGGTGGCCGTCAGTGCACGAGTTGTGATCACCCAGAATGTACATCTTGCCAAAGGGGCCGCTAATGGCTCCACTGGGACAGTTATTGCCCTAAACTATGTACCTGAGGGTTCGCATGCTCACTCCATTACTGTTCGCTTGGATTCAATGGACAATCTTATCAAGATCTGCCGTACAAGGTGCGGCCCAAAGCGCATAAATGGCAACACTTCTTACAAAGGTACCTTTCCCCTCGTGCTCGCATACAGTATCACTGGCCATCGAGGACAAGGTGCAACGGTTTCTGGATGGTCGTTGCTCCGTTCACATGCTTAATGCTTTCACCCCAGGAGTACTGTACGTCATGCTGTCTCGAGTCACATGCCATGATAACCTCAAGATTGTTGGGATAATCTGTTTGTCCCTGTCAACATTCCTCTTTGCTACGCCTAATTGAGCTTCCTGGCCTGCATGTGCGACCTGTAATCCCCTGGGATATGTGTCAACGTCTGACATCTTTCGACTTACCTCTGCTGTAGACAACTCATAACCAGCTACTGTATTGGATACTTGGACTTGAACTTGGGGAATTGAGTTTGGGTGGCGATTCTGGGTAGGTTTGGCTAGCAGTGGGGCCACCGGCGATGGCATTGCTGCTGGGGCCACCTTAGTATTTTGTTGTTGTAACTGCCAAGAACAAGAAACGATGGCTTCCTGACGCGAGAAGGCTAGTTCTTGGACGAAGCAAGTAACTAAGTACATCTTGCTCGTTCTTGCCGTACTGATGCTTTGAGATTAGTCTCAGGTCACAACTTGTCAGGCTATTCACCGTGTTCTGACCTTAGGTAAACCTTTTTGTACCCGCCCTCGCCTCACAACCCGGTAGGGCCCTTTCTCACGTTTGCTGTCCACCAAGCCTGGCTCGGCCTTGGCCGAGCAATCGACCTAGATTATTTGGTGGCCACTTATCCAATTTAAATATGGGGTTTTGGTAGGGAGTCGTCGCGAGGTCAAGCAGGAATACCGGGCCAATCAGCAGAGCGGGTCAGCTAGGCAACTCCGGGTAGGTTGGGTTGGCAGTGGGGTCGGTTCTCAGGTTTGATTAGCTTAGCCACCAGCGGCATTGCTGCTGGGGTCACCTTCGCTAGTGACCCCACAGCTGAGGACAAGAAACTTCCTATCTATGCAAGGCTGACATTTATTATTATGCATTAAATTCCTCATTTACTCCATATTTTGATATGCGGCACACTGATGACTTATTTATATGGTTACGCCGCCCTTAGGCTGGCGTGTGTTCCTAAAGGGAACCCCGGGAGATGACACCAATACGGCACGCATCGGTAGCCCTCCTTAGATGAGGCTGCTAGGGTTCAATGGGTTGTTTTATTTCACAGATTCTCTTGCTCTCTTGGCCTGCGGCCCCTATCCATGTGCCAGTAGAGGTAGATATCAACCAAAACACCACATGGCCCACTCAGGGCCATGGGTTCGCACTTCACGGGCGGAGCACTCAACCACATATGAGTCCTACCAGTGAGGGTGAACAGGGACACGGCTAGAGCTGTTCTTTCCCTGCTGATCATATTCTCACTGTAGGCCCCCCAGATCTTTCATCACCCTGTATCTTGTTAAGATGTTGTTAGCAGTCTGAGCGGCCCTGATCCGCTGGTCTCCATAACCGTAGGGAGTACCCCTGGTGAACAGGTTGACGTTGCCAGCAGCACCATACAATGCCGGGGCAGACGAATTTGAATCGGGGCCGCTGTGGAGTCCGCATAGTCGTGTGCAGCTGCACAGGCCTTCAGCCCTTCGGTCCCTCAACGTGACAACGTGACCGAGATGAAACATGGAAACAGATCCCGAATAGCGGGGTACGGCGAGAAATGCGGCATGCTGTTAAAATCAGGCTACTAAACTTTCCTCCATCCATTGCCTGGGTTAAATTTAAAATTGTAGTTGCGCTTTTCTTTCTAACAGTAGTCTAGCTTCGTTTCTCTATCCAGGCATGCTGAGTGGAACTTCAGACGAGAAGCAGAAAGGCAGTCGCGCCTGCGGGATTCATCGTTCAGATCATTCAGCTCTTTGAGTTCCCGGTCATTTAGGAAAGCTTTGTCTGAAAAATAACGCGAAATCAGTGTGAGAGGGTTAAAATCTCGACAAACAATCTGCTGACCTGAACGCTGGCATCCCGGGACGTCGCAATACTTCTCTGGCATAATGAAAAATGATGTCAATTACTAAATTACACTATCAATATTATATGCTATATTTCAAATGCACTATACTGGGCGGTGGCTACTAGGTTAGTAACCAAGTGGCGTCTACTGGAGTAGTAGCCCCAGCTTGTACAGATAAGATGTCAAGGACTATCTAAAATTTGACAACGCAGTATACCAGATTCCCTTTCGACAAGCTGACATAAAACGCACACCTCTCTGCCATCAAGTCCGATATATAATCACAATCGCACGCATGTGGCTGGCATATTAACACATAATCTCGCCTCGCCCTCGCCCATTACGTTCAACTGGACATTTTCGCCAATCAACCTCTCCACTGACATCCGATACTTATATGCGCGAGTAGAGACAACTAATCTGATTGGAGTTGAATATCCTTGCAGCGCTGACCCACCAGGCAAACTACCTCACGATGGCGCACCCAAGTAGGCCGCCAGCCGTAGGAGGTCGGAAAAGACGCCTGCCGCGGTCACGTCAGCACCAGCTCCGGGACCACGGATGATCAATGGCTGCTTGAAATAACGTGCCGTAGTGAAGGAAATGATATTGTCGCTGCCCTGGAACCAGAGTAAAGTAGAAGACCCACAAATGAGCGAGCGACAATCGGAAAACCTCAGGAGCACGTCAGGCGCTAGGTAACAGATGAATAAATCGAATAGCCCTAACCCTAGCAGAGGACTACGTTATCCACCCCACCAGGCCAGCCGTCGGGGCATCCGAACTTCCATCCCACCTGCAGCTGCGCGAAGGGGTGCGATTTGGGATACCGCCGCAGCTCCACACTGCCACGACCCGTCTGCGCGTCAACCACACCCACATATCTGCGGGGCATGGGCGGGACATCTAGGCTTCGTGAAACGACAGAATGGAAAAAAGGTGGCGGACCTAAGAAGCCAGGATTAGTGCGCTCCTTCCACAAAAGTGAAGGTAATGGTCACTCGCCAAGATTTCTACCGCTTCCTACCATTCTGGCCATGGCAGTGTCCATCCACGACGAGGCAAAACAGGAAGCCCAACACCAATTGGCAGGTGCCCCTCCAACCAGAAGCACGTAGAAATCCGTGTGGTCATTGAATTCCGTGCGTGCCTATGTTTTCCCCCTCGTGTCATCGAGCATACTAAGCCATTTTCTCCTTCCCAATCCAACTCCCAGGCTCCCTTACCGAAGACATTCCCCGCTATCCTCCGCCTCCCGCAACTTAGCGTCCATGTCCCCATCAAAGCTGGGCAGACGGGACATATATTCCGCGGAGGAGGCCACCTCACGCAGGGGCTCTGGAACTAGACTCTCGACGGGAATCTGGTCCATCTCCAGAAATAGGCCGCACTCACGGGCCAGGATGCACACCTGCGCACGATGAAGTAGAAAAGGCGAGCGGTAGTAAATACATCAGGTGGGCCCCAGGCGACGAAATGACCGAATGAGCTTTTGGACTGTAGCAGGGGCACCGGCAAAAAGGCAATCAAAAGGAAAGCAAACTTGTTCGTTCTCTATCGTGCGCACAGCTGCCCAGGGGCTACTCCATTTCACGCACACCTTTCGCGCCACGTCAGTGCCGTTCAGATCATCACGTGGATCAGGTTCCGTGTAGCCCTTGACCCTAGCGTCCTGTACCACCTCACTGAAGGGCCGACCGTCACCGAAGGTGTTGAAGATGTAAGACAGAGTGCCAGACAGGATGCCCTCAATCTTGATGATCTTGTCGCCCGTCTCTAACAAGTGCTTCAGAGTGCCCATTACTGGCAGACCCGCGCCCACCGTGCCCTAACGCATGCGTGGTACAACGGGTTGGGCATTGGGGAGGTAGTAAATTAAAGTGACGCACCACGCAACCGTGGGCGGAGATGCAAATAGGTATGCAGCATTTTAAGATGTCAATTAAGTGAAAATACCAGATGTATAATGGATATTGGGTACTACTGATTAAAAACCATGCCATTTCTTAATGGTTGAATGCACTTTTGTAACAATTGCGGTATACATGCCTGTGTCACGACCAAAGAGATACCGTTTGGCATGACATGCCGGGAAAGTCAAGCTCCAGAAATCTTGCCTAATTACATTCCACGTTCCAACCATCTTGGCCAAATCATTAAAATTGAGCCAATCGCATCCATTCAGTAGACTGTCTCGCTGTGCTCGCTTTCCCCACCCCCTTCAACTTGCCGCCGCCCTGCCCTACCTCATAGAAGAAATGGATGTAGCCCTCCCGCTGCATGCGGCGTACTGATTGGTACTGCTCCAGGGGCCCACTGCCAAGCTTCTTGTTGGGCGTGACCACATGGATACCCTGGAAGGCCGGAGGAAGGAGAGAGCCGTGCCGCGAGTAAGGCACTTGAACACGATATACGAGAACCTCATTCATTCTTACGTTACCTTACCGGCACACAACCAAAAACCTTCACGAGAACCAGAATCACAGTCGCGACGTTATGAAACCAGGCCCCGGGTCACCTGCTTCATCCAATTGATGTACTTGGAGGCTGGAGCATCCGACGCGGTGCAGTCCACAATTACCCGGTTTGGGATATAGTGCGTGGACAGGAAGTTGCCAAACTTGTCCAGGTCGCACTGAACAGACTAGTCAGGGACGCCAAATCGGGAGTGAGATTTTCAAAAGTTTCATAAAGCCAACGGTGCATGGGCCCAGACAGGGCCAGGGACGGGCATTGCGAATACAAGGGACGGAGCCAAAACATACATCATTCGAATATTCAACGACCGACTGTTACGAGCGGCACAGCGCATGGCGAGGGAAGATGCGTGCAACTTTTTCATGACTCGGGTATGAAAGTCAGAGAGGGAGGGAGGACGCTATTACGCTCAGAAGAGCGGATACCGCCCTTAGTCTGTACCAAGTTTGTAATGCCAAGAGACCAAAGCATGTATCACGGGGAGACATATTGGCCGCACTGAAGAAAGACTGGGGCCCTGCCCTTTCGTAGGAGGGTGTCTTTTCCGGAGTACTTAACCCAGGATCGCTATCTCTCTCCATCATCCCACTTCGCACTTTCGGGCGACGGCCAACCGTTACTCCTTTCCTACCTTCTCATCCAGCTCCTGGCGCCAATTGTCCAAGTCTACACCGGTCTCCCGCAGCAGCATCTTGGACGACGAGGCCACAGCCAATAATCGCAGATCGATACCGAACTCCTTCTTCAGGAGCTGACGCTGCTCGCGGAGCTGCAAGCAGAAGTGTGCGCGTGATGGCGATGATGGCGGCGAGCAGAGCTTAACGCTACAGACTTATTATAACGGTGGAGGAACCCCAGATATGCGTGTCGGCAAAATTGTAGCGAAGCGGGCCCTAAGGATAGAAAATCAGGTCTTGTACAGTGTTGACAGGCGGCATGGCAGGGGAAAACGTTGAGGACTATTCCTTGGCACTTTAGGGACATAGGAGTGACCCATGTGGGGCCACGTCCACACGACCGCGATTCGACGATGCAAATGCGTTCTGTAGTTTAGTGCCGCCGTAGCGTTGTTCCGTCAGATCCGCCCCCTTCCGCCTATGAGCCTTCTCCGCACCGTGTCACCAGCCCTTACCCACCTGTTGAATGAGTGTTCCACCGATGAGGCCCGGGCCAACGATACCCACACCAATGGGCACATCGGATAAGTAGAACCGGGAGTGTACAGCACGGAGAGCGCGTTCCGAATCCACCTTGTGTAGCGCAGACAAAAACATGAAAGGAAGATACGGAAATTACGTTCAAAGCAATACGTAGGCCTCTAACAGAAAGCTGTATACCTGCTCCAATCCTTCGTGAAATCCTCTCGTCTCGTCAATGCATTCCATCACCTTTCAGCACCACTATCATTGCATGCATTGTCACGTAACAATGCATGCTCATCCATATATCACATACACGTCCTGGGTAACTCCTCCCAATGCAACTCTGGTGCGCGCTACTCCGTTCACTTCGCACGATTTCACTTAGCTAACCCGCTTCACAGTCCCCTCCGTCATCTCCGCGCCTGTGGCTCACCTGGTCAATAAGCACCGTGATGTTGTATTCGGACGAGCCCTGAGCAATAGCCTTGATGTTGACGTTAGCCTTAGCCAGCGCCCCCATCATGGTTGCAGCAACGCCCTTGCGCGCCACCATGCCCTGACCCACAGCTGCCAATACACAGCAGTCGGGGATCACCTGGATCGCCGACACACGGCCAGCCGTAATGGACTCGGCGAACCTGGCGTAAGTTGAGGCAGCGGAAAGCGTGTAGTAGCAAAGACTGTTCAGACAGGAAAACAAACTGACTGAGCAGGAAATGAGAATAGACGATCGGAAGGCAATTCATCCCCGTACGACTTCAAAATCATTCCGCAGGAGAAAAGAGAGAAACAATACACACACACACACATATATATATATATATGCGTACAATACAAAGGCTTCCCACTCCACCTCTCGGTCAGAAATTATTACATAAATCCGCTTGGCGGCTTTGCCCCCATCACCCCGACAAACATAGAAACGTTGATGTTAACTAGGCCCAACACCCATGGGGCCTACCCGTCGAGCACAAGTGTACAGCTGCGTTTTGTTGCCCCCGTCATAGGGGATAGCAGCACGTCCGAACTAAACCTTGGCCCGCTCTTCATTACCTGTCCGTCAGCACCCTGGCTGCCGCCTCCCCGTCGCTTCCCTTCACCGCGAAGCAAATCGACTGCTCGGAGGAGGCCTGGCTGATCATAATCACATTGATGCCCGCGTCCCGCACCGAGCTAAAGATGCGCGAGGCAATACCGGGAACGCCCACCATGCCGGTACCCTGTAAGCGAGAAGACGTTCACTGGGTGTGATCTGGACCGGCATTTGAAACATACGGTCGTGGCGCCGAGAGGCAGGATGCGGTATGTGGAACGTAAATGGTAACAAGAAGCAGTGGACACGGGCACAGGGACCCGGATGGCGTTGCGCATGCGGGTCTGGGAGACGCGGACCCCATAGCACACCCAAGCCCACATGACCTTTCTTTGCTTTACTCCCCAGACGCTACGCTTTCAAAAATACCAGGCTCTTGCGCTTCTGCACCTTAGCAACCGCCACATTGCCAGAACCCTCTCTCATGGCCGGACCTCTTTTGCGTAGACCCGCACAGGCCGACATTGACCCACTCAGTCGCTTTTGACATGCAAGGAACATTTTCGCACGCACCTCCACGTTGATCAGCGTTACGTTGTCTATGGTAGCGAAGCCCTTAATGGTGGCCTTGCCCTGGTACACCTCCATGTCCATAGCGAAGTCGCTAATGCGGGTGCCTTCACACAGGATCGGGGGTGGGGCCGCATTAGGCACAGCAGAGGGGCGCATGGAACGGCAGGCGCAACTGAAGGAGATAAACCCCAGTGCACACAAATTCATGAGCCATAATTGAAGTCCACATCGCGGATGCACCTGCAACGTGCCATTTGAGGTGACGCGGTGGTCGTTAATGCGGGAAATATCCTCCTGCGACAACAAACATGTGAATTTCACCAACCGTGTAGTCCTCTCCCCCCAGAAAACCCCTTCCTTCAACTCGCTGTGGCCGCGGCTTCATTGTGTAGATCGTCGGTTTCTTAACCACGTCTTAACTAGCCCCCCATTCTATCTCTGTCCGCAGCGGTCGGCCCAAGGCACGCACCCGAAGCGGTCTGGTTGAAGAAGTTCCGGATGGTGATGGGGATATGGTACTTCATCGCGGGCAGAGTAGTGCGCGGGTGCAGCACATTGGCCCCGAAGTAGCTCAACTCCCAGGCCTCATGATAGGTCATGCTGGGAAGGCACACCGCCTCGGGGACCTGCGCATGTTAGGAAAAAAACTGCGGCTGTTAACAAATATATTAGGGCGAGCAAGCGGAGGCGTGCGGAAATGCGGCGAGGGAGACGCGATGAGGAAAATCGACTGGTCCAGGTCACGGGTTGGCTAAGGCAGTGGCGGTTCCATGGGTAGTAGGGGCATAAGACAATAGCATCGGTCCGGTTGGCCGGTTGGCTTTAGCTATAGGGGTTTGGAGGAGGAAGTGGAGGCAGCAGCTTTCTGGGTGATAGGAATTGTGCAGGCTCAACTTGGCAAGCCACTGCTCCACTAACCCGTCTTCGTAGATGTAAATGGCACGAAGCAAGATAACAATATCTTAGCGTGAATGCGCACTGGCATCAGGTCGCTCCTGCTGCTATTTTGGATCAATTCCCAACCAATACTACAGAACCTTTCCCCATTAAATCCATCGGAGACTAGGCCTTGGCTGCCCTTCAGAGGTGCCGCCGAATGTGCCTTTCCTTCCCAATGTCTTCATTATGTCCCCTTCGCCTTAATACAACACTACATGTAACTCAAAGTATAATATGCATTTAAATGTATCTTCCGTCAGCCATTCCCCGGCTATTCATGGTTCTGACCGATCCGCCCCACTGCACCTTGCGGGGATCCGCCGAGTAAACCCCGTCCACATCGGTCCAAATCGTGATGTGCCGACTACGGAGCAGGGCTCCCATGATGGTCGCGGAGAAGTCGCTGCCATTTCGCTTGAGGGTAGTAGCGGTGCCCTCCCGGCTGCGGGCAATGAAGCCCGTAGCCACAACCAGCTATGATCGATGCGTAGACGTGAACACACGGCAGGCAGGGGAAAAAACATAAGGGCGCAAGGAACCCAGCATCCCAAAAGATCAGGTGTATGCGCCCTGGATGGCGCCATAAGCGGATTCAACATTGATTCGGCATCTCTTGGCTACCATGTTGTCATCCTTACTTCACGTGTCCCCATTCCCGGACACATGCGTATGAAAAGTTGACCACGAACCGTGAAGCTTTTTGAAAGGCTGGCTGGCTGAGCTTGCCCCACCCTCCAATTACGTCTGACCATAGGACGCCGTTCCAAGGACTGATTTCCGGTGTCCTGACAGTTATAATCTTGCCATCCCAACCCATAAATTCACTCATCCAGACACAATGGCATGCACAGCCGGAAGCCATGACAATCACTAGCATCAAAGATTGACACAGGTCCGTGGATTCCATGACGGTTGGATGAACTCCCCGTGACACACTCGCCACATTACGCAAGCAGCGTAGGAAGCTCTCCAGCCTCTCCCGAATCCACATTGCAGTAAACATGTGTCACTTGGGCTTTATCCAATGAGTCCCGGGATTCACGCAAATAACCCTACCTTGCAGGGCCCATTCGCCTTGAACCAGTCGTCCATTCGGCCGTTGGACAGTTGCTCGTCCAGATCCACAGAGCCGCCATCGCTCGTGGGGGTCACCACCAACACGTCGCGAGTGTCCATGAACGCAACGTCAGCCCCCAGCTGCAAGCACAGCGGCAGGGGCAGGAGGAGGGGGCAGAACGGAAAGCACGGCAGGGGTGCGTCACGGAATTAGGCACGTCGGCTGACGCTGTGCAGAAGGACATGAAGATCGCAAGTTTTACCCGCCCACAACCACAACCACCAGCATTTCCTGTCCCGTCCGCGAGCTTTATACACGCCATCGACATCCTGGCCGCCTGCCCGGGTCACACCCTAAAGAAAAGCTGGTCCAGACGCTGCATAGGCCGCCTTGGTGCTCTAGTAAAACATTTCAACGGGCCATCTCCACAGGCTTGCATGTCCACTGGTGTAGCGCAGCACTGAAACTGCAGCCCTCAAAGAGCACCTGTGCCAGCGCCATCCCTAAATCGTACTTTTGCAAGCCGCACTACCAACCTCCATACGCAAAGTGTTCGGACCCTCTCCGTGCTCTGGAACAACAGGATGAAGTGTCCCGAACGTAATGCCATCCTCGCAGTTAAGATGGTCCTGCCCGTCAGAATGCAATCCATATCACCCAGTCCCAATCCTGGTGGCTTACCTGGCGGCAGCAAAGCGCAAACAGACGGCCGCTCCATAGCTCACCATGACCCACCACGAAGTCGCTAAAGGCATCCGTGGACATGCCAGCTGGTGCAGAAGCAGCAGTAGTAGAAAGAACAGCATTTGGCAAGGCGAAGACGCCGCAATAATAGAAGTATAGGTGCAACGCCATTGAGACGAGGGGCAACGCAGGGGGGAAATGGGGAGGCTGACACGGTGTTTGGTCAATGCCCAACCCAGATGAAGTTTCTCTCCAACATGGTTAAAATATGTTAAAGGCCGAATTGGCGCAACTCTCAATCCCAATCCGGAACAACAAGAAAGGGGTTGTGACCCCGGGGTTCCATTCCAAACGAATTGTCAGTCTCTGAAAGAGCATGCGTCAGAATGCATCTTTGATGGCATTGTGATCGGGGTCTTTGATGTCGCGGGGACAGCGCTGGACATTTCAAACCGAACGTGAAATTTGGGACGAGCGTCACCCTACTTTGAACTGCGAGAATGCCAAGTTAGGCATTCAAGACATACCGATGCTCATCGCTTGCAGCATGGCCTTCAAGTTCGTGATGTCGTCCATAAGACTTGCCACAAACTGTGTAAGCTCTTTAGACTGACCCAACAATTGCTTTGCTGTTTCCACATGCTTTTCCTGAAGAGCAGCCAAGTCCACTAGGAAGGCTGCATCCTGTCGCGACGCTTTCTTAATCATGTTTAGAATAAGGTCGGTAACCTTGATGGGGCTGGTCGGATGGTTGCCCATGGCACTGACAACAACGCAGGTGGAGGTATCGGGTCCCACACTCGCTACCATTAGCTCTGCTGCTGCACGAATTCTGTCTGCGCTGGCCATGCACGTTCCGCCGAATTTGTGAACTTGCCAATTGGCACCCCGAACACCAGAAACGGCTTCGGAGTTGCTAGAAGGTTGTGCGGCAGGAGGGCTAATGGCGTGGGTCACGATGCCTGCCTTGCGAGCCAGCGCCGAGGCAGTTGGCACTGGACACATCACGACGGGTGACGGCTGCACCTGCCAAACACCATGACGTTGAGCATGAAGAAAGTAAATCCGTCGTGGGATCAAGCAGGCTGTCTCCACCGTTCCCCGCTGCCCAAGACGTTGCGACGTGCGCATTCTTATGTCCCGAAGGCGGCTGAATGGATTCGATGCCCCGCCACTTGCGGGGCAAAGTCAAAGAACTTAACTTCACTAGAAACACTCCACACAGGAAAAAGTGACAACTGGAAGCCGAAAATTCCAGCTTGGACAGAAATATCGCGACATGTACGGCGACCGCTCACGATACGCTGCCCTCGATTATCACCCAACATCATGCATCAGTATTTCTCCGACTCAAATAAAGATTAGTTTGTTGCAAGTGTTTAGCCGAACGATTTCGGATATGAAAATGCGGGTTAGAAAAGCTGTCCCAAGGCATAAATTTATCATTTCCATACCCTATTATATTCTGGAACGTAAAAGGTTTAGTTGCAAATTTGTTAGCTACGTCTGACGCGAAGCATGACCATTGTTCCTACCTTCCGTAGCGGCACTTTTACTTGGAAAAGGTCTACAGCAATTTCGACCTTCCAACTAAATGTAACGGTATACATTTAGAAAGGTTGACAGGGAATAGCAAATTTGCACAAGGAACGTGCGACAGCATAATATAGACCGGTCGCGGTCCAAGTCCTCAAACACATTAGCCCATATAAACGAGAGAACACAGCTCAAAGATAGTATGAGCAACCACAGTCTTGCAACGGACCCGTGTACTATTTCCCAACCCGATACAGCAGGTTTGACCTTGCACCTGGCTATCAGGCGTAGGCCGACGTATCCCTCATTTACATAAGCTTATGTACAGGAAAACAGGAAAACCGTTGACCACTGCATCCTTTCGAGCGCTCCGCAGCCCAACCTTTCAACCCGTTTCACAGGCATCGGCCACAGCACTTAAAACGCTAATCGAGATCCAACTCGAATTGCGACTCCAAATCCTCCTTCCAGTCCAACCGCAATGCATGTGAGTCAGGCACGCAAAGCCTGCAGATGGCGCCCGTTGCCAAGTAAGAACGTTCGTGAAACCTGATTTCTTTCATGGCATTTCTCTCCGCGCGCCGGAATGCACGTCACCAGGGACCTGGCCATTGGGCAGACTTCGTCACACACTGTTCGTTCAGGATTGGTGCTCGCGGCCAACAGCATCAGCGTGCCGACAATTTAAGTCAAAAACCCCTGCATTAGTTCTGATGACATCTCATCCCACGTCCTCACAAGTATACCTCAGCAGGAAAGTCCACAGCCTGCTGGGATGCACAGGGTTGCGGCGCGGCTCAGCGGCTTGTGCACATGCGCAGGTGTGCACTTGCTGACCCACACCACAACTAATCCCTCAGGACAGCCACCTGAGCCCGATCAAGCTGCGGAACCCGTCATAGATAAAATATTAATTGCGAAGGATAAGAGAACATAATGGGAACGGGTGGGACATAACCATGTCCAGGTGTCCGGGTGCTTCATATAACTTTGCCTGGACTCACGAGATGGTCTCTCACGACGCATCGTTCTACCCGCCCAGAATGCCGCCTTTGCATATGTCGCCCTTCCTAGGTGAAGGTGAGTGACGAGACCTCGCCAACCCCCCCCGGCTACAATGTGCGTCCGGATATGCGTCAATGGTAAAGCAGGTCTAGCCGGATGGAGCACACGGCAGCTGAATGTGTACGGCACTTGTGCTCAATGCGAAACCTGATCAGCGCGCACTGGCGCGCATAGCCAAGGCACGGCGGTGTAGATCATTTGGTTTATGCTGGGGAAGAAGAAGCCATTTAGCAGCTACAGAGGCTATCGCGGCGAGAGAGCAGGAGAGATTCAGTTGACGGGAAAAGCGCTCATAAAGCACATCTTTTCGACTAAACCCAATATGTGTATTAGCGGGATTAAGCTTGCCTGATACATATGCGGATTACAAAATTTATACAACCCCCAATGCGACATTTTTTAACACAAGTCGAAATAGTTTCTGGACCCAAAATCATTCTGTCCTGCCTGCGCGGCGGACACAAGGCATTGACGCCATGGCGAGCCTGTGACGGAAGTGAACTTGAGTTTTTAACCAAGTTACTCCATCCTTAAGTGGCATTTTAGTACAAACACGGCACGCACGGGGAAAAAGGTAATTTGCCCCGCGCTTCACTCTTAAAGACCCAGAAAGGAAGCCTCACAGCGCTTCGTGCAGCGCGCCGCTTTGCGCCGCATTGGCTTGTAGGCATAGTTGTAGGTATAATCGGTAGATGCTGCAAAATTCGCAGGAGCTAACCTTCGATTTGCTTTTCTCTTAAAAGAGATTGGCATGCCCTATTTGCGACAGATCTCATGCCTGTTCACAGCTTACGAGGGCCCTAAATCATCCGGCGACGGAGATATGCGGGTTCTGCAAAGACGGCGATTTTCCGTGTCTCACTGTATCCCTGGTGCCTTGCTGGTGGGTACGTGTTGCATGCTGCCTGGTCCCCGCGCTTTCTAGCGGCTCGGTTTTCGGTTTGTACCGGAAACGTTGTTGTCCTTTTCGTTGGCCGATACATGTACTAATGTTCAACTTAGGTCTGCCTTTACAATATATAGCTGTTTCTTAAAGCGCGAGGCGCCACCGAAGGCGTTTTAGCTGTCGGCATGTACTTCTTAGTACTTATAACTAAAGTCAGGAGAGAGCAGGATCATGCTGGAGCGCTCGACTAGTCGCAATTGCTAACCATTTTTGTGATCGATTTTTTATTCGTGATAGCAGCGCTTGTATGCAATGAAAAACATTAACAACCTCGGTCTTTTCGTTGGAATATTTCTCGCAACAGTAGGCTTTCTTAATTTTCGCGAGCATGTTCAAAACGCACACAGGATACAGATCAGACATGATTCATTAACAGCGGCTGTTCTCGGTCGACCTGGCGGACCAGGAGGCTCGTCCGCCCGAAAATTAGAAACACAGGATGACTTGAATTCGTATCACTTCAAGCCAGTTGAGGACGTCCATATCAGCGTGCAGACAGGACATTTTTTTGGCAGCGACTTCGAAGGACTTCAACGCGATTGCACGATCGGCGACACGGTGATTAACTGCCGCTACGGGGCAGGGATTGATCCCAATACGGCCGATGCGCTTTGGTATCATATACCATCGATGGGGGGCGTGGGACCATTGGTTAAGCGGCATCCAAAGCAATTGCTCATCGGCATGAGCATGGAGTCCTCGGAGTACTATCCGGCGTTGGATAACGTGGACTTCATGAAGAACTTTGACATTGAGTCATCTTATAGAACCTGCTCACAAGTGCCAGTGTTCTACTTTGACTATAACGCTCAGCAGGTGCGGGTGGTCCGAGGGGTGAGGGGAAGACCTGACGCGCCTCGGAAGGACCCTCCAGCTTCCCACTGAGGCCGTCTGCTGATCACCACCATTTCTTTAGGGGTTACGCCTGAGTGCCGGCTCGTGTGTGCGCAGGTGGCTGCCCTCTTCAAGCCGCCTATGCCATTCGAAGAGAAAAAAAACGCGCTGGCATATGTGAACAGTAACTGTGGCGCAAAAAGCGGGAGATCTGAGATTATGAGGGAGGTGAGCCTGGATATTTTTTTACTGGCGTTATCCTCGCCGACGGAGCTGTATTGAGGAAGCCCTTCTGATGCAGGTCATGCGCTTGAATAACAAGATGGTCCCAACACACAGCTGGGGTCACTGCGACAGGAACATGGAGGTGAGCCAACGGTAAAGCAAGCCCTAATGCACCTCACTCTAGACCCTAGTCCAGCCACCAGAGATTTATATGGGAATGTTCCTTTGCGGAATGCGGGAGGGTGCACCGGCACATGTGTATTATAATGCTTATTGTTGACTTGGGGGATTTATTTTGCATACTTCCCCTGGGTTTTACTCGTGTGCGGAACAGTATCTCTACTTATTGCAAGCCGAGCCTTCAAACAGGCCCTATAAGCGACCCCACTTATCTATGTCGCGCACATCGGCTCTGTTTCGTCGAAACATTCTCATGTGTCGTGTCACGCACACCGGGGAACCTGGGCCCAAGCCGCATGTGTATTGTATATGAACTCCCGTTTTGTCTTCGTCTAATTCTGCGGGGCAGGTAAATGATCACTCCTTCAACAAGGTTGAGCTGATCCGCGGGTACAAATTTTGTGTGGCGATGGAGAATTCGATTACAAAAGACTACATAACGGAGAAGCTCTGGCAGGTACAGCGACAAATAATGTGTTGGTGGAAGAGTGGGGTGCTTGGAAACCAGTGGAGTAATGCAAATTGCAAGTTTTCCATATGCTATATTGTTACCTTGGTAAAACGTTGTGTGTATACGTGTATGATAAAGTTGTGACGCTCCCTCGGCTTGCCTCGCCTAAAGCACGCAAGATACGCGTTTTCATTTGTGGTATGGAATCCAATCCTTTCGCCATGGAAGGTCTGAGGCCGTCTGGTCGCGTTTGCTGCCGCCAGGCTTTGGAAGCGGGGTGCGTACCGGTCTACCTGGGTCCACACAACGTCGCGGATTTCCTTCCAGACCCTGAGGCCATTATCGATTACAAGAAGTTAGGAAGTCCCCAGGCACTAATGGCGGTACGTAGTTAGTGATATAAACGCCACGGCACATGCACCCCTCTGCACAATGGTGTTTCTTATGGTTACAATGATATCCTGTCTGTTTGTCAGGACTGCCGTGTGTTGGATATTCTGTTAGCACCAATTAATGTGACCCCGCTCTGCTACGGCCATGTATCAGCGTAGGCAGTCGGGAATGTATTTTCCTAATCTTTCCACTTACCTGCCGCGTCACATACAGGAGCTGGAGAGGCTGTCGAGAGACAAGTCCGCGTACGAGGCTAAGCTGGCGTGGAAGTACCGCAAATGGGAGGAGCTGTCGCCATCCTTTTTGGCCATGACTGAGCGGTCGCACGTGCGTCAGCCTCATACACGTTGCCAGCTATGTCGTGTAGTGCTAAAGCACAGATACCGACCGCAAAACTTCACCACTTGCCTCTTTAACAAGACTTGGACGCAGGATTATCACGTGAAGCTGTAATGCCGAGCGTCGTTAGCTTTATTTATTCAAGTTCATAATTTTACATGGCATATGCGTTGGTTTGCAAGGGGTCTCAATTCTTTTCATCGGACTGTCATCGCGGGGCTTACCGCAACACGTTTCCATGTTCGTACAGCCAATTTGCCCCTCCATATGCATCATAATTAGCAAATTTCGGACACACAACCAAACATTTGTGCCACTTGCATCATGTAAAGTGCAATATCCACCCGGTAATCCCGTACCACTTTGTTTGCGCCAGTCGGAGGGCCAACACCCATAAAACGCAATAAATTAAACAATATATTCCGAACCCGTATGCGTCAGGAAGCTCCACATGCTGCGGCCTAAATAGCATACATGCAAAGTCAATCCGCTTATTAAGTAGAATGTACATGGATCTGGGAGCCAGAGACTATCGCCCCATATCGGCAAGCCTTGAGCGCGAGTGCTTCACGCTGTATCACGCCGCCGTCCTTTAATGCCGTAACTCAAAGCGAATGCTTTGACATAGCGGGTCTTGTCAGGCGACTTCACGTTCGAGCTGTATCTTGAGCAGAGAAACCCCGCTCTTCACCTCGTCCAAAGCTACCGGAGCAGTGCCCGGCCTGCGCATGAGCCGCAGAACCGCCGGCTCGTACGTATCCGGTGTCCGGAGCTGGCCAGCTGCAGGTAATCGTTTTACCCGCCGAGGACTAGACGCCGAGTCCTTCTGTTGTTGAAGGCTTGTGTCGTCACCTTCACTTGATGAGGATGGTGTGGGGTCTCGGTTACAAAGCTCCGTGGCGTTGACGATCTGGTTTGCAAATAACTGAGTCGAGCTCTCCGTTGCAGTGCAGGAAGTGGGTTCGTCGCCGATAGGCGTTGCCATGGTGTATGCAGTTTCACCGTCCGACGTCTGCGTGGCTAGCTCACTGCCTCTTTGCATCAGGTTGACCTGGCTTGAAGACTGGCACTCAGGATCGACGGTGTGGCCGCTAACCATGGACGGCCCAGGGGGTCCGATAGGTGCCAGTGTCGCCGTAGGTGGAGCTAAGAAGGGGTTGCGGCTGGATCCGATTGTAACTGCGCTGCTCGACGGCAGGACTTCAACCACGCTAGGCGACGCGGATACCTCTGAGCTGATAGAGGTGACGTCAGGGCAAACTGATGTAGACATCTCTGAGCGAGGAGAGGAGACCATTTCTGCACGGGATGATGCAACCATTTCCGAGCGGGGTGTTGCGACAGCTTCCGCGTGACTTGACAAAGGAATACACCAGTGGGCGTATCCGCTCAACGCGGGGAGCTCACCGGGGATTGTGTTGTTGCTGCGCACACTGTTATTTCTGCTGGCCGGTGATGCAGGTGGACCAGCGGAGCTAGAAGACCCATCATCCATCGGGCCGGTGAAGAGCCCGACAGCAAACGGGTTTCCCGCGCTGACTGCTTTGGGGCGGAACTTGGCTGCTGACGAAGCCGTCACTGTCGCTGGTGCGGGCTTCTTGGGCGGCTTTGGCGGGACAGAGGGTGGCCGCGTAACCACCTTGTTGCGGTGTGAAGCAACATTTGCCGATATGGACCCAGCCGCTTGCTGCTTTTGCCTACGCGCACGAAACGCAAAGGGCCCCTTACTTGTATGTCTATATTTGCATGTGACAACCTTTTGGCACTTACCACCGCGCCTTGCGTTCTGCCGCTCTGCGCGCCATTGCCTCATCATCGCTCTCTTGGTTGTTGGCGTATAGCTGTTCAAAAGTAATAACAGGCCTCGGTGGCGCCGCCTCACCAGCAGCAGTGAGCTCGTTTGCCCGGCGGATGCGTTCAGACAAATCTGCCAGCATGCGCTCATCTAACGCCACATAAGGGCGGTCAGCAAGGCGACCCACATCATTACGCCCACCACACTGGGATCCCGTGACGTTCGTCACCTGCGCATACACAAATAGGACCAGATCAAACAAAACGAGGAATCCTGAGCTAGGACAAATTACACACGCTGCAGAAAACAATGCAGCTAATTATCAAGCAATGTTATCTTCAAAATCTCCAGCATGCAATTGTAAGTTACTTAAGGGGGCATGGCCTGCAAGCGAGCATAGCCTGGTCGCAACCTGGCATGCGCACCACATGGACAAAACCCAACTCACCTCCTTCGCTCGTGATGCCGCCATGAACTGCTGCCATTGTCGAAGGCTCTCGCCAGCGAGAGTTGGCGCGGAGTTGCTGGGTTGATGGTTGTAGGGGGACGAGTCCCGTTGCTGTGTTGCACTGTGGGAGATAACCTTCTCAACCCGCACAGGGCCGGGCTGTACATCCATGTCCTATGAATGGTGTTTGGAATGGGCCCGTAGGACGTCAAGCTACCGATATGTCCTCTTTGTGGTTGCCGGTTTTCCGAAGCATGATCTTTCCATTGACGCACCTTGATGGGCGGCAGCTCGATGTTTACGCTATCAACCACCAGCGCGCGCTGGAAGCGCTGTGCATAGGAAAGGAAGGAAGTAGTTTGAAACGATGCCAGTGGCTATAGACGCAAGAGATACGACACCCGCCCTCGTCATGCTGCAGCTGCCGTTTGCCCAGTGGCGTCCATACCTGTTTCTGGCGAGCCAGGTATTCCTTCTTTACGGCAAGGCGTTGTGCCTGCTCTCTTTGGATCTCCACCATGGTCCTCCAGCGGCGGAACAGCAAATAGCAGGCCAACGCCAGTGCAGCCGCCGTACTGACAGCCATGATCGCTAGAGGAGCGACCGAACGCTGCGTTTAGGAGACACGGTAAGAAACATAGCCGCGCAAAAGCAAGAAATTGTGTCCGAAAGGTTCTCACCTGTTTGATAACAGCAGGTGGCGCTCCAACAAGCGCCGTTACTTCGCTCATATCTTTTCCAGTGCTCGACGCCATATAACGGCCCGAGGAGCCACGCCGTGAGGTTGATTCACAGTTCGCTGCTGCTGTGCTTCCCAATGACTGTTTACGCGAGAGAGCTGTCGTCGAGCCTGAGGATGCTGCGACCCCAGAAGCTGCGCTATCATGCGGAGGCTCTGCTGGCGTGTTGTGTTGCAGGGTTGTGAACAAACTTACAACCATCGACTGAATTCTGAATACCAAGTTCATTAACCATGCAATCGGGTCGAGTAGAAATGTTTCGATGGATAGGTCCGATTTGCCCCATGTGTGGATGAGAGGTCGAAGATTACTTTGCAAAGACCAGAGCGTTTCTTGCTCAGATAGGATTGGTTTTGCGACTGGTGCCTGCCGGACGCCGCGAGGCTTAATCGCTGGTGGTAAAGGAACTGTGGAAAATTGTTGGTTTGCCGCTGCCGCGACCACGTGGGACGCGCCTTGCGGCCGTGACGACATTTCACGCAGGTCTCTCACGGACGCACGCCATGAGCTCATACGCATTGAAGGTCGCCTGAAAGATTGCATAGACGAGCTTACGCTGCTTGTCATCATGGTAAAGGGCCTTTCCTGGCCTGTTCGAAAGTTTTTACCAAACGTCAGGGATGGTCAACCTGAAGACTAGTCAGCACTTATGCGCTATTATCATCTCACATCACAACTACTGTGTACTGTGAAAGCAATGTGCACATCACGCGCATCGCTATTGGAAAGAAGCGTTGTCAAAGAAATTGGTTTGGATCCAGGCCTTTGAAATTGAGATGGGGCATCGCCCTGTCTCAGCCATTGACGAATCGTGAAAACAGCTAACTAGACAGTTTTTATTATTGTATACGATATATTCTAAATTGCCAAGTTGAAGTTCGATAGGCACTTTGCTTGGTGGAGCAAATTTACTTTTATCAGAAAGCGGGAATGCAAATGTGCAAACTATGCTATCCTAGCTTTCAGCTATCCTAATGTTTATCGGGGCAAATTCGAGCTTGTCATAAGCCTTATATTAGGCCGGGGCCGGGACAAAATCGGTGCCGAACATGCCCAAATATACGAGAACGTTGTGAATGTAGCAGAGATGGATAGTCCAATTAAATACATACTAGCCTGACGTGCATGAAAATGCAAGTCGGGAATTGTAATCATAATCATACTGTCAGCCTTCACCACACTAATGACGCTTGGCTGTCAGTCGTCAAGTCTTCCAAGCAGCCGGCTCTTTGCACCGTACCCTTCGAAGCTTTGGCCATAATCCCAAATCAGACATCAGGATGATTGCCCCCTTAGCGAACCGGAGGTTGTAGTAAGCAGCAACATGAATGCCTACGTTTGATGTGACAAAAACCATCGCAATCCACCCCAGTTCGAGGTGCACTCAATCCACTCGAGTCGACTTACCCTCGATCCTCAACTCCTGTGAGTCCTATTCAGCTCCTGTGATACGACAAGTCTTTTTTCCAGCTGATTTTTCCATCCGCCTTCCTGCTGTTAATTCGCTTAAATTTCGTTTTTCACGAGGCCCGGCTCCTAGATGCACATACACACATGTATATGTTTGCATCTAATGAAAAGCATACGCACACAATTTGGCTACGGTGCTAGGCACACCCACGCTAAACCAGACAGCCAGGTTTATTCGAACATACACAGATGTGACACCTAATATATTTGTGCATCGTAAGCGTTACGATAGGACCCTGTCAGGTACGATGCACCAAGCTCCACCGTACAGCAATGTGCATCGCCACCGAGCCGTACCTTTTGCCACTGTACGACGAAGGAAAGGGAGGAGGCAACCAGGCTTAATGACACACCTGTGCTGGAGGACCCGAAACGACATGTAATTAAACTCACCAATATGTCTTGGTCATGTGCTTTCATTTCCTATAGAACATCCGCATACCAATCCCCAATTCCCATATCAGATGTCGCTAAGCAGGGGCATTATGAAACCCGTACTAGCTCGCTCTCAACACACACAACAGCCTTTTATCGAAGCCCATATGGAATCCAACAAGCGCACGGGATCATTTGCGAAAATACACACACAAAAAAATTCAACTTACCCACACGAATACAAATGCTTCCCAAACCCGCTGGAATTAATGGCCCTTAGCGGTGGTGGCAGCTTGGAGACGAGCCACCGCCCGCCATCCGATATCCGACCGGTAGTATGCATCAGCCCACTCTATTTGCTTGACAGCCTGACCGTGCGGCGAAGAGAAGATGATAAAGACGGACGAATTTCTTTAACATGCACAACCAAAAGCAACGGGTGATATGGGGAGTATAGGACGCAAGATGTGCCCCCCTCCCTCTGACATGAATCCCCTCGGCACCTTAGGAGCTGCATCCCTGGCGCACTCCGGACGCTGCATCCTGCCACTCTTGGACATGGTGCTTGCTTGCAGAAACAGCTGGTTTCAGCCGATGAAACTAAGAATTTTCCAGTGAGCAGCTTCATATGACAGAAAATAACTGGGCTTCAAAATGGGCGTCGAATGGGCGCAGCAACAACAAACATTTGCACTGATCGCAGCAAGCTGCTCGCTGTGCAAAGGCGATCGTTTGGAGCTGTCTCTTAGTCCAAAAATGTACTCGTGCCCGTTAACAAAACCCGCCTTCGCTAGCTTTCCATCTGCACCGCATCTGAAGCTCAGCAGGCCATGGAAAGGGCCTACCAAGCCATTAGCAGGGCGGGTTGTGTGTGGTGCCTTAACGAGGAGGTGGAGGCGGCGGAGGGGTGAGATCTGGTTTGCGGGACGAATGTAAAAGAGGGAGAAATAGACGCCGTTGGCAACACAGGGACACCGCTTGTCGGTAGGTTAAGGCGGCGGCACCTGCCCCCGAAAAGCTGTGCGCGCGACGGAATTCCTCTCGCGGTCCATCCCCTCTCATTGTTACTGACAACAATATCGCAACACCGTAACAGGCACCTTTCACGGCACACACTCATTAAAACGCGCTGGCTTCTTGATGCGAGAAGGCTGGTTCTTGGCAAAGCAAGTAACTAAGTGCATCTTGCTCGTACTTGCCGTACTGAGATTTCGAGATTAGTTGCAGGTCACAACATTTCGCGGTGGTTACGAGCCCAAGTGTCACGGCCGGCCACTGATCCAACTTAAATATGGGGGTTTGGTTGGGAGTTGCAGCGGGGTCAAGCTGGGGGGCCGGGCCAATCAGCAGAGCGGTTTTATGGAGCACAGGTCAGCCAGTCGATCCTTGGTAGGTTTGTTTAGCAGTGTGGGGGTTCTCAGGTGTCATTAGGTCAGCCGCCGGTGGCATTGCTGCCGGGGCCTTTCTAGGGGTATGCTGTTGTAACTGCTGAGGACAAGAAGTAACCTTATCCACCTCCCTCTAGGGTCCCATGCAGCAATGCCCACCCTACCTCCTCCTTTCCCCGGTCGCAAGCGCACCTTGTAAGCTTGCGCCTGAGCCTCCGCAACATCCTTCCCCAGCGCCGTGATGTTGAGCACCCGGCCGCCGCTCGAGACCACCTGCCCCGCGGCGTTGCGGGAGGTACCCGCATGGAACACCTGCGCAGTGGCATCAGCAGCACTTAGGAGTTGGCCGGCCCGAACCAATGCGCTAGTTGGGTAACGTTTTCTTCAATTACGTAAGCCTTGATGGCTCGCTTGCCTTTCCCTAAGCTTTCTCACCCTTACCTTGGCTGTGGTGACTTGGTCGAGTCCCGAAATGATGGAGCCCTTGGGGTAGTTGCCCGGGTAGCCTTTGGCCGCCATCACCACTGTCAAGGCCGCCTCTGGCTTCCACAACAGCTTTACGTCATCCAGCTTCCCTGGAGCGATGGGAAAGGATGGCCCAGAGTAGGAGGCAAATGTGTGAGACGGATGCATCCTAAGACAGTTATATGCGCACTAAGACGTTCAATGGCGAAATCGGAAGTTGCATTGGAGTCTGGAGCAGTGGTTCCGGAGCGGCGGAGACCGAGACCGTGGTGGAGGGTTGGGTCTCGTCTTATACCCGACCGCCCGAAGGTTGCATCTAATACACAACCACCGTGTTTCCTCTGTCCCCCGGCCAATCAATCTGTCAGCTGGCCAGTATCGGTCCGTCCGTATCGGTCCGTCCGTATCGGTCCGTCCGTATCGGTCCGTCCGTATCGGTCAGTCAGTCAACCAACTCCTCACTCACCCTGTGTGGCCCGCAGCATCGCTTCCGTCAGGTCCGAATCGCAGCGCGCCATAAGGCCCTGGCACTCAGGGTCCCCGAACCGCACGTTATGCTCCAAAAGCTTGGCCTGGGGCGCGACGCGAAAATTACGTCGCAAGCAATTCGGGGTATGAGAATGCGACAAACGGTGGACACAGCGAGAGCAGGAATTCCCACGTGAGCGCCGCCACGCTACGTCTTGGCCGCCGCTTTGGCTAAACTAACTCAAAATTTGTGGAGAGCAAAGATAATGTTTCTGAAATCGGCGAAACCTGCAACGAAGCTTAACTTCGCTTGGCCTAGCGTATCTTAGGTTGGTTTACCTTGGCTTGGTTTTGCGTGGGTCAGCTTAGCTTAGCTTCGTTTCTTTCATTGGTGAAGGATGTGGGGGAAGGAACGAGCTGGTCGGTAGGGACCGGCCTGCTGCCTGTGAATCAGACCCACCTTGCCGTCCTTAATCATAAGGCCCGCAAACAGGGTTCCGCGGAACGGCGCCCCCTCCGCCGCCATACCCCGCGCCGTGCGGTAGATGATCTCGTCCATCACCTGCTTACGGCACAGAAACCAGCACCACGACAGTACGACAAGCTCAACGACCGACCTCAGAGAAGGGAGCACGCCTTGCCTTGACAGAGACGAGGAGGGAGGGTGTGCACACTGCAACGCAACGCCCGCGTGTGGTGTATGGGTGCATTTCAGTACTCCTGAACCCTGTGAAATATTCGCAATTCCGAACAATTTACAAAATGCTTATCCCTAATGATTACCTGTTTGAAGATGGTGTCGTTCATGGCGGGTGCGGGCGAGTAGGCGCCCATGCCGCCCGTGTTGGGTCCCGTGTCACCGTCCCCGACCGCCTTGTGGTCCTGAGCGGAAACCTGCGATACGGAAGAAGATGGAACCAAAAATTATAATTAAATATTCAGGGATACATAATTAGAAATGAAAGACTTAAATTGTAAAAGCAGGTGAATATATGTATATATATATATGTGTGTGTGTGTATGGTGAAGTATGTCCGACGCGTAGCGTGTCCGATGCTTGGTTGCTTCTCAGCATGTCTTTCAACAAGTTCTAGAAACCAAGTTGAGGCCCACCCGGAAAGAGCGATTTTGTGACATAGCCGCTACAGTTTCCTGTCACGCTAATAAGCCCAATAGCAAGCTAGAGTCCGGAAAGGCGAGAGCGATCGCAATGGCTATCTCGGGGCAATGGTCTGTTACCATGCCGTGCTGCTCTCGATCCTCCAAGTGCCTTCAGGAGCGTGCAGATGTGTTTCTCCTTCTACCGCATCAGTACGCTTCTTTTAAGTAGCTTCAGTCACGAAGTTTTGACGGATCACGTGCTCCATTTGATTGGGTGCAAGCACGTCATGTCATTTCTCCGATTGCATAAAAATCACGCGCCCTTTCTATGTATCCATGTATGAAGCTCAATGCTCCAATTCCACTAACGGAATTCGAGAAGTCGCGGAACATAACCCTAACGAAAACCCTAACGCACAGTAGAGGCAGGCGCGAGGACCACTTCCGCAAAACCGCATCTTACTAATGGTACTGCCGCCTCTCCGTCCACCAGTGCGAAGAACGAGACCTCCTCCCCGTCCAGGAACTCCTCGATCACCAGCTCATCGCCTGCAATGTCGTACATCGGAACAGCGGGATTACAACAACGGCAATATTGCAAAAATATGGCAACAGCAAAGCAATCGAAGTAATAAGAGCAAGACTTTGTGAAAGGGCAACAGATCACCGAGACTTGATCACCATCTTCAGGATTTCCTTCAGAACACCTCTTTTCGGTGAGTAAGAACCCTAGGTTGCGCAATTGTGCAACCCCTGTATACATGTGTGTGTATACAAATCATATAATACTTATATAAAATACATATATATACATAATTGCACACTTAGATGCATGCATTGTCCTTCATGTCCTTCCATGTCCCTCCATCGTCCCTCATACACCCCCCCATCTATTGTAGCGAATTCCAAAGAACGAAACGATACGAAGGGCCTGAAACCAGGGCTTGATCGTTACAGCTATGCATATAAACATACCTGCATTTCCGAACACCTTGTTTACCAGCATATCATCCACCGCTTGGAACGCTTCCTCCAGCGTACGAGCCACCACCACACCCTTGCCTGCGGAGCGGGACAACACCAAATGGAAAACCTACCAAGGAGGCAGATGCTGGGACAATAACGACACAACGGTAATCAACGGCCAATCGTATCTCCCAACATCCCCTCCGCCGTATAACACAATCCCACAACAGACCTCATCGCGGGCGATGCAACCTTGAGGCAGGAGGCGAGCCCGGCAGCAGGGTACATCAGGGATTCACGCCCATACACACATTTTAAAATAAGTTTGGTGAGAAGTTTATCAGTAGTCACCCCCTCCGTATTACTACAACACACCTGCCGCAAGGCCGCTGGCCTTCACCACGATCGGTGCTCCTAACGACTTAATGAATGCCTTAGCGCGAGCGGGATCCGTAAACTTCTCGTACGCGGCCGTTGGGATGTTGTACTTGCGGCATATGTCCTGCAGTACCATGCACACACGTGAAATGTACCAGCAGCCCCTGGGCTTGAATGGGCGCTGTCCATGCGAGCTGCCGTGCTTGCTACTATGCCATAAGACCCAAAATCTCTTACCTAACCGAAAACCAACCAACCTAATGAATTCATCATATGTGGCAATCACATGCGGACATGAATGCAAGACAGATAGCTACATGAAGCGAGTTAAATGCCAATATGTTTTGTTGCGGCGTACAGCAATTAACCGTAGCCGGATGATCTTGAAGGCGCGCGTGAAGGAAGTACAAGGCCCACGTATGTGTTCGTACGTTCGATCACCTTCATAAACGCCTTGGATCCCTCCAGCTGAGCTGCCCGAGCACTCGGCCCCCAGGTTGGCACCCCCGCCGCCTGGACAGCATGATCGGATTGAAGGGTCTCAACCAAAATAAAATTTTATTCAATTTGAAGTATGGTTTCGGAGCAATGCTAAACAGCACGATCCGTATGTTTGTTGCCATCCCCTTTGGAAATGGCGGGCCCATCAATCCTGTTTCACCCCATACATTCTCGTACACCGTACCTGCAGGTCATCTGCAAGTCCAGCTACCAGTGGCACCTCTGGACCCACCACCACAAGGCCGACGTTCTTCTCGCGGCAGAATTGTACGACCTGTACGAATAGCAAGAAGCAGAATCATAACGGCGGTGGAGTCTGTGAAGAGGGATAAAAGGGGCCCCATTGGAGGACCTCCATGGGCGGAATACTCTCTGGTACATCACAAGGCATCATATTTACGTACGGGAAAACGGCATCGCACAACAAGAAAACAGCACCTGATTATTCCAGTGCCCGACCAGATGCCCGCTCCCTACGGTGCGCATGCAGGAACTCTCGATTACCTATGCTGTCTTAGTATTGATTGTGCAGGGGCCAGTGAAGCATTAACGTATCAGTCACTCAGACTTTAATACCTACATCGCCGTGTTTGGCGACATTGATGCCCACGTTGGTCACGTTTGGCTCTGTTTCCGTGCCCGGATTGCCCGGAGCGCAATACAAATGGTTGCAAATAGGTGATTGAGACAGCTTCCATGCCAGGGAATGCTCACGGCCACCCGAGCCGACGACGAGCACGTTCACCTACGATGCCAACCGACAGACGACAGTTAACATGTTGCCCGAACATCAAACTAATACAAAATGTTCAGCTCTTATCACGTTGCTAGATGATGAAGCCAAAACTTGCAGGCGTCGTCGGCCATGGGCAACACTCGGCCCGCCGACACAAGGTGCTCGTAGACTGTGCATGACTATAATGGATGCGGCAGAGTGACAAGCTCTTAAGTAACTCAATGAATGACCTTTTACTATAGGCTTTGCATCAAATGACAAGCAGCCTTGCTTGCAAGTCACGAACTTGTCCTGACAAAGATAGGAGCTAACAATAGGCGTAAAGGCTGTGCTAATTTGATAGAATTTTCTAGGATATGTAACATTGCTTGGAACGATGACTGGAAATGGCTGGCTCCAGCAACGCCCCCGAAACCAGCATGACAGATGAAAACGTGAAAACGGTATTTTTTAGGACTCGCAATCTTGTCGTGTCATGAGTTCACAACAACTGCTTCTCCATACAGAAAGTAGAAACTTTGTTTCCAACAGGTCGATTCGAGCATATGTATGCTTGAACTCGACCTTCTGCTAGGGGTATTTTGTGATGGACGCACCGTTTTCCTAGGTTGAAATGTCCTTACTGCTTAGCGTTCCGTTAATACCTGCGCCGCGTATTTTACGATGTTCCCGATGATATCTGAGGGGTTAATAATGAATCCGTTCATTGCAGACGTGCATGATCAAGTTGAGGATGGACGATCGATTGATCTGTTCCAATACGATGCTGCTAGACCAGGGCACGTGTTTCAATTGGGTAAATTGGGTTTAAATTCGTAACTCTTACTTTGCCCCAAATTTGCGAAAATGGTATTGGCAAACCCTGCCCAGGCAACGGAAGACGGGATAGGTAGTCCCGGTTAGGAGGGGGTGCACGGCACGCCATAGCTCGAACACCAGCAGTTAGCCTCAGCCTGCCTTAGTACGTCTGTATTTTGGGAGAGTCACTATCGTAGCTTGGGGTACCTGACAGGAAACCCCACAAAAAGCTTCCATGAAAAGGAAGATTCCGGACGCCTTTTACCATTTTTTAGTAGCCCCGTCCGTGCTGCACTCCCGTGCGCTGGAAGCTGCCCGGCACCCTGGCATGTAATTATGTAAGCATGCCGTGGGAGCCCACGTGCAGCTCTCGCGTACAGCTCGTACAGGGCAGGGCTACTACCGTGTGCGGATGATGCGTCGTATAGATTACTCCATTTCCCGGATCTCTTGACCCGCATGTGGCCGTTGTGGCTTATCAGAGGTTGAGGCTGGTTGCCCTTGCAGAGGTTTGATATCGAGGGCGCATGTGAGGATCGTATCAACATGTTAGGGAAGCATTTCCCACCGCCCGTGGATCAGCCTGATGTCGTCATCTTGGCCACGTGCTGCGGAAATCATGACGGCTGGCTGAAGACGTTGAGCCACTGCCGCGGTTATTTCGACAACGTCAGAATGGGGAGCGGGCAAGGAGTCAGCTTCACGGCCACGTGGCCGGATGTTTCCTTCGATGACGGTATGCGTCGCGCTAAGTTTACGTTTGCACCTCGAAGATGTGGGTCCCTCTCTTACCGTTTATTGGAAGTGATCGGTGCGGGATCCGTACCAGTGTTGACCGGTCGTAGCACTTTTAACCCTTCGCCGGTGAGGGGCATCTGGGTCAGCTGTGGAAGCAGTGCGTCATACATACTCCCGAGGTTCAGTTGCCCCGACTAATTAGTTCGTTGCGTGCCATGAGTGATGCCGAGTACCAAATCCAACTCCTCGCGTGTTCCCAAATAATAGCGGCGTTATAGAGCCACAGCATATAAGTGATGACAAAACAGACGATCTGCATCATCCAGTTCCGCATCACGACATTACTGGAACGGCAGCGGCATGGGGAGCTGCCCGTGTGGCTGAGCACAGCAGGCACGGCGCTTCGGCGGGAGCTTGGACTGCCCTTCGAAACCACGACGGTTCCTTACAGCAGGGTCCTAATGGCTCAGTACAGTCGTGTAGGTGTGCCGCTTGGACATTTATAGCCGGGGGAGGTAGAGCAGGAGTGTGTGACGAGGTCCTTCCCATGGCAGGCAGACAGGAGTTAGGGAACGGGAACTGAACGTAAGCTACAGAAACGGGCACAGGAAAATGAGAACTGCAAGGATACTTGTGGTGGAATGCCGCCGATATGTAGATGGTGGCACGCGTTAGCAGCAAATTAGCATGCATCTTACATATGTATCGCGGGTGCTCCAGGATAGAGGATGGATCGGATTCAAGCTTGAAATTCCCGCATACAGCTGGGTCGGTAGATAGTGCGAGATAATCCTGGACACAATTTGTTCATAGAACTGTAACCGAACGTGTATTTCAGGGTAACGGCCGGGTATTGAGACTGTTCATTCATACTTGGCAGTTGGTACTGAGCTGTCACTTTTATTGGTATTGTTGTAACTCTAAATGTACATTCTCAAGATTTTAATCTTAACGTGCTTGTATTTATTGCGTCTGCTATATGCTTTGCAATTCTAGATATTTTTAATAAAAGATCAATGCTGTTGTTGAGGTGAACCAAATCGATCTATGGTGGTAGGTGGGCCTGGGTGGGCGGCAAGACCCTGTCTCTTTCCCGAATATTAGGACCGAACAATCTTAGACTCATATGACGTACTCTTCATTTTACGAAATACGAAGAATTCAAAAAGGGAGGTGGAAGTTATCGCCGAAGTTATCGCCGCACATCACCCACGACACCTGCATGCCATCATAACCACCCACCTACTGCTGCCACCACCATAATACCCACCGCACACGTGCGCACATCTATCACCCCCAAAGCCGCTGTTGTCCCTACACCGCCTAGCCTATGCTTCAAAAGCCATTCAACCACCCGATAATTAGTGGCGGTCTGCCAGTCTTGCTTGCGCCCGATGTTGAATTTGTAGCCCTCCCTAACAGCATACAGATAAGCGTATTGGCACACCTCCGAACCCGTACATGACAGTACCTAATGCAACACCGTAACGGCTGTCTGTTGTACCCATCCAAGCAGATGCAAGCCTTTATTTCAACGTACGAGGATTGCACCTATGCATTAATATAGGAATACGATAATCTTTAGCACGCTCGTAACAGCTAACAATCACCTCCCCACATACACCGCTCATTTTTCCACTACTATTTTCACCTAGCATAACTGAACCCCGGCATACTGTGCACTTTCCTCTGCCACCTGCTGCACTTGGCAGCTGACTGAAGCCACCACTTTTTTCATGGCTCACCCCTAAGACGTGCCGCCCGACCCCATCCCGCCCAGCCTTCCACCGTCAGGACCTGATAATGATCCTCGCTTTTCCCCCTTCGCCAGGACTGTCTGTGTCCCCCCCATGCTAGCTCGCGTGCATATACGACACCTCCGTAACTCCCAAACGATGGCGCTGCTGCTGCGCATGGACACAATAATAGATAGCAGGTAGAAAATTTCTCTTAATGGCGCACAGCATGAGCACCAGCAGTAGTAATATTATGCTTAGTATTTTAAATTATATTAGTATTGCCGGTGGAATTTTTCCTGGTGCTAAGCAGCACTAGCTTTATTTTTACCGAGTTCTTGCAGGCGCACATTGATGATTCACAGCATTTCCCGGCTTTCTTCACGTGCAACGTCTCACCAAACCCCCCCTCTCTCTCTTTCTTTGCGCTCTCTCTCTCTCTCTCTCTCTCCTTAACCCCCTCCTTACCTAGCATCAGCTGTCTTGAACGTGCATCTCCTAATGGGGAAAATGATTGACATCATGTCATGCAGCACTATCGCATCCAGTGTTGTGGCCAGGAGTAACTACAAGATCCTACGGCCGAACCCCAGAGTGGTTACACAGGCGTGCAATGTAAGGTCGCAAGCTGTCCAGCGCGGTGTCCCCCCGCTGTCCCGGAGGACGTACGCTGTTGGGGCGGGGAGGAATGCGACGAGAAAATTCGAACCCTGGCATCACGCGCTATTGCGCCCCCTGTTACACCGCTCTCTTCCTGACTCGCCGTTGCTTTGGTAGTGTGTACATTTTCACAACTATCAACGACAGGCAACTCCTCCTTCAACGATCCCCTATCCACCCGCACCTCCTGAAGCCACCATCCCGACAGTGGGGCTTATCCATATCCCATGGAAAGCAACGCGGTTGCTGGGACGGAGGGGGCGATGGCGTTGGGGTCACCGCAACCTGCAGCAGCAGCGAAAAACTACGATATCAAGGTTTGCGTGTGAGGAACGCATGCAGTGCGCTCAATATAGAACCCCGCCCCACCCAAAACACCTCGCCCGGCCCCAAACGGCCCAAACGCCCAATGAACCGAAGATATGGTATGTGCATCTTCCTGACCAACCACCTCTTCAACCGCTTTTGGTAAACGCGTAGCGTCCACGGCTTGGGCCCTGCGGCTCGGTCCCGACCCAGCACCTTACTGCCCAACTGCTCACCCCCGATTTCGCCACGCGGGATGCCGCGTCGTACACAATAGCATCCAGCCTCGCCATTAAGACTCCAAACTGATCCAAACGATTTAGGTCGTACAAATTCCACAGATCCCTGGGGAGGCTTTCCTTCGCGCTCTTGGGGGCCTTATTATCGTGGCGTGGGTTTAGCCGTTGGAACCCAAGGCCGTACCGCAAGGACGCTTGAAAGAGATTCTCGTCTTCGAGGACTAGAAGGACGTCATAGTGCTTAGCCAGAATGCCACGTGCAATATCCAGGTGCGCCTGGGAGATTGCGCCTCGGGGCAGGTTGAAAACGACCTCCCCGAGCAGCGACCGAATCAGATAGTTGTTCAATGGGGCGGGCATGAGCGCCAACCAGACATCCGTTCGGTTGCGATTTTTTAAGTAAACCGCTCTTGAATCGCGCTCCCCGCAACGCAGCAAGTAGATTATCCACGCAAATTTGATGTGCGAGATGATGCGTTCGTACGGGTGGCGAAGCTGCGTATCCAGCCGTGTGATCCGGAACGGGAGGAAGGGTGTCATGTTTAAAGTTGCCGAGATTTGGGGTTTTACGGTTTTAGGGAGGTAGTGAAAGGCGGTGCTAAGCTTGAACGGTGAACGCGCAGGAGATTAGAGGATCAGCAAGGAAGGCCAACAAGCATAATATTGCGTATGCTTATTTTTTCGGATTCTGTCGACTGGAAGGAAAGTACCAACAAGACCGGTAGGCACGATAGGCTTACGAAACGGCTCGTGGTTGGGAAGCGTGCTAAATAAAAGTAGCTTGGATACAGAAATTTCCGGATTGCCCATCACAATGGGTTTCTCGTACAGCAGATGCCCAGTCAGATTGGCAGTTAGACGATTGGCAACCTCAGCAATGCAAGATTAGACCTTTGTAAACGGATCAAAAGGACCGGTTGACAGTTAGACAGTTATCGGGACAGTTATAAGTGTGGATGGACGATGGGAGCGGTCGGACAGTACCAAGCCATGTCACGAAAGGGTGGTAGTTCTGCAACCGGCTGACATATGTATGGCGGGGATATGGACCCTACCTGCAGAACTGTAAGCATGTTCCGGCAAGGGTGTGCAAGGACTGGTGATGTAAAACCGCCAAATGCGGTGTATTCGTTCGCGTAGGCGGTCTGCGCGTGTCGCTGCAACCACATCCGGCGGGTCCTACAGCTTATTGGAAGCCGCGGTTTCATCGGTTTCTCAATGTCGTCGCAGCTGGTGTTCCAGCTGCGTCGAAGTATCTCGTGGTATGATTGGTCAAAGTAGCGGGGCTGTAACGGGGCAGGGTGAAGCACGAAGCAGATCAACCCATATGAGATGTAAGCGACGAAGGACGTAAAAACCCCAAAGATATGAATGACAGACGCGAACAAAGAAAACAGTGTGGGTCACTGTGATAGACAGATGTAGACGGGAGGGTGGTACGCAGCAGAGCGAGTTGCACCACTGTGCGTATTTGGACGGAAGGGAGCCCTCACAAGCAAGGCCGCTGATAGACGTATGCGTACCTATATGGTGGATCTTTATGACGCACTATGTTTACTGAAAACGGAAATCTGACGCGGCATTTAGCTTAATTAGCTGGGAAGCACCCTGGTGCAGAGAAGCCATTTTAGTTTTGCGTTTCGGCATTGGAACGTGTAAATTTCCCTGTATTTAAAAACCACAAAAGTTGCATATAGATATTTGAAAAGCTAAATGCATGCCCTAGCGGCGGCACCATCCGCTGACAGAACGCGATAGAATAGGTATACCTTTGAATATGTCACAAACGATGCTAGACCATTTCCGTGCGTGTGTGTAAAATCAATACTGAAGGCACAAGACAATACGCAGCGCTGAAGCATCAAAAGTGACGAAAATGCAAAGAACGTGACAAGCCATATGTGCATCACCCTTGGCGCTTCCTCTACAAAGACTTCCTATCTATGCATTAAATTCCTCATATACTCCATATTTTCTCTGGGTACGGCACACTGATCAATTTTGATATTAACGGACGAGATATGTACAGTTTTGGCATTATGGGGGTACCCCAAGATTACGACTGTTCGTGTATACTTCGCTGTTGTATCTCTATCTGATCAATGATTCTCTCGTGTGAAGCCACATGAAGTCTCCTCTGACCCACAACAACCGATCTGGTTACGCCGTGATATTTGATATGATCGATAACGCTATCCATTATGACACTCGACTTACATCGTCTCCGAAGGCGTCCACAAGACAGTTCCATTCGGTGTCAGATTGGCAGCCATTGTCCACGGCCAGTCTACAAAAGCTTGTGCCACCTGATTTACTAATATGAGTGAACTCCATCATGCCTTTACGCCTTGCGGAAAACTGGTGTTGCATAAACAGCTGTCGGAACGGGATTACGCAACGAGTAAAGATGTCTCACCGGTGTAAGAGTTAAAAAGAGATGTCTGGCACGCACAATAACATACCTGCATTAAAAGACCCTCAGCATATAAGTCTTGCGTGAGGGGACCATGCCTGTCTTGGCGGAGCGCCAGGCTGGCCACGACAATGCGCCTCACCAACGGCCATTTGACAAAATTAGTTGGAAGATAACCAAGTTGTATACGGAAATAAATGAGTTCGTCCCGTAAGGTGGCGTTTTCTGCGTTTATCAGCCTGCGCGCCGTCGACAAAACGGCAGGCAACAGTCCTTTCTTATAATCCCGTTCCGTCCAGTCCAGGAAGTCCGCCAAATCTTTCTGTATTTTGTTATCTAGAAAGCCTTTGGCATGGCGTGCTTCCGCGAAGCGATATGGGTCATCCTCCGAACGCGTCTGTGGCCCTAGCCAGGTGCGGAAAACATGAATTATATCAGCATATGTGAACGAATTGAAGCAATATGGTAAAATTATGATGGTGGTATATGTGGCACATAGCTTCATGGCTGGCGACAGGTGGTCATCGTTCAAGCTTCGTGGAGTTCGGTAACCTGCCAAGCGTTTAGTACGCTTCTTGAGAGACAAAAGGAACTGCGCAAGCAAGTATGATACGTATGACAAACATGAAAGGGTAATGCGCGGTATGACATGCCGTTTCCAAACAGCAACCCCTGTTCCGCTTAGCGGGCACAAAAGTCAGACTGACGGGCGACTTGCTGTTTGTAATAATTGCACCGAGACCGTAACCATTCTTGGCGATTACACCGTACAGGTGGGCTTTTTACACCGTCCAAAACGGTGTTATCTTATGCGTATTATTTGACTATGCGTAAACGAACTCGCTAATCCATGTCTTATCCCAGGACCCAGATAAGGCTGGGATGATTACCAAAATTGGCCGACAAATACAGAAAGCTGAAAATATCTGTATGGTCTATTCATTTATGAAGAAAGCGTACGTGCGTATACGGATGAACGGATGTATGTCGAGCGCTGCCTGGTAAGACTGACAACAACTGCCAGCAAAACAAAAAATAGATTAAAAAGCTTATTCTCAAGCTATTTGCACTTTATGTGCGCCGTTGCAGTTACGCGATAAGGTGCGGACGGACGGTTGAAGCGCGAATAGTGACGCAGCAGTGGCTCTGCCATTTCGTTGGGCAATAGAGTTTGAAATATATTATAAGTCATTCAGTTAATAATTAAACTGTGCGATTTCAAGCCTAGCCAGGGCCGCTAAGTTTGACCTAAGTGGCTAAGCAGGTCCTGGGAGCTTAGCGGCTTAGCTGACACTTAGCTGAACTAGCCTATCTAAGATTCACTTAGGTACTACACTGAGGCTATCCAGAAATGGAGCCAGTGGAGCGCAAGGGCCTTTTGCAAACTTTCAGGAGCTATTCAGTTAAGTGGCTCACTTTGGGCATTATTAAAGACACGTAAGAAGGGACATTTTTTACAAACATTAGGCACATGATGCTGCTGGGTGGGAGCTCTTAAGACTGCTGCAGCCGACATTGCTGAGTTGAATCATCACCCAGGGGAGATTGTAGGCAACTTGAAAAACAGTCCTATATTAACATATGGATATACATAGATTGCAATTTCAAAGGAGATTTAGCACTTCACGTCGTAACGGTCCTGAAGTATGTTTTCTTGAAGCATTATCCACGACGGCAACTACTTTTAGCCCTATATAGGTACATATAGGCATGACCTAATATATTATACTCTGCACCAAATACCAAATGAGAGCCAGTGCTGGGTGCACAATATCTAGTGGCAACTGCTGCTCAGGGGAGTAGCACAAACAGCATCACAATTTAAATTTGCACATTAATGGTGAATATGGCATGCGGATTTGTAACATTAAATACACATGAGGACTGGAGATTGAACCATTCCCAAGTTCTTATGGAAAGGACTTTATGTATCTACCTTAATGATTAAACAAGGATCCGAGGAAAAAGAAGGGAGGGAGGGGCGAGAAAGAAAGGGACGAAGGAGGAAAGGAGAAGGAAAGGAGATGGGAGTTTGGAAGGACATAAAAGAGGAGGGCTACAGAGGAAGGAAGGAGGGAGGGAGATGGGAGATGGGGGGAGAATAGATGGAGGGAGAAGGCAAGGAGGGAGAAGGGACTGAGGGGTGAAGAAGTAAGGGAGGAAGGTAAGAGGGAAATGGAAGGGAGGGAGCTCCCTCCCATTTCGGGTGCAATGTGTTGTGGCAGGTCGTACTTTCATGCAAGGGGACCAAATAAAAGACGTACATTGAATTTCCTGCTACAGAAAATTCGACGGTGCAAGAACATAAAACGAGCATACAGGCACATAAAAAAACGGGTTTTCATTTTCGTCGTCCTATATTAGGTACTACGCCAAACACCCAAGTCATTTGCATACCTGCGAACCGACCATTCCCCTTCCACTCCTTCGTCGATCCTCTGGGGCACGCGCAGTAGCACCAGCCTCACCACGTGACGTTGAGGGCGCGTCCGGGTTACATCTATTCTGGTGTGCCGCCAACTGTGCGCCACCTACTTGTGACTGATCGTTTCCAGCTGCACGACCATAGGTACCCCTGTGAATATGAAGATGTCGCTGCTTAGCCTTGTACCTGATATCTGAGTCGTGGTTGTCCCTGTCTTGACACCATCTCCCGCCACATTGATGTTTGTGCCCCTGCAATTGCTGCTGTCGTTCAGGCATGGCCTCAACACCCGTGGCCGTCACAATGTTGTCCATGATGTCAACCTGAGGAATTTGTCAGCGGTGGTTTTGTCAACAATTAAATCGTTTAAAGGGGTTTAAAATGTGATTGTACGCATCAATCATCCCCAGGATTCATTACCTCAGTGAGCCCATCCTTCATCCCGCTGCTGATGCCCTCATTTAGATGCCACATCTCTATGCCGTGACTCTCGCAAGCATCTTCGAACCACTTGGGCAGTTTGCTTTGGAGATAGATCCTGAACGTTAAAATTTTAAAAACATCAGGTACCCAACAAACATAAAATGATGGTGGTTACTCAAATTCCACCTGTGCATGCAAGTCCGTGTCTTCTTGTAAATCCTATCATGCAGCTGAAGTTGAACCATCTTGTCCATCTTCTGGTGTGCCTCCCGATCAATCCCCATCGTTGCCATGATGTTCTTCAACACACGTGACACCCGCTGTTTGGAATCCTCATCTGCGGACACAGGAACATAGGCACGAGAGTTTTGGATTTGGGTTTCAGGTCTTAAGCATTCGGGAAGAAGCCTATCCCATCCATCAAACCATTACGCCACATACCTCCCTTGATGTGGACCTGTGCCCAACGCCGGCGCTCTTGGTACATCTTTAGGAAAACTCCCGAATTACCAGGTCCACATCGTTCTTGCGGAGCAACTTATCCGGCTCATTTGGGAAACCGCATTTTCTCCTACAGAACGAAAATGGACGTCCATAGATACAATAAAGACGCGCCGTAAGTGTAGGCATCTTACGTGTGAGGCCCCCCGTCAGGAGGCAGTTCGCCATCACCGGCTGTAAGGCTCTCGGATGCCCCTGCCGCATGTCCGCGCTCCCGTTGCCGCTGCTGTAACTCCGCAAAGCCCCCGAGCAAGACTGTGTAAAGGCAAGGATTGGAGATGCGCCCGAAGGTTTCCTGTAGCCGCATACATGGGTCAAATTTCGTCGCCTCGCATCGTGCTAAAACTCCCTTCAAGAGCTTCATAAACCCTTGTGCAGTCAGGTGCAGAACGTTATGGACATGGCCCGCTAAGCGCTGAACGTCTTCATTTGATGCCAGGGGTTAATGTTGATGCCAGGGGTTGATGTCAGGGCTGAAATGATCCGCAAGAGCTCGGTTCCTTGTGGGGTGCGCTGCCAGGTTATCTCATCGACAACATTTCCTTCAATCGGCACGTCCTCGGGGCTGTACATCCTGCTCATCTTCTTCCTCACTAGACCAAATACCGTCTAAATCCTCCAACGGATGTTCTGACATGTTTGCTATCGTTCAGCGCCAGCATACACTTTCGAATACATTACGAGATCACTGTATAATATTTTTTATAAAGTGGTAGAGGTACCGCAATACATATATGGGTGTATATACATGTATATATCAATATTATCCGTGAAATTTCGACTGAACATGTGCCGGCGTAGATTTCCAGCATTGTACGATACTAGGCGGTTCTATTAAGAAATTGTACATTTCGAGATTTACTACGTCTACAATTATTAAGCTTATGCAACGATGTCATGCAGTAGCTGGGATCCACTTAATACCACACAAAGCACTTCCAATTGGGATCCGCTTAGTAACACATGTGGCATAGGCACCCAGGAAATACTGGCCGATGTAACCGAGGATGTATATAGGAATAGCTCCCTTGGAGACTCGGGGCACGGCATAACTTTCGATGCTCCAGTTTATAACGACTTAGGCTCTGCACAAGGCATCGTGAGGCCTAGTCAGACCGACAGCGCCGTTGGTGGCTTCAAGTCCAGTCTCACCGGTGACCAGCCTGAACTTACCGCGTCGCAATCAATCAGTCATAGCAACAATGCAAGCCCGCAATACAGCTTTGGCTCAGGATATACCGGCGGTGAGAGCGACGCAGCAGGTAACTGGTCCTCACACAATATGATGGGATTATCAGGCCGTTAAGACAACGATAAGTATACATGCCGTGCACTGCTGTAATTCGCCGTCCCTCAGGAGCGACGGTCTCAGACACGGCCAACCGGGTACCGGGTCGTGACGGTGGACGCCGTCGTCAGCGCGCGCAGCGATCAGCTTACGATCCAATACCTGATGATGTTCCTCGGGAGGTTATAGAGAAGGTTATTGGCATTTGCATGGACGTCCTTAGAAACAAGGTCCTGCACGGAACGTCTGAAGATGCCGCAAGTTGCTCGCTTAAAGACCAGCGATGCCATATGTCTGATGGCACTGCCAGCGCTATGCACAGGCACGCAGCATCGCTCATCCCCACGACGTACCGGGCTATGCTGACCATGCTGGAGGATATGGGTGTGATCGATTACAATGGGGATGTTGAATATGACATATGCATGTGCCGCCAGCATGTTTACAGATGTGAACACCGTGATAGCCAGCAGTGCCCATGCTGTGGCGCGCAACGCAGCCAGAGCGTGTCGTACATCTACAGCGGCGTTTCCTCTCTCCTCAAACACTTCTACTCAGTGCCGGTCCTCGCAAAGGACATGGCCGAGTGGCGGACACGGCGGGGTGCACATGATGAAGACTTAATCGAGGATGTCACCGATGGGTGCGCATGGCGGTCAATAATTGACACCGATGCGCGATTTTCGAATGATCCACGTCCACAATCCCATTTTCATCTCCCATCAACTTGACGCCAACTGTGATGGCAAGGACTCGAAAATAGCTCATATACAGAACTATATGTCGTATAGCTATCTGTTGTAGCGCCATATAGAAACTCTAGATAAAGAATTAAGATAAATATTATTATATTTATTGTATAAAGAATTATAAGACGTTAACTATAATACGTTAATGTTATTACAGAAACTCAGCACGTGGTTACTTTAGAATAAAGCTCTTTTGAACCACGAGTCTCGTTCGGACAGAAAGATCCCCGTACGAAAATCAAAGCCTAGATAAACAGAACACAGAGCTCGTTTTAGCTCTCTTGGCAACAAGGATCTAAGGTCTTTGGAGAGGAATCAGGACGACCTACTAAGTAGATAGAGTCCTGGTTTGCGGGAGCGAAACCCGCCTAAGGCATTGCTAGTAACAGCTACGCCTGCAACATTTTGGTGCCTTACATTTTCGCTCTAATCGTTAAGATAGATTATTCTCTACTAGACAAGAGTCCTACGCGGACTCCGCCGCTAGTAGCACAGTCACGTTACCAAGTGTGGAGTTGGCGACCCACTTGGTTAGACGTTTACGGTAGCTTGCATATGCTACCGAATCTAGATCAAATTTGTGCACGAGTTAGAAATCTATTGGCAGAAGAGCTCCTACAGAGAGGTACGTAGAGCTGTTACAAGCACTACTCCCATAGACATGACAGAACCCACGAGCTCACGCAACCCAAACACAGATGAGATGAATACAGAAGGATTGGTCGATGCCACACCACAGACGGCAATGCTGCCCCCGCAAGTCAACCCTGTGCCGCCATCGGCGCCTACAGAACACCTTGCTTCGCTCTCTGCAACTCTTCGTGACTTACAAAATAAGTTCGAAGATATGCAGAGCAAGTATGATATGCAAGTATCAGAAGTGACGGCTTTGCGCCTCCGACTTGCTGAGTCCCAGAACACCGCACCTACGGTAGGAACGGTTACTGCTCCTGTTGCTGTACCAACCCAGAATTTAACACAGAATACTCATCACGCAAAGCTTAATGCCCCGCAGTTGAAGATAGATGCCGACCCAGAACGGTTCGCAAAAGTTTTTCGCGTCTACATAGAACACACGCCAGGCGTCGTCCCTTTTGCTGCACTGTGCACGGCGGTTCAAGACCATCCAGAAGCGTGCACGTGGACTTTGCAATATGGAGAAGAGCACAAGCAGCCAGAGAATCGGACCCTAGACAAGCTCCTCACGGCTTTCACAGAGCGCTTCGCGCCACAGGTGCGTACAAAGAAAGAAGAAACCGCACAGGATTTATTAGATGGTAAAGTCAAAATGGACGAAAAGAAAGGTCTTATGGAGTATATTGCGCGCTTCAGGGAGAAGATCCACCTGACCGGGCTCAAAGATGTGACCTATGTCCTGCCGCTATTTCGTAAAGGTTTAACTCCTGCCCTACAGAAAGCATGCAAAGCAAATTATCGTGGTTCGGAGTTTGAGAGTTTGGAGGATATCATTACGCATGCTATTGGCGAGAATAAGAAGCTGGATAACTCCAGTGAAACACAGAACTCTAAAGCCGTTTTGAATTATGCAGCTAACTTCAAACGCTTCAAACGCGCGCAGAACCAGTCCGCAACCTCAATTGAAAGAAAGTGTGATAATCACACAGAATTAATCAATAAAAATAAAAAAACAAATAATATTTTGTTTCATATATTAAAACAAAAAAGAAAAAAAGCTTGTTTTTTTGGTGGGAGCTGGCGGGAAGTTGTCAATCGCCGACCGACGCCATCCCAGACCGGAGCTGGACCTAGCAATAGTTCGCAACCACAGAATAACGCACAAGCTGCAAGATTTTCGGGACCTCCTCGGCCGGCTCCGGCCGCGCCGCAGAGACCTCAGAATGCCGCCAGGCCTCCCCGGAACCAGACCCAGAACCCGCAGCAGAAACGGAAGAGGCAAGACGTTCACTTGTCGAATCCAAATGGTGCTACAAATTATTTTGCGAACTATTTGGGTCGTTGCTTGACCCACAAAGAGTTTCACCAGCATCGTCGCAAAGGATTGTGTGGACGATGTGGTAAGATTGGCCACATAGGCGAGGATTGCACAGATTATCCTTATGTAGCTGGAGAAAGCACAGATGCTATGGCCGAATAGGAGATTGCCCAGCTGCCCTGTGACCAGCAGGCTGGGAGCGCATGGAAAAAGTGCAAGATTGAGACGTGCGAGAAGGGCATGTTTGACCTAGAATTGTTTGCTGTCATCCAAAGAACTATTGGCAAGAAGTTTACTTTAGATGTAGATGCCATGGATGATGGTAGCGACAGACTTTGTAAGCTGTTTACGTCGCCATCTTGCCCTTTCCTTGACTTTGATTGTTCCGGTCACCTTATTTGGCTGCATCCGCACCCAACAAAGATCTACAGCTATTTGCAGCACTACAGAAAATGCAAAGAATTCGACCCTAGCACTGCTGTGTGTGCAATCGTACCAGCAACAAAAGGGGAATTTCGTGGTTTGCTCAAAGGAATGACCTTGCTCATGACTTTACCAGTAGGATCAAAGATTTATAAAAGAATCCATGAAGGCTGTGAAGAGCCGCCGCCAATTCCAGAGCCACTAGAAGTTTGGTACGATGCTCCTCTTTCTGCCCAGAAACTAGAACCTAAATGCTTTATTGCAAATACAGAATACAGATTAGATTTGTTTGATGGACAACTTGGTGGAGCAAAAGTACGTATTCTTCCTGATACAGGTGCTACTCATTGCTTCATTTCCAAGGAGTTCATAGAAAAGAACGGTTTTAAACTAAAGCCAACAGTTTTCTCACCTGTTCTTTTAGCAGATAAAAGCAAAACTCAGATTTTGGGTGAATGCTGTGTGAGCCTTCGCATTGGACAATTCCGTACAGAAGTTCGTCTTTTGGCATTGCAGAATTTTACACCTGCTACAGATATAATTTTAGGCCAAAACTTTCTAAAGAAATTTCGCGCAGAAATCCGACCAGCTTTGGGTGAACTAGAACTGACCACCTTGTCGGGCAGAAACTTTGTACTGAGGTCCGCGCTCGCACCACCTAACGGACCACAGTTACAATACATAGAAAAACCTAGAATTCCATTGTTTGAGAAAGCTCCAGAATCAGCAAAGCTTGTTTCTGCAAAGCATGTTTTTCGTGACCTGCGCACTGAGGGATCACGATCTATGGTAGTCGTGGTGCGCGAAACGCCACCACCTGCGCAACTACAGCTTAATGCTTTGGAACTCCCTACAGAAGCCAAAGAAAATCCAGAGCTTTTGAAGATCCTATCAGAATTTGCAGATGTTTTCGAACCAGTTAAGGGATTGCCACCCGAAAGAGGTGTAACTCACGTTATTCCCTTAGAACCTGGTTCCCAACCTGTTTTCAGACCCCAGTTTCGCCTATCACAACTTGAATTGGCTGAGGTCGAAAAACAAGTCACAGATTTGCTACAGAAAGGCTTTATAAAACCATCCACTTCACCTTTTGGTGCCCCTGTCCTCTTTGTTGCAAAGAAGACAGGAGAACTCAGGATGTGCATAGATTACAGAGCTCTAAATAAACTCACAGTAAAGAACCGGTACCCTCTGCCCCGCATAGATGATACTTTGGACAAACTAGCCGGATCCAGTTTCTTTACAGCTCTAGACTTGGCCTCTGGATATCACCAACTCAGAATTAATCCCACAGACATCCCAAAGACTGCTTTTACAACGCCGTTAGGACATTTCGAATGGCTAGTCCTACCGTTCGGTTTGTCTAACGCTCCAGCGACGTTCCAAGCTGCCATGAATCGCGTTTTTGCACCTTACCTAAACAGATTCGTCACAGTCTACTTGGACGATATCCTAATTTTCTCAAAGAACGCCAAAGAACATGCTGTGCATCTCAGAATTGTTCTTGACTTGCTTCGAAAGAACAAGTATCAAGTAAAGATTTCTAAATGCGAATTTTGGCGACCTGAAGTCAAGTACTTGGGACACATCGTGAGCAAAGATGGTCTACGGATGGATCCAAAGAAAACCGAAGCCATACGAAATTGGCCAACACCCAAAGATATATCCGAACTCAGATCTTTTGTTGGTTTGGCAAATTATTTCCGCCGATTTATTCCCAATTTCAGTTCGGTTGTGGCTCCGCTGACTGACTTGTTCAACAAGTCGCAGGTGCCCAAAGAATGGCCCAGGCAAGCATTAAAAGCTTTTGCTGATATCAAAGAACGTTTGTCTACGGATGTACTCCTGCATTACCCTGATTTTGCAAAGCCTTTTGAGGTTGTGTCAGACGCCTCACTTAACGGTACGGGTGCTGTACTTCTTCAAGAAAACCGGCCCGTGGCTTTTGCTTCAAAGAAATTTTCTCCTGCCGAACGCAACTATGGTACGGGAGAACAAGAGTTGCTAGGTGTTATCAATGCCTTGCGAGAATGGCGATGCTACCTACAGAGTTCTATCCCTTTCACGTTGGTGACAGACCATCACCCCCTAACGTATCTAAAGACACAAGCTCAGCTGAGCCGCAGACAAGCCAGATGGGTAGAATTCTTGGAACAATTCAACTTCCAATGGCTTTACCGCCCTGGACGTTTGAATGTTGTTGCTGATGCACTATCCCGCCATCCCGCATTGCACAGTCTAATCCTGCTTAATGCTATCATGACTGGACAAATCCCGCAGAACACAGAATCCCTACTCGAACAGATCATAGAAGCTACATCTAAAGATGTTTGGTTTCAAAACCCCCAGAACACAGTAAATCTCAAATCGAATCCTCGTGGATTCTATGAGAAGGAGGAGGGAGAGAACACCTACTGCATTGTGGTCCCAAATGACCCCATGATAAAAAGAGAAATCATACACAGAAGCCATTCAGACCCCCTTGCAGGACATCCTGGAAGAGATCGCTGATGTTGAGGATTATATCTCTCAGTGCGATTCTTGCCAAAGAAATAAGTCTACTGGAGGTAAACCCCTTGGCCTAGCACAACCGCTACCAGTCCCTGAGATGCCCTGGCAGAGTGTTTCCATGGATTTCATTGTCGGACTACCGGTTACAAAGAAGGGTTTTAACTCTATTGCGGTTTTTGTGGATAGACTCACCAAGATGGTCCATGTACGGCCTTGCAAGAACTCCATAACCTCAGAACAGACCGCAGACTTATTCTTTGATGCCATTGTACGCCTCCACGGCATGCCACAGAATATTATCTCAGACCGAGATTCGAAATTCACAGGCAACTTCCTTACTGCGCTATTCAAGCGTGTAGGGGCTAAACAGAATCTCAGTACTGCGTTTCACCCACAAAGTGACGGACAGACAGAACGGATGAACCGTATCCTGGGTGACATGCTAAGACATTATGCAGATTATGACCCTAAGGAATGGGATCGTTATCTGGGCGCTGCGGAATTTGCAATGAACAACCTAAAGAACAGAATGACGAACCAGACTCCTTTCTTCCTCAACTATGGGTTTCACCCTCGAACCCCATTGCAGTTGGAAATTGGAGATGCAGTGCCTGCTGCTAAGAATTATGCAGAGACGTTTGCTGACAGATTAGACATGGCAAAACGTTGTTTGCAGGCTGCACAAGACAGAACCAAAGAAACTTTGGATAAGTCCAGGAAAGATATCCAATTTAAGCCTGGAGATTATGTCCTCTTGAGCACAAAGAACCTGGCTAAAGAACGTGGCACTAGAAAACTTATGCCTAGATGGATAGGACCTTTTCCTATTGAGGCTATGGTTAACCCCGTTGCTGCCAGACTCACACTCCCTGCAGAGTACAGATTCCATAACGTGTTTCACGTTTCCCTGCTAAGACCCTACAGATCAGACGGATCCCAGACCCCAATACCACCACAGCTGCAGTTTGATGATTCGAACCGGCCTGTGTGGGATGTTGAAAAGATTTTGGATCACGAGACTAAGAAACTTAGAAACCGTTCACTGCACCGTTTCCTTGTGAAATGGATGGGCTACGGACACGAGCACAACAGTTGGGTTGAAGAGAAAGATTTCTCTGATCACCAAACCATAGATGCTTACTGGTCCCAGCTTGGGCGCAGCGAGGACGCTAGCGCTTAAGAGAAGGGGAGCAGATGTTGTAGCGCCATATAGAAACTCTAGATAAAGAATTAAGATAAATATTATTATATTTATTGTATAAAGAATTATAAGACGTTAACTATAATACGTTAATGTTATTACAGAAACTCAGCACGTGGTTACTTTAGAATAAAGCTCTTTTGAACCACGAGTCTCGTTCGGACAGAAAGATCCCCGTACGAAAATCAAAGCCTAGATAAACAGAACACAGAGCTCGTTTTAGCTCTCTTGGCAACAAGGATCTAAGGTCTTTGGAGAGGAATCAGGACGACCTACTAAGTAGATAGAGTCCTGGTTTGCGGGAGCGAAACCCGCCTAAGGCATTGCTAGTAACAGCTACGCCTGCAACACTATCTATATCTTCAGCTCGCTATTTAAATTCCGCATTTTGCTGATGTTATTGCAACCCCTTTGACCAAACAGCTATTCAAGGACAACCAACGATTTTCGATGTATCCATTCCTCGCATCCATTTTGAACATGTCGCCACACATCCGTACACGCCTGGGCCCAAGCACCTTACTGTGCCTTGTACCGGGTGTATACAACAAGGGCGAGTCTGTCAACGTCGACTGCATCCTGGATATCTTCGTCGATGAGATGTTATTCCTGGACACGATTGGAGTCGATGTGTACGATGCCTTTAAGCAAGAATCCTTCATTTGCCATGCGCGGCTCGTTTTCTTCATGTCCGATTACCGTGGCCTCCAGAAGCTCACTAGACTGCCAGGTACACCAGCGGTTATGCCATGCCCAAGGTGCTGGTTGGCCGGCTATAAGTACAACGTACGTGGTAAGATGTTGTACCCCTCATATGGGTGCCGCCTGCCACCTGGGCATCATCTGCGGCAGAAAGCCATGAAGTTAAATCGTGGAAACCTGAGGGCCATGGACATGCCTGCACGCGAGCGATCCAATTTGGAGGTCATAACAGGTGCTCGTGCTCCAATGCCTGACACCATGTATGTGAATATATGCTTAATATACTCGATGATTCCACTGCAGATGGGTCTCGGTTGTACCGCCTGCAATACATCCGGCCATCCTTAACATTGTTTTTCGACGATATGCACGTGCTGGGTGGCATAATGAAGGACCTGCTGCGGGCGCTATTTGTATCAAACCCACGCAATAGTGCGGTATTGATGCAGTACGAGCGTGATGCCAATTCACGATTTCTGGATGGCAAGCCGCCCACCATTTTGAGTAAGGAGAGCATTGGGGGGCATAAGGATGATCTTAACTTAGGACACATGAATGCCATGTGACAAGACCACGCACATAGTAGGATTTTTGACATGCCGATGCATGCAGTGTAGTGACAAATAACATATTTAATGTGCAAGGGAACTGATGCGTACTATAGGATGCCAGTAGTGCCCGCATCCCCTTCACTACATGTGTGCGGGCCGATGTGGCTGGCTGATGATGTCGTTCCCATTCCTTGCTGGGCCGAAAGCTTCTACAATCACCCCGGAAAGCTGCTTATGGTGGCACGCTCGTGGGCCTTCCTTCAGCGTCTCTGCAGCGTGCTCTGTTGAGGGATTCCTTGCTTAGAAGGTTGGCTGAGGACAGACACATGGAGTACATGGGAGGTCGAGCCGTACGATTAACTCATGACGCACACACATGACACACACACGTACTCCTTCGGATTGTTGTTCCTAATAAACTGATGACATTGGGTGGATTCAGGCCCGGGAAACAGCATTGCGTATTTTTGCACAGATCTAGAGTTGGCGCTCGTAATATCTGCACTCAGAATGTCTGCAGGACATTGAGGGTCTTGAGAAGATCCTTGCACTGAAATGGATCTATCGGTTTCCTTGGGAAGGATGCTTACAGCATATGCTTTAGGGCAAGCCCTGGTTTCGGGCCTTTGTATTGCATCGGTTGCTTGATATTGGCTGGTTACATTATTGGTATTGAGGATCCGAGTTCATTTCCCTTGGGAAACGCTGTCCACAACGCTGATGGGAAGATTGCGCTATATATCGTATTGGAGCTGTACTACTTGCCTTGTGAAGACGCTTGATCCTAGGGGAAAAATACAAAAGTACGCATTGCTATATTTAACGGGCAAGCCCTGGTTTATTTCGGACCACCTTAACGCATTGCTTGGCATTTCTTACATTGCTTGCATTTATTGTTTGTTGCGGAATGAATCGTAAGTGTATATTATCGAGAACTTGTATTTCCTGACACCAAAATAATAATAATATTATTATCACAAAGCTATGCAGCAATTATAAGCATGAAATTTAAAAAAATTTTAACAGTAGGCACGGCAGGGCCATCTGATGTTCTTCGGCAGTAAAATTTATGAGTTTTCATCTGATACTAGCAGATTGCCTAGCAGGCCTATCCGGCTAGATAGGCTAGCAACTCACACCTAGCAGCATGTTAGCAGGTGCTTAGCAGGCCCCTATCATAGCTTAGCAGGCCTAGCAGGCAGTTGGCCCCCTAGCAGCCGGTGCTGATAGGGCCTTGATAGCCTATCAGCATCGATCGGCTGCTAGACTATCTGCTAGGGGGGTTCTCGCATAGGGGAGAAGAGAGGGAAAAGGGAGGGAGAAGGAAACGAGGGATGGCAGAAGGGGGATCCCAGGCGTGTTCTCCAAACTTTCCATTGCCTCAAAGGCAGCAACAACCTCCACCATCTCGTTCAAGTCCTTCAGAGGCCTGGGTAGATGGTGCTGTAAGTGTCTACAAATGGATGAAGTCACTTCACAAACGGCGCGTTGTCATGTAGTTTTGCTTCGCTGAGTTTGACGCATGAGGCCAGAGTAGTTACCAACAATTTATAGGAAGTACAGCGTAATGTACACCTGCTACCCTCCAATGCATAATCCTAGTGCATAATCTCACGCTGAAGGTCTACGGTGCACACATCAATCATAGCATACATATCATAAGGCAAATTTCCTTGCTGACATGCATGTAGTTCATATCTGCGTCCCTAATCGAGAAACCCCCTATCAGATAGGGGGTGCTAGGCTAGCAGAAAATGGCCTATCCGGGCATGTATCTGCTACCTAGCTTTGGGCTAGCAGGGAACCGGCTAGGTATCAGGGCCAGGCTAGCTGCTAGCCTATCCGATAACCCCTGGATATGTGTCTGCTAGGCTATCTGCTAGAGTACTAATAGCCCTCTGCTATATAGCTGCTAAGCCTGCGAGTTTTGTGTAAACATTCTCGATATTATAAATTTGCCCTACAGATAGATTTGCATTTCAGATATGTCCAGCTATGCAGCTGGATGGGGCCATCTCATACCTAATAAGTTGCCATAATGGATGGGCTGTTGACACATGATACAAAAGGATTACAGATTATATATATATCGTTAATTACGGCACCCATGAAATCGGCCATGCAAATTTTTATGAAACATGAATTCAGGTATGATTATTATCATTACGACAGCATTTAATATAAAAGGCATAACCCTAAGTAAGCCAATCGCACATTAAAAATTAGAAAGGATTGTCGTGATAAATGTTGTATGAATTATATACCGTTACATTCGTGGCTTCACCGTGGTTCTGCCGTGCACTTAGAAATAGGCAAGCTTGCAAGCGGCTAAGCAAATGATTGTACGGAGCCGAAACCATCTGGAACCACGAGTCAGCTAAGCGGCTTAGGAACAGGCCTAATCATTTGCTTAGCCGCATGCAAGCTTCACTAGGACTATATATGCATGCATCGGTGCGTAGCAGGGTACATTATTCGGTGTTTCAATGATTACTCTGCTGTCCTCATGCGTCAAACTCAGCGAGGCAAAACTACATGGCAATCCTTACAGCACCATGTACCTACCCGGGCCTCTGAGGGACTTGATAGAGATGGCGGAGGTTGTTGCAGCCTTTGAGGTGATGGGAAGTTTGGACAACACTCCCAGGATTTCCCTTCTCCTGTCCCTCCTTTCCATCTCCCTCCCTTCTCCCTCTCTTCTCCCTCCCTTCCATTTCCCCCCCATCTCCCTCCCTTGCTTCTCCACCCCTCAGTTCCTTCTCCCTCCTTGCCTGCTCCCTTCCTTCTCTATCCATCTATCCTCCCCCATCTCCCTCTTCACTCCCTCTCTACCCCTTTTTTATGTCCTTAATAACTCCTTTCACCTTTCCTCCTTCGTCTCTTCCTTCTCTCCCCTCCCTTTCCTTCCATCCCTTCTTTCTTCTCCCTATCCCTTGCTTCAAATCGACACATTAAGTCTTTTCCATAGGAACTTGGGAATGGTTCAATCAATGATAAGTTATATGCATCCGCTACAAAGCTTCCTATACAAGGCTAACATTTATTAGGATGGATCGAATTCCTCATAGATTCCATTTTCTCTGGATGCGGCACACTGATCATTACCTGATAATTTGGTAACCTGGTAATTACCTGGTAAGTTCAAACCTACAATCCCATTTCGCCAAAACCCGGCAAAGCCAACCATACGCAAAACCTATCAGGCCAACATCTTCATCATCAGCTATAGTGCTCACGGAACACGCTTACAGCACCAACGAAGCATCAATGAAGGACGGAAGGAGCACATACAAGACACATGTCGCGTGTTCGTGCCATTCATCGCATTGCACTAACCACACAGCGTTCGCAAGTCAGCAGCATGCGTCCGGTGGTCACTTCACACTGTCTACTCATTCGTTGATATTCCGGGCCCCCGACTTAAACACCCCGTGCGCCACCTGTCTGCGGGGCTCCTGCTCCTGCTCCGGGTTCGCCCTTCTCTGTGGCACGGGTCAGGGCTGCGACTGCGGCTATCATGACGCCGTCTCCGCACCGGGCTGCAACTCCGGTTCCGCTCCCTGCCTTGCCCTCTGCCTCCCTCCCTGCCACCTTCCTTCGCATTATCTCGCCAGTCGCGCGTGGCGCCCTGGGCGCGACCGTCCCGTGGGTCACCACCACCACCAGCATCCCGCGCAGCAGCAGCAGCAGCGGCGGCTTCATCTCCGTAATTGTCATGGCGCCACCTTGAGGGCAATTTGAGATCCGCTCTGCTCTGCCCGCGTTTGTATAGATCACCAGAATTGAGGCGCCTCTTCTGCTGGCTTTTCGCACCACGGTCCGGGCTGGGGGTGTCATGGCGGTGCTGCTGCTGCTGGTGTTGATGTGGCGGGGGGCTGCCACTGGCGCTCCGGCGGCAGCGGTAATGCAGTTGGGGACTCGGACTGGGGCTGTCATGCCTTGCCCTTTTTGGAGGTAACCTTGGCTGCCGACCGAAATCGTCATCATTGACACCGCCATGACCCTGCCACCGCCTCGCCTCCTCCTCGCCTCCACCCTCCATCCGGCCCCTCCCGGCCATGGCGGACCGGCCCCTGTCGTACTCCCAATCGTATTCCCTGCCGTACTGCCCATGGCGCCAAGCCGCCGAACCTTGGCGCCCGTGCCCCATATCAGCAGCGATAGAAGGGCGATGGCTACCCTCCTCCGGGCGACGATGCCGTGGGCCATGGGACAGATCGTGCGGCGCATGTGCCTCATCGTGCGGGCCACGGCGGCCGCCGCAGCCGGGACGCTGGTGGTCCCGTAACTTATCATCTTGCTCCCTGCCGCTGCCTCCTTGCCTAAGGCCGCGGTCATTGTCTTCGTCACTGTCTTCGTCACTGTTGCTCCCGTCGCCGCTGGACGATGACGATCCTGAGGTAGAGGGACAATGACGATGCCTCTGACGCTCTGGCTCCCTTATTTCGGAATATCGGTGCAGAACGCTCTCCCTCATACACACACTCTCTCGATGTATATGTATATATATTATATTGGAATAAATAACCCGCGGAGAGGTTAAACAGAATACTGAACAGAAAGCATGAACGCATGGGGGGGAAGAGAGAAACTGAATACGAGTACATTTGACATGCGAAGCCAAAAATGTCCAACTCAGCGCTACAGATCCTGGCGGCCCCACCTTTGGCTTGTTGGACATTTGCACCTTCTCCATGTTCTTTCCGGCCTTTTCTTGCCGCCTTCTTGGCTCGTTTCGCTTCCTTCTTGGCCTATGGGTTCGCGGAGGGTTGGCATTGCTTACACATAACTTGCAACCGTCATAATAAATGTAATGTTATTACAACAATTGTTATTATAAATGCACTAATGATAATAGCAGTAACAGACTACTCACTGTAACTCCCGTTGTCCTCCTCGCGATCTGCGGCCCTTATTCCCCGTCCCCGTCCCCGTCCCCGTCCCCACACAGGCATGGTTATGCCACCCCATAACCCACCCACCTGCCTGCCCGCCTGCGAGCACCTTCCCTAGCGCAACCCACATTCCTGCCTTTCGCCTCTCTTCCCCTTTCATAAACCCGAGCCCCAAATCGACCAACCAGTCCGCAACAGCACCATGACTTATATAGTGAGCCACTCCTGTTACGTTTCCTATTCACCTTCTTCGCCTCCTTTTTTGCCTCCTTCTTCGCCCGTTTCTCCGCCCGCCGCAGCTCCTTCAGCTGCTCCGAACTCATTCCCGCGGCCAAGGCCAGAGCGGCTCCCGGCCTATACGCCCCCCGTGAAGCTGCCGTAGCTGTAGCTAGTGCGCCCGCTGGCTGCTGTTGCCGAGGTGGCGGCGGCGGCAGCTGCTGCCCGTGCGATACGCCAGGACCGCCAGACGCGTCCGCAGGACCCACACCGGGCAAAGTGGTGCGCACTGCCTCAGCGAGACCAGACCCCGTCCTGGAGAGAGGTAAATCTTGGTTCAGTCAGGGGGCGGGCCCGTATGCATAAACCAGGTATTAATGGATAAAAACCTAAGGATATGGGTATGTCAATTAAAAGATATGGGCTTATATCAGGTGTAGATATCGGGCCAAGGAACCAGGGCTTGCAGGTATGTGGACAAGGGATCGTGTGGTAGCTGATCCGGTGTCGAGTGGACTCTCTGCATAAAGGACTATTCCTGGCGTCCCTAAGCCCTTCCTCTCTCACAGTCCCTTCCCCTTCTTTCTCCTTTCACCCACCCTGCTACGTAGCCTAGCCCCTTTATCCGGTCCGCCTCCTGCGCTGCTGCCGCCGCGGCATCCGGTTGCTCCTGCTCTTCCTGCTTCCCATTTATCAGCTCGTCCAAGTCGTGTTTGTCAAGTTTGGGTGCAGGCTTGGCCACAGTCTTGGGCTTTAGGCCCATGGCCTGCGTAGACAGGGGCAGATGGGTAGCGGCACTGCATTCCTAGGAAGAACGTGCTTGGGCCCTTCGCAAGGCAGATGCAAATGTGTTTGTTCCTTTACCTCCATCATTAGCTCCTCTTCGCGCTTCTTAACGGCTTGAATTTCGTCCTGAATCGAATCTTGTGCGGACTTTTCGCGGGTGTACCAATATACATCCCGACCTGTACAGCATGGGATTCATACTTGACAATTTCTACACTTGGCGACTGCCTTTCACAGCACGGTAGATGCTTCAGTCCCGTATTAAGATAAGCTAAATCCAAAAAATGATGAGTCGAACACTTTCGCCAGCAGACAAACAACGCACCCTTCTGCCAGCGACCAGCAAGTGCCTTCACGGAATGACCTAGATAATATTCTCGATCTTTGTCCGCTTTGACATTATCCCAGGAGAACTGATCTCTCCCTCCTCGGGCTCCTGGCCGAGGGGGCCCGTTATAAAGGCTCATGAAGGTGCGGAGATGTTCCGGGCGCTTACGAAATATAGAACAAAAGCTATTGAAACCTTATTCACGCACAATCGTGGATAAAGTATCAGTTATGGCAGCAATATCGACTTGTACTGGTACTGTATATAGCGGCGCGTACTGTTAGTGTAATTATAATATATTTATAATAGCAAAGAAGATGCTTGTGTCCTTCTGGTAAAGCATCAAAAATGAAGTGTATGACCAAACAAATCTTGCTTTTAAGTGCAAGTAGGTCGGATGCCACTTGATACGTCGATCGTTCCGTCTTCGTACGGCAAGTGTACGACCGCCCTTCATTGCCTCAAGACCACCAGGCTGTAACAGTGCGCTGTCACCCTCCGCCACCTGACCATGACGACCAGTAGGCAATGCGCCACTCGCTTTCCAATTTTGTTGCCTTTCCTAAAAGCTCATATACACACGCAGCTGTTGCTTCCACCATGTCTCTCTATCTATCTTCATGACGATTGCGGCGCCTGATTATCTTGCCAAATGACGGATTAGCGTTCGTACATGCTTGGACATTCGTGCGTGAGTCCGCCATTCGCTGTAACTGTTGTCAGTACCCCTCCTATAAACCATACAGCTGGCCACTGTATTACCATTTGTTTTTGCAGGAACGATATATGGTTTTTCATTCTCTTGTGCGGAGCTCTTAATCCCCAAGATGATTATTCCCGCTAAGCTGGCCAGCGGCCACCGGCACCCCTTACATTGCCGTTTACCCAGCAAGCCGTCTGCCCACTTACATGCTACTAACTACTGCTACCACAACCCATTCATGCACGTTCTGCTGTTTATCTTACACCTATCCGTTGTTGGGCCTCACCACTTCCAGAGCTATTTCATGCCGGTGAATCAATGCAGTCCCTAATCGTCAGAATAAGTCTGATGCCGCTCATGTAATTTCCATCATGTGCGTGCTTATGTGCATTAACGTACCTTACCGACATTCCTCTTTACATGCTCATGCTGCCGTCATGTCAAAGTCCTTCTGCTTTGACGCCGTTCTTGCTCATATTTAAAACCTCAACCCCTACACGAAGGCCTGGCTGGGTGGTCAAAGGCAGAGGTCCTCAGATGCAGTCGAGGGAAAACACCAGGGGAGAGGCATGCAGGATTGCAGCACGCAATCAAGCCGCGGGAACTATAAAGTTTTCGTTGAGAGAGAGATGAGATGCTCTTCTTGGCCTTGTATAGATGAAGGCCAGAGTCCATTTACAGGCAAGTTGGAATCCATACCTATCCGTCAGAGCACTGCAGCAGCCGACGACGGCCATTGTGGATGGATTGCCGGATGGACTCAACGACGGCCACTTTACATCCTCAGGATATTGTAAGACAGCTGTTAAGTATATATTTGACAAGTTTGACGCGTGGATAGTTATGCATCCCGTGTTTGCACCGTTGCACGAGCACATTTCTTTTCTTTATCATAACATTGCCCAAATTGGCATTGTGGGCCATAATATAAACCTAAGACCGTCATTCCAGCAATCAACTTTGCTTCATTATCTACTTATGACGATACTGACATACAGGTGATGTGTGCGAGCCGTACGGAACACATTTATAGTTACCTGGTTTGGCGCCGGAGTTTTGCTGCAGTTACGGATGATAACATATCAATATAATATAATTGCGGACTAGTACAAGCAGAAGAACTTCTTTTTCCAAAAATACTTGCAGCGAATCTTGTCAATGGCGCTAGACACGCCCCCTCTTGCGGAGGTTATGGGGTTACTTGGCGATCCAAAACACCTGCAACGAGAAAAAGGCTTGCATGGATTGACAGATTTACTAAAAGGCGGATTAGGTAGGACCATCTTCAGCATGCCGGAAATGGCGCAAAAAGTTACTGCAGCTTTGTTTACCGCTCACTCAAAATAGGCACTTGTTCGGTTATATACTACATGGTAGTACCTAACTAGCAACCTTCCCACAGGCGCCGAGGAGCAGATTGCCGTGGAGGCGGGCATTATGGAATTGCTGGGCCAGCAATCTTGGGAGAAAAAGCTTGGCGGACTCATGGCCGCAAAGGTAGCTCATAAACGATCTCTGATCGGCGTTTGGGCTTATTGTGACACGATAGCTTAGCTAGGAGAAGGGGGCCGGTTCCGGGAGCCACCCTCGCTGACAGGGAAGACGTGCAAGCAGTCAAGCAAGACTACAGACGGCGGCCTGGCTGCAACATGGATACGTTGTTGTGGTTAAAGAATAGTTACACATACTCCACATTTGTATTTGCGGCGCAGTCGTTAAAAACACAGGCAGGCGCACACCGGTCATGGAAGGTCACATGAGCATGTTTCACGACCGGCATGAGGCACACACGCACGGGTACGTCTGGAAGATATGTTGTAGATACTTATATTACGGAATGAAAGAATACGGCACCAAATATCGTCCTAAGTTGGTGTTTCTTTCCTGCTGCTGGTGCAACTGTTTTAGGCCATTGTGAACACTTCATGACGGCCCACACCTACCCAATTCCATACGCACAAATACACACACACACGCGCGCACGCGCACAAACACCGGCTTGGCGGATACTAATGCTTGAACACTTTTCCCCTCCCCTCTGAGGGGTTTCAGCTTCGCCTTTTCGGCCCTGTACCAAACCCCGTTCCCAAGACACAGACTCATACACACGCACCGACTCGTCTACTCTCCCAATACCTATTTCACAGTTTTCTCAGCTGTTTTCAAATCATCATCTCATCAAATACAAAATCTTAAATTCGATCTTGTCGCCGTCCTTATCCGTTTAGAGCCCTTTGCCCCGCTTCCCACAGGCCTATGTGGACCTGGCCCAACCTGACGAGCCCCTCCTGGAGCGGTTGCGACTGGCGGCCATGGGGTTACTGGAGGACGGGGAGGTGGGTAAAAAAAGGGCACATGTGTATGTATGTGTATAAGTGTATGGTGTATGTGCATTGCCAATTTGGGAGGGACACGGGACACAGCTTACCCAGTGTCACAGCAATTCTCCAGAGAGGGAGGGGGTAGGCGTGGGAAACTTATATCATGGCGCTTTGGCCCCTTCCTTTCGCGTCCATTCCGCACCGTCCCTTGGCCATCTCGGATTTTCGCGCTCACGGCGGACCCGGATCTCCCTCCCCTTCCCGCCCATCCTTTCCGCTCCGTTGCCGGCGTCTTCCTGGGGCCCCTATGCAGGTTCGGGTACGAATGGCTGTGGGAGACTGCCTCAAGGTGTGTATATGTGCGTGTCTTCTGTACGAGGTTGCTAGGAGAGGTATCAGGCGCTGTATTTAGTTCAGAGTCGAATAAGGCTTATAATTCGCAGTGGCAAGAAATTATGGGTTACCTGTCGTTATGTCCCGCCGGCGTATCCTTCCCTCTAGGTCGCTTGTTACCCCCCTTTCTCTCTCTCTCTTTCCCACTTTCTCTTCCTCGCCTTCCCCCGCTCCTCTGTTGTCATGTTGCATGCAGCCCCGAGCTGTTCTTCACGTTGAAAGAATACACTCCTGACATCCGTCACCCTCGTGCATGCCTCTCCCCTCCCCCTCAACATTCCAACAATCCATCCTCAACATCGCACGCCGTCTAGCTAGCAGGGCGCGACATTTTACATGTCAGATTCCACGTCTCATCTCATTGCACTTGCATTCGTATTCTCGTGCCGCAAACCCCACCACCCACAAGTACCCGGGTTCGTTGTGTTTCATAGTCCCCACCTTCCAAACATTACAGCTCTGGGCTTAAGCTTCAATAAATTCGTCGTTTCACCCTTCCCTCCTCCATTCCCCCCTCTCCTGGGCTCCAGCTGAAGCAGTCGTCTCTAAAACCCTAACCCCTTCCCAACACCTCCCTTTTAACGCCTCCTTCCCAACACCTCAACCCGCGCTAAACAGTCCTTGACACGGCGCCAAGGAATAGCGGTAGTGGAGGCGTGTCTCCCGAGGTGCTCGACAGCATCAGCAGGAACTTCGTGAGTTGGAGTGGAGAGGGTGCGGGTGAGGGGAGCGGGTGGAAGACGTATATTACCATAATGTGATTTTCTTGTCGTAAGTTGACTACCTGCAGCTGAAGGCCAGAGTTGTTTGAGGCTTTCCTCTTCTTCCTCCTACTCCCTCCTTCTCTCCCTCCTTCTCTCACTGTCCTTTTTCGATCACAGGACCGTTCAGAAGAACCCGATGATGAAGCGGCGGAGGGACCTGACGGACAGCGACTACGAACAGCCCCCATGGAGGACTTCGCCACAGAGTCTCCAGCGCAGCCAGGATCTCCCGTGGAGCGGCCCTCCTCGCCTCTGATGGAAGCAGTGGCAGCGGAAGCCAAAGCGGCGGCGGCGGCGGAACCCTCCCCTGGCGCGGAAGGGACGCTTAGATGTGAGGTGCAGGCGGCGGCAGTGGCAGCAGCGGAAAATGGCGGCAGTAGCGGTGCGCGGGACAAGGAGCTGGCAAGCAGTCAGGCGGCTTCAGGCAACAGCAACGGCGGCAGTCTCGTCAGGATGCTGCTCCAGGTATGATGATGGAAGGTGTGTATATATGTGTGTATGTGCGTATAAATACGAACTGAGCTGTGAGGAGTATGTGACCAGTTAGGTACGGCAATGTCGTCACGGAGTGAAGGAATGAGGAGGGTGTTGTCAGGGGGGAAGGCGCGAAGTTGGAGAAGCCGTTATCGTTTCCCGGAAAAGCCTTTTTGTACTTTCCACTTTAAGGTCTGTTTCCCCTTTCTCCCGTGCATGGGGGGCTTTCCCGTATGACCCGGGGGTCTCCGCTGTGGTCTTCCCGCAGAGTACCTACCGTAAGGTCCGTCCTGGTCGGGGGGAGATGCGCCATGGGACTGAGGGCTGGAAGTGTCTGGAAACCAGCATGAAGGCCCTTCAGGCGCTGGTGGAGGGGTGTGGACCCGTCATAGGGCCCCTTTTGGACGAGCCACTCAGGGAGCTGTTGTACAAGGCGCTGCATCATCCTAACCGGTGAGCGATGCGTGTCGTGGGCACACTGCCACACCCAGTTGTGAGTCCATCACGGCGATCGCGATTAGTAGTTTTGCCCCTCAAGTCGTACCAAGTCTCGTCTATTTGCTTTCCCCGCGCGCATCTCAGTCTCCCGCCCACCGCGCCTCAGGTTCGTCCGCGAGACTGGTCACTTGACGATGTGCACTGTGTGTGCGGCGCTGCGGGGCCCCCGGCTGAGGGCCATTGCGGGTCAGGTGGCGGAGCGGCTGGCGGACGGAATGGGGGACAACTGGAGCCAGGTGAGAGGGGTTGAGGGAGGGGCCCGGGGTGGTGGTGGAGCGGGTTGCGGTGGTGCGCGGTGCTGGGACGCCCAATCCTCCCGGCAGTATCTTCTAAGGGGGCAGAACAGTGCACGAAGAGTTTTAAAAAGATATGGATGCCTAATTATTTAATAGATATCATTCTCTATCTAGATATATCGACGGATGGAGACGCCGATATAGATATAGATAAATGTGGATATGCATATATACGTATGTGTTACATAGAAATATATAATATATGTATTATATATGTATAATATATTGAAAGAATTGAACAGATTCCTTCCCCGACGCCCTCACCTCAGGTCCGTTATGCAGCCTGTGTGTCCACCCGGTCCCTCCTGGAGTGGCTGGAGGAGGGGGAGGAGCGAGAGGCGCTGATGCCGGTACTGCTACCCCCCATGTGCCTAAACAGGTACGGTACGACGCTACAACGCCTCCTGTACGATATGGCACGGTCGTACTTTCCTAATTCCATCGGACCTTTCACCTCTTGGATGAAACCCCTTTTCCTTCTCCTGTCTTTTCGCGCTCACAGGTTATTGGTGCCATAGCGTGCATGCCCTTCTTTAGGCTCCCATCCCCCCTTTGGGGTTTCTGTGCCCCATGGGTCCGTTGGCTGTCGTATTTATCAGATTTATACATTGCTCCCTTCCCTGAGTTGGGCAAAAAGGTATTACGTGGCCGAGGGCGTCCGGTTGTACGCCCAGGAGACATGGCTGCGGGTGATGGGAGATGGGGGCAGGGCGGCGGTGGCGCGGCACATAGGGCCCGTGGTCACGCACTACACGTTGCAGGCCCGAGCCAACAATCACGCGGTTCGGGAGGCGGCGTGTGCGTGTATTGCGGAGCTGATGGAGAAGGTGAGGAAGAAGGACGGGGGGAGGGGACAAGAAATGTATGAAGCATATGGGGAAAAAGGTGAGAGGCATTTAGATGGGGATTTAATATTATGGATAATGGATATGCCATGCTTCATATGCTCAAGGATATGAAGAAGGTTTGGCGTTTAGTGACGTTGGGCTTTGGGTCAGTTGGAGGACGCAACGGGAAGGGAAAAGGGAGATGATGACAATAGAAATATGCATGAGGGGGAAAGATACCAGCAGCTGCGGGAGCTGATATGCGAGTGTTAGGGAGTGCTAGGGAGGAGGGGCGTGTCTGCGGACCGAACCAACGCCCCGGATATTCGTAATCCTCTGTGTTTCCAGGTTCTTATTCTCCGCGTTTGCGCAGTTTTCGTACGTGATTCTAACTCCACACCTTCCTCCTGCAGGTGGACCGTACGGCGGTGGGGCCCCATGTGCCTGCGCTGTTCCGCTCCCTCGTGGTGTGTTTTAAAGACATGAGCTGGCCTGTACGGGACGCGGCATGCATCGCGGCGGGAAGGTGGGGCATGACACCTCGCATCCGGGGACATTTGGGTTTGGGCAGGGGGGCTTTGGGTGTTGGGAGGTTGGGAGAGACTGCGCTGTGTGTTTCGAAGGGACAAGGGGAAGCGGGTACTGGAACTTGTGTCCTGCTGACCGGTAAGGTACCCGCTCTGTCCATTTCCGTACGATTTCCTCCGACTCGCGCTGCTGCCGTTATGCTCGCACCGATCTCGTCAGTCACGGAAGCCGTGCCGCCCCCACTTACCCCCCCTGTCACTCCCGCCTGTCACTAACCACTTCCTGCGGCCGCCACTAACCCCCGCCACTAACCCCCGCCCCGCTAACCCCAGGGCCGTGTTGGCATACCCGGAGGAGATGCGCCCTCTTGCCGGGGAGATGCTGGGCCTGTGGCTGGCGCACCTGGCGGAGAACATACCCACCGTCAGAGCCAACAGCGCAGTCGCGCTGGCCAAGGTGGGTGTACAGCAGACTATACGAATGGATCTACAGCAGATCTGTGACAGATCTGAACATGGGACTTTGCCAACTCCCCCTGCGAGAACCCCCAAACCCTACAATTCGCAGAAGGGCCACCACACTTTAAACCACAACTCAAATTTACAACAAATCTTTTCACTATTAGTTCCATTTAATTGCATTGCTAACTATAATAATTTATTGCCGTACATATGGTCTGTCCGGACACACAGGCGCTCCGTGCGTACGGTGACGAGGTCCTGCCCGCGCTTTTGGCCGCCCTGGATGACATGCTTCTACGCGCCCGGGAGCAGCTGGCTGAGAGCACCAAGTACTCGGGGCTGAGCAACGAGACGAAGTTCGGAGTGGCGGCGAGGAAGGCTCGGGATAACGACCCACAGGTGTGTATGTGTGTGTGTGTATGTTTAAGATCAGAGTTGCCCAGTCCTAAGCGTGTTGATCCCGCCCCGTTGCGCGCCTGTGGATGCGTGTCCCTGTGCCTGTCCCTGTACCCGACTGTTGTTGCTCACATACGCACATACTCACACACACATACACACACACCTCCTTCCCCCCTGGTGGTGTTCCTCAGGTTCACTCGGATCAAGAGATGTTCAGCTGCGGCTCCCTGATGGCCCGCTTCTCCACCTCGTACCTCATTAGGAGCGACGGCTGCATGGACCACGGATTCAGCAGGGACAAGGAACCGTGGGAGGTGTCGGACGGTGCGGTGCATTTGCTGAGGGAGGTGGCGGTTGTACGGCCGCAGGCGATCACAGAAAAACACTTCGAAGGTGACGGGGATGAGGGGGGAAGGGGAGTTTTAGAGCATGAAGGAGCTCAGCCCTGTACGTTGTTTATACTTGTGCAAATTCTTTTGTGAACGTGTGTGTGAACTGTGAAGACACCATCTTGAGGTCGTACGTACATCGTGTTCTGCCTTCTGGGTGTAAATTCCTCATATACTCCATATTTTCTCTGGGTACGGCACACTGATCAATTTTGATATTAACGGACGAGATATGTACAGTTTTGGCATTATGGGGGTACCCCAAGATTACGACTGTTCGTGTATACTTCGCTGTTGTATCTCTATCTGATCAATGATTCTCTCGTGTGAAGCCACATGAAGTCTCCTCTGACCCACAACAACCGATCTGGTTACGCCGTGATATTTGATATGATCGATAACGCTATCCATTATGACACTCGACTTACATCGTCTCCGAAGGCGTCCACAAGACAGTTCCATTCGGTGTCAGATTGGCAGCCATTGTCCACGGCCAGTCTACAAAAGCTTGTGCCACCTGATTTACTAATATGAGTGAACTCCATCATGCCTTTACGCCTTGCGGAAAACTGGTGTTGCATAAACAGCTGTCGGAACGGGATTACGCAACGAGTAAAGATGTCTCACCGGTGTAAGAGTTAAAAAGAGATGTCTGGCACGCACAATAACATACCTGCATTAAAAGACCCTCAGCATATAAGTCTTGCGTGAGGGGACCATGCCTGTCTTGGCGGAGCGCCAGGCTGGCCACGACAATGCGCCTCACCAACGGCCATTTGACAAAATTAGTTGGAAGATAACCAAGTTGTATACGGAAATAAATGAGTTCGTCCCGTAAGGTGGCGTTTTCTGCGTTTATCAGCCTGCGCGCCGTCGACAAAACGGCAGGCAACAGTCCTTTCTTATAATCCCGTTCCGTCCAGTCCAGGAAGTCCGCCAAATCTTTCTGTATTTGTTATCTAGAAAGCCTTTGGCATGGCGTGCTTCCGCGAAGCGATATGGGTCATCCTCCGAACGCGTCTGTGGCCCTAGCCAGGTGCGGAAAACATGAATTATATCAGCATATGTGAACGAATTGAAGCAATATGGTAAAATTATGATGGTGGTATATGTGGCACATAGCTTCATGGCTGGCGACAGGTGGTCATCGTTCAAGCTTCGTGGAGTTCGGTAACCTGCCAAGCGTTTAGTACGCTTCTTGAGAGACAAAAGGAACTGCGCAAGCAAGTATGATACGTATGACAAACATGAAAGGGTAATGCGCGGTATGACATGCCGTTTCCAAACAGCAACCCCTGTTCCGCTTAGCGGGCACAAAAGTCAGACTGACGGGCGACTTGCTGTTTGTAATAATTGCACCGAGACCGTAACCATTCTTGGCGATTACACCGTACAGGTGGGCTTTTTACACCGTCCAAAACGGTGTTATCTTATGCGTATTATTTGACTATGCGTAAACGAACTCGCTAATCCATGTCTTATCCCAGGACCCAGATAAGGCTGGGATGATTACCAAAATTGGCCGACAAATACAGAAAGCTGAAAATATCTGTATGGTCTATTCATTTATGAAGAAAGCGTACGTGCGTATACGGATGAACGGATGTATGTCGAGCGCTGCCTGGTAAGACTGACAACAACTGCCAGCAAAACAAAAAATAGATTAAAAAGCTTATTCTCAAGCTATTTGCACTTATGTGCGCCGTTGCAGTTACGCGATAAGGTGCGGACGGACGGTTGAAGCGCGAATAGTGACGCAGCAGTGGCTCTGCCATTTCGTTGGGCAATAGAGTTTGAAATATATTATAAGTCATTCAGTTAATAATTAAACTGTGCGATTTCAAGCCTAGCCAGGGCCGCTAAGTTTGACCTAAGTGGCTAAGCAGGTCCTGGGAGCTTAGCGGCTTAGCTGACACTTAGCTGAACTAGCCTATCTAAGATTCACTTAGGTACTACACTGAGGCTATCCAGAAATGGAGCCAGTGGAGCGCAAGGGCCTTTTGCAAACTTTCAGGAGCTATTCAGTTAAGTGGCTCACTTTGGGCATTATTAAAGACACGTAAGAAGGGACATTTTTTACAAACATTAGGCACATGATGCTGCTGGGTGGGAGCTCTTAAGACTGCTGCAGCCGACATTGCTGAGTTGAATCATCACCCAGGGGAGATTGTAGGCAACTTGAAAAACAGTCCTATATTAACATATGGATATACATAGATTGCAATTTCAAAGGAGATTTAGCACTTCACGTCGTAACGGTCCTGAAGTATGTTTTCTTGAAGCATTATCCACGACGGCAACTACTTTTAGCCCTATATAGGTACATATAGGCATGACCTAATATATTATACTCTGCACCAAATACCAAATGAGAGCCAGTGCTGGGTGCACAATATCTAGTGGCAACTGCTGCTCAGGGGAGTAGCACAAACAGCATCACAATTTAAATTTGCACATTAATGGTGAATATGGCATGCGGATTTGTAACATTAAATACACATGAGGACTGGAGATTGAACCATTCCCAAGTTCTTATGGAAAGGACTTTATGTATCTACCTTAATGATTAAACAAGGATCCGAGGAAAAAGAAGGGAGGGAGGGGCGAGAAAGAAAGGGACGAAGGAGGAAAGGAGAAGGAAAGGAGATGGGAGTTTGGAAGGACATAAAAAGGAGGGCTACAGAGGAAGGAAGGAGGAGGGAGATGGATGGGGGGAGAAGAAGGAGGAGGGCTGAGGTGAAGATATAATGGAAGGGAGGGAGCTCCCTCCCATTTCGGGTGCAATGTGTTGTGGCAGGTCGTACTTTCATGCAAGGGGACCAAATAAAAGACGTACATTGAATTTCCTGCTACAGAAAATTCGACGGTGCAAGAACATAAAACGAGCATACAGGCACATAAAAAAACGGGTTTTCATTTTCGTCGTCCTATATTAGGTACTACGCCAAACACCCAAGTCATTTGCATACCTGCGAACCGACCATTCCCCTTCCACTCCTTCGTCGATCCTCTGGGGCACGCGCAGTAGCACCAGCCTCACCACGTGACGTTGAGGCGCGTCCGGGTTACATCTATTCTGGTGTGCCGCCAACTGTGCGCCACCTACTTGTGACTGATCGTTTCCAGCTGCACGACCATAGGTACCCCTGTGAATATGAAGATGTCGCTGCTTAGCCTTGTACCTGATATCTGAGTCGTGGTTGTCCCTGTCTTGACACCATCTCCCGCCACATTGATGTTTGTGCCCCTGCAATTGCTGCTGTCGTTCAGGCATGGCCTCAACACCCGTGGCCGTCACAATGTTGTCCATGATGTCAACCTGAGGAATTTGTCAGCGGTGGTTTTGTCAACAATTAAATCGTTTAAAGGGGTTTAAAATGTGATTGTACGCATCAATCATCCCCAGGATTCATTACCTCAGTGAGCCCATCCTTCATCCCGCTGCTGATGCCCTCATTTAGATGCCACATCTCTATGCCGTGACTCTCGCAAGCATCTTCGAACCACTTGGGCAGTTTGCTTTGGAGATAGATCCTGAACGTTAAAATTTTAAAAACATCAGGTACCCAACAAACATAAAATGATGGTGGTTACTCAAATTCCACCTGTGCATGCAAGTCCGTGTCTTCTTGTAAATCCTATCATGCAGCTGAAGTTGAACCATCTTGTCCATCTTCTGGTGTGCCTCCCGATCAATCCCCATCGTTGCCATGATGTTCTTCAACACACGTGACACCCGCTGTTTGGAATCCTCATCTGCGGACACAGGAACATAGGCACGAGAGTTTTGGATTTGGGTTTCAGGTCTTAAGCATTCGGGAAGAAGCCTATCCCATCCATCAAACCATTACGCCACATACCTCCCTTGATGTGGACCTGTGCCCAACGCCGGCGCTCTTGGTACATCTTTAGGAAAACTCCCGAATTACCAGGTCCACATCGTTCTTGCGGAGCAACTTATCCGGCTCATTTGGGAAACCGCATTTTCTCCTACAGAACGAAAATGGACGTCCATAGATACAATAAAGACGCGCCGTAAGTGTAGGCATCTTACGTGTGAGGCCCCCCGTCAGGAGGCAGTTCGCCATCACCGGCTGTAAGGCTCTCGGATGCCCCTGCCGCATGTCCGCGCTCCCGTTGCCGCTGCTGTAACTCCGCAAAGCCCCCGAGCAAGACTGTGTAAAGGCAAGGATTGGAGATGCGCCCGAAGGTTTCCTGTAGCCGCATACATGGGTCAAATTTCGTCGCCTCGCATCGTGCTAAAACTCCCTTCAAGAGCTTCATAAACCCTTGTGCAGTCAGGTGCAGAACGTTATGGACATGGCCCGCTAAGCGCTGAACGTCTTCATTTGATGCCAGGGGTTAATGTTGATGCCAGGGGTTGATGTCAGGGCTGAAATGATCCGCAAGAGCTCGGTTCCTTGTGGGGTGCGCTGCCAGGTTATCTCATCGACAACATTTCCTTCAATCGGCACGTCCTCGGGGCTGTACATCCTGCTCATCTTCTTCCTCACTAGACCAAATACCGTCTAAATCCTCCAACGGATGTTCTGACATGTTTGCTATCGTTCAGCGCCAGCATACACTTTCGAATACATTACGAGATCACTGTATAATATTTTTTATAAAGTGGTAGAGGTACCGCAATACATATATGGGTGTATATACATGTATATATCAATATTATCCGTGAAATTTCGACTGAACATGTGCCGGCGTAGATTTCCAGCATTGTACGATACTAGGCGGTTCTATTAAGAAATTGTACATTTCGAGATTTACTACGTCTACAATTATTAAGCTTATGCAACGATGTCATGCAGTAGCTGGGATCCACTTAATACCACACAAAGCACTTCCAATTGGGATCCGCTTAGTAACACATGTGGCATAGGCACCCAGGAAATACTGGCCGATGTAACCGAGGATGTATATAGGAATAGCTCCCTTGGAGACTCGGGGCACGGCATAACTTTCGATGCTCCAGTTTATAACGACTTAGGCTCTGCACAAGGCATCGTGAGGCCTAGTCAGACCGACAGCGCCGTTGGTGGCTTCAAGTCCAGTCTCACCGGTGACCAGCCTGAACTTACCGCGTCGCAATCAATCAGTCATAGCAACAATGCAAGCCCGCAATACAGCTTTGGCTCAGGATATACCGGCGGTGAGAGCGACGCAGCAGGTAACTGGTCCTCACACAATATGATGGGATTATCAGGCCGTTAAGACAACGATAAGTATACATGCCGTGCACTGCTGTAATTCGCCGTCCCTCAGGAGCGACGGTCTCAGACACGGCCAACCGGGTACCGGGTCGTGACGGTGGACGCCGTCGTCAGCGCGCGCAGCGATCAGCTTACGATCCAATACCTGATGATGTTCCTCGGGAGGTTATAGAGAAGGTTATTGGCATTTGCATGGACGTCCTTAGAAACAAGGTCCTGCACGGAACGTCTGAAGATGCCGCAAGTTGCTCGCTTAAAGACCAGCGATGCCATATGTCTGATGGCACTGCCAGCGCTATGCACAGGCACGCAGCATCGCTCATCCCCACGACGTACCGGGCTATGCTGACCATGCTGGAGGATATGGGTGTGATCGATTACAATGGGGATGTTGAATATGACATATGCATGTGCCGCCAGCATGTTTACAGATGTGAACACCGTGATAGCCAGCAGTGCCCATGCTGTGGCGCGCAACGCAGCCAGAGCGTGTCGTACATCTACAGCGGCGTTTCCTCTCTCCTCAAACACTTCTACTCAGTGCCGGTCCTCGCAAAGGACATGGCCGAGTGGCGGACACGGCGGGGTGCACATGATGAAGACTTAATCGAGGATGTCACCGATGGGTGCGCATGGCGGTCAATAATTGACACCGATGCGCGATTTTCGAATGATCCACGTCCACAATCCCATTTTCATCTCCCATCAACTTGACGCCAACTGTGATGGCAAGGACTCGAAAATAGCTCATATACAGAACTATATGTCGTATAGCTATCTGTTGTAGCGCCATATAGAAACTCTAGATAAAGAATTAAGATAAATATTATTATATTTATTGTATAAAGAATTATAAGACGTTAACTATAATACGTTAATGTTATTACAGAAACTCAGCACGTGGTTACTTTAGAATAAAGCTCTTTTGAACCACGAGTCTCGTTCGGACAGAAAGATCCCCGTACGAAAATCAAAGCCTAGATAAACAGAACACAGAGCTCGTTTTAGCTCTCTTGGCAACAAGGATCTAAGGTCTTTGGAGAGGACATCAGGACGACCTACTAAGTAGATAGAGTCCTGGTTTGCGGGAGCGAAACCCGCCTAAGGCATTGCTAGTAACAGCTACGCCTGCAACATTTTGGTGCCTTACATTTTCGCTCTAATCGTTAAGATAGATTATTCTCTACTAGACAAGAGTCCTACGCGGACTCCGCCGCTAGTAGCACAGTCACGTTACCAAGTGTGGAGTTGGCGACCACTTGGTTAGACGTTTACGGTAGCTTGCATATGCTACCGAATCTAGATCAAATTTGTGCACGAGGTTAGAAATCTATTGGCAGAAGAGCTCCTACAGAGAGGTACGTAGAGCTGTTACAAGCACTACTCCCATAGACATGACAGAACCACGAGCTCACGCAACCCAAACACAGATGAGATGAATACAGAAGGATTGGTCGATGCCACACCACAGACGGCAATGCTGCCCCCGCAAGTCAACCCTGTGCCGCCATCGGCGCCTACAGAACACCTTGCTTCGCTCTCTGCAACTCTTCGTGACTTACAAAATAAGTTCGAAGATATGCAGAGCAAGTATGATATGCAAGTATCAGAGTGACGGCTTTGCGCCTCCGACTTGCTGAGTCCCAGAACACCGCACCTACGGTAGGAACGGTTACTGCTCCTGTTGCTGTACCAACCCAGAATTTAACACGAATACTCATCACGCAAAGCTTAATGCCCCGCAGTTGAAGATAGATGCCGACCCAGAACGGTTCGCAAAAGTTTTTTCGCGTCTACATAGAACACACGCCAGGCGTCGTCCCTTTTGCTGCACTGTGCACGGCGGTTCAAGACATCCAGAAGCGTGCACGTGGACTTTGCAATATGGAGAAGAGCACAAGCAGCCAGAGAATCGACCCTAGACAAGCTCCTCACGGCTTTCACAGAGCGCTTCGCGCCACAGGTGCGTACAAAGAAAGAAGAAACCGCACAGGATTTATTAGATGGTAAAGTCAAAATGGACGAAAAGAAAGGTCTTATGGAGTATATTGCGCGCTTCAGGGAGAAGATCCACCTGACCGGGCTCAAAGATGTGACCTATGTCCTGCCGCTATTTCGTAAAGGTTTAACTCCTGCCCTACAGAAAGCATTGCAAAGCAAATTATCGTGGTTCGGAGTTGAGAGTTGGAGGATATCATTACGCATGCTATTGGCGAGAATAAGAAGCTGGATAACTCCAGTGAAACACAGAACTCTAAAGCCGTTTTGAATTATGCAGCTAACTTCAAACGCTTCAAACGCGCGCAGAACCAGTCCGCAACCTCAATTGAAAGAAAGTGTGATAATCACACAGAATTAATCAATAAAATAAAAAAACAATATATTTTGTTTCATATATTAAAACAAAAAAGAAAAAAAGCTTGTTTTTTGGTGGGAGCTGGCGGGAAGTTGTCAATCGCCGACCGACGCCATCCCAGACCGGAGCTGGACCTAGCAATAGTTCGCAACCACAGAATAACGCACAAGCTGCAAGATTTTCGGGACCTCCTCGCCGGCTCCGGCCGCGCCGCAGAGACCTCAGAATGCCGCCAGGCCTCCCCGGAACCAGACCCAGAACCGCAGCAGAAACGGAAGAGGCAAGACGTTCACTTGTCGAATCCAAATGGTGCTACAAATTATTTTGCGAACTATTGGGTCGTTGCTTGACCCACAAAGAGTTTCACCAGCATCGTCGCAAAGGATTGTGTGGACGATGTGGTAAGATTGGCCACATAGGCGAGGATTGCACAGATTATCCTTATGTAGCTGGAGAAAGCACAGATGCTATGGCCGAATAGGAGATTGCCCAGCTGCCCTGTGACCAGCAGCTGGGAGCGCATGGAAAAAGTGCAAGATTGAGACGTGCGAGAAGGGCATGTTTGACCTAGAATTGTTTGCTGTCATCAAAGAACTATTGGCAAGAAGTTTACTTTAGATGTAGATGCCATGGATGATGGTAGCGACAGACTTTGTAAGCTGTTTACGTCGCCATCTTGCCCTTTCCTTGACTTTGATTGTTCCGGTCACCTTATTTGGCTGCATCCGCACCCAACAAAGATCTACAGCTATTTGCAGCACTACAGAAAATGCAAAGAATTCGACCCTAGCACTGCTGTGTGTGCAATCGTACCAGCAACAAAGGGGAATTTCGTGGTTTGCTCAAAGGAATGACCTTGCTCATGACTTTACCAGTAGGATCAAAGATTTATAAAGAATCCATGAAGGCTGTGAAGAGCCGCCGCCAATTCCAGAGCCACTAGAAGTTTGGTACGATGCTCCTCTTTCTGCCCAGAAACTAGAACCTAAATGCTTTATTGCAAATACAGAATACAGATTAGATTTGTTTGATGGACAACTTGGTGGAGCAAAAGTACGTATTCTTCCTGATACAGGTGCTACTCATTGCTTCATTTCCAAGGAGTTCATAGAAAAGAACGGTTTAAACTAAAGCCAACAGTTTTCTCACCTGTTCTTTTAGCAGATAAAAGCAAAACTCAGATTTTGGGTGAATGCTGTGTGAGCCTTCGCATTGGACAATTCCGTACAGAAGTTCGTCTTTGGCATTGCAGAATTTTACACCTGCTACAGATATAATTTTAGGCCAAAACTTTCTAAAGAAATTTCGCGCAGAAATCCGACCAGCTTTGGGTGAACTAGAACTGACCACCTTGTCGGGCAGAAACTTTGTACTGAGGTCCGCGCTCGCACCACCTAACGGACCACAGTTACAATACATAGAAAAACCTAGAATTCCATTGTTTGAGAAAGCTCCAGAATCAGCAAAGCTTGTTTCTGCAAAGCATGTTTTCGTGACCTGCGCACTGAGGGATCACGATCTATGGTAGTCGTGGTGCGCGAAACGCCACCACCTGCGCAACTACAGCTTAATGCTTTGGAACTCCCTACAGAAGCCAAAGAAAATCCAGAGCTTTTGAAGATCCTATCAGAATTTGCAGATGTTTTCGAACCAGTTAGGGATTGCCACCCGAAAGAGGTGTAACTCACGTTATTCCCTTAGAACCTGGTTCCCAACCTGTTTTCAGACCCCAGTTTCGCCTATCACAACTTGAATGGCTGAGGTCGAAAAACAAGTCACAGATTTGCTACAGAAAGGCTTTATAAAAACCATCCACTTCACCTTTTGGTGCCCTGTCCTCTTTGTTGCAAAGAAGACAGGAGAACTCAGGATGTGCATAGATTACAGAGCTCTAAATAAACTCACAGTAAAGAACCGGTACCCTCTGCCCCGCATAGATGATACTTTGGACAAACTAGCCGGATCCAGTTTCTTTACAGCTCTAGACTTGGCCTCTGGATATCACCAACTCAGAATTAATCCCACAGACATCCCAAAGACTGCTTTTACAACGCCGTTAGGACATTTCGAATGGCTAGTCCTACCGTTCGGTTTGTCTAACGCTCCAGCGACGTTCCAAGCTGCCATGAATCGCGTTTTTGCACCTTACCTAAACAGATTCGTCACAGTCTACTTGGACGATATCCTAATTTTCTCAAAGAACGCCAAAGAACATGCTGTGCATCTCAGAATTGTTCTTGACTTGCTTCGAAAGAACAAGTATCAAGTAAAGATTTCTAAATGCGAATTTTGGCGACCTGAAGTCAAGTACTTGGGACACATCGTGAGCAAAGATGGTCTACGGATGGATCCAAGAAAACCGAAGCCATACGAAATTGGCCAACACCCAAAGATATATCCGAACTCAGATCTTTTGTTGGTTTGGCAAATTATTTCCGCCGATTTATTCCCAATTTCAGTTCGGTTGTGGCTCCGCTGACTGACTTGTTCAACAAGTCGCAGGTGCCCAAAGAATGGCCCAGGCAAGCATTAAAAGCTTTTGCTGATATCAAAGAACGTTTGTCTACGGATGTACTCCTGCATTACCCTGATTTTGCAAAGCCTTTTGAGGTTGTGTCAGACGCCTCACTTAACGGTACGGGTGCTGTACTTCTTCAAGAAAACCGGCCCGTGGCTTTTGCTTCAAAGAAATTTTCTCCTGCCGAACGCAACTATGGTACGGGAGAACAAGAGTTGCTAGGTGTTATCAATGCCTTGCGAGAATGGCGATGCTACCTACAGAGTTCTATCCCTTTCACGTTGGTGACAGACCATCACCCCCTAACGTATCTAAAGACACAAGCTCAGCTGAGCCGCAGACAAGCCAGATGGGTAGAATTCTTGGAACAATTCAACTTCCAATGGCTTTACCGCCCTGGACGTTTGAATGTTGTTGCTGATGCACTATCCCGCCATCCCGCATTGCACAGTCTAATCCTGCTTAATGCTATCATGACTGGACAAATCCGCAGAACACAGAATCCCTACTCGAACAGATCATAGAAGCTACATCTAAAGATGTTTGGTTTCAAAACCCCCAGAACACAGTAAATCTCAATCGAATCCTCGTGGATTCTATGAGAAGGAGGAGGGAGAGAACACCTACTGCATTGTGGTCCCAATGACCCCATGATAAAAAGAGAAATCATACACAGAAGCCATTCAGACCCCCTTGCAGGACATCCTGGAAGAGATCGCTGATGTTGAGGATTATATCTCTCAGTGCGATTCTTGCCAAAGAAATAAGTCTACTGGAGGTAAACCCCTTGGCCTAGCACAACCGCTACCAGTCCCTGAGATGCCCTGGCAGAGTGTTTCCATGGATTTCATTGTCGGACTACCGGTTACAAAGAAGGGTTTTAACTCTATTGCGGTTTTTGTGGATAGACTCACCAAGATGGTCCATGTACGGCCTTGCAAGAACTCCATAACCTCAGAACAGACCGCAGACTTATTCTTTGATGCCATTGTACGCCTCCACGGCATGCCACAGAATATTATCTCAGACCGAGATTCGAAATTCACAGGCAACTTCCTTACTGCGCTATTCAAGCGTGTAGGGGCTAAACAGAATCTCAGTACTGCGTTTCACCCACAAAGTGACGGACAGACAGAACGGATGAACCGTATCCTGGGTGACATGCTAAGACATTATGCAGATTATGACCCTAAGGAATGGGATCGTTATCTGGGCGCTGCGGAATTTGCAATGAACAACCTAAAGAACAGAATGACGAACCAGACTCCTTTCTTCCTCAACTATGGGTTTCACCCTCGAACCCCATTGCAGTTGGAAATTGGAGATGCAGTGCCTGCTGCTAAGAATTATGCAGAGACGTTTGCTGACAGATTAGACATGGCAAAACGTTGTTTGCAGGCTGCACAAGACAGAACCAAAGAAACTTTGGATAAGTCCAGGAAAGATATCCAATTTAAGCCTGGAGATTATGTCCTCTTGAGCACAAAGAACCTGGCTAAAGAACGTGGCACTAGAAAACTTATGCCTAGATGGATAGGACCTTTTCCTATTGAGGCTATGGTTAACCCCGTTGCTGCCAGACTCACACTCCCTGCAGAGTACAGATTCCATAACGTGTTTCACGTTTCCCTGCTAAGACCCTACAGATCAGACGGATCCCAGACCCCAATACCACCACAGCTGCAGTTTGATGATTCGAACCGGCCTGTGTGGGATGTTGAAAAGATTTTGGATCACGAGACTAAGAAACTTAGAAACCGTTCACTGCAACCGTTTCCTTGTGAAATGGATGGGCTACGGACACGAGCACAACAGTTGGGTTGAAGAGAAAGATTTCTCTGATCACCAAACCATAGATGCTTACTGGTCCCAGCTTGGGCGCAGCGAGGACGCTAGCGCTTAAGAGAAGGGGAGCAGATGTTGTAGCGCCATATAGAAACTCTAGATAAAGAATTAAGATAAATATTATTATATTTATTGTATAAAGAATTATAAGACGTTAACTATAATACGTTAATGTTATTACAGAAACTCAGCACGTGGTTACTTTAGAATAAAGCTCTTTTGAACCACGAGTCTCGTTCGGACAGAAAGATCCCCGTACGAAAATCAAAGCCTAGATAAACAGAACACAGAGCTCGTTTTAGCTCTCTTGGCAACAAGGATCTAAGGTCTTTGGAGAGGAATCAGGACGACCTACTAAGTAGATAGAGTCCTGGTTTGCGGGAGCGAAACCCGCCTAAGGCATTGCTAGTAACAGCTACGCCTGCAACACTATCTATATCTTCAGCTCGCTATTTAAATTCCGCATTTTGCTGATGTTATTGCAACCCCTTTGACCAAACAGCTATTCAAGGACAACCAACGATTTTCGATGTATCCATTCCTCGCATCCATTTTGAACATGTCGCCACACATCCGTACACGCCTGGGCCCAAGCACCTTACTGTGCCTTGTACCGGGTGTATACAACAAGGGCGAGTCTGTCAACGTCGACTGCATCCTGGATATCTTCGTCGATGAGATGTTATTCCTGGACACGATTGGAGTCGATGTGTACGATGCCTTTAAGCAAGAATCCTTCATTTGCCATGCGCGGCTCGTTTTCTTCATGTCCGATTACCGTGGCCTCCAGAAGCTCACTAGACTGCCAGGTACACCAGCGGTTATGCCATGCCCAAGGTGCTGGTTGGCCGGCTATAAGTACAACGTACGTGGTAAGATGTTGTACCCCTCATATGGGTGCCGCCTGCCACCTGGGCATCATCTGCGGCAGAAAGCCATGAAGTTAAATCGTGGAAACCTGAGGGCCATGGACATGCCTGCACGCGAGCGATCCAATTTGGAGGTCATAACAGGTGCTCGTGCTCCAATGCCTGACACCATGTATGTGAATATATGCTTAATATACTCGATGATTCCACTGCAGATGGGTCTCGGTTGTACCGCCTGCAATACAATCCGGCCATCCTTAACATTGTTTTTCGACGATATGCACGTGCTGGGTGGCATAATGAAGGACCTGCTGCGGGCGCTATTTGTATCAAACCCACGCAATAGTGCGGTATTGATGCAGTACGAGCGTGATGCCAATTCACGATTTCTGGATGGCAAGCCGCCCACCATTTTGAGTAAGGAGAGCATTGGGGGGCATAAGGATGATCTTAACTTAGGACACATGAATGCCATGTGACAAGACCACGCACATAGTAGGATTTTGACATGCCGATGCATGCAGTGTAGTGACAAATAACATATTTAATGTGCAAGGGAACTGATGCGTACTATAGGATGCCAGTAGTGCCCGCATCCCCTTCACTACATGTGTGCGGGCCGATGTGGCTGGCTGATGATGTCGTTCCCATTCCTTGCTGGGCCGAAAGCTTCTACAATCACCCCGGAAAGCTGCTTATGGTGGCACGCTCGTGGGCCTTCCTTCAGCGTCTCTGCAGCGTGCTCTGTTGAGGGATTCCTTGCTTAGAAGGTTGGCTGAGGACAGACACATGGAGTACATGGGAGGTCGAGCCGTACGATTAACTCATGACGCACACACATGACACACACACGTACTCCTTCGGATTGTTGTTCCTAATAAACTGATGACATTGGGTGGATTCAGGCCCGGGAAACAGCATTGCGTATTTTTGCACAGATCTAGAGTTGGCGCTCGTAATATCTGCACTCAGAATGTCTGCAGGACATTGAGGGTCTTGAGAAGATCCTTGCACTGAAATGGATCTATCGGTTTCCTTGGGAAGGATGCTTACAGCATATGCTTTAGGGCAAGCCCTGGTTTCGGGCCTTTGTATTGCAATCGGTTGCTTGATATTGGCTGGTTACATTATTGGTATTGAGGATCCGAGTTCATTTCCCTTGGGAAACGCTGTCCACAACGCTGATGGGAAGATTGCGCTATATATCGTATTGGAGCTGTACTACTTGCCTTGTGAAGACGCTTGATCCTAGGGGAAAAATACAAAAGTACGCATTGCTATATTTAACGGCAAGCCCTGGTTTATTTCGGACCACCTTAACGCATTGCTTGGCATTTCTTACATTGCTTGCATTATTGTTTGTTGCGGAATGAATCGTAAGTGTATATTATCGAGAACTTGTATTTCCTGACACCAAATAATAATAATATTATTATCACAAAGCTATGCAGCAATTATAAGCATGAAATTTAAAAAATTTTAACAGTAGGCACGGCAGGGCCATCTGATGTTCTTCGGCAGTAAAATTTATGAGTTTTCATCTGATACTAGCAGATTGCCTAGCAGGCCTATCCGGCTAGATAGGCTAGCAACTCACACCTAGCAGCATGTTAGCAGGTGCTTAGCAGGCCCTATCATAGCTTAGCAGGCTAGCAGGCAGTTGGCCCCCTAGCAGCCGGTGCTGATAGGGCCTTGATAGCCTATCAGCATCGATCGGCTGCTAGACTATCTGCTAGGGGGGTTCTCGCATAGGGGAGAAGAGAGGGAAAAGGGAGGGAGAAGGAAACGAGGGATGGCAGAAGGGGGATCCCAGGCGTGTTCTCCAAACTTTCCATTGCCTCAAAGGCAGCAACAACCTCCACCATCTCGTTCAAGTCCTTCAGAGGCCTGGGTAGATGGTGCTGTAAGTGTCTACAAATGGATGAAGTCACTTCACAAACGGCGCGTTGTCATGTAGTTTTGCTTCGCTGAGTTTGACGCATGAGGCCAGAGTAGTTACCAACAATTTATAGGAGTACAGCGTAATGTACACCTGCTACCCTCCAATGCATAATCCTAGTGCATAATCTCACGCTGAAGGTCTACGGTGCACACATCAATCATAGCATACATATCATAAGGCAAATTTCCTTGCTGACATGCATGTAGTTCATATCTGCGTCCCTAATCGAGAAACCCCTATCAGATAGGGGGTGCTAGGCTAGCAGAAAATGGCCTATCCGGGCATGTATCTGCTACCTAGCTTTGGGCTAGCAGGGAACCGGCTAGGTATCAGGGCCAGGCTAGCTGCTAGCCTATCCGATAACCCCTGGATATGTGTCTGCTAGGCTATCTGCTAGAGTACTAATAGCCCTCTGCTATATAGCTGCTAAGCCTGCGAGTTTTGTGTAAACATTCTCGATATTATAAATTTGCCCTACAGATAGATTTGCATTTCAGATATGTCCAGCTATGCAGCTGGATGGGGCCATCTCATACCTAATAAGTTGCCATAATGGATGGGGCTGTTGACACATGATACAAAAGGATTACAGATTATATATATATCGTTAATTACGGCACCCATGAAATCGGCCATGCAAATTTTTATGAACATGAATTCAGGTATGATTATTATCATTACGACAGCATTTAATATAAAAGGCATAACCCTAAGTAAGCCATCGCACATTAAAATTAGAAAGGATTGTCGTGATAAATGTTGTATGAATTATATACCGTTACATTCGTGGCTTCACCGTGGTTCTGCCGTGCACTTAGAAATAGGCAAGCTTGCAAGCGGCTAAGCAAATGATTGTACGGAGCCGAAACCATCTGGAACCACGAGTCAGCTAAGCGGCTTAGGAACAGGCCTAATCATTTGCTTAGCCGCATGCAAGCTTCACTAGGACTATATATGCATGCATCGGTGCGTAGCAGGGTACATTATTCGGTGTTTCAATGATTACTCTGCTGTCCTCATGCGTCAAACTCAGCGAGGCAAAACTACATGGCATCCTTACAGCACCATGTACCTACCCGGGCCTCTGAGGGACTTGATAGAGATGGCGGAGGTTGTTGCAGCCTTTGAGGTGATGGGAAGTTTGGACAACACTCCCAGGATTCCCTTCTCCTGTCCCTCCTTTCATCTCCCTCCCTTCTCCCTCTCTTCTCCCTCCCTTCCATTTCCCCCCATCTCCCTCCCTTGCTTCTCCACCCCTCAGTTCCTTCTCCCCCTTGCCTGCTCCCTTCCTTCTCTATCCATCTATCCTCCCCCATCTCCCTCTTCACTCCCTCTCTACCACCCTTTTTTATGTCTTAATAACTCCTTTCACCTTTCCTCCTTCGTCTCTTCCTTCTCTCCCCTCCCTTTCCTTCCATCCCTTCTTTCTTCTCCTATCCCTTGCTTCAAATCGACACATTAAGTCTTTCCATAGGAACTTGGGAATGGTTCAATCAATGATAAGTTATATGCATCCGCTACAAAAGCTTCCTATACAAGGCTAACATTTATTAGGATGGATCGAATTCCTCATAGATTCCATTTTCTCTGGATGCGGCACACTGATCATTACCTGATAATTTGGTAACCTGGTAATTACCTGGTAAGTTCAAACCTACATCCCATTTCGCCAAAACCCGGCAAAGCCAACCATACGCAAAACCTATCAGGCCAACATCTTCATCATCAGCTATAGTGCTCACGGAACACGCTTACAGCACCAACGAAGCATCAATGAAGGACGGAAGGAGCACATACAAGACACATGTCGCGTGTTCGTGCCATTCATCGCATGCACTAACCACACAAGCGTTCGCAAGTCAGCAGCATGCGTCCGGTGGTCACTTCACACTGTCTACTCATTCGTTGATATTCCGGGCCCCGACTTAAACACCCCGTGCGCCACCTGTCTGCGGGGCTCCTGCTCCTGCTCCGGGTTCGCCCTTCTCTGTGGCACGGGTCAGGGCTGCGACTGCGGCTATCATGACGCCGTCTCCGCACCGGCTGCAACTTCCGGTTCCGCTCCCTGCCTTGCCCTCTGCCTCCCTCCCTGCCACCTTCCTTCGCATTATCTCGCCAGTCGCGCGTGGCGCCCTGGGCGCGACCGTCCCGTGGGTCACCACCACCACCAGCATCCCGCGCAGCAGCAGCAGCAGCGGCGGCTTCATCTCCGTAATTGTCATGGCGCCACCTTGAGGGCAATTTGAGATCCGCTCTGCTCTGCCCGCGTTTGTATAGATCACCAGAATTGAGGCGCCTCTTCTGCTGGCTTTTCGCACCACGGTCCGGGCTGGGGGTGTCATGGCGGTGCTGCTGCTGCTGGTGTTGATGTGGCGGGGGGGCTGCCACTGGCGCTCCGGCGGCAGCGGTAATGCAGTTGGGGACTCGGACTGGGGCTGTCATGCCTTGCCCTTTTTGGAGGTAACCTTGGCTGCCGACGAATCGTCATCATTGACAACCGCCATGACCCTGCCACCGCCTCGCCTCCTCCTCGCCTCCACCCTCCATCCGGCCCCTCCCGGCCATGGCGGACCGGCCCCTGTCGTACTCCCAATCGTATTCCCTGCCGTACTGCCCATGGCGCCAAGCCGCCGAACCTTGGCGCCCGTGCCCCATATCAGCAGCGATAGAAGGGCGATGGCTACCCTCCTCCGGGCGACGATGCCGTGGGCCATGGGACAGATCGTGCGGCGCATGTGCCTCATCGTGCGGGCCACGGCGGCCGCCGCAGCCGGGACGCTGGTGGTCCCGTAACTTATCATCTTGCTCCCTGCCGCTGCCTCCTTGCCTAAGGCCGCGGTCATTGTCTTCGTCACTGTCTTCGTCACTGTTGCTCCCGTCGCCGCTGGACGATGACGATCCTGAGGTAGAGGACAATGACGATGCCTCTGACGCTCTGGCTCCCTTATTTCGGAATATCGGTGCAGAACGCTCTCCCTCATACACACACTCTCTCGATGTATATGTATATATATTATATTGGAATAAATAACCCGCGGAGAGGTTAAACAGAATACTGAACAGAAAGCATGAACGCATGGGGGGGAAGAGAGAAACTGAATACGAGTACATTTGACATGCGAAGCCAAAAATGTCCAACTCAGCGCTACAGATCCTGGCGGCCCCACCTTTGGCTTGTTGGACATTTGCACCTTCTCCATGTTCTTTCCGGCCTTTTCTTGCCGCCTTCTTGGCTCGTTTCGCTTCCTTCTTGGCCTATGGGTTCGCGGAGGGTTGGCATTGCTTACACATAACTTGCAACCGTCATAATAAATGTAATGTTATTACAACAATTGTTATTATAAATGCACTAATGATAATAGCAGTAACAGACTACTCACTGTAACTCCCGTTGTCCTCCTCGCGATCTGCGGCCCTTATTCCCGTCCCCGTCCCCGTCCCCGTCCCCACACAGGCATGGTTATGCCACCCCATAACCCACCCACCTGCCTGCCCGCCTGCGAGCACCTTCCCTAGCGCAACCCACATTCCTGCCTTTCGCCTCTCTTCCCCTTTCATAAACCCGAGCCCCAAATCGACCAACCAGTCCGCAACAGCACCATGACTTATATAGTGAGCCACTCCTGTTACGTTTCCTATTCACCTTCTTCGCCTCCTTTTTGCCCTCCTTCTTCGCCCGTTTCTCCGCCCGCCGCAGCTCCTTCAGCTGCTCCGAACTCATTCCCGCGGCCAAGGCCAGAGCGGCTCCCGGCCTATACGCCCCCCGTGAAGCTGCCGTAGCTGTAGCTAGTGCGCCCGCTGGCTGCTGTTGCCGAGGTGGCGGCGGCGGCAGCTGCTGCCCGTGCGATACGCCAGGACCGCCAGACGCGTCCGCAGGACCCACACCGGGCAAAGTGGTGCGCACTGCCTCAGCGAGACCAGACCCCGTCCTGGAGAGAGGTAAATCTTGGTTCAGTCAGGGGGCGGGCCCGTATGCATAAACCAGGTATTAATGGATAAAAACCTAAGGATATGGGTATGTCAATTAAAAGATATGGGCTTATATCAGGTGTAGATATCGGGCCAAGGAACCAGGGCTTGCAGGTATGTGGACAAGGGATCGTGTGGTAGCTGATCCGGTGTCGAGTGGACTCTCTGCATAAAGGACTATTCCTGGCGTCCCTAAGCCCTTCCTCTCTCACAGTCCCTTCCCCTTCTTTCTCCTTTCATCACCCACCCTGCTACGTAGCCTAGCCCCTTTATCCGGTCCGCCTCCTGCGCTGCTGCCGCCGCGGCATCCGGTTGCTCCTGCTCTTCCTGCTTCCCATTTATCAGCTCGTCCAAGTCGTGTTTGTCAAGTTTGGGTGCAGGCTTGGCCACAGTCTTGGGCTTTAGGCCCATGGCCTGCGTAGACAGGGGCAGATGGGTAGCGGCACTGCATTCCTAGGAAGAACGTGCTTGGGCCCTTCGCAAGGCAGATGCAAATGTGTTTGTTCCTTTACCTCCATCATTAGCTCCTCTTCGCGCTTCTTAACGGCTTGAATTTCGTCCTGAATCGAATCTTGTGCGGACTTTTCGCGGGTGTACCAATATACATCCCGACCTGTACAGCATGGGATTCATACTTGACAATTTCTACACTTGGCGACTGCCTTTCACAGCACGGTAGATGCTTCAGTCCCGTATTAAGATAAGCTAAATCCAAAAAATGATGAGTCGAACACTTTCGCCAGCAGACAAACAACGCACCCTTCTGCCAGCGACCAGCAAGTGCCTTCACGGAATGACCTAGATAATATTCTCGATCTTTGTCCGCTTTGACATTATCCCAGGAGAACTGATCTCTCCCTCCTCGGGCTCCTGGCCGAGGGGGCCCGTTATAAAGGCTCATGAAGGTGCGGAGATGTTCCGGGCGCTTACGAAATATAGAACAAAAGCTATTGAAACCTTATTCACGCACAATCGTGGATAAAGTATCAGTTATGGCAGCAATATCGACTTGTACTGGTACTGTATATAGCGGCGCGTACTGTTAGTGTAATTATAATATATTTATAATAGCAAAGAAGATGCTTGTGTCCTTCTGGTAAAGCATCAAAATGAAGTGTATGACCAAACAAATCTTGCTTTTAAGTGCAAGTAGGTCGGATGCCACTTGATACGTCGATCGTTCCGTCTTCGTACGGCAAGTGTACGACCGCCCTTCATTGCCTCAAGACCACCAGGCTGTAACAGTGCGCTGTCACCCTCCGCCACCTGACCATGACGACCAGTAGGCAATGCGCCACTCGCTTTCCAATTTTGTTGCCTTTCCTAAAAGCTCATATACACACGCAGCTGTTGCTTCCACCATGTCTCTCTATCTATCTTCATGACGATTGCGGCGCCTGATTATCTTGCCAAATGACGGATTAGCGTTCGTACATGCTTGGACATTCGTGCGTGAGTCCGCCATTCGCTGTAACTGTTGTCAGTACCCCTCCTATAACCATACAGCTGGCCACTGTATTACCATTTGTTTTTGCAGGAACGATATATGGTTTTTCATTCTCTTGTGCGGAGCTCTTAATCCCCAAGATGATTATTCCCGCTAAGCTGGCCAGCGGCCACCGGCACCCCTTACATTGCCGTTTACCCAGCAAGCCGTCTGCCCACTTACATGCTACTAACTACTGCTACCACAACCCATTCATGCACGTTCTGCTGTTTATCTTACACCTATCCGTTGTTGGGCCTCACCACTTCCAGAGCTATTTCATGCCGGTGAATCAATGCAGTCCCTAATCGTCAGAATAAGTCTGATGCCGCTCATGTAATTTCCATCATGTGCGTGCTTATGTGCATTAACGTACCTTACCGACATTCCTCTTTACATGCTCATGCTGCCGTCATGTCAAAGTCCTTCTGCTTTGACGCCGTTCTTGCTCATATTTAAAACCTCAACCCCTACACGAAGGCCTGGCTGGGTGGTCAAAGGCAGAGGTCCTCAGATGCAGTCGAGGGAAAACACCAGGGGAGAGGCATGCAGGATTGCAGCACGCAATCAAGCCGCGGGAACTATAAAGTTTTCGTTGAGAGAGAGATGAGATGCTCTTCTTGGCCTTGTATAGATGAAGGCCAGAGTCCATTTACAGGCAAGTTGGAATCCATACCTATCCGTCAGAGCACTGCAGCAGCCGACGACGGCCATTGTGGATGGATTGCCGGATGGACTCAACGACGGCCACTTTACATCCTCAGGATATTGTAAGACAGCTGTTAAGTATATATTTGACAAGTTTGACGCGTGGATAGTTATGCATCCCGTGTTTGCAACCGTTGCACGAGCACATTTCTTTTCTTTATCATAACATTGCCCAAATTGGCATTGTGGGCCATAATATAAACCTAAGACCGTCATTCCAGCAATCAACTTTGCTTCATTATCTACTTATGACGATACTGACATACAGGTGATGTGTGCGAGCCGTACGGAACACATTTATAGTTACCTGGTTTGGCGCCGGAGTTTTGCTGCAGTTACGGATGATAACATATCAATATAATATAATTGCGGACTAGTACAAGCAGAAGAACTTCTTTTTCCAAAAATACTTGCAGCGAATCTTGTCAATGGCGCTAGACACGCCCCCTCTTGCGGAGGTTATGGGGTTACTTGGCGATCCAAAACACCTGCAACGAGAAAAAGGCTTGCATGGATTGACAGATTTACTAAAAGGCGGATTAGGTAGGACCATCTTCAGCATGCCGGAAATGGCGCAAAAAGTTACTGCAGCTTTGTTTACCGCTCACTCAAAATAGGCACTTGTTCGGTTATATACTACATGGTAGTACCTAACTAGCAACCTTCCCACAGGCGCCGAGGAGCAGATTGCCGTGGAGGCGGGCATTATGGAATTGCTGGGCCAGCAATCTTGGGAGAAAAAGCTTGGCGGACTCATGGCCGCAAAGGTAGCTCATAAACGATCTCTGATCGGCGTTTGGGCTTATTGTGACACGATAGCTTAGCTAGGAGAAGGGGGCCGGTTCCGGGAGCCACCCTCGCTGACAGGGAAGACGTGCAAGCAGTCAAGCAAGACTACAGACGGCGGCCTGGCTGCAACATGGATACGTTGTTGTGGTTAAAGAATAGTTACACATACTCCACATTTGTATTTGCGGCGCAGTCGTTAAAAACACAGGCAGGCGCACACCGGTCATGGAAGGTCACATGAGCATGTTTCACGACCGGCATGAGGCACACACGCACGGGTACGTCTGGAAGATATGTTGTAGATACTTATATTACGGAATGAAAGAATACGGCACCAAATATCGTCCTAAGTTGTGTTTCTTTCCTGCTGCTGGTGCAACTGTTTTAGGCCATTGTGAACACTTCATGACGGCCCACACCTACCCAATTCCATACGCACAAATACACACACACACGCGCGCACGCGCACAAACACCGGCTTGCGGATACTAATGCTTGAACACTTTTCCCCTCCCCTCTGAGGGGTTTCAGCTTCGCCTTTTCGGCCCTGTACCAAACCCCGTTCCCAAGACACAGACTCATACACACGCACCGACTCGTCTACTCTCCCAATACCTATTTCACAGTTTTCTCAGCTGTTTTCAAATCATCATCTCATCAAATACAAAATCTTAAATTCGATCTTGTCGCCGTCCTTATCCGTTTAGAGCCCTTTGCCCCGCTTCCCACAGGCCTATGTGGACCTGGCCCAACCTGACGAGCCCCTCCTGGAGCGGTTGCGACTGGCGGCCATGGGGTTACTGGAGGACGGGGAGGTGGGTAAAAAAAGGGCACATGTGTATGTATGTGTATAAGTGTATGGTGTATGTGCATTGCCAATTTGGGAGGGACACGGGACACAGCTTACCCAGTGTCACAGCAATTCTCCAGAGAGGGAGGGGGTAGGCGTGGGAAACTTATATCATGGCGCTTTGGCCCCTTCCTTTCGCGTCCATTCCGCACCGTCCCTTGGCCATCTCGGATTTTCGCGCTCACGGCGGACCCGGATCTCCCTCCCCTTCCCGCCCATCCTTTCCGCTCCGTTGCCGGCGTCTTCCTGGGGCCCCTATGCAGGTTCGGGTACGAATGGCTGTGGGAGACTGCCTCAAGGTGTGTATATGTGCGTGTCTTCTGTACGAGGTTGCTAGGAGAGGTATCAGGCGCTGTATTTAGTTCAGAGTCGAATAAGGCTTATAATTCGCAGTGGCAAGAAATTATGGGTTACCTGTCGTTATGTCCCGCCGGCGTATCCTTCCCTCTAGGTCGCTTGTTACCCCCCCTTTCTCTCTCTCTCTTTCCCACTTTCTCTTCCTCGCCTTCCCCCGCTCCTCTGTTGTCATGTTGCATGCAGCCCCGAGCTGTTCTTCACGTTGAAAGAATACACTCCTGACATCCGTCACCCTCGTGCATGCCTCTCCCCTCCCCCTCAACATTCCAACAATCCATCCTCAACATCGCACGCCGTCTAGCTAGCAGGGCGCGACATTTTACATGTCAGATTCCACGTCTCATCTCATTGCACTTGCATTCGTATTCTCGTGCCGCAAACCCCACCACCCACAAGTACCCCGGGTTCGTTGTGTTTCATAGTCCCCACCTTCCAAACATTACAGCTCTGGGCTTAAGCTTCAATAAATTCGTCGTTTCATCACCCTTCCCTCCTCCATTCCCCCCTCTCCTGGGCTCCAGCTGAAGCAGTCGTCTCTAAAAACCCTAACCCCTTCCCAACACCTCCCTTTTAAACGCCTCCTTCCCAACACCTCAACCCGCGCTAAACAGTCCTTGACACGGCGCCAAGGAATAGCGGTAGTGGAGGCGTGTCTCCCCGAGGTGCTCGACAGCATCAGCAGGAACTTCGTGAGTTGGAGTGGAGAGGGTGCGGGTGAGGGGAGCGGGTGGAAGACGTATATTACCATAATGTGATTTTCTTGTCGTAAGTTGACTACCTGCAGCTGAAGGCCAGAGTTGTTTGAGGCTTTCCTCTTCTTCCTCCTACTCCCTCCTTCTCTCCCTCCTTCTCTCACTGTCCTTTTTCGATCACAGGACCGTTCAGAAGAACCCGATGATGAAGCGGCGGAGGGACCTGACGGACAGCGACTACGAACAGCCCCATGGAGGACTTCGCCACAGAGTCTCCAGCGCAGCCAGGATCTCCCGTGGAGCGGCCCTCCTCGCCTCTGATGGAAGCAGTGGCAGCGGAAGCCAAAGCGGCGGCGGCGGCGGAACCCTCCCCTGGCGCGGAAGGGACGCTTAGATGTGAGGTGCAGGCGGCGGCAGTGGCAGCAGCGGAAAATGGCGGCAGTAGCGGTGCGCGGGACAAGGAGCTGGCAAGCAGTCAGGCGGCTTCAGGCAACAGCAACGGCGGCAGTCTCGTCAGGATGCTGCTCCAGGTATGATGATGGAAGGTGTGTATATATGTGTGTATGTGCGTATAAATACGAACTGAGCTGTGAGGAGTATGTGACCAGTTAGGTACGGCAATGTCGTCACGGAGTGAAGGAATGAGGAGGGTGTTGTCAGGGGGGAAGGCGCGAAGTTGGAGAAGCCGTTATCGTTTCCCGGAAAAGCCTTTTTGTACTTTCCACTTTAAGGTCTGTTTCCCCTTTCTCCCGTGCATGGGGGGCTTTCCCGTATGACCCGGGGGTCTCCGCTGTGGTCTTCCCGCAGAGTACCTACCGTAAGGTCCGTCCTGGTCGGGGGGAGATGCGCCATGGGACTGAGGGCTGGAAGTGTCTGGAAACCAGCATGAAGGCCCTTCAGGCGCTGGTGGAGGGGTGTGGACCCGTCATAGGGCCCCTTTTGGACGAGCCACTCAGGGAGCTGTTGTACAAGGCGCTGCATCATCCTAACCGGTGAGCGATGCGTGTCGTGGGCACACTGCCACACCCAGTTGTGAGTCCATCACGGCGATCGCGATTAGTAGTTTTGCCCCTCAAGTCGTACCAAGTCTCGTCTATTTGCTTCCCCGCGCGCATCTCAGTCTCCCGCCCACCGCGCCTCAGGTTCGTCCGCGAGACTGGTCACTTGACGATGTGCACTGTGTGTGCGGCGCTGCGGGGCCCCCGGCTGAGGGCCATTGCGGGTCAGGTGGCGGAGCGGCTGGCGGACGGAATGGGGGACAACTGGAGCCAGGTGAGAGGGGTTGAGGGAGGGGCCCGGGGTGGTGGTGGAGCGGGTTGCGGTGGTGCGCGGTGCTGGGACGCCCAATCCTCCCGGCAGTATCTTCTAAGGGGGCAGAACAGTGCACGAAGAGTTTTAAAAAGATATGGATGCCTAATTATTTAATAGATATCATTCTCTATCTAGATATATCGACGGATGGAGACGCCGATATAGATATAGATAAATGTGGATATGCATATATACGTATGTGTTACATAGAAATATATAATATATGTATTATATATGTATAATATATTGAAAGAATTGAACAGATTCCTTCCCCCGACGCCCTCACCTCAGGTCCGTTATGCAGCCTGTGTGTCCACCCGGTCCCTCCTGGAGTGGCTGGAGGAGGGGGAGGAGCGAGAGGCGCTGATGCCGGTACTGCTACCCCCCATGTGCCTAAACAGGTACGGTACGACGCTACAACGCCTCCTGTACGATATGGCACGGTCGTACTTTCCTAATTCCATCGGACCTTTCACCTCTTGGATGAAACCCCTTTTCCTTCTCCTGTCTTTTCGCGCTCACAGGTTATTGGTGCCATAGCGTGCATGCCCTTCTTTAGGCTCCCATCCCCCCTTTGGGGTTTCTGTGCCCCATGGGTCCGTTGGCTGTCGTATTTATCAGATTTATACATTGCTCCCTTCCCTGAGTTGGGCAAAAAGGTATTACGTGGCCGAGGGCGTCCGGTTGTACGCCCAGGAGACATGGCTGCGGGTGATGGGAGATGGGGGCAGGGCGGCGGTGGCGCGGCACATAGGGCCCGTGGTCACGCACTACACGTTGCAGGCCCGAGCCAACAATCACGCGGTTCGGGAGGCGGCGTGTGCGTGTATTGCGGAGCTGATGGAGAAGGTGAGGAAGAAGGACGGGGGGAGGGGACAAGAAATGTATGAAGCATATGGGGAAAAAGGTGAGAGGCATTTAGATGGGGATTTAATATTATGGATAATGGATATGCCATGCTTCATATGCTCAAGGATATGAAGAAGGTTTGGCGTTTAGTGACGTTGGGCTTTGGGTCAGTTGGAGGACGCAACGGGAAGGGAAAAGGGAGATGATGACAATAGAAATATGCATGAGGGGGAAAGATACCAGCAGCTGCGGGAGCTGATATGCGAGTGTTAGGGAGTGCTAGGGAGGAGGGGCGTGTCTGCGGACCGAACCAACGCCCCGGATATTCGTAATCCTCTGTGTTTCCAGGTTCTTATTCTCCGCGTTTGCGCAGTTTTCGTACGTGATTCTAACTCCACACCTTCCTCCTGCAGGTGGACCGTACGGCGGTGGGGCCCCATGTGCCTGCGCTGTTCCGCTCCCTCGTGGTGTGTTTTAAAGACATGAGCTGGCCTGTACGGGACGCGGCATGCATCGCGGCGGGAAGGTGGGGCATGACACCTCGCATCCGGGGACATTTGGGTTTGGGCAGGGGGGCTTTGGGTGTTGGGAGGTTGGGAGAGACTGCGCTGTGTGTTTCGAAGGGACAAGGGGAAGCGGGTACTGGAACTTGTGTCCTGCTGACCGGTAAGGTACCCGCTCTGTCCATTTCCGTACGATTTCCTCCGACTCGCGCTGCTGCCGTTATGCTCGCACCGATCTCGTCAGTCACGGAAGCCGTGCCGCCCCCACTTACCCCCCCTGTCACTCCCGCCTGTCACTAACCACTTCCTGCGGCCGCCACTAACCCCCGCCACTAACCCCCGCCCCGCTAACCCCAGGGCCGTGTTGGCATACCCGGAGGAGATGCGCCCTCTTGCCGGGGAGATGCTGGGCCTGTGGCTGGCGCACCTGGCGGAGAACATACCCACCGTCAGAGCCAACAGCGCAGTCGCGCTGGCCAAGGTGGGTGTACAGCAGACTATACGAATGGATCTACAGCAGATCTGTGACAGATCTGAACATGGGACTTTGCCAACTCCCCCTGCGAGAACCCCCAAACCCTACAATTCGCAGAAGGGCCACCACACTTTAAACCACAACTCAAATTTACAACAAATCTTTTCACTATTAGTTCCATTTAATTGCATTGCTAACTATAATAATTTATTGCCGTACATATGGTCTGTCCGGACACACAGGCGCTCCGTGCGTACGGTGACGAGGTCCTGCCCGCGCTTTTGGCCGCCCTGGATGACATGCTTCTACGCGCCCGGGAGCAGCTGGCTGAGAGCACCAAGTACTCGGGCTGAGCAACGAGACGAAGTTCGGAGTGGCGGCGAGGAAGGCTCGGGATAACGACCCACAGGTGTGTATGTGTGTGTGTGTATGTTTAAGATCAGAGTTGCCCAGTCCTAAGCGTGTTGATCCCGCCCCGTTGCGCGCCTGTGGATGCGTGTCCCTGTGCCTGTCCCTGTACCCGACTGTTGTTGCTCACATACGCACATACTCACACACACATACACACACACCTCCTTCCCCCCTGGTGGTGTTCCTCAGGTTCACTCGGATCAAGAGATGTTCAGCTGCGGCTCCCTGATGGCCCGCTTCTCCACCTCGTACCTCATTAGGAGCGACGGCTGCATGGACCACGGATTCAGCAGGGACAAGGAACCGTGGGAGGTGTCGGACGGTGCGGTGCATTTGCTGAGGGAGGTGGCGGTTGTACGGCCGCAGGCGATCACAGAAAAACACTTCGAAGGTGACGGGGATGAGGGGGGAAGGGGAGTTTTAGAGCATGAAGGAGCTCAGCCCTGTACGTTGTTTATACTTGTGCAAATTCTTTTGTGAACGTGTGTGTGAACTGTGAAGACACCATCTTGAGGTCGTACGTACATCGTGTTCTGCCTTCTGGGTGTAAATTCCTCATATACTCCATATTTTCTCTGGGTACGGCACACTGATCAATTTTGATATTAACGGACGAGATATGTACAGTTTTGGCATTATGGGGGTACCCCAAGATTACGACTGTTCGTGTATACTTCGCTGTTGTATCTCTATCTGATCAATGATTCTCTCGTGTGAAGCCACATGAAGTCTCCTCTGACCCACAACAACCGATCTGGTTACGCCGTGATATTTGATATGATCGATAACGCTATCCATTATGACACTCGACTTACATCGTCTCCGAAGGCGTCCACAAGACAGTTCCATTCGGTGTCAGATTGGCAGCCATTGTCCACGGCCAGTCTACAAAAGCTTGTGCCACCTGATTTACTAATATGAGTGAACTCCATCATGCCTTTACGCCTTGCGGAAAACTGGTGTTGCATAAACAGCTGTCGGAACGGGATTACGCAACGAGTAAAGATGTCTCACCGGTGTAAGAGTTAAAAAGAGATGTCTGGCACGCACAATAACATACCTGCATTAAAAGACCCTCAGCATATAAGTCTTGCGTGAGGGGACCATGCCTGTCTTGGCGGAGCGCCAGGCTGGCCACGACAATGCGCCTCACCAACGGCCATTTGACAAAATTAGTTGGAAGATAACCAAGTTGTATACGGAAATAAATGAGTTCGTCCCGTAAGGTGGCGTTTTCTTCTGCGTTTATCAGCCTGCGCGCCGTCGACAAAACGGCAGGCAACAGTCCTTTCTTATAATCCCGTTCCGTCCAGTCCAGGAAGTCCGCCAAATCTTTCTGTATTTTGTTATCTAGAAAGCCTTTGGCATGGCGTGCTTCCGCGAAGCGATATGGGTCATCCTCCGAACGCGTCTGTGGCCCTAGCCAGGTGCGGAAAACATGAATTATATCAGCATATGTGAACGAATTGAAGCAATATGGTAAAATTATGATGGTGGTATATGTGGCACATAGCTTCATGGCTGGCGACAGGTGGTCATCGTTCAAGCTTCGTGGAGTTCGGTAACCTGCCAAGCGTTTAGTACGCTTCTTGAGAGACAAAAGGAACTGCGCAAGCAAGTATGATACGTATGACAAACATGAAAGGGTAATGCGCGGTATGACATGCCGTTTCCAAACAGCAACCCCTGTTCCGCTTAGCGGGCACAAAAGTCAGACTGACGGGCGACTTGCTGTTTGTAATAATTGCACCGAGACCGTAACCATTCTTGGCGATTACACCGTACAGGTGGGCTTTTTACACCGTCCAAAACGGTGTTATCTTATGCGTATTATTTGACTATGCGTAAACGAACTCGCTAATCCATGTCTTATCCCAGGACCCAGATAAGGCTGGGATGATTACCAAAATTGGCCGACAAATACAGAAAGCTGAAAATATCTGTATGGTCTATTCATTTATGAAGAAAGCGTACGTGCGTATACGGATGAACGGATGTATGTCGAGCGCTGCCTGGTAAGACTGACAACAACTGCCAGCAAAACAAAAAATAGATTAAAAAGCTTATTCTCAAGCTATTTGCACTTTATGTGCGCCGTTGCAGTTACGCGATAAGGTGCGGACGGACGGTTGAAGCGCGAATAGTGACGCAGCAGTGGCTCTGCCATTTCGTTGGGCAATAGAGTTTGAAATATATTATAAGTCATTCAGTTAATAATTAAACTGTGCGATTTCAAGCCTAGCCAGGGCCGCTAAGTTTGACCTAAGTGGCTAAGCAGGTCCTGGGAGCTTAGCGGCTTAGCTGACACTTAGCTGAACTAGCCTATCTAAGATTCACTTAGGTACTACACTGAGGCTATCCAGAAATGGAGCCAGTGGAGCGCAAGGGCCTTTTGCAAACTTTCAGGAGCTATTCAGTTAAGTGGCTCACTTTGGGCATTATTAAAGACACGTAAGAAGGGACATTTTTTACAAACATTAGGCACATGATGCTGCTGGGTGGGAGCTCTTAAGACTGCTGCAGCCGACATTGCTGAGTTGAATCATCACCCAGGGGAGATTGTAGGCAACTTGAAAAACAGTCCTATATTAACATATGGATATACATAGATTGCAATTTCAAAGGAGATTTAGCACTTCACGTCGTAACGGTCCTGAAGTATGTTTTCTTGAAGCATTATCCACGACGGCAACTACTTTTAGCCCTATATAGGTACATATAGGCATGACCTAATATATTATACTCTGCACCAAATACCAAATGAGAGCCAGTGCTGGGTGCACAATATCTAGTGGCAACTGCTGCTCAGGGGAGTAGCACAAACAGCATCACAATTTAAATTTGCACATTAATGGTGAATATGGCATGCGGATTTGTAACATTAAATACACATGAGGACTGGAGATTGAACCATTCCCAAGTTCTTATGGAAAGGACTTTATGTATCTACCTTAATGATTAAACAAGGATCCGAGGAAAAAGAAGGGAGGGAGGGGCGAGAAAGAAAGGGACGAAGGAGGAAAGGAGAAGGAAAGGAGATGGGAGTTTGGAAGGACATAAAAGAGGAGGGCTACAGAGGAAGGAAGGAGGGAGGGAGATGGGAGATGGGGGGAGAATAGATGGAGGGAGAAGGCAAGGAGGGAGAAGGGACTGAGGGGTGAAGAAGTAAGGGAGGAAGGTAAGAGGGAAATGGAAGGGAGGGAGCTCCCTCCCATTTCGGGTGCAATGTGTTGTGGCAGGTCGTACTTTCATGCAAGGGGACCAAATAAAAGACGTACATTGAATTTCCTGCTACAGAAAATTCGACGGTGCAAGAACATAAAACGAGCATACAGGCACATAAAAAAACGGGTTTTCATTTTCGTCGTCCTATATTAGGTACTACGCCAAACACCCAAGTCATTTGCATACCTGCGAACCGACCATTCCCCTTCCACTCCTTCGTCGATCCTCTGGGGCACGCGCAGTAGCACCAGCCTCACCACGTGACGTTGAGGGCGCGTCCGGGTTACATCTATTCTGGTGTGCCGCCAACTGTGCGCCACCTACTTGTGACTGATCGTTTCCAGCTGCACGACCATAGGTACCCCTGTGAATATGAAGATGTCGCTGCTTAGCCTTGTACCTGATATCTGAGTCGTGGTTGTCCCTGTCTTGACACCATCTCCCGCCACATTGATGTTTGTGCCCCTGCAATTGCTGCTGTCGTTCAGGCATGGCCTCAACACCCGTGGCCGTCACAATGTTGTCCATGATGTCAACCTGAGGAATTTGTCAGCGGTGGTTTTGTCAACAATTAAATCGTTTAAAGGGGTTTAAAATGTGATTGTACGCATCAATCATCCCCAGGATTCATTACCTCAGTGAGCCCATCCTTCATCCCGCTGCTGATGCCCTCATTTAGATGCCACATCTCTATGCCGTGACTCTCGCAAGCATCTTCGAACCACTTGGGCAGTTTGCTTTGGAGATAGATCCTGAACGTTAAAATTTTAAAAACATCAGGTACCCAACAAACATAAAATGATGGTGGTTACTCAAATTCCACCTGTGCATGCAAGTCCGTGTCTTCTTGTAAATCCTATCATGCAGCTGAAGTTGAACCATCTTGTCCATCTTCTGGTGTGCCTCCCGATCAATCCCCATCGTTGCCATGATGTTCTTCAACACACGTGACACCCGCTGTTTGGAATCCTCATCTGCGGACACAGGAACATAGGCACGAGAGTTTTGGATTTGGGTTTCAGGTCTTAAGCATTCGGGAAGAAGCCTATCCCATCCATCAAACCATTACGCCACATACCTCCCTTGATGTGGACCTGTGCCCAACGCCGGCGCTCTTGGTACATCTTTAGGAAAACTCCCGAATTACCAGGTCCACATCGTTCTTGCGGAGCAACTTATCCGGCTCATTTGGGAAACCGCATTTTCTCCTACAGAACGAAAATGGACGTCCATAGATACAATAAAGACGCGCCGTAAGTGTAGGCATCTTACGTGTGAGGCCCCCCGTCAGGAGGCAGTTCGCCATCACCGGCTGTAAGGCTCTCGGATGCCCCTGCCGCATGTCCGCGCTCCCGTTGCCGCTGCTGTAACTCCGCAAAGCCCCCGAGCAAGACTGTGTAAAGGCAAGGATTGGAGATGCGCCCGAAGGTTTCCTGTAGCCGCATACATGGGTCAAATTTCGTCGCCTCGCATCGTGCTAAAACTCCCTTCAAGAGCTTCATAAACCCTTGTGCAGTCAGGTGCAGAACGTTATGGACATGGCCCGCTAAGCGCTGAACGTCTTCATTTGATGCCAGGGGTTAATGTTGATGCCAGGGGTTGATGTCAGGGCTGAAATGATCCGCAAGAGCTCGGTTCCTTGTGGGGTGCGCTGCCAGGTTATCTCATCGACAACATTTCCTTCAATCGGCACGTCCTCGGGGCTGTACATCCTGCTCATCTTCTTCCTCACTAGACCAAATACCGTCTAAATCCTCCAACGGATGTTCTGACATGTTTGCTATCGTTCAGCGCCAGCATACACTTTCGAATACATTACGAGATCACTGTATAATATTTTTTATAAAGTGGTAGAGGTACCGCAATACATATATGGGTGTATATACATGTATATATCAATATTATCCGTGAAATTTCGACTGAACATGTGCCGGCGTAGATTTCCAGCATTGTACGATACTAGGCGGTTCTATTAAGAAATTGTACATTTCGAGATTTACTACGTCTACAATTATTAAGCTTATGCAACGATGTCATGCAGTAGCTGGGATCCACTTAATACCACACAAAGCACTTCCAATTGGGATCCGCTTAGTAACACATGTGGCATAGGCACCCAGGAAATACTGGCCGATGTAACCGAGGATGTATATAGGAATAGCTCCCTTGGAGACTCGGGGCACGGCATAACTTTCGATGCTCCAGTTTATAACGACTTAGGCTCTGCACAAGGCATCGTGAGGCCTAGTCAGACCGACAGCGCCGTTGGTGGCTTCAAGTCCAGTCTCACCGGTGACCAGCCTGAACTTACCGCGTCGCAATCAATCAGTCATAGCAACAATGCAAGCCCGCAATACAGCTTTGGCTCAGGATATACCGGCGGTGAGAGCGACGCAGCAGGTAACTGGTCCTCACACAATATGATGGGATTATCAGGCCGTTAAGACAACGATAAGTATACATGCCGTGCACTGCTGTAATTCGCCGTCCCTCAGGAGCGACGGTCTCAGACACGGCCAACCGGGTACCGGGTCGTGACGGTGGACGCCGTCGTCAGCGCGCGCAGCGATCAGCTTACGATCCAATACCTGATGATGTTCCTCGGGAGGTTATAGAGAAGGTTATTGGCATTTGCATGGACGTCCTTAGAAACAAGGTCCTGCACGGAACGTCTGAAGATGCCGCAAGTTGCTCGCTTAAAGACCAGCGATGCCATATGTCTGATGGCACTGCCAGCGCTATGCACAGGCACGCAGCATCGCTCATCCCCACGACGTACCGGGCTATGCTGACCATGCTGGAGGATATGGGTGTGATCGATTACAATGGGGATGTTGAATATGACATATGCATGTGCCGCCAGCATGTTTACAGATGTGAACACCGTGATAGCCAGCAGTGCCCATGCTGTGGCGCGCAACGCAGCCAGAGCGTGTCGTACATCTACAGCGGCGTTTCCTCTCTCCTCAAACACTTCTACTCAGTGCCGGTCCTCGCAAAGGACATGGCCGAGTGGCGGACACGGCGGGGTGCACATGATGAAGACTTAATCGAGGATGTCACCGATGGGTGCGCATGGCGGTCAATAATTGACACCGATGCGCGATTTTCGAATGATCCACGTCCACAATCCCATTTTCATCTCCCATCAACTTGACGCCAACTGTGATGGCAAGGACTCGAAAATAGCTCATATACAGAACTATATGTCGTATAGCTATCTGTTGTAGCGCCATATAGAAACTCTAGATAAAGAATTAAGATAAATATTATTATATTTATTGTATAAAGAATTATAAGACGTTAACTATAATACGTTAATGTTATTACAGAAACTCAGCACGTGGTTACTTTAGAATAAAGCTCTTTTGAACCACGAGTCTCGTTCGGACAGAAAGATCCCCGTACGAAAATCAAAGCCTAGATAAACAGAACACAGAGCTCGTTTTAGCTCTCTTGGCAACAAGGATCTAAGGTCTTTGGAGAGGAATCAGGACGACCTACTAAGTAGATAGAGTCCTGGTTTGCGGGAGCGAAACCCGCCTAAGGCATTGCTAGTAACAGCTACGCCTGCAACATTTTGGTGCCTTACATTTTCGCTCTAATCGTTAAGATAGATTATTCTCTACTAGACAAGAGTCCTACGCGGACTCCGCCGCTAGTAGCACAGTCACGTTACCAAGTGTGGAGTTGGCGACCCACTTGGTTAGACGTTTACGGTAGCTTGCATATGCTACCGAATCTAGATCAAATTTGTGCACGAGTTAGAAATCTATTGGCAGAAGAGCTCCTACAGAGAGGTACGTAGAGCTGTTACAAGCACTACTCCCATAGACATGACAGAACCCACGAGCTCACGCAACCCAAACACAGATGAGATGAATACAGAAGGATTGGTCGATGCCACACCACAGACGGCAATGCTGCCCCCGCAAGTCAACCCTGTGCCGCCATCGGCGCCTACAGAACACCTTGCTTCGCTCTCTGCAACTCTTCGTGACTTACAAAATAAGTTCGAAGATATGCAGAGCAAGTATGATATGCAAGTATCAGAAGTGACGGCTTTGCGCCTCCGACTTGCTGAGTCCCAGAACACCGCACCTACGGTAGGAACGGTTACTGCTCCTGTTGCTGTACCAACCCAGAATTTAACACAGAATACTCATCACGCAAAGCTTAATGCCCCGCAGTTGAAGATAGATGCCGACCCAGAACGGTTCGCAAAAGTTTTTCGCGTCTACATAGAACACACGCCAGGCGTCGTCCCTTTTGCTGCACTGTGCACGGCGGTTCAAGACCATCCAGAAGCGTGCACGTGGACTTTGCAATATGGAGAAGAGCACAAGCAGCCAGAGAATCGGACCCTAGACAAGCTCCTCACGGCTTTCACAGAGCGCTTCGCGCCACAGGTGCGTACAAAGAAAGAAGAAACCGCACAGGATTTATTAGATGGTAAAGTCAAAATGGACGAAAAGAAAGGTCTTATGGAGTATATTGCGCGCTTCAGGGAGAAGATCCACCTGACCGGGCTCAAAGATGTGACCTATGTCCTGCCGCTATTTCGTAAAGGTTTAACTCCTGCCCTACAGAAAGCATGCAAAGCAAATTATCGTGGTTCGGAGTTTGAGAGTTTGGAGGATATCATTACGCATGCTATTGGCGAGAATAAGAAGCTGGATAACTCCAGTGAAACACAGAACTCTAAAGCCGTTTTGAATTATGCAGCTAACTTCAAACGCTTCAAACGCGCGCAGAACCAGTCCGCAACCTCAATTGAAAGAAAGTGTGATAATCACACAGAATTAATCAATAAAAATAAAAAAACAAATAATATTTTGTTTCATATATTAAAACAAAAAAGAAAAAAAGCTTGTTTTTTTGGTGGGAGCTGGCGGGAAGTTGTCAATCGCCGACCGACGCCATCCCAGACCGGAGCTGGACCTAGCAATAGTTCGCAACCACAGAATAACGCACAAGCTGCAAGATTTTCGGGACCTCCTCGGCCGGCTCCGGCCGCGCCGCAGAGACCTCAGAATGCCGCCAGGCCTCCCCGGAACCAGACCCAGAACCCGCAGCAGAAACGGAAGAGGCAAGACGTTCACTTGTCGAATCCAAATGGTGCTACAAATTATTTTGCGAACTATTTGGGTCGTTGCTTGACCCACAAAGAGTTTCACCAGCATCGTCGCAAAGGATTGTGTGGACGATGTGGTAAGATTGGCCACATAGGCGAGGATTGCACAGATTATCCTTATGTAGCTGGAGAAAGCACAGATGCTATGGCCGAATAGGAGATTGCCCAGCTGCCCTGTGACCAGCAGGCTGGGAGCGCATGGAAAAAGTGCAAGATTGAGACGTGCGAGAAGGGCATGTTTGACCTAGAATTGTTTGCTGTCATCCAAAGAACTATTGGCAAGAAGTTTACTTTAGATGTAGATGCCATGGATGATGGTAGCGACAGACTTTGTAAGCTGTTTACGTCGCCATCTTGCCCTTTCCTTGACTTTGATTGTTCCGGTCACCTTATTTGGCTGCATCCGCACCCAACAAAGATCTACAGCTATTTGCAGCACTACAGAAAATGCAAAGAATTCGACCCTAGCACTGCTGTGTGTGCAATCGTACCAGCAACAAAAGGGGAATTTCGTGGTTTGCTCAAAGGAATGACCTTGCTCATGACTTTACCAGTAGGATCAAAGATTTATAAAAGAATCCATGAAGGCTGTGAAGAGCCGCCGCCAATTCCAGAGCCACTAGAAGTTTGGTACGATGCTCCTCTTTCTGCCCAGAAACTAGAACCTAAATGCTTTATTGCAAATACAGAATACAGATTAGATTTGTTTGATGGACAACTTGGTGGAGCAAAAGTACGTATTCTTCCTGATACAGGTGCTACTCATTGCTTCATTTCCAAGGAGTTCATAGAAAAGAACGGTTTTAAACTAAAGCCAACAGTTTTCTCACCTGTTCTTTTAGCAGATAAAAGCAAAACTCAGATTTTGGGTGAATGCTGTGTGAGCCTTCGCATTGGACAATTCCGTACAGAAGTTCGTCTTTTGGCATTGCAGAATTTTACACCTGCTACAGATATAATTTTAGGCCAAAACTTTCTAAAGAAATTTCGCGCAGAAATCCGACCAGCTTTGGGTGAACTAGAACTGACCACCTTGTCGGGCAGAAACTTTGTACTGAGGTCCGCGCTCGCACCACCTAACGGACCACAGTTACAATACATAGAAAAACCTAGAATTCCATTGTTTGAGAAAGCTCCAGAATCAGCAAAGCTTGTTTCTGCAAAGCATGTTTTTCGTGACCTGCGCACTGAGGGATCACGATCTATGGTAGTCGTGGTGCGCGAAACGCCACCACCTGCGCAACTACAGCTTAATGCTTTGGAACTCCCTACAGAAGCCAAAGAAAATCCAGAGCTTTTGAAGATCCTATCAGAATTTGCAGATGTTTTCGAACCAGTTAAGGGATTGCCACCCGAAAGAGGTGTAACTCACGTTATTCCCTTAGAACCTGGTTCCCAACCTGTTTTCAGACCCCAGTTTCGCCTATCACAACTTGAATTGGCTGAGGTCGAAAAACAAGTCACAGATTTGCTACAGAAAGGCTTTATAAAACCATCCACTTCACCTTTTGGTGCCCCTGTCCTCTTTGTTGCAAAGAAGACAGGAGAACTCAGGATGTGCATAGATTACAGAGCTCTAAATAAACTCACAGTAAAGAACCGGTACCCTCTGCCCCGCATAGATGATACTTTGGACAAACTAGCCGGATCCAGTTTCTTTACAGCTCTAGACTTGGCCTCTGGATATCACCAACTCAGAATTAATCCCACAGACATCCCAAAGACTGCTTTTACAACGCCGTTAGGACATTTCGAATGGCTAGTCCTACCGTTCGGTTTGTCTAACGCTCCAGCGACGTTCCAAGCTGCCATGAATCGCGTTTTTGCACCTTACCTAAACAGATTCGTCACAGTCTACTTGGACGATATCCTAATTTTCTCAAAGAACGCCAAAGAACATGCTGTGCATCTCAGAATTGTTCTTGACTTGCTTCGAAAGAACAAGTATCAAGTAAAGATTTCTAAATGCGAATTTTGGCGACCTGAAGTCAAGTACTTGGGACACATCGTGAGCAAAGATGGTCTACGGATGGATCCAAAGAAAACCGAAGCCATACGAAATTGGCCAACACCCAAAGATATATCCGAACTCAGATCTTTTGTTGGTTTGGCAAATTATTTCCGCCGATTTATTCCCAATTTCAGTTCGGTTGTGGCTCCGCTGACTGACTTGTTCAACAAGTCGCAGGTGCCCAAAGAATGGCCCAGGCAAGCATTAAAAGCTTTTGCTGATATCAAAGAACGTTTGTCTACGGATGTACTCCTGCATTACCCTGATTTTGCAAAGCCTTTTGAGGTTGTGTCAGACGCCTCACTTAACGGTACGGGTGCTGTACTTCTTCAAGAAAACCGGCCCGTGGCTTTTGCTTCAAAGAAATTTTCTCCTGCCGAACGCAACTATGGTACGGGAGAACAAGAGTTGCTAGGTGTTATCAATGCCTTGCGAGAATGGCGATGCTACCTACAGAGTTCTATCCCTTTCACGTTGGTGACAGACCATCACCCCCTAACGTATCTAAAGACACAAGCTCAGCTGAGCCGCAGACAAGCCAGATGGGTAGAATTCTTGGAACAATTCAACTTCCAATGGCTTTACCGCCCTGGACGTTTGAATGTTGTTGCTGATGCACTATCCCGCCATCCCGCATTGCACAGTCTAATCCTGCTTAATGCTATCATGACTGGACAAATCCCGCAGAACACAGAATCCCTACTCGAACAGATCATAGAAGCTACATCTAAAGATGTTTGGTTTCAAAACCCCCAGAACACAGTAAATCTCAAATCGAATCCTCGTGGATTCTATGAGAAGGAGGAGGGAGAGAACACCTACTGCATTGTGGTCCCAAATGACCCCATGATAAAAAGAGAAATCATACACAGAAGCCATTCAGACCCCCTTGCAGGACATCCTGGAAGAGATCGCTGATGTTGAGGATTATATCTCTCAGTGCGATTCTTGCCAAAGAAATAAGTCTACTGGAGGTAAACCCCTTGGCCTAGCACAACCGCTACCAGTCCCTGAGATGCCCTGGCAGAGTGTTTCCATGGATTTCATTGTCGGACTACCGGTTACAAAGAAGGGTTTTAACTCTATTGCGGTTTTTGTGGATAGACTCACCAAGATGGTCCATGTACGGCCTTGCAAGAACTCCATAACCTCAGAACAGACCGCAGACTTATTCTTTGATGCCATTGTACGCCTCCACGGCATGCCACAGAATATTATCTCAGACCGAGATTCGAAATTCACAGGCAACTTCCTTACTGCGCTATTCAAGCGTGTAGGGGCTAAACAGAATCTCAGTACTGCGTTTCACCCACAAAGTGACGGACAGACAGAACGGATGAACCGTATCCTGGGTGACATGCTAAGACATTATGCAGATTATGACCCTAAGGAATGGGATCGTTATCTGGGCGCTGCGGAATTTGCAATGAACAACCTAAAGAACAGAATGACGAACCAGACTCCTTTCTTCCTCAACTATGGGTTTCACCCTCGAACCCCATTGCAGTTGGAAATTGGAGATGCAGTGCCTGCTGCTAAGAATTATGCAGAGACGTTTGCTGACAGATTAGACATGGCAAAACGTTGTTTGCAGGCTGCACAAGACAGAACCAAAGAAACTTTGGATAAGTCCAGGAAAGATATCCAATTTAAGCCTGGAGATTATGTCCTCTTGAGCACAAAGAACCTGGCTAAAGAACGTGGCACTAGAAAACTTATGCCTAGATGGATAGGACCTTTTCCTATTGAGGCTATGGTTAACCCCGTTGCTGCCAGACTCACACTCCCTGCAGAGTACAGATTCCATAACGTGTTTCACGTTTCCCTGCTAAGACCCTACAGATCAGACGGATCCCAGACCCCAATACCACCACAGCTGCAGTTTGATGATTCGAACCGGCCTGTGTGGGATGTTGAAAAGATTTTGGATCACGAGACTAAGAAACTTAGAAACCGTTCACTGCACCGTTTCCTTGTGAAATGGATGGGCTACGGACACGAGCACAACAGTTGGGTTGAAGAGAAAGATTTCTCTGATCACCAAACCATAGATGCTTACTGGTCCCAGCTTGGGCGCAGCGAGGACGCTAGCGCTTAAGAGAAGGGGAGCAGATGTTGTAGCGCCATATAGAAACTCTAGATAAAGAATTAAGATAAATATTATTATATTTATTGTATAAAGAATTATAAGACGTTAACTATAATACGTTAATGTTATTACAGAAACTCAGCACGTGGTTACTTTAGAATAAAGCTCTTTTGAACCACGAGTCTCGTTCGGACAGAAAGATCCCCGTACGAAAATCAAAGCCTAGATAAACAGAACACAGAGCTCGTTTTAGCTCTCTTGGCAACAAGGATCTAAGGTCTTTGGAGAGGAATCAGGACGACCTACTAAGTAGATAGAGTCCTGGTTTGCGGGAGCGAAACCCGCCTAAGGCATTGCTAGTAACAGCTACGCCTGCAACACTATCTATATCTTCAGCTCGCTATTTAAATTCCGCATTTTGCTGATGTTATTGCAACCCCTTTGACCAAACAGCTATTCAAGGACAACCAACGATTTTCGATGTATCCATTCCTCGCATCCATTTTGAACATGTCGCCACACATCCGTACACGCCTGGGCCCAAGCACCTTACTGTGCCTTGTACCGGGTGTATACAACAAGGGCGAGTCTGTCAACGTCGACTGCATCCTGGATATCTTCGTCGATGAGATGTTATTCCTGGACACGATTGGAGTCGATGTGTACGATGCCTTTAAGCAAGAATCCTTCATTTGCCATGCGCGGCTCGTTTTCTTCATGTCCGATTACCGTGGCCTCCAGAAGCTCACTAGACTGCCAGGTACACCAGCGGTTATGCCATGCCCAAGGTGCTGGTTGGCCGGCTATAAGTACAACGTACGTGGTAAGATGTTGTACCCCTCATATGGGTGCCGCCTGCCACCTGGGCATCATCTGCGGCAGAAAGCCATGAAGTTAAATCGTGGAAACCTGAGGGCCATGGACATGCCTGCACGCGAGCGATCCAATTTGGAGGTCATAACAGGTGCTCGTGCTCCAATGCCTGACACCATGTATGTGAATATATGCTTAATATACTCGATGATTCCACTGCAGATGGGTCTCGGTTGTACCGCCTGCAATACATCCGGCCATCCTTAACATTGTTTTTCGACGATATGCACGTGCTGGGTGGCATAATGAAGGACCTGCTGCGGGCGCTATTTGTATCAAACCCACGCAATAGTGCGGTATTGATGCAGTACGAGCGTGATGCCAATTCACGATTTCTGGATGGCAAGCCGCCCACCATTTTGAGTAAGGAGAGCATTGGGGGGCATAAGGATGATCTTAACTTAGGACACATGAATGCCATGTGACAAGACCACGCACATAGTAGGATTTTTGACATGCCGATGCATGCAGTGTAGTGACAAATAACATATTTAATGTGCAAGGGAACTGATGCGTACTATAGGATGCCAGTAGTGCCCGCATCCCCTTCACTACATGTGTGCGGGCCGATGTGGCTGGCTGATGATGTCGTTCCCATTCCTTGCTGGGCCGAAAGCTTCTACAATCACCCCGGAAAGCTGCTTATGGTGGCACGCTCGTGGGCCTTCCTTCAGCGTCTCTGCAGCGTGCTCTGTTGAGGGATTCCTTGCTTAGAAGGTTGGCTGAGGACAGACACATGGAGTACATGGGAGGTCGAGCCGTACGATTAACTCATGACGCACACACATGACACACACACGTACTCCTTCGGATTGTTGTTCCTAATAAACTGATGACATTGGGTGGATTCAGGCCCGGGAAACAGCATTGCGTATTTTTGCACAGATCTAGAGTTGGCGCTCGTAATATCTGCACTCAGAATGTCTGCAGGACATTGAGGGTCTTGAGAAGATCCTTGCACTGAAATGGATCTATCGGTTTCCTTGGGAAGGATGCTTACAGCATATGCTTTAGGGCAAGCCCTGGTTTCGGGCCTTTGTATTGCATCGGTTGCTTGATATTGGCTGGTTACATTATTGGTATTGAGGATCCGAGTTCATTTCCCTTGGGAAACGCTGTCCACAACGCTGATGGGAAGATTGCGCTATATATCGTATTGGAGCTGTACTACTTGCCTTGTGAAGACGCTTGATCCTAGGGGAAAAATACAAAAGTACGCATTGCTATATTTAACGGGCAAGCCCTGGTTTATTTCGGACCACCTTAACGCATTGCTTGGCATTTCTTACATTGCTTGCATTTATTGTTTGTTGCGGAATGAATCGTAAGTGTATATTATCGAGAACTTGTATTTCCTGACACCAAAATAATAATAATATTATTATCACAAAGCTATGCAGCAATTATAAGCATGAAATTTAAAAAAATTTTAACAGTAGGCACGGCAGGGCCATCTGATGTTCTTCGGCAGTAAAATTTATGAGTTTTCATCTGATACTAGCAGATTGCCTAGCAGGCCTATCCGGCTAGATAGGCTAGCAACTCACACCTAGCAGCATGTTAGCAGGTGCTTAGCAGGCCCCTATCATAGCTTAGCAGGCCTAGCAGGCAGTTGGCCCCCTAGCAGCCGGTGCTGATAGGGCCTTGATAGCCTATCAGCATCGATCGGCTGCTAGACTATCTGCTAGGGGGGTTCTCGCATAGGGGAGAAGAGAGGGAAAAGGGAGGGAGAAGGAAACGAGGGATGGCAGAAGGGGGATCCCAGGCGTGTTCTCCAAACTTTCCATTGCCTCAAAGGCAGCAACAACCTCCACCATCTCGTTCAAGTCCTTCAGAGGCCTGGGTAGATGGTGCTGTAAGTGTCTACAAATGGATGAAGTCACTTCACAAACGGCGCGTTGTCATGTAGTTTTGCTTCGCTGAGTTTGACGCATGAGGCCAGAGTAGTTACCAACAATTTATAGGAAGTACAGCGTAATGTACACCTGCTACCCTCCAATGCATAATCCTAGTGCATAATCTCACGCTGAAGGTCTACGGTGCACACATCAATCATAGCATACATATCATAAGGCAAATTTCCTTGCTGACATGCATGTAGTTCATATCTGCGTCCCTAATCGAGAAACCCCCTATCAGATAGGGGGTGCTAGGCTAGCAGAAAATGGCCTATCCGGGCATGTATCTGCTACCTAGCTTTGGGCTAGCAGGGAACCGGCTAGGTATCAGGGCCAGGCTAGCTGCTAGCCTATCCGATAACCCCTGGATATGTGTCTGCTAGGCTATCTGCTAGAGTACTAATAGCCCTCTGCTATATAGCTGCTAAGCCTGCGAGTTTTGTGTAAACATTCTCGATATTATAAATTTGCCCTACAGATAGATTTGCATTTCAGATATGTCCAGCTATGCAGCTGGATGGGGCCATCTCATACCTAATAAGTTGCCATAATGGATGGGCTGTTGACACATGATACAAAAGGATTACAGATTATATATATATCGTTAATTACGGCACCCATGAAATCGGCCATGCAAATTTTTATGAAACATGAATTCAGGTATGATTATTATCATTACGACAGCATTTAATATAAAAGGCATAACCCTAAGTAAGCCAATCGCACATTAAAAATTAGAAAGGATTGTCGTGATAAATGTTGTATGAATTATATACCGTTACATTCGTGGCTTCACCGTGGTTCTGCCGTGCACTTAGAAATAGGCAAGCTTGCAAGCGGCTAAGCAAATGATTGTACGGAGCCGAAACCATCTGGAACCACGAGTCAGCTAAGCGGCTTAGGAACAGGCCTAATCATTTGCTTAGCCGCATGCAAGCTTCACTAGGACTATATATGCATGCATCGGTGCGTAGCAGGGTACATTATTCGGTGTTTCAATGATTACTCTGCTGTCCTCATGCGTCAAACTCAGCGAGGCAAAACTACATGGCAATCCTTACAGCACCATGTACCTACCCGGGCCTCTGAGGGACTTGATAGAGATGGCGGAGGTTGTTGCAGCCTTTGAGGTGATGGGAAGTTTGGACAACACTCCCAGGATTTCCCTTCTCCTGTCCCTCCTTTCCATCTCCCTCCCTTCTCCCTCTCTTCTCCCTCCCTTCCATTTCCCCCCCATCTCCCTCCCTTGCTTCTCCACCCCTCAGTTCCTTCTCCCTCCTTGCCTGCTCCCTTCCTTCTCTATCCATCTATCCTCCCCCATCTCCCTCTTCACTCCCTCTCTACCCCTTTTTTATGTCCTTAATAACTCCTTTCACCTTTCCTCCTTCGTCTCTTCCTTCTCTCCCCTCCCTTTCCTTCCATCCCTTCTTTCTTCTCCCTATCCCTTGCTTCAAATCGACACATTAAGTCTTTTCCATAGGAACTTGGGAATGGTTCAATCAATGATAAGTTATATGCATCCGCTACAAAAGCTTCCTATACAAGGCTAACATTTATTAGGATGGATCGAATTCCTCATAGATTCCATTTTCTCTGGATGCGGCACACTGATCATTACCTGATAATTTGGTAACCTGGTAATTACCTGGTAAGTTCAAACCTACAATCCCATTTCGCCAAAACCCGGCAAAGCCAACCATACGCAAAACCTATCAGGCCAACATCTTCATCATCAGCTATAGTGCTCACGGAACACGCTTACAGCACCAACGAAGCATCAATGAAGGACGGAAGGAGCACATACAAGACACATGTCGCGTGTTCGTGCCATTCATCGCATTGCACTAACCACACAGCGTTCGCAAGTCAGCAGCATGCGTCCGGTGGTCACTTCACACTGTCTACTCATTCGTTGATATTCCGGGCCCCCGACTTAAACACCCCGTGCGCCACCTGTCTGCGGGGCTCCTGCTCCTGCTCCGGGTTCGCCCTTCTCTGTGGCACGGGTCAGGGCTGCGACTGCGGCTATCATGACGCCGTCTCCGCACCGGGCTGCAACTCCGGTTCCGCTCCCTGCCTTGCCCTCTGCCTCCCTCCCTGCCACCTTCCTTCGCATTATCTCGCCAGTCGCGCGTGGCGCCCTGGGCGCGACCGTCCCGTGGGTCACCACCACCACCAGCATCCCGCGCAGCAGCAGCAGCAGCGGCGGCTTCATCTCCGTAATTGTCATGGCGCCACCTTGAGGGCAATTTGAGATCCGCTCTGCTCTGCCCGCGTTTGTATAGATCACCAGAATTGAGGCGCCTCTTCTGCTGGCTTTTCGCACCACGGTCCGGGCTGGGGGTGTCATGGCGGTGCTGCTGCTGCTGGTGTTGATGTGGCGGGGGGCTGCCACTGGCGCTCCGGCGGCAGCGGTAATGCAGTTGGGGACTCGGACTGGGGCTGTCATGCCTTGCCCTTTTTGGAGGTAACCTTGGCTGCCGACCGAAATCGTCATCATTGACACCGCCATGACCCTGCCACCGCCTCGCCTCCTCCTCGCCTCCACCCTCCATCCGGCCCCTCCCGGCCATGGCGGACCGGCCCCTGTCGTACTCCCAATCGTATTCCCTGCCGTACTGCCCATGGCGCCAAGCCGCCGAACCTTGGCGCCCGTGCCCCATATCAGCAGCGATAGAAGGGCGATGGCTACCCTCCTCCGGGCGACGATGCCGTGGGCCATGGGACAGATCGTGCGGCGCATGTGCCTCATCGTGCGGGCCACGGCGGCCGCCGCAGCCGGGACGCTGGTGGTCCCGTAACTTATCATCTTGCTCCCTGCCGCTGCCTCCTTGCCTAAGGCCGCGGTCATTGTCTTCGTCACTGTCTTCGTCACTGTTGCTCCCGTCGCCGCTGGACGATGACGATCCTGAGGTAGAGGGACAATGACGATGCCTCTGACGCTCTGGCTCCCTTATTTCGGAATATCGGTGCAGAACGCTCTCCCTCATACACACACTCTCTCGATGTATATGTATATATATTATATTGGAATAAATAACCCGCGGAGAGGTTAAACAGAATACTGAACAGAAAGCATGAACGCATGGGGGGGAAGAGAGAAACTGAATACGAGTACATTTGACATGCGAAGCCAAAAATGTCCAACTCAGCGCTACAGATCCTGGCGGCCCCACCTTTGGCTTGTTGGACATTTGCACCTTCTCCATGTTCTTTCCGGCCTTTTCTTGCCGCCTTCTTGGCTCGTTTCGCTTCCTTCTTGGCCTATGGGTTCGCGGAGGGTTGGCATTGCTTACACATAACTTGCAACCGTCATAATAAATGTAATGTTATTACAACAATTGTTATTATAAATGCACTAATGATAATAGCAGTAACAGACTACTCACTGTAACTCCCGTTGTCCTCCTCGCGATCTGCGGCCCTTATTCCCCGTCCCCGTCCCCGTCCCCGTCCCCACACAGGCATGGTTATGCCACCCCATAACCCACCCACCTGCCTGCCCGCCTGCGAGCACCTTCCCTAGCGCAACCCACATTCCTGCCTTTCGCCTCTCTTCCCCTTTCATAAACCCGAGCCCCAAATCGACCAACCAGTCCGCAACAGCACCATGACTTATATAGTGAGCCACTCCTGTTACGTTTCCTATTCACCTTCTTCGCCTCCTTTTTTGCCTCCTTCTTCGCCCGTTTCTCCGCCCGCCGCAGCTCCTTCAGCTGCTCCGAACTCATTCCCGCGGCCAAGGCCAGAGCGGCTCCCGGCCTATACGCCCCCCGTGAAGCTGCCGTAGCTGTAGCTAGTGCGCCCGCTGGCTGCTGTTGCCGAGGTGGCGGCGGCGGCAGCTGCTGCCCGTGCGATACGCCAGGACCGCCAGACGCGTCCGCAGGACCCACACCGGGCAAAGTGGTGCGCACTGCCTCAGCGAGACCAGACCCCGTCCTGGAGAGAGGTAAATCTTGGTTCAGTCAGGGGGCGGGCCCGTATGCATAAACCAGGTATTAATGGATAAAAACCTAAGGATATGGGTATGTCAATTAAAAGATATGGGCTTATATCAGGTGTAGATATCGGGCCAAGGAACCAGGGCTTGCAGGTATGTGGACAAGGGATCGTGTGGTAGCTGATCCGGTGTCGAGTGGACTCTCTGCATAAAGGACTATTCCTGGCGTCCCTAAGCCCTTCCTCTCTCACAGTCCCTTCCCCTTCTTTCTCCTTTCACCCACCCTGCTACGTAGCCTAGCCCCTTTATCCGGTCCGCCTCCTGCGCTGCTGCCGCCGCGGCATCCGGTTGCTCCTGCTCTTCCTGCTTCCCATTTATCAGCTCGTCCAAGTCGTGTTTGTCAAGTTTGGGTGCAGGCTTGGCCACAGTCTTGGGCTTTAGGCCCATGGCCTGCGTAGACAGGGGCAGATGGGTAGCGGCACTGCATTCCTAGGAAGAACGTGCTTGGGCCCTTCGCAAGGCAGATGCAAATGTGTTTGTTCCTTTACCTCCATCATTAGCTCCTCTTCGCGCTTCTTAACGGCTTGAATTTCGTCCTGAATCGAATCTTGTGCGGACTTTTCGCGGGTGTACCAATATACATCCCGACCTGTACAGCATGGGATTCATACTTGACAATTTCTACACTTGGCGACTGCCTTTCACAGCACGGTAGATGCTTCAGTCCCGTATTAAGATAAGCTAAATCCAAAAAATGATGAGTCGAACACTTTCGCCAGCAGACAAACAACGCACCCTTCTGCCAGCGACCAGCAAGTGCCTTCACGGAATGACCTAGATAATATTCTCGATCTTTGTCCGCTTTGACATTATCCCAGGAGAACTGATCTCTCCCTCCTCGGGCTCCTGGCCGAGGGGGCCCGTTATAAAGGCTCATGAAGGTGCGGAGATGTTCCGGGCGCTTACGAAATATAGAACAAAAGCTATTGAAACCTTATTCACGCACAATCGTGGATAAAGTATCAGTTATGGCAGCAATATCGACTTGTACTGGTACTGTATATAGCGGCGCGTACTGTTAGTGTAATTATAATATATTTATAATAGCAAAGAAGATGCTTGTGTCCTTCTGGTAAAGCATCAAAAATGAAGTGTATGACCAAACAAATCTTGCTTTTAAGTGCAAGTAGGTCGGATGCCACTTGATACGTCGATCGTTCCGTCTTCGTACGGCAAGTGTACGACCGCCCTTCATTGCCTCAAGACCACCAGGCTGTAACAGTGCGCTGTCACCCTCCGCCACCTGACCATGACGACCAGTAGGCAATGCGCCACTCGCTTTCCAATTTTGTTGCCTTTCCTAAAAGCTCATATACACACGCAGCTGTTGCTTCCACCATGTCTCTCTATCTATCTTCATGACGATTGCGGCGCCTGATTATCTTGCCAAATGACGGATTAGCGTTCGTACATGCTTGGACATTCGTGCGTGAGTCCGCCATTCGCTGTAACTGTTGTCAGTACCCCTCCTATAAACCATACAGCTGGCCACTGTATTACCATTTGTTTTTGCAGGAACGATATATGGTTTTTCATTCTCTTGTGCGGAGCTCTTAATCCCCAAGATGATTATTCCCGCTAAGCTGGCCAGCGGCCACCGGCACCCCTTACATTGCCGTTTACCCAGCAAGCCGTCTGCCCACTTACATGCTACTAACTACTGCTACCACAACCCATTCATGCACGTTCTGCTGTTTATCTTACACCTATCCGTTGTTGGGCCTCACCACTTCCAGAGCTATTTCATGCCGGTGAATCAATGCAGTCCCTAATCGTCAGAATAAGTCTGATGCCGCTCATGTAATTTCCATCATGTGCGTGCTTATGTGCATTAACGTACCTTACCGACATTCCTCTTTACATGCTCATGCTGCCGTCATGTCAAAGTCCTTCTGCTTTGACGCCGTTCTTGCTCATATTTAAAACCTCAACCCCTACACGAAGGCCTGGCTGGGTGGTCAAAGGCAGAGGTCCTCAGATGCAGTCGAGGGAAAACACCAGGGGAGAGGCATGCAGGATTGCAGCACGCAATCAAGCCGCGGGAACTATAAAGTTTTCGTTGAGAGAGAGATGAGATGCTCTTCTTGGCCTTGTATAGATGAAGGCCAGAGTCCATTTACAGGCAAGTTGGAATCCATACCTATCCGTCAGAGCACTGCAGCAGCCGACGACGGCCATTGTGGATGGATTGCCGGATGGACTCAACGACGGCCACTTTACATCCTCAGGATATTGTAAGACAGCTGTTAAGTATATATTTGACAAGTTTGACGCGTGGATAGTTATGCATCCCGTGTTTGCACCGTTGCACGAGCACATTTCTTTTCTTTATCATAACATTGCCCAAATTGGCATTGTGGGCCATAATATAAACCTAAGACCGTCATTCCAGCAATCAACTTTGCTTCATTATCTACTTATGACGATACTGACATACAGGTGATGTGTGCGAGCCGTACGGAACACATTTATAGTTACCTGGTTTGGCGCCGGAGTTTTGCTGCAGTTACGGATGATAACATATCAATATAATATAATTGCGGACTAGTACAAGCAGAAGAACTTCTTTTTCCAAAAATACTTGCAGCGAATCTTGTCAATGGCGCTAGACACGCCCCCTCTTGCGGAGGTTATGGGGTTACTTGGCGATCCAAAACACCTGCAACGAGAAAAAGGCTTGCATGGATTGACAGATTTACTAAAAGGCGGATTAGGTAGGACCATCTTCAGCATGCCGGAAATGGCGCAAAAAGTTACTGCAGCTTTGTTTACCGCTCACTCAAAAATAGGCACTTGTTCGGTTATATACTACATGGTAGTACCTAACTAGCAACCTTCCCACAGGCGCCGAGGAGCAGATTGCCGTGGAGGCGGGCATTATGGAATTGCTGGGCCAGCAATCTTGGGAGAAAAAGCTTGGCGGACTCATGGCCGCAAAGGTAGCTCATAAACGATCTCTGATCGGCGTTTGGGCTTATTGTGACACGATAGCTTAGCTAGGAGAAGGGGGCCGGTTCCGGGAGCCACCCTCGCTGACAGGGAAGACGTGCAAGCAGTCAAGCAAGACTACAGACGGCGGCCTGGCTGCAACATGGATACGTTGTTGTGGTTAAAGAATAGTTACACATACTCCACATTTGTATTTGCGGCGCAGTCGTTAAAAACACAGGCAGGCGCACACCGGTCATGGAAGGTCACATGAGCATGTTTCACGACCGGCATGAGGCACACACGCACGGGTACGTCTGGAAGATATGTTGTAGATACTTATATTACGGAATGAAAGAATACGGCACCAAATATCGTCCTAAGTTGGTGTTTCTTTCCTGCTGCTGGTGCAACTGTTTTAGGCCATTGTGAACACTTCATGACGGCCCACACCTACCCAATTCCATACGCACAAATACACACACACACGCGCGCACGCGCACAAACACCGGCTTGGCGGATACTAATGCTTGAACACTTTTCCCCTCCCCTCTGAGGGGTTTCAGCTTCGCCTTTTCGGCCCTGTACCAAACCCCGTTCCCAAGACACAGACTCATACACACGCACCGACTCGTCTACTCTCCCAATACCTATTTCACAGTTTTCTCAGCTGTTTTCAAATCATCATCTCATCAAATACAAAATCTTAAATTCGATCTTGTCGCCGTCCTTATCCGTTTAGAGCCCTTTGCCCCGCTTCCCACAGGCCTATGTGGACCTGGCCCAACCTGACGAGCCCCTCCTGGAGCGGTTGCGACTGGCGGCCATGGGGTTACTGGAGGACGGGGAGGTGGGTAAAAAAAGGGCACATGTGTATGTATGTGTATAAGTGTATGGTGTATGTGCATTGCCAATTTGGGAGGGACACGGGACACAGCTTACCCAGTGTCACAGCAATTCTCCAGAGAGGGAGGGGGTAGGCGTGGGAAACTTATATCATGGCGCTTTGGCCCCTTCCTTTCGCGTCCATTCCGCACCGTCCCTTGGCCATCTCGGATTTTCGCGCTCACGGCGGACCCGGATCTCCCTCCCCTTCCCGCCCATCCTTTCCGCTCCGTTGCCGGCGTCTTCCTGGGGCCCCTATGCAGGTTCGGGTACGAATGGCTGTGGGAGACTGCCTCAAGGTGTGTATATGTGCGTGTCTTCTGTACGAGGTTGCTAGGAGAGGTATCAGGCGCTGTATTTAGTTCAGAGTCGAATAAGGCTTATAATTCGCAGTGGCAAGAAATTATGGGTTACCTGTCGTTATGTCCCGCCGGCGTATCCTTCCCTCTAGGTCGCTTGTTACCCCCCTTTCTCTCTCTCTCTTTCCCACTTTCTCTTCCTCGCCTTCCCCCGCTCCTCTGTTGTCATGTTGCATGCAGCCCCGAGCTGTTCTTCACGTTGAAAGAATACACTCCTGACATCCGTCACCCTCGTGCATGCCTCTCCCCTCCCCCTCAACATTCCAACAATCCATCCTCAACATCGCACGCCGTCTAGCTAGCAGGGCGCGACATTTTACATGTCAGATTCCACGTCTCATCTCATTGCACTTGCATTCGTATTCTCGTGCCGCAAACCCCACCACCCACAAGTACCCGGGTTCGTTGTGTTTCATAGTCCCCACCTTCCAAACATTACAGCTCTGGGCTTAAGCTTCAATAAATTCGTCGTTTCACCCTTCCCTCCTCCATTCCCCCCTCTCCTGGGCTCCAGCTGAAGCAGTCGTCTCTAAAACCCTAACCCCTTCCCAACACCTCCCTTTTAACGCCTCCTTCCCAACACCTCAACCCGCGCTAAACAGTCCTTGACACGGCGCCAAGGAATAGCGGTAGTGGAGGCGTGTCTCCCCGAGGTGCTCGACAGCATCAGCAGGAACTTCGTGAGTTGGAGTGGAGAGGGTGCGGGTGAGGGGAGCGGGTGGAAGACGTATATTACCATAATGTGATTTTCTTGTCGTAAGTTGACTACCTGCAGCTGAAGGCCAGAGTTGTTTGAGGCTTTCCTCTTCTTCCTCCTACTCCCTCCTTCTCTCCCTCCTTCTCTCACTGTCCTTTTTCGATCACAGGACCGTTCAGAAGAACCCGATGATGAAGCGGCGGAGGGACCTGACGGACAGCGACTACGAACAGCCCCCATGGAGGACTTCGCCACAGAGTCTCCAGCGCAGCCAGGATCTCCCGTGGAGCGGCCCTCCTCGCCTCTGATGGAAGCAGTGGCAGCGGAAGCCAAAGCGGCGGCGGCGGCGGAACCCTCCCCTGGCGCGGAAGGGACGCTTAGATGTGAGGTGCAGGCGGCGGCAGTGGCAGCAGCGGAAAATGGCGGCAGTAGCGGTGCGCGGGACAAGGAGCTGGCAAGCAGTCAGGCGGCTTCAGGCAACAGCAACGGCGGCAGTCTCGTCAGGATGCTGCTCCAGGTATGATGATGGAAGGTGTGTATATATGTGTGTATGTGCGTATAAATACGAACTGAGCTGTGAGGAGTATGTGACCAGTTAGGTACGGCAATGTCGTCACGGAGTGAAGGAATGAGGAGGGTGTTGTCAGGGGGGAAGGCGCGAAGTTGGAGAAGCCGTTATCGTTTCCCGGAAAAGCCTTTTTGTACTTTCCACTTTAAGGTCTGTTTCCCCTTTCTCCCGTGCATGGGGGGCTTTCCCGTATGACCCGGGGGTCTCCGCTGTGGTCTTCCCGCAGAGTACCTACCGTAAGGTCCGTCCTGGTCGGGGGGAGATGCGCCATGGGACTGAGGGCTGGAAGTGTCTGGAAACCAGCATGAAGGCCCTTCAGGCGCTGGTGGAGGGGTGTGGACCCGTCATAGGGCCCCTTTTGGACGAGCCACTCAGGGAGCTGTTGTACAAGGCGCTGCATCATCCTAACCGGTGAGCGATGCGTGTCGTGGGCACACTGCCACACCCAGTTGTGAGTCCATCACGGCGATCGCGATTAGTAGTTTTGCCCCTCAAGTCGTACCAAGTCTCGTCTATTTGCTTTCCCCGCGCGCATCTCAGTCTCCCGCCCACCGCGCCTCAGGTTCGTCCGCGAGACTGGTCACTTGACGATGTGCACTGTGTGTGCGGCGCTGCGGGGCCCCCGGCTGAGGGCCATTGCGGGTCAGGTGGCGGAGCGGCTGGCGGACGGAATGGGGGACAACTGGAGCCAGGTGAGAGGGGTTGAGGGAGGGGCCCGGGGTGGTGGTGGAGCGGGTTGCGGTGGTGCGCGGTGCTGGGACGCCCAATCCTCCCGGCAGTATCTTCTAAGGGGGCAGAACAGTGCACGAAGAGTTTTAAAAAGATATGGATGCCTAATTATTTAATAGATATCATTCTCTATCTAGATATATCGACGGATGGAGACGCCGATATAGATATAGATAAATGTGGATATGCATATATACGTATGTGTTACATAGAAATATATAATATATGTATTATATATGTATAATATATTGAAAGAATTGAACAGATTCCTTCCCCCGACGCCCTCACCTCAGGTCCGTTATGCAGCCTGTGTGTCCACCCGGTCCCTCCTGGAGTGGCTGGAGGAGGGGGAGGAGCGAGAGGCGCTGATGCCGGTACTGCTACCCCCCATGTGCCTAAACAGGTACGGTACGACGCTACAACGCCTCCTGTACGATATGGCACGGTCGTACTTTCCTAATTCCATCGGACCTTTCACCTCTTGGATGAAACCCCTTTTCCTTCTCCTGTCTTTTCGCGCTCACAGGTTATTGGTGCCATAGCGTGCATGCCCTTCTTTAGGCTCCCATCCCCCCTTTGGGGTTTCTGTGCCCCATGGGTCCGTTGGCTGTCGTATTTATCAGATTTATACATTGCTCCCTTCCCTGAGTTGGGCAAAAAGGTATTACGTGGCCGAGGGCGTCCGGTTGTACGCCCAGGAGACATGGCTGCGGGTGATGGGAGATGGGGGCAGGGCGGCGGTGGCGCGGCACATAGGGCCCGTGGTCACGCACTACACGTTGCAGGCCCGAGCCAACAATCACGCGGTTCGGGAGGCGGCGTGTGCGTGTATTGCGGAGCTGATGGAGAAGGTGAGGAAGAAGGACGGGGGGAGGGGACAAGAAATGTATGAAGCATATGGGGAAAAAGGTGAGAGGCATTTAGATGGGGATTTAATATTATGGATAATGGATATGCCATGCTTCATATGCTCAAGGATATGAAGAAGGTTTGGCGTTTAGTGACGTTGGGCTTTGGGTCAGTTGGAGGACGCAACGGGAAGGGAAAAGGGAGATGATGACAATAGAAATATGCATGAGGGGGAAAGATACCAGCAGCTGCGGGAGCTGATATGCGAGTGTTAGGGAGTGCTAGGGAGGAGGGGCGTGTCTGCGGACCGAACCAACGCCCCGGATATTCGTAATCCTCTGTGTTTCCAGGTTCTTATTCTCCGCGTTTGCGCAGTTTTCGTACGTGATTCTAACTCCACACCTTCCTCCTGCAGGTGGACCGTACGGCGGTGGGGCCCCATGTGCCTGCGCTGTTCCGCTCCCTCGTGGTGTGTTTTAAAGACATGAGCTGGCCTGTACGGGACGCGGCATGCATCGCGGCGGGAAGGTGGGGCATGACACCTCGCATCCGGGGACATTTGGGTTTGGGCAGGGGGGCTTTGGGTGTTGGGAGGTTGGGAGAGACTGCGCTGTGTGTTTCGAAGGGACAAGGGGAAGCGGGTACTGGAACTTGTGTCCTGCTGACCGGTAAGGTACCCGCTCTGTCCATTTCCGTACGATTTCCTCCGACTCGCGCTGCTGCCGTTATGCTCGCACCGATCTCGTCAGTCACGGAAGCCGTGCCGCCCCCACTTACCCCCCCTGTCACTCCCGCCTGTCACTAACCACTTCCTGCGGCCGCCACTAACCCCCGCCACTAACCCCCGCCCCGCTAACCCCAGGGCCGTGTTGGCATACCCGGAGGAGATGCGCCCTCTTGCCGGGGAGATGCTGGGCCTGTGGCTGGCGCACCTGGCGGAGAACATACCCACCGTCAGAGCCAACAGCGCAGTCGCGCTGGCCAAGGTGGGTGTACAGCAGACTATACGAATGGATCTACAGCAGATCTGTGACAGATCTGAACATGGGACTTTGCCAACTCCCCCTGCGAGAACCCCCAAACCCTACAATTCGCAGAAGGGCCACCACACTTTAAACCACAACTCAAATTTACAACAAATCTTTTCACTATTAGTTCCATTTAATTGCATTGCTAACTATAATAATTTATTGCCGTACATATGGTCTGTCCGGACACACAGGCGCTCCGTGCGTACGGTGACGAGGTCCTGCCCGCGCTTTTGGCCGCCCTGGATGACATGCTTCTACGCGCCCGGGAGCAGCTGGCTGAGAGCACCAAGTACTCGGGGCTGAGCAACGAGACGAAGTTCGGAGTGGCGGCGAGGAAGGCTCGGGATAACGACCCACAGGTGTGTATGTGTGTGTGTGTATGTTTAAGATCAGAGTTGCCCAGTCCTAAGCGTGTTGATCCCGCCCCGTTGCGCGCCTGTGGATGCGTGTCCCTGTGCCTGTCCCTGTACCCGACTGTTGTTGCTCACATACGCACATACTCACACACACATACACACACACCTCCTTCCCCCCTGGTGGTGTTCCTCAGGTTCACTCGGATCAAGAGATGTTCAGCTGCGGCTCCCTGATGGCCCGCTTCTCCACCTCGTACCTCATTAGGAGCGACGGCTGCATGGACCACGGATTCAGCAGGGACAAGGAACCGTGGGAGGTGTCGGACGGTGCGGTGCATTTGCTGAGGGAGGTGGCGGTTGTACGGCCGCAGGCGATCACAGAAAAACACTTCGAAGGTGACGGGGATGAGGGGGGAAGGGGAGTTTTAGAGCATGAAGGAGCTCAGCCCTGTACGTTGTTTATACTTGTGCAAATTCTTTTGTGAACGTGTGTGTGAACTGTGAAGACACCATCTTGAGGTCGTACGTACATCGTGTTCTGCCTTCTGGGTGGGGGGTTGGGGTATTGGGTTAGAAAGGTCGCGAGGGTGGGGGGGGGCCTGATGGCACGTAACTGCTACCGATTGAGGGGGAGGGGCCGGCCCCACTCTTCGCGACTTTTGCCTTTTCCCGCCAAGTAACTATTTCCCGTACAGGTATATTGCCCTCAGCTGCTTTTCACTCTCCTATGTCCCCATCTCCCCATCTCCATTCTCATCCTAATATGTAAAGGATGTTGCGAGAAACGAACCCTTCTAATGCAGAATCCTATCCCCACCCCTCCCCAACTGCCCAACCGCCAATCGCCAACTTCCCTTCATATAGCGCTTGTGGAGCTGGGCAGCTTGAGCACATTCCAACACGCATACAACCTGCACGAAACCGTGTGGCGGTCGCTAAGGGCCATCGGAGAGGCAGTCGGTGAGTGAGGACTAGCTGTCGCCATAACAGCGGTTCTCGACCGCTCACTTTGCCACAGTATCCGTTCTCTCTCCCGTGGCTGTTCCCCCTGTTTCCCCTGTTCCCCGTATCACTGTGTGTTTTTCCCGCGCCTCTATTATCCTACTTAGGCAAACCCCGTTTCAAGCGGCACTTGCGGCAGTTGCTGGTGCCCCTCCTCGCGGACTGCCGCTGCGGTCATCAGCTTGCTGAGGCGGCGGCGCAGCTGTGTGTGGAGCAGCTGAGGGCGTGGGTGGGGCCGGGCATATTTGCAGGCAGGTTGGGTTGCCTCCGGGGTGGAGACTGGACACTGGAGAGGGAGGTTTCCTGGTCCATTTCCTTCGAATATATCAAAGCTTGTTTTAAAACTTTGTATAAAAAATAAAAATTAATTAATTAATTAATTAATTAATTCCCAATAATGCTAGGAAAACGTTCGCTTGGTTAAGATCAGCTTAAGGGAGGGGGGAAAGGAAAGGAGCTGGTGGACTCGCGCCTTTTCAGGATGTTGATTTACAACGTGCAGGGCGCACGCACTTGCGGCCAACTTCCTCATCGGGTCTCAGTAAGATCACATATGACGAGACTGCGTCAGGTTCAGATCAGTATAAGTCCCACATAAGTCCCATTTAGCCGCTAAGCCCCGCTACTGGTCTGGTCTCCCTCGGTCTACGACAGCTGTTGTGGTGGTTTTCGTCTCGTCTCTGGTTCGGTTGTTTTTTGCATTGTACGTCATAGGGCCCGCGTTTTTTTCGCACTATCATTCCTCGCACCTCATTTTGTTCATCGACATTTCCCCGCTGATGACCACCCGTGTCGCCAATCCTCAGGATACCTGCCGGAGGGAATGGATGCGTCCCTGATGGGGAATCAGGCTGCTGGGCAGCCGGGCGGTGGTGGCGGCTTGGGGGTCCCTATGAGGCGACCGCCCGTTTTGGGTGGCCTGTTAGGGGCGTTCGCTGCTCCAGGGGTGGGACCGGCACCCGTTGGGACAGCGACAACCCAGGGTGCTGTGACTTCCGCATGCGCTCAGGGGGCCCTATGAAATAAACTTATTGTCCACATATTTTGAACAGTCTTTGCTGCAGGATATCTCGGTTATTTTGTCGGCAGGAAAAGGCTGGGCGGTTTGGCGGTTATTTAGCGCTTATTGCCGTATTCAGATGGTAGCGAATGGGAAGAGCGGGGTATATCATCTCAGGGCATCAATTTAACTATCGTATGGTTGTATATTTGCACTTGTCAGCTGCAGAAATCTGTAGTTCCTTGCCTTCGGTAGATAGGGAGGTGGTTTGGTGGTTAGAGGAGGGCGGTTTGTGCCATATGCGTTCGTTTTTGCGATGTCATGCAGGTTTTGAGGACCTGCCAGCCGCTGTCACTTGACCAGATTAGGCTGGGGTAGCAACGCGATCATGAAGGATACATGATAATTACGAGAGGAAATGTCTTCCTGTTCTCATGCTATTCTAGTATGCTGCGACTGTAGTGTTTGAAGTCTCCGTGAAAGACCCGACGGGCCCGTGACAGCGCATCTTGCACGACTACAGTTATGACATCTGTTCATTGCTCGTGTACATATTTGCCTCGAATCATATGAAAACGCTAAGACCTGTGTCGCGGGATGCAAATCCTGGTGGCCTAGCAGTTGCACTAATCTTTTTGTGTCTTCTTGCCTTGGTAATATGTTTTCGACAATTGCGAAGCAATAATGAAACTGCGGCGACTGTCAGCACACATAGTGAAGGGCTCTTGCACCCATTACAGCCTACTTTGGTAATCTACATCCTCAGCTTCGCGGATGCAGCATACATAGAAAATTTTTATTTCTTCTTCCTTGAGGTTAGTGGTATACATGGCTATGATGAGCCCTGATGAAAATTGAATAACGGCGTCGGCATCCCTTTCCCCCGCTTAGGCCATCTTACGCGATACAACGGCCCGGTACGAGGTCCTGGTTCCCAAAGTTCACGGACAGGTAGGATGTCATCTTCATCTAGAACGTAGAATGGTTTACCTCACTTGTGTGAAAGGGGTGATAGTGGAAGTAGCCATGCTTGTATATATCAAAGCATAGCACGAAGAGCTGCAATTGCGAGATGGGCTTATCCTTGGAGTGTGTGTATGGCGGGAGTTGGACCGACAGCACGCCAATTACAGCCGTATCGCCGTACACGCAACCGTGCATGACCACCGGAATAATTCCTATCCCGGACATGCACAGAAGAATTCAATACCGGAACGAACGTGTATATAACACATTATCGGAATTGCCCTCATGAATATGGACTACAGAGCTATAATCCATTCCTTTGGCTGACAACCCTTCTTCCCCTTCGCCTTCCTTTTCCACCCTGGCATAAACATCCCCTGCCTCTTCTTCCCTATAATCGTACAAACACAGCCACGAAATTCAGAATAACACAAGCAGAATATTCCCTTGCTCTGTTGTTCAGGATGTCCTCCTTCCAGACCTACCTCCCCACGCGAATTACGTCGAACACGACCGGGGCTGTCGGGGCCTCAGCTTGATTCGTTGGCACCTCGAAAACCGGCGCCAGGAAGATGCCCGAACGAATATGTACGAGCGTATTGTACTGGTCAGCTCTGCTGTCCGTGGCCCCTTCATACCCCCGGGTCTACGAGTTAAGTGACGAACGAAACGTTGGTCACCTTCTCCCTGCTGGTCTCCTTAACGCGCTGTCATACTGCACTGTACCGCTCTGTACTGCACTGCATTGTACTGTACTGCTTTGTACTGCATTGTGCCGCCATTCACAATATGACGACGTCTGAAGCCTGAACATAAGCCCGGAGTTGAAGCCTGAAGACGTATGCTATGCATTTTGTGGTTGATTTATGTAAACGCAGAACGCTGTCACGTGGCACGTCGCTTTGGGTTTGGGTCTGGGGAACGGGGCAGGGCTGGCCGGCGGTGTCGTCAGTTGTGCTCAACCCCTGGAGCGATGGGAACTAGAGGGTTTGGAACCGCCCCTGGAGCCCTTCCTGGAGTTTACTGCCCTGGCAGCTTCATCGGTGGGTCGGCGAGCGCGGGATGAATGCGGGACGGGGACGGGGACGGGGACGGGGACGGGGACGGGGACGGGGACGGGGACGGGGACGGGGACGGGGACGGGGACGGGGACGGGGACGGGGACGGGGACGGGGACGGGGACGGGGACGGGGACGGGGACGGGGACGGGGACGGGGACGGGGACGGGGACGGGGACGGGGACGGGGGGCTGCTGCAACAGGCAGGTGGTTGCTGCGTGGGGCCTGCAACGAGTCATTGTGGGCTTCCGGACTCCTCCGTCCCCGCTCTCGTCCATGGCCCCAACCATCCAGGCCGCCATCCAGCAGCTGCTGCAGCTCCCGACCGAGCAGCTGAGGGAGTGCCCGGAGTGGGCAGCAGCTCCAGGAGGGCCTAACGGTACGGTTGATACAGCTGCCGTACTGGCAATGGAAGGTCTGACAGCGGCGGAGGCGGAGGCCATGACGGCACTTCGCTCCTGGAGCGCTGCCGTACTGAACGCCGGGATGGGGCTGTCATCTTTGGCCATTCGGCAGCAGGGGGTGGATTGGTCAGACAGCCGGACTTGGACCTGCAACGGGGGGTAAGATGTAACCAACTAATTAACCAACTACGAGACTATTATTTATACTTCGGTCCTCTCGCTCGCTATCAACCGCGGAGCATTATTACTGCTTGCTAGAAGCAGATTACGTACATATTATTATTATTATTATTATTATTATTATTACATTTATCAATATCATCAAATTTATATTATTAGAATTTATTCTTGTAATATTTTACATTTCGTTTGGTTATTGCTACTACAATGTACATAGCATTGCAGTGTCAACCACCTGGTGGTGCGGTGCCTGGTGCCACAGTCTCTCTCCACTCCTGGAGCGGGCCAACGACGGCTTATCGCTGATGCCGTACGAGGCCATGTTTCTGCCCATCAGCGAGTACGACGATGTGGACATGCCGTACGGTGCCGCATTCGAGTTCGCACGGACCTACTCGGAGTGGATGATGGTGGGTGGGTCTCTCTCTCTATCTATCTATCTATATATCCCTCTTTCTCTCTCTTTCTCTCTCTTTCTCTCTCTCAGGGCGTGCCCCTTGCGATGTGTGTGTCTTGGATGCGATACCAAAGTCCCCTCCAACCCCCACCTCAACCCCCACCTCAACCCCAAACTCAACCCAACCAGGCGGCTGCGCGAGCAGCGGAAGATTCGGACCCAGACCAGAACCTGGATGGTCCATCTCACCTGACCTTGGCGGCTCGCAACCGCTACCATGAGCTGAGCAACGAGTACAAGCTGGCGGGTGTATTGGTAGCGGTAGCTCAGGGGGAGGACTGCTTCGATGCGGAGTACTTCTTGCAGGTAGGGTGAGGAGGGGCGGGCAATCGGGGGGCAGGGCTGTTGAGAATGATGAGCGACATACGCAGACATACACACCTTCAGGGAAATGAGAAAGAAGTAATTTGCACGGCAAAGGGGGGCCGCGGGGCGCTTTCCTTTCTAACAATGGCACGCGTGTGGGGGGTAGACGAAGAGCCTGGGTCTTCTGACACAGCGCGTATCGTGGAGTGTATTATTAGCGGCTATTGACAGCTGCATCCGAAAGCCGCCCTTTATACCCACCTGGTCAAGCATGCCGATAACATCTCCAATGACCCTTTTTGATTTCCTGACAAATGCTGACCATTTCATGCCCGGATGGAGTTGGATCAGGCCAGGGAAGCAAACGACTTATGGGCCTTACCCTGGTCGTGTACCCGCGCTTGCGGATATGCTTCCTCCCACCGGACCCCCAGGGGCTCCCTGCCCTCTGTCTACTCTTAACTACTCTGCTCTCAAGCTGCCCCCACTCCCCCGCCCCGCCACCTCACATCCTATCCGCCAGGCCAACCCCGACGTGACGGGGGTGAGCCACCACGACGCCTGGAAGTTCTTCGTCTTCTTTGCGCAGTTCCAGCCGCGACCCTTCCGCCTCAAGTGCGGGGTGGATTGGAGCAAGTTCGGGTTGCGGGGCTCGGGAAAGTTTAGGAAGAGAGGGGGCGGTAGTGGCAGTGGTAGGGGTAACAGCAGCAGCAGACGTCGGACATCTGGACCACCACCATCACCATCACCACCACCACCGCCGCCGCCGCAGCAGCAGCAGCAGCAGCAGCCTCGTCGGTAATAATTACCCGAATGAAGCATAAAGAGGGTACTATGGGTTGAAAATGAAAGGTGTACGTGTGTCTATGTGTGTCTGTGTGTCTGTGTGTGGGGGGGGGATGGCGGTTGGGGGTGAGTGAGGGAGATGTTAGGCTCAGGATTAGAAGCTGTCATCGCGCGAGCTATTCACCCGCGTACCCTGTTGACGGAAAGGCCACCTCCCTTTCTTCATTCTTCGCCCCCTCACCCTCCTCACTTCCCCGCCCCCCTCCATAACCCGAAGCCTAACCGTCCTGCATTCTGGTGGGGTAGTAGTATGATGTAAGATGTGCTGAGGCTGAGACATGGGCGGCCATCTAGGGTTCTAAGCCAAGACTGACTCATTGGTGTGGGAAGGTTGTTGTTTGTGATGCTGTTAACTCTAACCGTCAGTCCCAGCATGAGTTCGTCACTTAAATTGTCCATAGGTGGGGTGAATTATTCCGGATGGTGGTTCCGGATTCTCTTGTGGATGATATTGCGGCTTACCCCGGGTGCGGAGCTTTAAGCGGGTGTATTGAGTGGTGTGCATGAAGGTGTATGTGTGTGTATGTATGTATATGTATACGTGTGGTCGTGCCCGGGATGTAAATTACCAATGCCTTGTTCCTTTAGTTTGAATCCGTCGAGCTTATTCCGCCAAGTAGTTTTCCTTGCACTCAATCATACCATCTGCTTTATTCGTGTTCACCGGACATGTGCGTTCATTTGGTCCTTGGTTTCAGTCTCCTCATATTCCTGAACGGGATTCGCATGTGAGCGAGTTCACACGGCATCCCGGTGGTTACCTTCACCATCTGTGTAAGCGTACATGACGCAAGGCCGCATGCAGCTGCCGGTGAAGTAGAAGTGGGGCGCTGATAACCGCATATGAAGATGGGTGCGGTGTGTTCAAGGGGCCCTGCTAGGGATAACGCCCTGCGGCTGTTCCCCAGTCCTAAGTTTCAGAACTGGACTGAATTTGTAGCTCGTATTGGTTCACGACCTCTCACCATTTATTGTGACCCACGGGTCGATTAAGCCTCGGAAACCACCAGCTGGGAAGTTGGGAGAAGGGCGAGGACATGAGGAGAACGGCGGCTATGCCAACAGCTCGGTGTGAGTATGCAGATAAATCGCCCATTAAGCCGCGAGCAACAGCGCCTCGGCGTGCTGTACGAAGGGAAAGGCTACGTACATGTGCGTGGTTGTAATACCTTTCACCCTCCCGATGTTCCACATAGTCTGGTTTCCGTTCCCAGGATCATATCCCAGGAAACATCTTTTTTGCCTTCAACACCTCTCATGCACACAAACACGTCAAATTGTTACCGTAACTCAGTTGTGCATCCCGTACATTGACATACGCCATAATGCAAACTTCCTTTCCAAGCAACCCAGCCTGCAACAACCCTCCAATCCCCCTTCCTTCTATGCGAGGTGGGAAGTGATGATGATGATGATTGTGCTGATGGTGGCTCACACTGACACCTTCCCACCAACCTTTCATGTAACCAACCAGCCCGGAACTTACCCCACCTCGCAGCTCTAAGCGATCCACCAAGAACACCCTTTCCCCCTCCCCGCTCCCCCGGCGACCGTGGCAGGTCTCTCCCATTCGTCTTGCCTTTCGCATCCAACTTCCCAGACGGAAGTTAGCCGTGTCCCTGCGACCCGATTCGGCTATTCCTAACCGAACTGAACCGCAGACGGTTGCCTATCGCCTCTGCGACCCAAGCTGCCAAACCTGCACCGCATGCAAATCAAATGTGATCCGTTGACGTCCCTCCAGCTGCCCACATACACACACCCGTTCTGTAGTATCCAACCAACACACCACCGGCACCACATATACCATAAACTAAGATCGCGCATGAAATACCCAAGTGACCCCAGAGACATCACCAACAACGACCGCAATACACGGCAAACGGTCCACCCCTTTCTTATCCCTTCTCATCTTCTCAGAGATGACGACAAGTTCTTGACTTCATGTCAGCCCTCTGGTTACCTTCCTCGCAAAGAGCACGGCTCCAAACCTCACTCCAAACACACATATACACAAACACACCCGCATACACCGTGGCGGTGCAGCACCCACGGGATCAGTCAGGATGCCCCGAAACCAACCTTTGTTGTGATGCGGCAGCCAAGGGCAAGCGCATATCCCCCCTCGAGCTGATGCTGATACCCAGACTGCGACAGAGCTCTAAATGCACACCGCCCTTCGCACCCTCCGGAGTACCCTGTTTGTTGTTCTTCTTCGATTTCCAACTCTCCTTTCTCGAGCCCTTCACTCGCCTCATTCGCAGCCCTTCGTGCCAACCCACTGGAGTCCCAAACACAGCCCCCTTTAGCTGCGTCTCCTCTTCTCACCTCCCTCTTTCCAATGTACATAAGCCGAAGCCATCCCTCAGGTCCTCTGGTCTCCATACATTTCCCCCTTCAATACATCCAACACCTGCACCCAAACAACCGGTGAGCCCGCACCACCACCTCTCGCTCACCAGTTGCACAGCGTTCAGCCCTCTGCACCAGCACCAGCACCACCGCCATCACAAATTTCTCACACCAGCTGTACCGCAGCAATGCCCGGGATCTTCTCCCTCAGCTTCTGAGTGACGGCTACGCGCACCGTCATTACATTCGCGGCTGGGCCCGTAATGCGAACCTTCACGATGACTCCATCGATATTTACGAGCTCTAGCGTGCCGCCGCCCGTCCCCACGAGGTAAGGACGTATTTCGTTAAGGACAGTCTCAACGTTCTCCGCGTTCAGCTCCAGGCCGAGGCTCTCTTCCGTTACCTGCTCGACGTCCAAAATCTCCTGCGCGTCCCATTCGGAAGAAAGGCCACCGGTAGAGTGTGTTCGGAGGGGACCGTATAGAGATAAGCTTAAGGATAACCAGGACAGAGGAAAGGATGAAATAAAAAAACATTGTGCATGTCCATGTGTGGGGGGGGGGCCCGGGGGGGCCACAATTTGCAAGACAAATTCGACAGAGGCGTGAAAAGTTTCACAAGGGGGTTGGGGTTCTTTGGACACTTCTACTTCCAAGAAACAAGCTGTTTAAAGTAGATTTTGATTACCCAAATATGTAGTTATATGTACATCAGAGCTTTAGCGCACGTGCGAAACGCACATGCCGACACCGATACCAAGTAAAACTTTTCCTTCACCGCTTAGCCCGTTCCTAATGGGATGTGAAAAACCATGCAAATTACGAACCGGAATTTTCTCCATCAACCGGCGCTTAATACCCATAGTCATTGTGGTCATTGAACTAGGGCAGGAGCCGCACGCTCCCTGCAGCTTCAGCTTGACGACCAAACCATCGATTTCAATAAACTCCACGTTTCCTCCGTCGGCCATCAAGTAAGGACGGACCTGCGAAAGCACGTTTTGTGCTGGAAGTCCGAAGCTGGAACCATCAACGCCGTTAAACACCACCTACCTCGTCGAGAACCAATTCAACGTTCTCGGGAGTCAATTCCATCATTTCGGTTTGCTCTTGCTGTGCCGCATATGCCACGGCCGAAGACCGGCGCAGCGCGGGGCCGCCTTGACGTGTGACAGCCCCAAACGAACGTATCGGAATCAAAACCAGGATCTGGCGAGCATGGCAAGTGTTACTGTTAATTGGGCGGGGGGCAATCTGGCTCGCACATCGTGGGCTCGCGCTTGCGCCCGTGTGATTACGCAGCAAGGCCGAGGCCATTTTGTGGACGGCCAGTGATGTTTGTAGAATGTATGTTGAGGAATAAAACTGTAGTTTTGGATTAAAATGGCAGATCAAATGCCTGTAACGTCGATGAGAACAAACCACCAATGAACGACGACGGAATTGAATGGAACCCTGGATGCAGGGTTTGGCCATGCACTTTATGCAAGCCTAATAACATTTCATTATCAACACAAATACTTTAACGTCTGATATAATTTACCGATTTTAAGTTCTCGCAAACCGAGCTTAAACTTTTAACCGAAACGGAATTCTTGTATTATTTATTACAAGCGCATCAACCATTATTTCCCTTAAAAATGAGGGGAGTCCTTAAACGGAACGGAATGTCCCACGCACCATCAAGAACAAACGTATCAGCCGCCGCGCAGCGCCTTGCTCAACCTTTTGTATTCCCCCCGCAACATATGCAAGTTATCAACGATAGATATCAAATAGTGTCCTCTTCGGCCACTGCATCGGCCGTGCATGCTGGGTCATCTGCCTCTACGTTTGGCTGGACTAGCGAAGCCACCAGCAGCGGACGCTCCGGGACGTTAGGATGCTGTCCCAACAACACTGAAGGCAAGCTTTCTCCTCGGTTCTTGCTTTCCTTTCCAACCGTACACATTTGCGCAAGCCTTGGCTGCACGTTGATCAATGGGGTGGCATACCGATACTCCCGGAACCTTGAATGGGGCTCGCCAACATGTACGCCAACTTCGCCGTCACAAAACCCACCTTCGCAATGTACGGGCACGCTTTGCCAGAACTCCTTTTGAAACCTGCTCTCCCCCCTACACATACATGTGATGCATCTTCCTTAAGGGTCTGGGGTTCTGCGGGATCAATCTGGGTCATCCATCCACCATCTGAAACATCTGTGCGGGTTGGAACCTTCCTTGCCCCTGTACTGCATCGCCCTTGTACTGCTTGTATGGAGGCCAGAGATGGAAAAAACTGTACCGTACATGCTACGTGCCACGTGCCCAAGCCCTCAGTCCTCACAGCAACCATAGTCGCCCAATCGTTGTTTCTCTCCTGTCAAGCGACACACAGGCTCAAGCCGCCGCCGCCTCCATGGACGCGGCCCTGTCGCCGCCGCGGCCGCTGCCCCCTCGTCGGCCTCATCCCCTTCGGCGCCATCATCGAACACTGCTGCCAGCAGTAGCGGAGTGAACTCGGATGACGTGAGAGCTTCGTCTGGGTCCGCATGTGTCTGTAATTATGTGCATGCATACATCTGTCTGTCTGTCTGTCTGTATATGCTTTTATGTGTATCTATGTATGACTGTTTATGTATGTGTGTATACGTTCATGTGTGCTTTTCGAACTCCCCTTCCCACTTCCCCGGCCCCCTGTCCACACTGTCCCTCCTCCTCCCCCCCCCTCCCCCCCGGCAATCAGCTGATTAGCCCCAAGCGGGAGGCCAAACTGACACTGGAGCAGTACAAGGAGATATACGACAGGCTGATCGGCATATTTCAGACGCGGCCGCGGGACGACTGGAAGAAGCTCATTGTGTTCAGCAAACAGTGGGACCAGCATGCACAAGGGGTGTTCGACAGGTGGGTGGTGGAGCCGCTGTTGCCTAATTAGGCAGGAGCTTAACAGGTGGGAACAGGCGAGAGGGCGTTTAACGACATAGCGACACAGAGCTGACTTGATTCGTCAATCAGTCGGTTGGGTATTTAGTGATATGGATCACAAGTAGTTGGTAGCCTGATTAGGAATCATCCCTTTCGTACCGTGACTTTCCCGCTCTCCTTCCCCCGGGCCCCGGCAGGATCAAGGAACTCGCCGACAAGGAGGCGGATGTGGATAAAAAAATGACGCTGAGGAAACTGTTTCGGGCGCTGCAAAATGTGAGAGCTGAAGACGGAAGTTGTGCACGGAGGGGAGGGGAGGGGAGGGGAGGGGATATGCGAATACGAAAACTGCAGCTGAAATAATAGGGGGTTGCGAGCAAAGGGCGAACGGAGTGTCCCTCTCTCTCTCTATTTATCTATCTATCTATCTATCTATCTATCTCACACACGCACGCACGCACGCACGCACGCACACAACAAACACACGTACAGACTCACTCACAGCAACTCGTAAATTTATGCAGGACGGTTACGACTGACCTAACCGGCAATCTGTACATAGATTGACCGATGATACCACTACTGCCACTTACTGCTACTGCTACTGCCGGTTGCTGGCCTTCAGGTGAATGACGAGTTGTCGCGCTACAACCGGGTGTTGCTGAAGCTGGCGGAAGCTGCGAATGACGAGTGGGATGCCATCGTGGCGGCCTACCGCGGGGACCTCCAGAAACCCTTCTTTGAGCACATGCAGTGCCTCATGGTGGCGGCGAAGGTGAACGTGAACGTGTGTATGTGCATGCATGTGTGCGGATGTGGGTGCGGATGTGGATGAGTGTGTGTGCGTGCGTGAGTTACTACGGCACAAGCGCATCCTCCCCTCTCTGATCACGTGAGGCCCCAAATCACCAGTAACTGATCGGCACGGTGTTTGTGCGCTTTCGTGTTACCCGTCCGCCCCTTTCGCCGTTGAGTTCTCGATGTTTCTTCGGATTGGGTGTACGATTTCTTAGATCATCATCGTCGTCGTCATCATCATCATCATCGGGTCTCTATTATCTGGTTCTATTTTTCTTATCACGATTGCACGTGCGTGCTCTCCCGTACCATCCCTGCCTCAACTGCCCTCATCATCTCCTGCCCTTCAGGAGGACCCATCTCGTCTAGACCAGCTGGTACTCATCAACACGCGTCTGGTGGCGCTCATAGCCAATCATGATGCGGTGGCAGCCGACCAGGACAAACTGGACGCGGCAGCGGATGTATACAGAGACCTGCTCACGTCGGTGAGTGATTGGGGCGGGGCAGGGCGGGGTGGAGCGTGGAGAAGCAGGATGATAAGGCATGCGAGTGCGGAGGCCAGGGGCGAAGAGGCTGAAGGTGAAGGTGCGGAGGGAGGGTTGGTTCGGAGAATAGGCCGGCGGATAATCTGATGATTCTCTTCTTTGTATGGTATGGCGCAACATCCTCAGCCTTACTGATGTGTGCCTTCGGGGTTTTGTATCTCTCTCTGTCTCTCTGTCTCGGTCTCGCTATCTCTTCCCCGCACAGACACGTGTGTACACGTGTGTGTGTGTGTTCTCTTGGCCCCCTACCCCTCACCTCATCTCTCAACGCCAACCTGACCCAGCAACGCATCACCTAACCCGCTCAGATCAGCAGTGTGGAGGATCTTGATCGGCGGATGTCCGAGCTGGCCTCCGCAGGGAAGATCGACCCAGCCTTCCTGCAGATCTCCGCTAAGGCGTACGGCGCAGCACGTGACACCAACATGAGTAAGGACGAGGCAAAATGGGTGGCATACAAGTTGTACCGCACGGTAAGGGAAGGATGTTCCTGGGGACGGGACGGGGGAAAACAGGGGGAAAAGGGGGGGTTTGCTCGGATGTGTGTCTCAAGTGCTTGTGTCCCCCGGGATTATGGGGAGAAGTGAAGGAAACGGGGTCCGCAGGGAATGCTGCCGAGGCGAATGCGAGTCGTCTCTTAGGCTTGCTTTGTGGGTTGCTGACCGACCCCGACATCCCGTCAGTGTTTACTCGCCTCTACCCCCAACCCCACGCCGCACTCACTCCATCGCTTCTGGTGCCGCGAACCTCGTCCCTCTCCGCGCCCTCCGTCTCCCTCACAACCCGCCCCCATCCCAAATTCTCATCCTGCTGCCCCCACCTCACCCGCGCTCCTGAACTGAACTGAACTGGACTGGACTGACTGGACTGGACCCGTCGCAGGCTCGCGACTACTTCGACCGCCAGCAGCCCGCAGAGAAGCGCATCATCGAGTACCTCCTCAACGTGGTGGACCCCACGGAGCGCCGCAACATGATGGACCAGGCCGTCACCCCCGGGCCGGTGCGGGCCACGGAGACGCACGACTACCTTTACTCCACACCGCAGGTGCGAACACCGGCAGGAGGTCGAAGCGAGCAAGCTGGGGTCTACCCAGCTTAGAGTCTCCTTTTCTCTCCCCCTCTCTCTTTAGGGTTTCCGGATCAACCTCTGTTGCGGTCGACATCCGCGGACCCGCACGCCTGACACACCAAGCCCCACTGAAGGGACCGAACCGCCGGAGGAGCTGCCAGAGCGACCAGCACCATGTGGCTGGCCACAAGCTGCTCTGCCCCAGCACCTTAAGAGGGAGAAAGAGAGCCCCATCGCAGCTCAGTGGCTCAGCTCCTCCGACCCCACCGCTTGATTGCGGCCCAAAAGGCTTCATTCAGCCAGGGGGCCAGGGGCACCTCTGACCTGGACGGTCCTCTTCGGGCCTGTCCGGAACCACTCCTCACTCCCTTCTCCCTTAATGTTCGCTCTTCCCCACTGTGCTGCCCCTACAGAGGCTGTTCTTAGTGCTGGACAATACCCTGCGGGCGTACTTCGCGATGCGGGACGGCGCTGCCAAGAACCTCAACACCCCCGAGGCGGCGGTGCTGCCGCGCAAGGTGCGAGTCCTCTCGTTGGGGGCGGAGTGTGGATTCCCTTTTTTTGACAGCGGTAAAAAGCAAAAATGTGAACATCGATTTTTTAGGGCAGAGCTGAGCTGAGAGCAGATGCTACGTAAAGCTCGTTCAGGGACTGCGGACACTGGCCGTCGGCCCTGGTGGCAGCTATATATACCCTGCCTTGCCCCTCGCCCATCACAATAGTCATCATCATGGAAGGGGAGAGACCGCCGAAGAAACACACCAGTTACTTGTTGCCTCATCTGATGAGGGGCGTCGTACCACCGTATGTGATATGTCTGCTACTGCATTCGGCGATCTGGCACATGGGGTTGGTTTTCGTCGATCATACCTTCATTATTGTTAATATGTTTGTTACTACTACTACTAGTTATTATTATTATTGTTATTATAATCTCGTGGATGGGAATGTTTGTTTGGTTGTACGCCTATTTCACTTGTACGGTACATGATGTTATGGGCTTTCGCTCACCGCGACCCGCTGTTTGCGCGCTTTTGTGCATTTTGCACATGACTGTTTATGCCGTACTGCACCATCCCATGCGCCCTGTGTGCAGATTCGGGTGATGATGGAGCTGCGGGACGATCTCATTCGGCGCTACCTTTGATAGAAACACACAATACGTGTTTCCCAGAGCCCTTCTCAAAAGGCCCCAAATGGTAAAATAAAAATCCATTTCCCGGCGAATCCCACAAATATATGTAATCCAGCGGCGATGCTGACCTAAGACCCGATTCACCACGGACTCCTCGCACAGCCGAGGCGCAACGTCAACCTAACCTGCCAAGCAATGCAATCCTCCGCCGGGGTCGCGGTTGGTGCCTCTGCTTTGCTTTCCTTATGTTTATTACATCGTTATCAACAAATGTTTTAACTCGTTGTCGTACAAAAAGTGACCAAGTGGTTGTTGCCAATAGCCGGGCATCTTTGGTTGAGTGGCGTGGATGCTGGGTGGTGATGGTGAGGAATAAGAGGGGCCATGGAGATGTACTCAGCTGCAAGTCTATAACGGGTACGACAGGGTTGCTCTTCAACATTGCGTATGGGTCCGGTGGGACACACGACGCGCAGAGCGGGTGTAGGGATTTGCAGTTTTGCCTTGGTAGGACATGGTTTGGGTGTTGTGTGCTTAAGATCGTGGTGAGGCAGAGACATGATTCTCAATCATCAGGGTGTCTTGTGTTTCCAACGACCGAACCTGCACAGCACTCGCACGTGACACTGGGTGTAGTTATGCAACGTTCCACCCCGCGTAGTGGCCGAGGGGATATGCCATGGGGCCCATGTCAAGGTGCTTGTAACGGGAAAATTTTCCCTGAGTACATGTATTGAGGTCAATACCTTTTTTATGCTGGTTGTCTGGTCCCAGCGGCTGAGCACCACACCACAAACCCACCTGGTCAGAATATCGCTGAGGCGCAGAATCAAATCTGACATGGACTTTTCCTTCATGTGACTATCAGAGATCTCGCACACATAAAAAGCGCGACGGGCAGTAACCCATTATCACAACGGCCCCCGTGCTCCGCGTTGCGTCTTCCTTCACGCACTCGGGACCCCCCCCATAATGGATGTGTGCGATCCAGCTTTCGACGCCTTTGGGCTGAAGCCTGTCCCGCCCGCATCTGTAATGAAAGCTGTCCTGGTACCGCCAACTGCAGCCTTTCACAACTCATTGATTTAACGCGCCCCAGAGTTCGCTGTCTGTACTTGTCGCCTTGCTTACCAAGCTCGGTCGGTCGAGGCCAAAGCCCTCGCGACCCTGTTACTGCTATTAATATCCAATCGAGCTTAAATACTCCATACTTCTGCTTTACTTCGCTCCGCTGAAGTATCAAGCCGCCGCAGCCGTCACTGCAAGACAGCTGCTAAGCTCCGCGTTTTCATGTGCGAAGTGCAGACGATATCTCAGGTGGAAGAGCCAGATAATTAAGTAGGAATAGTGTTACACTCCTTCAACCGAAATCACGGCCGCTCTCATCCTTCCCATTCTGGGCCCAGCACGCCGCAAATTTACAGGCCCAGCTTGGTGCGACGCCAGTGCCGCCTCTTGGCGTTGTAGCGGATGGTGTTGTCCGTGCGGAAGCGAATCCAGTGGGGAATAGGCCGGTTCTGCTTGGCCTTTTTCGCCAGCTTCTGCTTAATCTTAAAAGTCTTGTTGGACGGCATCTTTGCGACTTAAAAAACGGTAAACGCGCCCAAGAGAGGACTAATTTTCGGGCTCAAGGGAGCATAGAACCCCCGGTTGCCGCCGAATGGGCCTTTTGCAAGCCGTACTCAATATCACAACCAGCTTTGCAAAAACAATTCTGCATCTAAAATTCTTTTATATTCGCGTGTAAATGATTCATTTCCAAGGCCTAAACATCTGAGTAAATTGGATAACTTATAGCCACTGTTAACGAACGTCCGTTGAATTTCTCTTCATATGAGTATCCTTGAATCTGCATGCTTGGAACTTAGTATTTGAGAAAACATCCGCTTCATGGAGGAATGAAAGAGCGACGCTCTCCTTAACAAATGCCTGTACACAGATGGGGCCCTCCATGGACACACGGAAAGGTTGCAAAGGCGCTGAAATCTGCCGAGTTTGTTGTTACCTGGATGACCCATCTGGACCATGTCGGTGATTCATATGCACGTCTGCAATACACCTCACCTATATTGTCCTCGGGCTGGGCAGGCACCCGTCTCCACCAACTAGTTTCGTGTCATTGATAGAGTGACAGTTGGGCAAATGTGTATTGCTGTGGGAACGCCTGTAACCAAATATTATGACGTTTAATCCGATTCGTCAAACAAACATTGATTTTCTTGTGTTACTGTTAACAAGTACAACTTAACCGAAGCAAGTAGACACACACACACACACACACACACACACACACACACACACGGTTTTGCACAGTTCGCTGCTCACCTCCCATCGTCGTGGTGTCTTCGTGTCCTCGTACTGGCATATGTCGATTCGCATATGCACCGCGCACTGTGTGCGTTATCGACACGGCAGCAACAACCCTTATACCTATTCCCGTACGTGCCGCGTTCCCTGTAGGGAACTGCCCCTCACCATGCCTGCCTTCCTGCACAAACCGCTTTCCACGTGGCCAGCACGTCTATCCAGGTCCACCTTCCCCGGCGCCCTCTTACATCCGCACCGCATGCGGCCTTCATACGGACCTTAATGCGTGTGTGCCCCCTCAGCCTGCACCGAGTCATAAGCCCATATTGAACCAGTGCATGACTTTTGACGCATGGATTGTCGATGAATTATTTCGGCATGAGCCCATCGCCCTATCTGACAACCCTCCCCCGAGCTATCTCACCACCGCCTTCCAACTAGACGGGCGGCTGTGGAGAGGAGCCTGCGACTGTGTGCGTCTTGTGTGTATGCGAGCGCGCCACCTTTTAAGATTTCTTGGCGGCCTACAGACACGCACACACGGTGTGGCATGGAAGGACCCCATCCCTACCCTGCGGGTCTCTATCAAGATATTACGACGTATTGAAAGACCGCTGGACGGTCTCTCAGGAGGTGGCCAAATCCACATCCCTCCTCATCCCCGCCGCCCCAGTGGCAGAGCTCGGAGCCGCAACCACCGAGCGGCGATTAATTCGGCCCCTTTCTCCGCTCCAGTTTCGACCTCACCCTCCAAACCCCCCAACCTCGCCTCACCCGCGTTCAAGGTGATTTCTGCCCCTTACTCTCCCGTGTGCTTTATCCCACCACCACCACTACCGCTGTCGCTCTCCTAGGTTTTTCGGACACCTTCTGGCGCCATCTGACACAAACGCCCAAAGCCGCCAGCAGCTTAAGATCCACCAGCAAGCTTCCTAAGAGCCATTAGGCCGCCAGTAGCAGCAGCAAGAATAGGAGCAGCAGCTGCTGCTGTAACAGTCATGATAAGGTCTACTACATCTATACCGTCGCGTGCTTAAAGCACTACCGCACGTGCACTCTTCTCGGCAAACCCTAGATTCTCCGCCTGGATGGGTGGTGGCGGAAGTCATATTTAGAAGGGCGGCGGGATACGAAGAGTCTGCGCGAGGAGGTGATGTCGTGCCCGGAAGAATGTGTCGATGCAGGCCCGTGGCTGCGCATCAGCTGAGGCCGTGGCGACGGTGGAATTGGTAGTGGCGGCAGCGGCACTTGCAGCGGCGGCGGCACCATCGGCGTCGGCTGCTAACGCCCACGCTGCGTCAAACTCGTCATCCGTGAGCGTCAAGCCCGCTTCCCGCACCAGCTGGCGAATATCCTCCTTCGGCCTGTGTTTGTGTTTGTGTTTGTGTGCATGTTTGTGGAGGGAAAGAACACGCGATTACCGATATATTGTAAACATGTGAAATATGCTGTGGGAGGGTTTACGCGACCCATGGGTCCGCAGTTTTTCTATTCATATGTTCCATTCCCGTCCACCCCTTCCCGCACCGCACCTGAGGGCCACGAACTGCTCATCCGAGATGCCGAGGTCCGCAGCCAGCGGCGGCCGCAGCACCTGCCCAGCATCTGATTCGTTGCCGTAGTTCTGTGGGTCCGCTACGGAGCGCAGCCGGGGCAGTCGCAGATCCGTGCGGATGGTGGGGATTCCGAAGCTGCGTGTCTCGTCTCCGGGCTTGGTCTGGTTCCTGTGGGCGGTGCGCCATTAGGGCAGCCAAGCAGGAGAGGGTTATGGTATGAGAGGGTGAGTGACAGGGTGAATGGATGGATCTAATCCAGAGAGAATGAGTGGGCATCTGAAGGGAACTGATGGAAATGAGGAAAACAAAGAAGTGGGCTCGCAGATCCGTGCGTTGCCGATGGTGGGAATAAGTAACGGCAGGGTGGGGAGGAAGGGAAAACTGAAGAGGTGTGCGCGTGCGGGGTGAGGTCGGGTCGGGTGGGGTGGGGTGGAGTGGGATGGGCAGTAAGCATAATAGAAGGGATGAAAGAGGGGGAACACCCATTATGGCGAGCGCACTCAACACAAACCTTGCTCTTCGCTTCACCTTCGCTGTGTTCATTCCTCCCCCCCCACATCCGGCCCCGGCCCACCTGAATCCCTCCCTGAGGCTCTTCCCCAGGTCGGCATCTGGGTCCTGCTCTGGAGGGGGGTAGTAGCCCGCCATCAGCTCCGCAACACCTACAGGCGCCGAGGGGGGAGGAGTGAGGGAGATGAGGAAGGTGAAAGGGAATGAAACATGTGCTTGTGGAGGGAAGATGGTGGAGGGGGGCCGTCACTGGAAGTGTGGTTCTAAGTTGACCGGATCCTTTGTCTTCTTTCAACATCTCCAAATCTGCCTACTGCCCACTGTCAGCTGCAAGCCCCACTTCCCACCTTTCAACCTTGGTACTGGGTGCATCCTGATTGTTTCCTCAACCGTTGAAACTACCCAAATAGCCGCATGGCGTGTGTGCCAACTCGTATACTAATATTTTTGTCCATAACCTTTCGTAAGCAGTAAGCTGACACATCTTGGCAGCAGGCAACACTTCCCTGGGCAACATCAGATGAAACACGCTCTCCCACCCCATTGCTTATCCCACTGCCCACCTGACCACTGCCCGACCCATCGCCCATCGCCGGAACAACCACTCAAACACTGCCTTACCCGCCTCTCGGCCCTTCCGCATGGACGGCACTCCGAACGTATGGGTGGGTGGTAATGTGCGGTCCCCTGTCCCCAGCTGCCGGGGCTTTCCGAGGTAGTCGGTGGCGGTGGCCTTGTAGTCCTCGTGGAGCTTGGGGAGCACGCGGGGAGGCTGAGAGCGGGAGCGGGAGCGGGAGCGGGTGTGTGTAAATGTGTGAAATAAGGGGGAAACAAGGAAGGGGAGTTTGTAACATAATCCACCGTTTAATGCGCAATACGTCAAGGGGCGTGGGGAGAGGAGGGGGGCAAAGCGCGGGAGATCGGGTTGGGGAAGACCGGGAGGGTGGGAAGGGCCAGCAGCACGTGAGGAGCCCCTATCCACCTTCACCAGCACTTGGCTTCGCCAGCCCCTGCAGTGGCCCTGCGGTGGCCCTATAATGACCCTGTAGTGCGTAGGGCAGTGCGTAGGGCACACACACACGCACCTGCAGGTTCGGGTCCAGGTTGGGCTGGACGGCTTTCCGCACTCCGTCCCTTTCCGGATTGGGGTCTATCGCCCCAAACCGGTGCGTGCTCGGATCGACACCCGCTTTGGCCCAGTCGTAGTTGCGCCGCCGTTGCTCCGCTGCGCGTGATTAGGCAGCAACAAAAGCGACAGCAAAGAAAGGCATTCGAGTAGAGATGACATATGGGAAGAAGGGAAGAGAAAGCCCACCAAGTCTCCATGGCGGCCTTGTCTGTTTTCACCGTCACCGTTACCGGCGCCAAGATATCGTCTCCATATTAAGCACCGCCCTCGAAAGCCGACTTCTCGCGGTTCGTGTACTAATGGTATGCTTATTGGCCACTACTTAATGGTGGTGCGCTATTCGTTAATCCCAGCCCCTTCCCCTTCCGGGCCGTACTTCCACATACTGCCCACCGGATGTTCCCGTCGTTTGAAGCCGCACGTCCAGACGATTGCAGGTCCCCATGCCCGACAGCTTTATGCCCCCGAACACGTGGGGACGCACGCATACACGCACATGTTCTTGATAGTCTACGACAATGCCTTGCCCTGCCCTGCGCTACATGGTCCCTACTTCCGCTAATCCCTCCCAGCTAATCTCTCCCGCTAATCTCCTTCCAAACAATTCCAAATATTTGTTATTTGTTATTATTATTATATAAGTATATGTATATATATATATATAACTGTTCTGATATAAGGCGCTCAAGGCGATAATAACCCACCCGGCGCATAGTCGGCATGGCTCCTGACGTAGAGGCTGCGTACCCCCGGGTCCTCCTCCGGCGCTTTGTCAGTGGGGAAGATAACGGTGGCTGCCTGGCGAGCAAGCTCCTTGCCCTGCAGTTGGGGGATGGATGTCGGGCCCGATTTGGGGTCAGATTGATGTACTAGGACGAGAAAAGGGACTAGGAAGGTATCAGACACAATAGCGGGGGACGGAAGGAGTAAGGTTTAAGGAAAATACTGTTGATTGCTCTTCATCACCCAGTCCTCCGTCCCTTTGCTATGCGTGCCGGATGCACACATCTGCTGCAGTGGCTGTGTTGATGGAAAGAAAGCGCCTTCATCAAAACGCGTTCGTTCTGAGCTCACCCGGGCATCGTACGTTACTCCAAAGGGGCGTTCAGTTCCCAAGCCAGCGGGGATCTTGTGGCCGCGAAGGTAACCATGGCCCAGCGGCTCGCGTTGCGAACTGTAGGATATGGGAGGTAGAAGACAGGTGTTGATTACTTGCCCCCTATGATATCCCAGCCCACTCCTCGAACCCACATAATGGTTCCAAGCAACCCGCGTAGAAACCGTCCCCGACGAAATGGTAACCAGCGCGGATGTACCTGGCATAAATGGCTTCGGCCTGCTCCAACTTCCAACGACTAAGCTCTGACTCCGGATACACATTAATTGCTTCCGTGATATTTTGTCCGCCCGCAGCGGCTGTCTTAACACCAAAGGGTCCCGCAGGTACTGGGTCTCCCGCAAGCCCAGGATGGCGGATAATTTTGCCCGGCTCATGCACCGTGCTTTGCCTATACTTCTTGATGGTCTCAGGAGTCTGTGGACGCCTTCCTCCGCTCCAAGTCAGCGCGTCGTTCGCGCTTTCATCGAACTTGTTCCTAATACCCGCAGGTGGAATTTGCGGTTGGGTCATTTCTGCTTCATAGTTAGTACGCCTTAATGACTGTGTTGTCATCATTTTTGCTACAAGTTGGGCTGCTAACTGCGCGCGGTAGTGTTGCCCACCTTAACAATCTGTTAAAGCGCGCACAATATTGAACTACAAGTTGAATACAATAATTTCAGATACGATTACAAGCTACTCGCCAAGTTGCAGCACTACAAACCTAAGGAACACCCGAAACTGCCGTACATGGACATGTTAGCCCAAATTATTCTGGGGAGTTTAATTGTGTTAATCATATATTTATGTGATGAATTTTGTATTTATCAGGAAGGTAATAACTCTTCGTGTCATGACCTCACGAGCTGCAATGCAACGCACAACCGACAACGTCAACCAATTTCATTACAAATTCGACGCAGCAATGACTGAGACTTGTTATATCAACACAAACGCATAATTTGTAATAGATTCAACCGTATCAGCCTCGCTTAGACATCACCTCAGGCCTGCCGTCCCCATCGCTGTCCATCAGCCGGTGCTGCGAAATCTATTCCGACTCAGCTTATCAATTAGTATGTGCTGAGGCGAACTAAGGAATATAAATCAATCAAACTGAGTTTGATGTCTTCATTCAAGTGGGGCTGACCGTGATCAGGAAGCTGTCGTAATGCTTGACCCCGCTAAGGAGTACTTCACGGTTTTAGGCTAAGACCCCCGTACAGCAAATAGCAATAAGATGTATTTTCTTCAGCTGGTCTGATAATATGGACCTGGGTAGGGGGGGAAATCGGCTCGCAGATTTGCGAGGCCGAAGGCTGTGGGTCCCACGCACCGTCTCATGCTATCGCAAATGGCCTGATGTTACATCAGTTAAAACGTGCATGCACGATCGTCGCCACCGTGTGTGTTCATGCACTTATCAGTGATGTGGTTCCGGCGCCTTTCTCCACCGGATGTGTGTGTATGTGTATACGCTGAGGGGTGTAAACCGTCGGCACACAACTTATAATTATTGCCACTTTTTCTGCATTTGCCCCTCCGCAGATGTGTAGCAGCCGCTATTAGCTACCTGCAGTATTCTCATTCTGAAGTCCCCACCTTTTCCCGTTACCTTTGGGGAAAAGTTCTGAAAGGAAAGTCTCCATGGCCTGCGGGCCACACGCTATCCTGGTTAACCTACCTCAAAATTCCAAACTCCATCGCAAGAAGCATGCCAATTCGCACGGATGATCAGTGCCAGAAACGTTTTATCATGAATAACTTGTGCAATTTATTCAACTAATACTTAATAATGGTGATAACTTGATGATAATGAGTACAGGCTCCACGAGGTCGTAAGGCCCCTACGAGCTAGAAGGCTCAATAGACCGCCTGAACTCAACAGTAGACAACGAATGAAGCGCTGTGCAGTTGTTTCACCCAATACTTGGAAGTTAGAAGCGTTTTCGCCTTAATTTGGCGTACCGTCAATGTCCCGTACGGTGTTGCAAAAGCTAAACATTTTCGCTAGATGCACATTGACGAACGGCCACTATCTAGTTTATTTTGAGACTGAATATTATAATCCGTTAATGTGAACCTATAGGAAGTGATGGCGTGAGCATTTTCTGCAAATCAGTCGTAAGATGCGCCAGCCACGACTCAAACAATAACCTTCAGCTATCGAACATATTTCTTGGTTTGTAAGATTATTTTGTATAAAGACTCTACCTGAGCTATAAAAAATTGGAGCTAATCCAGCACAAAGACGAATAAGGGTTGCCATCCTGCCGGTGTACTTAGAACCCCTTCCCGCTCGTCCCAGACCGTGTTTGTGAGACATTTTGTACACGGAATTCTTACTACGTTACAAAGAATGGCCATATCCATGATTCGGACCCGGCGCTGTAGTGTTGGCCTATGTGGGCGAGTCATGGACTGAGCCGTCTGCAAGGCACGGCAAGATACCGTTACTTTGTTTTCCAAATTGATACGATATGGGTTCTTCGTGCTCAAGCCAGCGCACGGACAAGGTTGCCCCTGCGCCGGCATCTGTCGCCGACCCCATCAAGTGCGCTGACAAAACTCCCGAAAGCGGGGCTGCGTCTGGCGACCCGGGAAAACAGCGTACTCCCACCCAGCCCCAGATTACGCCCGTTGACAAGCTAACCGCCAGTGCGGTGGTAATACCTCCCCCAGATACGCCACAACCAAAGGCCAAGCCTCGTCGATCTGCGCCAGGAGGTACTTCGGGGCGGTTGGGCCGGTTGGGCCGGTTGGCTAGCTGGCTGTGGCTGGCTAGAGGGAGGGAGAGGGAACGCGGTTAAGGACAGAGTAGGTAGTAGGACGAAACGTATTCTCAAATTCGTCTTGCCCCGTCCCTGGACCGTTCTCTCTTTTCCTCCCTGGCTTTTATGGCATTATGGGTTTGACACGCGGTCACAATCCGCATTCACACGCTGATTCCCCTCCCTTTCCCCCCTCACAAAACACACACGCACACACACGCACATAAAAACACACATGATTACCATTCATAACCGGCAGCTCCGGAACCCAAGCTTCCCCCCGCGCTCGCCACCGTGGGCAAGGGCGTGTCACTCCGCGGCTTACGTAAAGTTCGTGCCGCCATCCGCGAGCACTTCGGCGATGAACGGTACAGCAGTGTGAGTACGACGGAGGTTTGTCACCAGTGGGTGAAGGCGGTGACTGCCCCGGCGGGGAAGTGCCGGCTGGTGGAGCTCCCTGGACTGCTGGACCCAGCGGATGGGGATGTGGGTCGGCCCATGTACTTCATCAGTCATGCTTGGTCCAATAGCATCGAGCTGCTTTTCAGAAAGGTGAGAGGGTGACGGAGCATTCCACCTGAAGCAAGAAAATATCGGGTAAAGCTAGGTGTACGGATGTTTGTGTGTGTAAGAAGAGGGGAAAGAGTGCGCTTATGTGCTTGAGAGGGAGACGATATGTGTATGTGTATGTGTATGTGCAAGCGAGAGAAAGAGAGAGAGAGAGATGGAGGGCGTGTGTCTGTGCCCGCAGTTGGGTCATTATCGGATCCTAGGTACAGTACGGCAAGTATAAAGCGGAAATGCCAAACCGGACAAGGTACCAGCGGATGGGCAGGCGGATGGGAAACACAAAATAGCAGAATCGCAACTCCGCACTAAAGCCCCTCACATTCCCTCACACCTCCCATCCCCCTGCTTGCGCCTCCCTGGACTCGTTGACTCCGTCCTTCCCGCGCCTTCCACAGGTGTTTGACTTCCTTGCCTCAGCAGACGACGGCACGCGCGTGTGGCTCGACGTGTTGGCTGTGTGCCAGCACGACAGCAACCCTGTGCACCGAACCGATATTGCAGCCTTTGCGGATGTGGTGAAGGCCTGCAGCGGGGGCACACTAGTGGTCATGGACCTGACACGGTGAGGTGGGGCTCGGGGTGGGCAGGGGCCAGGGGCCAGGGGGCAGGGGCCAGGGGGCTGGGAGCAGGGCCAGGGGGGCAGGGGCCAGGGGGCAGAGATATCGGAAAGCAACGGACCCCGACCCAAAACCTACATGACCGGCCATGGGACGTGAATGTACGTGAATTCAGGAGGATGGGTTCTCCCAACCCTCCTTTCCCACATGCCACAATGGCGAATCCCATATTCACATATCGGCCGGGATTCAACTATCTTCCGGATCATCCGGGGATGAGGTCTTTGAATTCATATTCCTTTTTTCCCCGGGCCCCCAACCCTTTCCCCGCGTGCAGCTGTAACCCTGCCACCCGGGCGTGGTGTGTTTTTGAGTGGGCCCACACGCTGGCAGCACATGGGCCCGACGGGCTGCACATGGCGCTGGCCCCCCTGGAGCGAGCTGCCGTGTTCGCTGACCTGGACGTGGAGAGGGCCGAGTGTTTCCGAGCGGCGGACAAGGACATGATCATGCGGGAGGTGAGGAGACCGGCTAATGTCATTTTTAATTTGTCATTATAGATTTAGTTATAACTTTATTTTATATATATATATTGTCGCAATAAATATTTTATGGATTATTTGTGGTCAATGTTTTCAAAGATGCGCCGGCCCATTGCTGTACAGCTGATATGCCGTTTAACATCGTACAATACCTCCGGCATGTCGTACACGGGACCTGACGCTGCAGGTACGGCGCCAACATGGCTCTCCCGAGGCATTCAACTCGAAGCTGAAGCTACAGCTGCTGCTGGAGCCGCTGAGCTACAGCGTTGACCTGCGGCGGCTGCAGGAGCGCTCCAAGGACACCGCTTGGGAGTTTGCGAAGGTGGAGCGCTGGCTGGAGGCGATGTACGGCAGCTCCGGAACTGGTTCCGGTGGCAGCAGCCGGCTGCTGTGCGTCGTGTCGGGTGCGTTGGGGTTGGCGGGTTGGTCGTGAATGTATGATGTGATATGAATATAGAACCAGAGGGGGACAGGGACTAGGTGTTGAGGGGGGGGAAGAGGGGTTTTGAAAGCATCAACATTTCAAAGGTGGATTTAATACGGCACGTGTGTTTTGAACAAAGTACGGCCTACGTGCCTGCCAAATTTGCTCTCGCAGCTCTAATTGCGAATTACCGTCTTCACGTGTCCAAATACTTACCTTACCGACCCGATTCAATCCAATGCTCGTTTCGCCTCCGAACGCCCATATTTCCGTACATGCCGTACATGCCGTACATGCCGTACCCAGGTGCTGGCGAGGGAAAGAGTACCATCTCCGCGGAACTCGTTCGTAGACTGACACCAGCGACGTCAGGTGTGGGGTCGTTTTCGCCAAGCAGCCAAATCACGTGCGCCTACCATTTTTTAAAGTACAACGACCAACGGCGGTTGGATCCAGTACGAATTATCAAGACCATAGCCTTTCAGTTAGCGTCAAGGTGAGCTGACCGACGGAAGAAAGAGCGGGTTATGACCAGGCATGTGGGGTTTGGGGTTTTTCGTAGGTACGGCATGGTTGGCGTCAGTTGCGGTTGGGCCTCCATTGCTTTGATCTCTTCCGGCTCCGGTCCGTCTGTAGACCTCATCATACCGAACCGTCTATAAGACCCTTGCCGTACGCATTGCCCTACAGCTTAGATTTAATCTTACACTCTTACCTTGGCGCCTCACCTCACCTCACCTAACCTTGCCTCCACGCTTTCATCGTTTACGTCCTGGGCTACACAAATATCTATCACGGCGGTGGTGATTAGTAATTTGGGTTTCGCAGCAGCAGTAATACCCGGTCTCGTACATTCGCTTCTACTCCCCCCCCCAACCCCCCCCCTTAACAGGGTCCCTTCGGTGTGTTCCGCGCTGCTGGATCTGGACGTGGCCGCGGTGGCTCAGCTCAACGATGTGGATCGGGCCTTTGAGATGCTGCTGCTGAGACCGCTCCAGGGAGTCACAACTCCAGTGGTAATTTGGAAGGGGAAACAGGGGAGCAGGTGGTGGGGAGGGGTTATGTGTGTGTATATGTGTGTGTGTGAGAGGGGAAGGGGGGTTGGTGGGGAGGGTAAGGAGCCATAACGAAGAACACGACAGTCAGTCAGTCAGTCAGTCACGTTGACTGCACTCAAGCCAGTTTCCCGCCAGAATTCATTAGTAATTCCCACCATCTTTTTGCTACTGCCGCGCCACCTTTCATCTTTGACATGTCGCACTGCCGTACATGTCGCACTCTTCGTGAAAAGATGTATATACCAATCTAATCTGTTGACGTATTTGTGCATGTGTATCGTACAACAGCTCGTAATCCTTGATGCATTGGACGAGGCGGAGCCGGTACCGTTCGCCACTCCTGCCGGCGGCGGCGGAGGTGATGCACCTGGCGGCGGCGGCGGCGGCGGCGGCCCGGCGCCCAAGTCTCCTGCCGCTAATAGCTTTCCCGTGATATGCGGCAACCGGGCGCTGCAGCTGCTCACAAAGCACCTGCAGCGGCTGCCGCCGGCGGTTCGGTTCTTCGTCACGACGCGTCCCGACGCCGCCAGCGGGCAGGTGATTCCCTCCCTGGAGCGGACTTTCCACCACCAGGGGGGATCGACGTACGTCAAGCCGTCGCAGCTGGTGAAGACGGTGACGTCACACGCCGGGGGCGGCGGCGGGGGCGGCGGAGTAATGGTGTACCGCACTGTCGTGAAGGATTGCTTGCTGGACGGAAAGGAGGGTGAGGAGGACAAGGAGGCGGCGGCGGCGGTGGCGGCCGCTGACGGTGGCGGTAAGAGCTTCCGCCCCGGCGGCGGCGGACCGCTGCTGGCGGCGCTGCTAGGCAAGACAACGGCGGCGGGGGCGGGCGCCGCCGCCGACCTGACAGCGCTTTACCGCGTGTACGGCGAAGTGTTCCGTAGGTCATACGAGCGGTACGATGTAAAGAAACGTACAGACGTCTCCAAGCTGCTGAATGTACTGCTCGCGGCGCAGGAACCGCTATCTCAGTCGTTAGTACAGCAGCTCGGACTGGGACACGCAGTACCGCTGCTGCCGGGTTTTCCCGTACTTTTCTTCGTGGACGAGCATCACTTGTTCACTCTCCACAAGAGCCTTGCAGGTCGGTGATTGGTGGACTCTCTCTTTCGATGAGGGTTCTAGTTACTGTACGACATCTAGTACGACAAAGCCTCCAGGGGGGGTTGTACGACCTGGGCCCCTGTGTTGGGTTGCTTCAATTGTGCCGAGGATCCTCTCCTTCGACTGTCTCGAAGAGAAAAAACTCACCTTCAGCAGACTCGGGCGCCCCCACGAATAACCTCCCGCGATTAATAACGACCTTGCAACTAATGACCTCCCGCATCTCTTAAGATTGACTCCGCCCCTTTGTT